>CAJQUN010000291.1:0-731201 GCA_907163345.1 Haberlea rhodopensis
TTTGGAGCCATGTATAAGCAGTAGTCACAGAATGTTCCCCCAAAAACGAAGAAATGAAATGGAGTTTACGAGGAGATTGGAACGAAATAAGAGATGAAAGGAAGAGCTCGAATGAATCTGGAAGTATCGAAATAAGAGAAGAAATGATGAGCTTGAATAAAGTCGGGAAAGAGATGGAAAAGCCCCGATGGGAAATGTGGGTTTAAAGGGTGATTTTGTCTTTTTCAAAATAAAGTGTAGTTAATGATTGCATGTTTTTTACCTGGACTAGGATGAACAAACTTTTACCTCTAGGTACCCCGGCCTGAACTTTCTCATATTTTTAAAAGAATAATATTAATAAAAAAATAATATAAAAGGCAAAGTTTAGGCCGGTACATTATTCTAAGACTTTATTCATCCTAGTCCAGGGAAAAAAACTTGCAATCATTAAGTCCACTTTAGGTTTAAATGGCAAAAGTGCCCTTAATAAGAAAAGCGGCAATCTCAGAATTTTCAATCTCTTCCTTTCATCACTTTTCCAACTCTTCCCTTCACCACTGTGATTCCAATCTCCTCATAAATCTCACTTACCAGTTACGATTTCTTACAGTTGGTTTTTCTCTTCATCTCTTCAATTTCCGTTCCATCACTTTGTTCCAGATTGTTTTTTTCATTTCTGGTATGCGTGCATGTGTGTGTGTTTTTGTGTGTATGTGTGTAAGTGTATATGTATATATATATATATATATATATATATATATATATATATACTGTTTATTGCATTTTGTGGTTTTTTAGTTATGATTCATTGATGTACGTGATTCTTTGCTCATTCTCAGAATTTACAGTCTGAAACTTGCAACGAAGAAGATGACCCAAAGAAAAATTAATTGGTGCATGAAAATTATAAAAAGTAACTGGTGCACGAAAATTATATAAAATAACTGGTGCACGAAAATTATCAACAATAACTGGTGAACGAAAGATTGAAAATCATTAACTGCTGCACGAAAAATGAAAATCAGTAACTGGTGCATGAAAATTCAGTAACTGATGCACGAAAATTGAAAATCAGTAATTCATGCTAAAATTAAAATCAGCCACTGATACATGAAACATAGAAAAATATGTGATACACGAACCATAATCGCAAGTGGGTGATGCACAAACCATTTAATTTCGTGCACCAGTTATTTTATTTCGTGCACCAGTTTGTTTTTTGAAAATTTTGTGCATCAGTTAATTAACACAAAGTTCGTGCATCATTGTTGTGTTTTCATGCATCGGTGTTATATTTTCGTGCACCAATGTTATATTTTCGTGCACCAGTTACTTTTTATAATTTTCGCGCACCAAGGTTATATTTTCGTGCACCAAATGTTATATTTTCGTACACCAAGGTTATATTTTCGTCCACCAGTTACTTTTTTATAGTGCACCAGTTACTTTTTATCGTTTTCGTGCACCAGTTACTTTTTATGATTTTCGTGCACCAAGGTTATATTTCGTGCACCAGTTACTTTCTATAACTTTCGTGCACCAGTTACTTTTACTCTGGGTCATCTTCTTCGTTGCAATATCTTGCTGTCAGGCTGTAAATTTTGGAAATGAGCAAACAAGCATGGACACCAATGCATACCTTACTTCTTCATCCATATGCATCAGTCAAAGCCATGAGAGATTTAAAAAAACAAACAAAAAAACATACCAACAGACTTTCGCTATTTATAATTTAGCATCGATATTCAAATTTATAATTCACATACACATAGTATACACACACAAGATGGAATGTGCAGAGCAGATCTGGAAATTATATGTGCACAATAGTCCGAGATCTTCTTCGATTCAAAAAGATTCCAAATGCTACGGAAATTTAGATGTTTCGATTCAAACAGATTTCATGTACATAATATTTTACAAATAATTTTTAGGGATGAGGCGACGAGATGATGAAGAAAATAATGATCTGAGAATCGCCAAAAAATTTAAGGTGTGGAGAGACTAGATGAGGAAGAAAAGAAGGATATGAAATTAGATTTATGGTGTTTTCAGCTGAAGTTGGTAACTAAAAAATACATTTTCAAACCAATAGTTAAAAAAATGAACTTATGTGATATAATTTCTTCTAAGTGTATTTTTTGTAAGAAGTTTTTTTTTTGGCAAATTTATTTGTAATAAGTTTCTGTAAACAACCACATATTTGCAATTTCCCCTATAAAAAAATGGAGGATGAGATGGTGCAGATGGATTAAAATCATGACAGTGGTGAAAATAAAATATGGGGTCCATGTTTCCACAATATAAAATATATATAACAAAAATTAAAAGCGGGAGCAAACTCATATATAGATATATTGAAAATAAAAAACGGAAGAATGCCCGACCCCCAAGAATGGGAGCATACCCGGAAGGGGAAAAAACAAACACAGAAAATGGAGCTCATACCCCGTAAGGGGGCCAGACCAGACCCCGGATGAGGAGCAAATACCCTAGTAGGGGGTCCAAATCCAAACCTCGGAAGCGGAGCCCATACCTCGGAAGGGCCCATACCCAACTCCGGAACCGTAGCCCATACCCCAGAAGTGGCACAAACCAATACCTCGAGGGTGTCAAAACGAAGTCCCCCGAGGGGGTGCAAACCAAGAACCCCTAGGGGGAAGACGAAGACTCGGACTCCTAGAAATTAGAGAAAGAGTCACAAACAGATTTCAAAAGCAAGTTGAGCATGATTGATATCCATGTATCAATTTGAGGGGGAGTGTGGTAATATTCCTCCTTATTTTAAGGAGTAAAATAGGAAAACATGTTTCCATGTTTTCTTACTTTGTTCAATATTTTAATATTCTATAATCTTGTATTTTCTATATTTTTGCTTTGTATTTTCTATATTTTGGTTTGTATTAGCATTACAACATCATTATATCCACATTTCGTTATGCTTTTTAGCGTCACATATATTTCAAAACACTGCAAGTAATTACATCACAATAACCTAAAAGCTGTTTTCTTTTTTTTTTTTTTCATTTTGCATGCTTACAAATATAATAAAATAAAGCAAACATCTATAGTTACTTAAAATCAAGAAACCTATCACAATTTTATCCAATATTAAAGCACAATTACAAAAACTAGTAAAATTAAAATCAAGTTGAATAAAAAGTCATTACAACTATCAAAGTCATTACAACGATTTTCAAGTAGTTCTCACAAACTATCAAAGTCATCATCTTGGACCTCCACCGAGTAGCTTACACATATTCTTTAGCGCTTCTTGCTCCCTTCAACTCTTTTCAAGCTTTGAGATCTCATTAGTATGAGTGATATCACAAACATTAGCTATTCAGAGGAATGAAACAAGAAGCAAGCCAAAATAAATTACATTGAAGAAAACCAACATAAATTGCAACCAAATTAATAAACAAGATAAACGAAAGCACAACAACACAAGATCATCATGAGATTAAATCATCATTCATGAATATCCATATCCCTTCAACCTAAATCCTTGATCATATAATCACATCATTCAGGAATAATAACAGTTATGTGCACTACTAAAAGAACTGGATAGAAACAAATTGGAATACTTTGGAATACTGTCACCTTTAGAACACGAGCACTGCATTTTCCAGACATGATTTTTGAGATAATAGTAGCTTCAGCCTGCACAAAAAATAAAGTAAATTTTATTATTATGATAAAATAAAGTGAAACCCGAAAGCCAATAATCACGATAGTTGTTTGTAAACTTATCATATTTGACTCATAATGGTTGACATATCCAACTATTGGGTGGGAAAAAGAAATAAAATGACGAACTTTTGGAACCCAGAGGATTATAAATCATACTTATTTTGTTCACACTCAGGCTCCTAGATCCCAAGCCAAATATGCATGTTCCATCACCAGTCGTACCACAATTCCATTTTCCTTGAACTAAAAATTGAAAATAAATTGAGCTGCCTAGATTGTTTTAATCGTGAAAATCAACTTTTAGCTCAATGAAATTGCACAAAGTATACGAAAGGTAGCAAAATCATGTTATTGTGGTCTCTATACCACTGTATGAAAGTCAATGGCTTAATGCACTACCTCGTCTCTTTCATTGTGACCAAATCTCTAAATAACTAAAGTTCTGGTGAATATAATTCTGAGAGAAGAGCTTGCTTTATGAGTTGTATTCCCCATATTATACGCATGTTCAATAACTACAAAACCAAGTTACTATATTAGCAAGGCAATTATCAAGTCATTCAAATTATTCCTGCACAATATAGAGAGCACTAGTGCAATATAATTCCTAGTTGGATTCTGTTTTTAAGCTTTTTTTTCTGTAAGACTAATCCCTTCAAGGACATTGGTTGTCATTTATCATTCATACTAACATCACAACAATTGTGTCAAAGAATAAGAAACAGAATAAAAGTTAAGGTATACCTACTACTCACATTCAAATAACTTCATTTAAAGTTGAAAATTATATAAATCAGTTTATGATAGAAAATTAAAACAAATCTAAGCTAAAATTGGATTTTGCTTTTAACTCCAGTAAAATATATTTCTCGCAAGAATCAAGAATCCAACATCAAAACACAGATATATTTCATGAATTCACTCTCACTTAATCCATCCACAAATATCATACACGAACACACAAATATATGTGAAAGATTACATCAGGAATTTACAGCATGATACCTAAAGTCAGATATTTGAAAGTGAGAATTCATAAGAATTGACCCTACAACTTAGTGAGATTGCATGAAACATATTTAGTAGCACAATAATTGATGGAAGAACTCCTATAGTTAATATTGATAGACATTTTCTGTGCTTGATTCATTCCCATGATTTGAGCAAAATCTTTCTACAAGCTCGGACTTTTAGATGAGACGGCAATTCTTTATGGTATCAGAGCAGGTGCCGCCACAAGCGACGGCATGTCGCCGTGAGCGGCTCTAGCCACAACTTCCTCACGCACCTCTTGCGCACCATAGCAATAGCCACGAACATAAGAGCTGCGAGCTCAAACAATTCCTACACTAATTCATGCTTCCGCACAAACCATTGCTACAACACCATTCATTGTTGTAGCATCAATCCATTACTGCAAGCGCAAACATTGCTGTAGTACCAGTAGCCGACACAACGGTGAACAAAAATCACAAAACACTGCTGCAAACGCAAACATTGCTGCAGTACCAGTAGCCGACACAACGGTGAAAACAAAAAAAAATCAAAAAATATTGCTGCATCACAGACATTGTTGCAGTAGCAGTAGCCGTCAAAGAGGTGAACAAAAACAACAAACCATTGTTGCAAGCGCAAATATTGCTACGACACCAATCGCGAACAGCGAACACAAAATTTGACTCCAGCCAAGTAGCTGACATCTTCACGAAACCAAGTACAAAGATCTCTCTCCGCTACTTTCAGGCCAAACTTTGCCTCCAGCCCGGCACAGTTTGCGGGCGGGTATTGACAGACATAATCTTTGCTCAAATCATGGGAATGAATCAAGCACAGAAAATGGTCCAAGTCAATGCAACCATGCAACTAACAATCCCCAAAATCCAGAACCAAGAATGGTAGCTTGCTCAATCAAGGAACCAAGAATGGTAGCTTTATCCAATTAAGGTAATCTCACCAACATTGTTAAGCTCCTCTCCACTCAAGGCTGAGATCACTCCATAATGGGCTACAAAAGGACATAAATCCATATTCAGAAAATCTTGCCAATCACTGCCTTTAGTCATGGGATTCGACTCATATTTCTTACAATTGTTTCCTCTTTTATCTTTGTTTCTCTTTAGTTAAAAATCAGCACTTACTCCTCATCCAGTAAGTTGTCCAATAATATTTTAGTGAAATAAAATCAGTTCTTCAAACTGTTGTGTTCATGTTGAAATGGCTATTTATTTTATGAAATTCTTTAGTTAAGACTCTATGAGAGGTCATAATATATTTCAAGTGACCAAAACTTCCAAAATCCAAAGTTCATGGCATAAAGAACAAATAACTTGTAGTGACCACGGGATCACCATCGAAAAGCAAGGATAAGGTTACAAACGTTTTACACACGGGAAATACTGCAACAAGGAATGAAATAGGATTTGATTTATCTTTGTTATTTTATTTTACTTTTATTAAGATTGTTTTTTTTTAAAGATTCGGATTCAGATTGGTTTTTAAGATTCAGATTAGGATTGGTTATTTGAAGTTTATGTTTTTAAGATTCAGATTAAGATTGGTTATTTGAAGTTTATCTAGGAGATAGATTTAGAGTTATCTAAATCTACTAGGATTATTTTTGGTGTATTTATAACTCTTTATTTATGAGAAAGAGGGCAAGTAGATTTTCTCAATACCTTTGCAAATCCCTCGACGTTGGCTCTCAAATCTCATCCCATCCCTCTTCCTTCGATCGTACACAGTAACCATAGGTAAACAAAAGAAACACTCGAACAAACCACAAGAAATCACTGATCTTACGAATCGTCCCATAACTCAATCCTACGCACGTAACAAATTGGTATCAGAGCCAGGTTTTATGGCAGATTTTCAAGCAATCCAGTGTCAATTTGCTGAGTTCTTGGCCTAATATAAAGCATATAAAGATATGATTAATTCTCGCCTGGATGAAATTTCCTTGTGAGTCTCTTCGGGGTACACAAATGCTGGCAACAACGATCTCATAGAGCCAGAATCATCGGATGCCGGACTCGCTCAAAAGCCAACATCGACGCCTGCGGTGAATCCAATTCCACTACACCCAGATTTTTTCTTTTGGATTTCCCTCGGTTTGATGGGCATGCCGGTCAACTAGGGTGGTTGTCGCACTGCGAACATTTTTTTACGTCACCAGCGCACACCATAATCTGACTTTATCTAATTGGCAGTGTTTCATCTTGATGGGGATGCACATCTTTAGTTCCTCAAATTGGAGAACGATGTTCCGAACCTTACATGGGAGGAGTTTAAACATCATTGCCATCTCCGTTTTGGCCCACCTTTGAGTTCTAATCACTTAGGGAACTGACAAAATTACGCCAAACTGGATCGATGGATGATTTTCAAAGACGTTTTGAACAACTATCCGAATGAGCAGGGCCCATAATACGAAAACAAGAAGTGCACTAAGCGGCTTACAAGATTCAATTACGGTTGGAGTTTTTACCTACAAACCCTCCACACTTAGTGGGGCTATGAGCCTTGCACGCCTCTATGAGGGCTTACATCTGCTCCGACATCAAGAACCCCCCTCCACGGCCAACACCTCATTCAACTCCCAGGCAACCCTTTATCCTCCGATTGAATAAAACAGAAATGAAGGGATGTTGTCGCGGCGGTTTGTGTTTTAATTGTGACGAAGAATATACTATGCATCACCAATGCAAGAAATTGTTTTGGCTTGAGGGTGTGGAAGAAACAGTACAGGAGCCCGAGAACGAGTGCCACACCGATGATGATATTGAGGTTTCGCTGCATGCAATTACTGGTTCAGCCGTGCAAGACGATGCAAGTACTTGGGGCCATCAACAACACCAACCTCAGGGTACTAATCAACTCCGGAAGCACTCACTGTTTTCTTGATGCTTTCCTGGCCCAGGCAATGGGTCTCCATTGCCACCATCGTCCAGGTCTTCGTGTATTAGTCGCGAATGGCTACCCTCTCGATAGCTCCGAGGTCTGCCTCGATATTTCCCTCCAACTCGAGGGTAATGCTTTTTCAATGGATTTGGCGGAGTTCTAGGTGTCAATTGGCATCGCACTTTGGGCACCATCCAATGGGATTTTAATCTGATGCGGATGCAATCCTACCGTGAGGGGAATCCAATCACTTTACTAGGGATTTCACCCCCTTGACCTCCTCCGCAGTTGCACAGTCTCTCTTCTACCAAAAGTGAACAATGTACAATGCAGTTTACAACTTTTGTTGGGAGAATTCTCAGATTTATTTTCTGAGCCACATAGTACCATCAGCATGTTCCCTTTGCCACAACTCTTGAGCAAGGAACGATCCCCATCGTGGTGCGCCCTCATAGGTACCCACACACTCAAGAAAGATGATATCGAACGACAGTGTGCTACAATGCTAACACAAGGAATTATTAGAAAGAGCATTTCACCATTTTCTTCGCCCGTCCTGCTGGTAAAAAATTCAGATAATTCTTGGCGATTCTGCGTGGACTACAGGTCATTGAATGCCAAAACAATCAAGGAGAAGTTTTCGATTCTGCGTGAACTAAGATCATTGAATTCCTGGCGATTCTGTGTGGACTACAGGTCAGAAAGAGCACTTTGTCATTTTCGTGTTGGATACCATGATGGACACAGGTTGTGTTCCCTTCATAGCTTTCCGGACACACCACAGTCATTTTGAATTTCTTGTGATGTCATTCGGCTTAACCAACGCCTTTCCATCTTCCAGGCATTGTGGTAGAGTTTTCACCTGTTTTTTGTCGAATAACACACGGAACACAATTTCTGGAAACAAATATACATTGATTGACAATGAAATGAAATGTTTACAATGAAATGAGATGCATAAAAGAAATATCCCAGATATAACTCTGTAATTCCCTAGCAAAGCTAGTAACTGATAATCATAAATGATAACCGAATGATTGAAAATGTTAACTCCCCACTATCTTTATTCCTTGTTCTCCTCACTCATCCCACATAATGGCCCCTATTTCCTCCCCTGGTGTAGATAATGGGTATTTTGGGCCTTTGAATTAATGGGCCCGTATCATCACCCTCCCCTTCGACATTTGCCTTGTCCTCAAGGCAAATGTCTGGAAATTGTGTAGAAATAACAATTACATCTTCCCAGGTAGCCTCCTCTTTTTTCGGCATTTCTATTGCACAAGTACTTGTTGAACCTGCTTCTCCCCTATCTTCCTGAACTTTCTGGACAAAATACTTTGAGGCTCATAATTGATGGCCAAATCCTCTTCTAACTCGTCTGGAATCTTGGCATTTTCCTCCCATTTCCTGCCGAGAGCTTTCTTAATGCAGGAAGCATGAAAAACAGGATGTACTCTCGACCACTGAGGCAACTACAGTCGATATGCTACTTATCCTATTTTTTCAATGATCTTGAAAGGCCCGTAATATCTTGCAGCAAGTTTTTGACATATTCTTTGGCTAATAGATTGCTGCCGGTGCGGACGTAATTTCAAAAATACCACATCTCCAATCTGAAAGCCACATCCCTTCGATGAGAATTAGTATACTTAATCATGCGTTGTTGCGATCGATGTAAATTTAATTTCAATTGCCGCAGTAGCTCATCACGATCCTGTAATTCTTGGGCAACCGCATCACCATTGATTCCCTCGGTAAATAGTGTACAAGGGTTGGTGGTTTCCTTCCATAAACAGCCTCGAAAGGAGTCATCCCTGTCGCCGACTGAAATGTAGTGTTGTACCAATATTCCGCCCACCATTCGGACCATGTCTTCGGTTGCTCCGATGCAAAACAACGAAGATATGTTTCCAAACATCGATTGAGCACTCCGGATTGACCGTTGGTTTGAGGATGATACGCTGAACTCATCTTCATTTTGGTATCCTGCAATTTAAAAACTCCAACCAAAATTTGCTCATGAATATTGGATCTATGTTACTCACAATTGACTTAGGAATTTCGTGCAAACAAACCACTTCTTTGACAAACATTTCTGCTACACCCTTAGCTGTGCTTGGGTGTTTAAAAAGCAGATAGTGGGCTGCTTTTGTTAGTCGATCGACCACCACCATGACGACCTCAAAACCCTTGGACTTTGGCAATTCTGTTATGAAGTCTAATGCCACTTCTTCCCATTTATTTTCTGGTATGGGTAATGTTGCAACAGTCCAGTAGGCGATGGAGCCTAATACTTTTGTTGTTGACAAATAACACACTCCGCTACAAACTTGAATATGTCATTCTTCATCCCTTGCCAATAGAAAATTCATGTCAACTTCTTGTAAGTTCTGAGTGCCCCAGAGTGTCCTCGAGAAGGAGTATTATGGAATTCATCAAGTAGCTTTTGCACACAAATTGAGTTGTGAGGTAGTACGTGAGGCCATAGTGCAATAACCTTCATTGGGCCAATGTATAACCTGGATGTTTTTGCGTTCTAGCATGTAAACTCGCAATAATGGCTTGCATCTTCTTGTCTTTATCAATTTCTGATTGAATATCAACCGAATCCAGCCATACGAGGACTCATATCTCCCCAAATTCCAGCTCCTCTCCTTTCCTAGACAGTGCATCTGCTAGTATATTCAGCCGTCCATCACGATATTTAATTTCAAACTCGTACCCCAAGAATTTGCATAAATGTTGTTGATCGGGGGTACTAATTTGCTGTTGCAACAATTCCTTTAAGGACTCATGTAAGGACCCCCGTGCCCTTAACCCGTTATTAGTGTATTAAGTCATACCATTAGTGCATATAATCATACTATCATGGGGAAAACCATATGCAAGTGCAACACCATATGCTATCCAGAAAATTTCTTGCATTCAATCCACATAATATTCAAATTCCCCAACCAAGATTATTCATATAACATGCACCCTCATAATACACTAACATGCTCTTAGTTCATTTAGCAATTCCGTATTTAATTGCATGCAAACCATAAATGAATCGAGAAGAGCCGTAGCCCATTTATACATTCCATATACACGTAAAATGTACTCACATAAGAGCACCCAATGAACACGCGTGTATCTAATGTATAAAAGACTCTACCGGGCACCGTTACTGGCACTTCAATCCTGGAAGCACCTCCCAAGCGCAGCTCGATCTCAACTCTGGATCTATGCACTTATTCAACCAGCTCTGGTACCTCGATCCAGAAAGTACCTCAAATCAACAGCCCGAGCTCAACTCCAAAGCTGCTGCTACACCTGTAACACCTGCCCCAACAGAGACAGCCCCCACACGGGGTGAGCATACCAATACCACCAATCCAATAATCATAATATTGCAATTCATAATTTACAGAATGTAAATGCCATAATTTAAATGATACTCCCTGGATGGTAACACCCTCATCCGGGATCCCCTGTATTGTCCCTGTTCTCAAAACAATCAAACTCGTCAAATTCCCAAAGCCAGTTAATCGCCACGTAGATTAACTAATACCGTTCTATTATGCCAGTTCCATAATCAATATGGTAAAATCATTATATAAAAGACCGTAGATCTCACATATATCTAACCAATGATTCCATGTTCCTATTTCATTGCTCGCTCTACAATAACGGCATTCTAAACCCCGCGCACGCTCAACAATAGCGGCGTCATAACCGATGGTTGCTCAACGGCGACAGCATCCCAAATCATTGCTCGCTCAATAGCGGCACCATATGGTTCCCAATGTATAATCCATTTGACGCAAATACCATTTACCGTGCATATCGTTATCCATTTATAGCAAGTATCATGCACCATGCATTTCAATACCTATTCGATGCAATTACCACGTGCCACATATTTCAATGTCCATATAATGCAATTATCACACACCATGTGTTCCAATGCCCATTTAATGCAATTATCACATACCATGCATTTTACAATTGCAACATTATAATAGGCTATGCTCGTACGTCATACGTACCTTAGAATTCCGTAGTCCATGTCAAGCCTGGCTTGAGTTCCATGCCCCGAGAAACATGTGCTAAAACACATAAATATTTCACAATTAAACATAGGCATGCAATCACGTGCCCTAGTACGATCACAACACCAAATCGTATCGTCAATCCATGACGATAACCAAATTATAAAAGTTCCCGGCTAGGCATGCATAATACCCCAAAAATATTGTCAATCCATGACAATTAACCTTTTAAAATAACCTGGGGCGAAGCATGCAAGACACCCAAAAAGAGCCAAGAAACAACAAAAAGGGGCATCAACATACTGGCCATCTCGATCGATCGAAATTTCATCTCGATCGATCGAGAACCACTCTCCGATCGATCGGTCAAAATACCGATCGATCGGTCCACTGTTCCAAAGCCACTAAAAACATTCTGCCATGCTCGATCGATCGAAAATATTTTCGGATCGATCGAGCAGCCCTGTAAACGCGAGAAACCTCCAAGAATGAGCTCCTTACAACATCAAATCACCTATAACACAAACCCACTTCACTTTACAACATAAAACCAACCAAAAACCATCTAAACACTACAAAACCTAACCCCCCAACACATACAACAATGATAGAACAAGATCTACCCCTTGAACCCCAAGATACAACACCAAAACCAACCAATATACAACAAAACTTTGCTAGGTTGGTAGCTTACCCTTTGAGCTTCAAGATTCTAGCAAGAAATCATGAAAAAGGCTCTTTTCCAAAGCTTTCTCCTTCCTTTCATGTTGAGGAACGAAAATGGTGGGTTTGGATGAGGTGAAGGCAAGGTAAAGACATAAAGGTGATAGAATGGGGTGGATGGGATGTAAAGGAGGGGGAATGGTTCTTTTAACATTTTTATAACATGTATTAAATAATTGTATGGTATGAAAATTATGTCCAACATGACATTTCAAAACCCCTCTTCCAATTATGCATTAAGACTCACATTAGTCATGTTTTAATTAAATAATTAAAACCCACTCCGATCAAATCATACCAATAACCAAAATTCCCAACATGCAACGAATGCATCCCAGATCCCGACCCTCACCAAAAACCTAAATCATAGGTTTTTCACCAAATTGAGAATACAATCTCGACCTTTGGATCCAACGATCCTAAATGCCCGATTTAACAAACTCGGGAGACCAAA
This sequence comes from Haberlea rhodopensis, assembly GCA_907163345.1. Classification (NCBI taxonomy): domain Eukaryota; kingdom Viridiplantae; phylum Streptophyta; class Magnoliopsida; order Lamiales; family Gesneriaceae; genus Haberlea; species Haberlea rhodopensis. The sequence goes on from CAJQUN010000291.1 coordinate 12,787, forward strand.
ACCACAATTAATTCCTAATTGCCACTATAAAAAAAATCCATTAAGGATTAATAACCCTCCGGGATTAACACTAATAATCTCAGGACATCACAATTATCCCCACTAATAAAAATTTCATCCTCGAAATTTTCACCGGTGTACTCCACGTAACACCAAGGCTACACCAACCAAAATAAAACCACGACCTCGATTCTTGACCACATCCGAATCGAATTACCAACCGCGAGTACACTAATCTCACACCAAGCTTTAAAATAGAGCAAACCCCCAAACCACATAAAACCCCAAAGACGAGAACATACCTCGATGCGAGTCATCCCAGAAGTTTGTCTACCACGACTGCAATCGAATCAATCAAACGACCGTGAATCAAACAGTCATCCTTAGCTCTGACATAGATATCATGGCATGATATCTTCACCACTTGCCCATGATGTTCAACACATCGTTGCGAAGGAAACCACTAGTATACAACCGTATACTTACAATAAATACGGTTCCCGCTTTCTACACTAACTCCGTCGAAAGAGTAGTTGCACCACTTCCCACTCGGGTCGGGTTACCCACGGTCACCGATCCATACAAAGCACATCTCCGAGGATGTTTACACCGGTGTGTTCCAAGAAATCATATCTTGGTCCTGACACACCATCAAGGCCCCACAAGGTCTCAAGTTCCACAGGGGACGCGCAAGACAAACAATTGCATTCCTACATACGTGTCAACCATGACACTGAACAAACCCAAATCTCGGCCATCCCTCATTTATCCTTGGATCCAACAATCCTAAATAGGAAGGCTATCGAATTATCCAACAAGAATTACCATGATTCCAAAACACGACGATCCCTCCTCAGGGGAAGTCAAACAACCCTCACGATCATTCATCAGAATGCATCGTGCCATCGAGATTATCGATCTCGAGGTTCCACAATCTCACACCGGAGATTCACCAAACCAAGCATACAAACTCGACGTTCAACAATGAACAAAATAACGTTGGCATTCGTATACACTCACGGCATACATGCCCAAACACCAATCACAACATGCATACACAATGCAATAGACTCGGGTATCTCCAATCATACCCAAATCCCAAAACCAACTGTCAAACCTCGATTATTCTCACCCCACGGAGAATGATGGTTGACAAACCAAAACCAAAGGGTGTGATTTCAACATCACCACCACACGAATCAAAATAACGAATCTCCCCAAAAGATTCAACCGGTAGGTATCATAATACCGCCTTCCTCTCAAGGAAAAAGTCATGAATCCATGATCCTCCAATCCTCGAACCACCGTTCGGAAGACCTGGATATATTTATACCAAAACATATCCCGAAACCCAGAAATACACAACTGGTTAGAGTAGTGCATCAATACCACCATTACCCGATCCAAAATCCGTATACGCCATGTATGGACATCCCAACGATGCTATGTACTAATGCCATAGTACTCCACAATCGAGCATCTCCCCGGAGACGTCTCCTCAAATGTCTCACCGATGTAAGAAATCCATTATTCGGTCCAACACCAGTAATGCTTACCATGGCTGATTTACAATCAATCCACGACCGATGCAAGCTGTCTCCAAGACAGTATAATCCAAATCTCTCCAAGGGACAAAATCAATATAGTAGTGTCACCCCACTAACTATATCTCACAAACCATTGTGACTCCCATTGCATGCCATATGCAAGGATGCTCAACTAGAGCTAACAACGACTTGTTGACACTCACGTTGGTAATACCAACAAAGTTGAGCTGTCCCAGTACAAGTCCCTCAAAACAATGGCGTATAAACGTCCCCGTGAGGTATTCCCTACCTCAATCACCATGCCACATAGAGACTACAAGAGTCTATCAACCCTCATCGTATCGCCATACGATTCATCCATCTCGAATCCAACGAGCAGCATAAAGGCTAACACAAGCCCACCAAAGTACTGCAACCATACCTGGCTAGCGATTCGCTGGCCCCATAGGCTTATACCAACTACCAACGTGACACACGTCTTAACCCGGTATATCATACCGTACAAACCATTAGAGTTGTGGGTCATCGCCCAACATATCTCTAAAACACCAAGCATAACGGACAACCCGGTGTCCTTGCTCCACTACCATGCAATCCTAATCCATTAGGACTTATTCCACACCCTCAGGGTGGGTGTAACCATGCCTACCCTACATCACAACAACAAGCGAGTAGTTTCCTCAATGACTACTCTTATCACCAATCACTTGGCCCTAGCCAATCCAACGAGCATACCCAAGGGTATCATTGCTCGACAAATATTTACCTCCACAACATGATGCGGTATACACACCGGTACAATGCATCCAATGCTCCCTCGAGCAAACCTGCTCGGCAAAAAGGTCTCGTCAACTAGTGACCCAGACTCTACCATGTGCTCACCATCGGCACTCAAATCATACAACCAAATACATAAACACGAATGTATTATTCACCAAAACGACGCCACGCGTCCACATAGACATCCTAAATGACATCGTCAAACACATGACAGTACCCGTCGATACACGACACTCATAATCTCATCGTCAAACACATGACGGTATAAAACAACACATAATATTCACAATAATGATAACAAAAGTAATATGCCATACCTCATCGCTATCAAGATAGCGGAATACCTGTATCCATCGTTCACCAGCGGTACACAAGCAGCACCCATCGCCCGTAGGCGGCATAATCCAGTGCTACGCACATAGCGGTATAACCCATTGCTATAGAATCTGCGGCATGATCCCTCGCCATGGAGTCAGCGGCATAAAACATCGCCCAAGGAATATCCAGCGGTATGAAGCATCGCCATAGATGTAGCGGAATGTACCATCGCCATATGATACCTGGCAGCATAAACCATCGCCATAGAATACCCGGTGGTATGAACCATCGCCAATAGAATAGCGGAATAAGCCATCGCTATGATACCTGGTGGCATGAACCATCGCAAATAGAATCCCGGCGGAATCATCGCCAATATAATACCCGGCGGAACCATCGCCAATATAATACCCGGCGGAACCATCGCCAATATAATACCCGGCGGAACCATCGCCAATATAATACCCGGAATAATCCTGGACTCAAGAGGTACTCACACTCATGTAGTACTTTGTTCCCAATCGCATCGCTACGTCATGACAGCAGCATCATCGCTTCGACGTGACATCGGCATGTATCATCGCTTCGACACGACAGCGACATCATCGCTTCGACATGACGATGGTATCTTCGCTTCGACGTGACAACGCCATTTACCATCGCTTTGACACGACAGCGGCATTTACCATCCCCTTGGCATGACAGCGGAAATACCCCTCGCTTCGGCATATTAGCGGCATAATATCCCTCGCGATAGTAATATGACAGCGGCATTATCCTTCGCTTCGACATATTTGAGGCAAATATTCTTCATTGCTATAATATGAAAGCGGCAAGTATTCACATCGCTACGCCATGCATGCAACCGTAATGCATAACCCATATTCCAATAATTGTTTCGGCACGACAGCGGCATCATCGCTTCGACGTGACAGCGGCATTTACCATCGCTTCGACACGACAACGGCATCATCGCTTCGACGTGCATGCAACCGTAATGCATAACCCGTATTCCAGTCATCATCGCCATGAGTGTATTTTAATGCACCTCGCTCCAACATTTAGCGGCAAAGCATTAAAATCATCACTCCGATGTATATCTATGCAACCGTAATGCATAGTCCATGTCTCATATGACCCTGCAACCACCATGGTTAGCAATAACATATTCCAATTATCAACACATATCATAAAGGCACATAAGCAATATAGTTGTGTCACGCAACACTAACTACCATCATGCATAAGTATGTGCTTCTCATTCCCATTATCATTTCCTAGGCCCTCAACAGCCCCAAAGAGCTAACCACTGCTCTGATACCACTAATGTAAGGACCCCCGTGCCCTTAACCCGTTATTAGTGTATTAAGCCATACCATTAGTGCATATAATCATACTATCATGGGGAAAACCATATGCAAGTGCAACACCGTATGCTATCCAGAAAATTTCTTGCATTCAATCCACATAATATTCAAATTCCCCAACCAAGATTATTCATATAACATGCACCCTCATAATACACTAACATGCTCTTAGTTCATTTAGCAATTCCGTATTTAATTGCATGCAAACCATAAATGAATCGAGAAGAGCCGTAGCCCATTTATACATTCCATATACACGTAAAATGTACTCACATAAGAGCACCCAATGAACACGCGTGTATCTAATGTATAAAAGACTCTACCGGGCACCGTTACTGGCACTTCAATCCTGGAAGCACCTCCCAAGCGCAGCTCGATCTCAACTCTGGATCTATGCACTTATTCAACCAGCTCTGGTACCTCGATCCAGAAAGTACCTCAAATCAACAGCCCGAGCTCAACTCCAAAGCTGCTGCTACACCTGTAACACCTGCCCCAACAGAGACAGCCCCCACACGGGGTGAGCATACCAATACCACCAATCCAATAATCATAATATTGCAATTCATAATTTACAGAATGTAAATGCCATAATTTAAATGATACTCCCTGGATGGTAACACCCTCATCCGGGATCCCCTGTATTGTCCCTGTTCTCAAAACAATCAAACTCGTCAAATTCCCAAAGCCAGTTAATCGCCACGTAGATTAACTAATACCGTTCTATTATGCCAGTTCCATAATCAATATGGTAAAATCATTATATAAAAGACCGTAGATCTCACATATATCTAACCAATGATTCCATGTTCCTATTTCATTGCGCGCTCTACAATAGCGGCATTCTAAACCCCGCGCACGCTCAACAATAGCGGCGTCATAACCGATGGTCGCTCAACGGCGACAGCATCCCAAATCATTGCTCGCTCAATAGCGGCACCATATGGTTCCCAATGTATAATCCATTTGACGCAAATACCATTTACCGTGCATATCGTTATCCATTTATAGCAAGTATCATGCACCATGCATTTCAATACCTATTCGATGCAATTACCATGTGCCACATATTTCAATGTCCATATAATGCAATTATCACACACCATGTGTTCCAATGCCCATTTAATGCAATTATCACATACCATGCATTTTACAATTGCAACATTATAATAGGCTATGCTCGTACGTCATACGTACCTTAGAATTCCGTAGTCCATGTCAAGCCTGGCTTGAGTTCCATGCCCCGAGAAACATGTGTTAAAACACATAAATATTTCACAATTAAACATAGGCATGCAATCACGTGCCCTAGTACGATCACAACACCAAATCGTATCGTCAATCCATGACGATAACCAAATTATAAAAGTTCCCGGCTAGGCATGCATAATACCCCAAAAATATTGTCAATCCATGACAATTAACCTTTTAAAATAACCTGGGGCGAAGCATGCAAGACACCCAAAAAGAGCCAAGAAACAACAAAAAGGGGCATCAACATACTGGCCATCTCGATCGATCGAAATTTCATCTCGGTCGATCGAGAACCACTCTCCGATCGATCGGTCAAAATACCGATCGATCGGTCCACTGTTCCAAAGCCACTAAAAACATTCTGCCATGCTCGATCGATCGAAAATATTTTCGGATCGATCGAGCAGCCCTGTAAACGCGAGAAACCTCCAAGAATGAGCTCCTTACAACATCAAATCACCTATAACACAAACCCACTTCACTTTACAACATAAAACCAACCAAAAACCATCTAAACACTACAAAACCTAACCCCCCAACACATACAACAATGATAGAACAAGATCTACCCCTTGAACCCCAAGATACAACACCAAAACCAACCAATATACAACAAAACTTTGCTAGGTTGGTAGCTTACCCTTTGAGCTTCAAGATTCTAGCAAGAAATCATGAAAAAGGCTCTTTTCCAAAGCTTTCTATGGTATGAAAATTATGTCCAACATGACATTTCAAAACCCCTCTTCCAATTATGCATTAAGACTCACATTAGTCATGTTTTAATTAAATAATTAAAACCCACTCCGATCAAATCATACCAATAACCAAAATTCCCAACATGCAACGAATGCATCCCGGATCCCGACTCTCACCAAAAACCTAAATCATAGGTTTTTCACCAAATTGAGAATACAATCTCGACCTTTGGATCCAACGATCCTAAATGCCCGATTTAACAAACTCGGGAGACCAAAACCACAATTAATTCCTAATTGCCACTATAAAAAAAAATCCATTAAGGATTAATAACCCCCCTGGATTAACACTAATAATCCCAGGACATCACAACTTATGATCAGTGATAACTATGAAGCTTCGCCCCAACAATTAAGGCCTCCAATGTTGTATTGTCATCCCTAGTGACATGAGTTCTTTTTCATACGTAGACTTGACCATCGATCTAGCTGCTAAAGCTTTACTGAAGAAGCCAATCGGCTGCCCTTCTTGTGATAAAACAACACCTATCCCTCTCCCTGATGCATCACATTCAATTATGAAATCCTTGTTAAAGTCTGGCAGCCTTAATACAGGTGCTTGGATGATAGCTGCCTTAAGCTGCTCAAATGCCTTTTGTGCCTCTTCTCCCCAACAAAAAATATTATTTTAAGTAACTCAGTCAAAGGTTTGGCTATCAATCTATATCCCTTAATAAACTACATATAATATCCCGCGAGTCCCAAAAAAACCTCTAACTGCCCTCACATTTTTTTGGACTTAGCCAATCCTTCACACTCAATATTTTTTTCTCATCCATAGCAACCCCCTTACCCCAAATAACATGACCCAAATGCTCAACTTCTTCTAATCCAAATTGACATTTCTTACGATTCAACACTAATTTATGATGGACAAGCTTCCTTAACACAACTTCCAAGTGTACTAAAGGCTCCTTCCAATTGTGGCTGTAGATTAAAATCTCGTCAAAGAAAACAAGAACAAATTTTCTTAAATATGGTCGGAGTACCTCATTCATCTTTGCTTGAAATGTAGCAGGTGCATTTTTCAAGCCAAAGGACATTACCAAAAATTCTTAATGCCCGGAATGTGTTCTGAAAGCAGTTTTAGGCACATCGTCTTCTCGTACCCTAATTTGATGATATCCCGAGCGCAAATCCAGCTTAGAAAATGAGCAGCTCGTTATAACTCATCCAATAACTCATCAACCACCGGAATAGGGTATTTATCCACGATAGTTATCTCATTGAGGGCCCTATAATCCACGCAGAACCTCCAACTCCCATCTTCTTCTTTTTTTAACAAGCATCACTGGGCTAGAATATGGACTTGTGCTAGGTTGAATTATTCCAGCAGCCAGCATCTCATTCACCAACTTCTCCATCTCATTCTTTTGACAATGGGCATACCGATATGGCCTAACACACACCGGTCCAGATCCATCTTTGATCTAATGTCGTGCTCTACTTCCCTTACTGGAGATAGCCCTGATGACTCTTGGAAAATGGCATAATATACAAGCAATAAAATTCCTTACATTATTCATATAATGTTCAAATCCCCCATACCACTCAACCATTAAGTATGCATCTTATAATACACTAACATGTTCTCAATTCATTTAGCAATTCATTAAGTAATTGCATGCAATCCATAAATGAAAAGAGAAAGGCCCATGCCCTTTATACAAACCATATACACATATAGAAGTGCTCACATGCGAGCATCGAATGAATGTGTGTATCTAATGTATAAAATACCCTACTCAATACCGGCATCGGTACCTCGATCCTGGAAGTACCTCTAATCCATAGCTCGATCTCAACTCTGGAGCTACCGTTGTACCTGTTCCACCTGCCCCAACAGAGACAGCCCCCACACGGGGTGAGCATACCAATACCGTCAATCCAATAATCGCAATATCACATTACATAATTTACAGAATGTAAAGAAGTGAATTTAAAAGACACTCCTTGAATAGTGTCATCCTCATACGGGATCCCATGTACTGTTCATGTTCTCAAAATAACCGAAACCATCAAATTCTCAAAAACCAGTTAATCATCTCATTGATTAACTAAATCCGTTCACTAATTGCCAAATTCCATAATTAATAAAATCCAATCATTAAACAATGATTACAGATATTCCATAAATCTAACCACTAATTCCGTTACCTCGCACGCCCAATAGTAGCGGCATCATAATCGATGTTCGCTCCATAGCGACAACATCTCAACCGTTGCTTGCTCCATAGCGGCACCATTTAAATTTTAATACTTACCAATTTATTGCATTAACAGTACATCATGCATTTCATAGTGGCAATAATATAAAAGGCTATGCTCGTACGTTATATGTACCTTAGAATTTCGTAGTCCGAATCAAACCTTGCCTTAGTCCCGTGACCCGATGAATCATGTGCTAACACATAGAATAACTCACAATTATTAATGAGCATGCAACCACGTGCCCAAGCACGTTCACAATCCCCAATTACATCATCAATCCATGACGATTAACCATTTAAAAGACTCAGCCAAAGCGTACGTTAAAATCACAACGCAAAATAATTTTTCGAAGTTCAGGCATCGGCGATCGATCACTGCCTTTCAGGCGATCGATCGCCTCTCAACGCATTTCAAATCTGCCTCCGAGCGATCGACCTCTACCTTTGAAGCGATCGATCGCTTCACTGTTTAATTTGGCCACTGCCCCTTGGCGATCCATCGCTTCATTTGAGGCGGTCGATCGCTTCACTGCTCATCATCTTCAAAATTTTTACAAACAACGCGGCGATCGATCACCCCGCCCTAGGGATCGATCGCCTCGATCTGCTCCAGCCAAAAATGGCGTTTTTCATGCAAAAACTTCCAAAATCCCATACACAATAAATCCTTAACAAGGAACTATAAATCCTCCCCAAAACACAATAACCAAAAATCTTCAAAAATCCATAAACTCAAACCCAACTCAAAACACAACCATATACCACAATACTACAATCAAATCGAAGATAAATGCGAGGAGAAGAACAATACCTAATTATCTTCGAGAAATCCGGCTCCCAAGTCGAGCCACCATCGATTTTGCACCAAGGGGGAAAAAGGGAAGGGTTTGGGGAGAGAGGGACACGTGAGAGAGTGAGAGAGAGGGGAGAAGAAGGAAAATGGTTGAACACCGAGTCCACTTGGTATATATAGTACCAAGGCTCAAAAATCCCAAGTCCTCCACAAATACATCATGACTCATTAAAAATCATATGTGTTCAATAATTACCTCTCAATCTCAATTTCCATTACCAGCACCAACACAAAGCACCCAAGACCCCAGATTCCACCAAAAATCCAATTCCAAGGTTTAACACCACGATGAGAATACAATCTCAACCCTTGGATCCAACGACCCCAAATGCCGGATTTAAAATCCCCGGGAGTCCCAACACCGCAATTAATTCATAATTGCCAAAATTAAAATCCATTAAGGATCATTACCACACCGGAATTTACACCATTAATTCCCAGGCATCACAATTATCCCCCACTAATAAAATTTCATCCTCGAAATTTGCACAGACGCACTCCACGTACCGCCAATACCTCATAACCCAATCGGATCCACATCGTCGAATCATGAACACATCATGAACGACACATCAACTGCGAGGACACCAAGCTCGCACCAAATCCTGGAATGGAGTAAACCTCTCAAACCATTACAATTTTAAAAGACGTCAGCATGCCTCGATGCTAACCACCCAAAAGCAGTCAGTCAACCGTAACTGCTAGCTACTCGAATCATCCCTGATTCCAACGTAGATATCACTTCCATGATATCTCCACCACTTAGTCTACGATGTCAAACATACATCGTTACGAAGGAAACCACTAGTATACTACAGTATACACACAGTAAACCCGGTTTTCGCTCTCCAAATCCATCTCCATCAAAGGAGTAGTTGCACCACTTTGCCACTCGGATCGGGCAACTCACGGCCACCGATCCACACAAAACACATCTCCAAAGATGCCTACATCTGTATGTTCCAAGAAATCACATCTTGGTCCAAACATGCCATTGAGGCTCCACAAGGTCTCAAGTTCCTGTAGAGGACATGGGAGAAAATCGATTGTATCCTCGCCACCTGTGTCAACAACGACACCCAACAAATCCAATCCTGGTCATCCCTCGTTTCCGTAGGATTCAACAATCCTAACACATGGATGCTATCAAATCTCCCAGTAAAGAACTACCATGACCCCAAAATACAACAATCCCTCCTCAGAGGAAGTCAACCGGACCTCATTATCATTCTTCAGAATACATCGTGTCATTGAGATTACCAATCTCAAGGTGCCACAATCTCACACCGGAGATTCATTCATCCAAGCATACTAATCCGATGCTCGACAAGTACCAAAATGCTGGCATTCGTATACACACCGGTTTACATGCCTAAGCACCAACACCACATGCATACTCAATGCACTCGACTCGGGTATCACCAATCATACCCAAAAGCCCCAAATACAACCGTCAATCCTCAGTTATTCTCACATAGTGGAGAATGATGATTGACGGACCAACGACCAATGGTGTGATTCCAACATCAACACCACACAAATCGACTCATCGAATCTTCCAAAGATTCCCAATAGGTAGGTATATCAATATCGTCATCCTCATAAGGAAAGTGTCATGAACCCATGACCCTCCAACCTCGGACCACCATTCAGAAAACCCGGATATATTGATACCAAAATATATCCCAGAACCAATAAATACACAGCTGGTTCAAAATAGTGCATATTTGCCACTATTACCAATCCAAAACTCGTATACACAACGTATACCCAAACTAACGATGCTCTGTACTAATACCATAGTTCTCCATATACTCGAGCATCTCCCCAAAGACGTCTCCTCGTACGTCTCACCGAAAATATAAAGCCATTTCCGAGTCCAACACCGGTAATGCTTACTATGGCTGATTCACAATCAACCCTCGACCAATGCCAGCTGTCTCCATGACAGTATGCTCCAAATCTCTCCAAGAGATACAATCAATATAGTTAGTGTCACCCCACAATTCCGATCGTGTCCCCCATTACATTCCATATGCAAGATTCTCAACCAGGGCTAACAACGACTTGTTGACACTCACTTTGGTACTCCCAACAAAATTGAGTTGTCCCAGTACCAGTCCCTCGAAACATTTAACGTAAACGTTCTCGTGAGGTATTCACTGCCTTAAACCTCATGCCACATATGACTACAAGAGTCCACTATAAACCCTCATCGTATCATATACGATTCACCAAACCCGGTTCCAATGAGCAGTATAATGGCTAAGTCAAGCTCACTATAACACTACAACAATACATGGCTAGCAGATCGCTGCCTCCTTAGGTTTATAACAAACCTACCAACTATCATACGTTCCAACCCGGTATATCATACAGTACCATCAATTAGAGTAGTGGGTCATCACCCAATATTTCTCTAACACCAATGCACAACGGACATCCCGGTGTCCTTACTCAACCACAATGCAATCCTAATCCATTAGGATTTATTCCACACCTTCATGTGTATGTGTGACCATGTCCACCATACGTCACATCGGTACATGCAAGTAGTTTCCTCAATAACTACTCCTATCACCAGTCACTTGACCATAGCCATCCCATCAAGTATACCCAAATGTACCACTACTCGTAAAATATTTACCTCAAATGTGTGCTACGGTACACTTCCTGTACGGCATAATGGTCTCGTCAACCAGTGACACATACATCACCTTGTGCCCACCATTGGCACTCAAACCATACGATAAATACATATACCTAATTGTATTTTTCATCGTAACAACGTCATCCGTCCACATAGGACATCCACTATGTCATCGTCATCCTGTGACGGTACATGTCAACATATGGCATCCACAATATCATCGAAAACCCGTGACGGTATATGTCAATACATGACATCCATAATAATGCTAACAAAATAGTAATCTACCATAACTCATCGCTAATAAGATAGCGGCATACCTGTACCCATTGCCCAATAGCGGTACACAATCAGCACCCATCGCTCGAAGGCGGCACAATCCCGAGCTATGAAATCAGTGGTATGAGCCCTCGCTATAGAATCAGTAGCATAAACCCTCGCTATAGAATCAGCGGCATAAATCATCGCTATAGAATCAGCGACATAAATCATTGCTATAGAATCAGCAACATAAATTATCGCTATAGAATCAACGGCATAAATCATCGCTATAGAATCAGTGGAATGAACCATTGCTATATATACCCGGCGACATGAACCATCGCCATAGAACTAGCGGAATGAACCATCGCCATAGAACTAGCGGAATGAACCATCGCTATATATATATCTGGCGGCATGAACCATCGCCATAGAACTAGCGGAATGAACCATCGCTATATATATATATATATATATATATATATATATATATCTGGCGACATGAACCATCGCCATAAGACTAGCGGAATGAACCATCGCTATATATACCCGGCGGCATAAACCATCGCCATAGAACTAGCGGAATGAACCATCGCTATATATATATCCGGCGGCATGAACCATCGCCATAAGACTAGCGGAATGAATCATCGCTATATATACCAGGCGGCATGAACCATCGTCATAGAACTAGCGGCATGATATCCCTCGCTATAAAGCGACAAATATCCTTCATCGCTACCTCGCTTCGACATACCAGCGGCATAATATCCCTCGCTATAAGCGGCAAATATTCTTCATCGCTATGGTATGACAGAGGCATTAATACCCCTCACTTCGACATACCAGCGGCATAATATCCCTCGCTATAATATGACAACGGCTTATTCTTTGCTTCTACATATTAGCTGCAAATATTCTTCATCGCTATGATATGACAGCGGCAAGTATTCTATCATATAATACCCCTCGCTTTGACATGACCGCAGCATCAATACCCCTCGCTTCGACATATCAGCGGCATAATATCCCTCGCTATAATATGACAGCGGCGTGTTCTTCGCTTCTACATATTTGCGGCAAATATTCTTCATCGCTATGATATGGTAGCGGCAAGTATTTATCATCGCTTCGTCATGAAAGCGGCAAGTATTCTTCTTGATAGCTCATCATACCTGTATCAATACAAGGATATCAATATGTGCAGTTAATACCACAGTTCACAAATTCTACTACGTTATATCAGCGGCTCAATGATATCCCTCGCTTCGACATATCAGCGGTAAATATCCTGATACATCACTAGTCGATATACCCGTAGCAGTACCAGAATTGCAATACCTTTTGCAAGTACCATAACTCATGTGTAAACACATACCTGTAACCATAATCATAGGGTAACCATACTAGATTGTGCCATTGTTTGTTCCATTATCCACTATTTCATGTTCTCAGACAGCATACCCAGATTCTCATTCCCTGATTTTCCTACAAAATCAGATTCTTCCGCACTTATTACAGCAAGTACCAAACATTATCGTTAATGTCATCACATCGTATCTCATACGATCCATGCAACCACCATGGTTAGCAATAACACATTCCATTTATAATCCCACATCATAACGCACATAAGCCAAGTTAGTTGTGTCACACAACACTAACTACCATCATGCATAAGTATGTGCTATCAGTTTCCATTAACATGTTCATCGGCCCTCAACAGCCCCAAGGAGCAAACCACTGCTCTGATACCACTAATGTAAGGACCCCCGTGCCCTTAACCCGCTATTAGTGTTTTAACCCATGTATTTAGTGTTGGAATATGCCCTAAGACAACTCATTAGATGATTGATTTTGGCATACAATGTAATATGATTATTAAAGGCAATTCATTATTATATATTATTCCAGTATCTGTGTAATATGAATATATATATATATATATATATATATTAATGTTCTTAGAATAATATTGTATTATTCTTAAAGATTGTCCCGAGTCAAGTATTATCATGAATTAGGATAATGATAATGCATTGAGACTATTATTTATTGATTGATGAATTGTTCATAGTTATGAGTCGAATCAACACATGGGTACATATTAGAGAACTATGTACTGAACAGACCCACCATGAGAATGCTACATGGATAGTTATATGAATGTCATAAGCAATTCTCATAGTGATAATAATGTATGTAATCCTTACGACTTGAGATCACCAGAGATCCCAACATAAGGAGTTGTGTATCTTGATATTGTCAAACGTTACATGTAACAGGGTAAACTATAAAGACAATCATTGGATACACCACGAATTATGAAGAGGGATGTTGAGTGATCAAGATAGGATTTGTCCCTCCTATATAACAAGAGAAGTGTTTGGGCCCTTGATCAAGTGAGACTAAAATGCATGGCCATGCTCGAATGAGTCGATATGTGATGTCGAGCTTATTCGTTTATTCTAGTCTACTTGGGATCAAGAAATAAAAGATTGAACCATACGAGTATGACTATTCCATGACTCGTGTTTAATCTAAACACATAGGACAAAGGGATTAAGTTACATGGTTAATATTATCACAGGCCATAGGTTATGTCGAGTCAATGACATTCTTGTAACTTGTGTAGCCTTGATGTGTTGCTAGATACCGCTCATTGCTTCTGACATAAAATTAGATTTTATGTCACTGCCAACGTTACAAGATCCTAACGGGTCGCACAAAAGATTAAATCGATAAAGGGAGTTTAATTCATTGGATGAATTAAGTTTATTAGGAAGAGTCCTAAACATTAATTAAGGGTCCCGATTATATATATATATTAAATATGCTGAATATACATATACTGATATAATATTGATATGGGCCATAGGGTTTTTTGAAAACCCATTTAGTAGCTGCCTAATGTTATGTCTATATATACATGCATATTAGGTTTCGGGAGGATGGTTAATTCTGATTAACAAAAAGAAACCAAAAGCTAAACCTAGCAAAAAGACATTGCTGTCAATTCGCTTGGTAGCTCGTCCCTTATTCCCTTGTTGAATATCAAGTCTAGCAACTTGATATCTTCAACATCCTTTTCGATTTGATCGTGTGGATACCGTAGAGGCAAAGTTGCAAAAGCTTTGCTCGTGACTCGTGGACTTTGCTTCGACGATTCTGCATCAAACATGCTTCAAAGGTATAATTCTCGTCACCCTATATGAAAACTTAGTATAGGTCCATGGTTGGAATCCAAAAATTTTATTCCGCTGCACTACTATATGATAGTCGGATTCCTAACATTTAGTGCATACAATCATGTAATAAAGGGGAAAACACATGCTATCATAACATAATATATCAACAATAAAATTTCTTACATTATTCTATATAATGTTCAAATCTCCCATACCACTCAACCCCTAAGTATGCATCTTATAATACACTAACATGTTATCAATTCATTTAGCAATTCATTAAATAATTGCATGCAACCCATAAATGAAAAGAGAAAGGTCCATGCCCTTTATACAAATCATATACACATATAGAAGTGCTCACATGCGAGCATCGAATGAATGTATGTGTATCTAATGTATAAAATACCATACTCAATACCGGCATCGGTACCTCGATCTTGGAAGTACCTCCAATCCATAGCTCGATCTCAACTCTGGAGCTACTGTTACACCTGTTCCACCTGCCTCAACAGAGACAACCCCCACATGGGGTGAGCATACCAATACCGCCAATCCAATAATCACAATATCACATTACATAATTTACAGAATGTAAAGCGGTGAATTTAAAAGACACTCCCTGAATAGTGTCATCCTCATACGGGATCCCCAGTACTGTTCATGTTATCAAAATAACCGAAACCATCAAATTCCCAAAAACCAGTTAATCATCTCATTAATTAACTAAATCCGTTCACTAATTGCCAAATTCCATAATTGATAAAATCCAATCATTAAACAATGATTACAGATATTCCATAAATCTAACCACTAATTCCACATTTTCGTTACCTCGCATGCCCAATAGTAGCAGCATTATAACTGATGTTCGCTCCATAGCGACAACATCTCAACCGTTGCTCGCTCCATAGCGGCACCATTTAGATTATAATACTTATCAATTTATTGCATTAATAGTACATCATGCATTTCACAGTGGCAATAATATAACAGGTTATGCTCGTACGTTATACGCACCTTAGAATTCCATAGTCCTAATCAAACCTTGCCTTAGTCCCATGACCCGATGAATCATGTGCTAACACATAGAATAACAATCATATGAGCATGCAACCACGTGCCCAAGCACGTTCACAATCCCCAATTGCATCATCAATACATGATGATTAACCATTTAAAAGACTCGGCCAAAGCGTACGTTGAAATCAAAACGCAAAATAATTTTCCAAAGCTCGGACATCGGCGATCGATCGCCTCTCAACGCATTTCAAAATCTGCCTCCGAGAGATCGATCACTACCTTTGAAGCGATCGATCTCTTCACTATTTAGTTTGGCCACTGCCCCTTGGCGATCGATCACTTCATTTGAGGCGGTCGATCGCCTCACTGTTCATCATCTTTGACAAACAACGCGGCGATAGATTTCCCCACCCTAGGGATCGATCGCCTCGATCTGTTCCAGCCAAAAATGGTGTTTTTCATGCAAAACTTCCAAAATAACAATCCCCACACCCCATACACCATAAATCCCTAACAAGGAGCTATAAATCCTCCCTAAAACACAATAACCAAAAATCTCCAAAAATCCATAAACTCAAACCAACTCAAAACACAACCATATACCACAATACTACAATCAAATCGAAGATAAATGCGAGGAGAAGAACAATACCTAATTATCTTCGAGAAATCCGGCTCCCAAGTCCAGCCACCATCGATTTTGCACCAAGGGGGAAAAAGGGAAGGGTTTGGGGAGAGATGGACACGTGAGAGAGTGAGAGAGAGGGGAGAAGAAGGAAAATGATTGAACACCGAGTCCACTTGGTATATACAGTACCAAGGCTCAAAATCCCGAGTCCTCCACAAATACATCATGGCTCATTAAAAATCATCTGTGTTCAATAATTACCTCTCAATCTCAATTTCCATTACCAGTACCAACACAAAGCACCCCAGACCCCAGATTCCACCAAAAACCCAATTCCAAGGTTTAACATCACGATGAGAATACAATCTCAATCCTTGGATCCAATGACCCCAAATACCGGATTTAAAATCCTCGAGAGACCCAACACAACAATTAATTCATAATTACCACAATTAAAATCCATTAAGGATCATTACCACACCGAAATTTACACCATTAATTCCCGGGCATCACACAATCATTCCTCGGATTTTCATGGTAAGAGAAATACATACTCTTGTACTGAAAATAATGGCAACTCCATCGTCCCATTTTTTGTGTTGTGAATGTTAAGTAGTTCCTCCTTCTCCTCTACATTTGGTACAACCTCCTCTTCTTCCACAGTATCTTCATCTTCCATCATAATGGTCACCCTCATCATTTTATTAGCGCACTTGTGTAATGGTGTATATGGTTCACCACATTGGAAACATAATCCCTTCTCTTTCCTCCTCAAATACTCTTGATACGACACAATACAACCTTTTCTCCCATAATTTGAGCTCTGTCTGTCAGTGTTAGAACCTTGTCCCATGTTCACTGACTTCGCTGAGTTCCCATTTTGATCCATCCGAACTGGACCACTTCCTTGCACGACTCTACTCACGTCATTACGATAGTTCCAACCTTCGTTGCTTCCAGATCTTTTATCTGTTTACGGACCCGTATTAGAATATGTTGAATAAGGATCTATCTGGCCTCCATGCAAAGATTCATCAATGCTTCGTGCTAAATCCATGGCTCGAATAATGATTTTGGGCTCATGAATTCTGATATTCTGACATATTTCTTCCCATCAATCCGCTGAGGAAATAACCCAACGCCTGTTCTTCTGGCAATGGTGCGACCTGAGCCCCTATCCCCTCGAACTAGGAAATATACTCATCCACCCTCCGTTGTCCTTGTCTCAAAGATGCTAGAACCTCAAATGGATTAGCAGCCTTTCTCTCGCCGTATCTTTTGATCAGTTCCGCATCAAACATCTCCCAATTCAAATCTGGAATTTTACTTTTGATCCACTTGCACCAGTGTGCAACCATTCCTTCCATGCACATATAAGCAATTTTCAATCGATTTGCCATGGGAGTATGCTGCAACTCAAAATATTGGCCAGCCTTGCCTAACCAAAATGAATGGGACATGGTTCACCACCATCGAAGCTGGGTAGGTCAACCCTTTCTCAAAAAATGCTTAATTTCTTCCGTCTCCTCAGCGTGATCATATGCAACCGAGTTTCCACCTTCCGCATTTACTGTATCGCGTGATTGTACCATTTGATTTTTGTCGGGTGGTTGAATTGTTCCATTGCCCAACTCTTTTTCTTGAATCTAGTTGGTCATAAAAGCTTTAATCTCCGCCAAATCATTCTTTACATCATGCATTGCATCTAAAGTTCCATGAATCCCAATTATTTCTTCTCGGAATCCATTTGCCACACTTTCCAGTGTCTCAATCCGTGTTTCCGATCTGGTAGACATTTGTGTGGCTAGGTAGAATCCGGCAGGTCGGACCAAATGGTAGAGTTTTCACCTGTTTTGATCGAATAACACATAGAACACAATATCTGGAAACAAATATATATTGATTGGCAATGAAATGAAATGTTTACAATGAAATGAAATGCATAAAAGAAATATCCCAGAGAATAACTCTGTAATTCCCTAGCGAAGCTAGTAACCGATAATCACAAATGATAACTAGATGATTGAAAATGCTAACTCCCCACTATCTTTTATTCCTTGTTCTCCCCACTCTTCCTACATAACGACCTCTTATTTCCTCTCCTGGTGTAGATAATGGGTATTTTGGGCCTTTGGCCCGTATCACATTGATGAATTCCATCTTTGAGGATTACTTGCAAAAATTTGTGTTGGTATTCTTCGATGACATTCTAATATATAGCCATACTTGGGATGCTCGGTTATCATACCTTTCACTGGTATTTAACATTCCCTCCCAGCGGCGACTGTTTCTGAAAGATCCAAATGTTCATTTGGCCAAACTACGGTTGCTTATTTAGGCCACATCGTCTCTAGTGCGAGTTTCGATAGACACTGCCAAGCTCTCGGCAATCACGCAATGGCCTCAACCCATGACCTCCCGTGCTTTCCGCCCCACCAACGTCTTTACTACGCAAGAATTCTTTTCTTTGGTCAACATAAGTAACACAGGCGTTCGAGGGCCTCAAGCGAGCCCTCACTTCCACACCGGTATTGGACTTGCCCAATTTTTCCTTGCCTTTTATCATCGAGTGTGATGCCTCGAATTCTGGCATTAGCGCGGTGCTGCAACAAAATGAGCAACCTATTGCCTTCTACAGTCAGGCACTACACCTAAGACACCGTAATCTACCCGCATATGAAATTGAACTGATTGGTCTCGCCAAGGCAGTCCGACACTGGCACCCGTATTTCTAGGGACATTCTTTCATAGCTTGGAATTCCTCCTCGAACAACGTATTTCCACCTCCCCACAACAGCGTTGGATCAATAAACTTTTGGGTTATGATTTCCATGTGGAGTATAAACCCGGAAAATCAAATGTGGTGGCTGATGTATTATCTAGACAATGGGAGGAGGTATGCACCTTAGATGCCATCTCTTCCCCTGCATGTAATGTCCTCTCGGCCATACGCCATGAACACGAGGGGTCTTCCCATATCCAACAGTTAATTAAACAAATTCGCAAGGGCGATGTGGCGTGTCCTTGATCGCTTGTTAAGGGCGTTCTTTTCCATCACAAATCATATATTTTTCTGGTGATTCGCAACTCATTAACTGGATTATTCAGGTGGTGCACGAAGCTCATCATGAGGGTTATCAAAAGACTCTCTATCGTATTTCTCGGGAAGTTTTATGGCCCAAAATGTGCATTGACATTCAGTCCTATGTCACGGCCTGCATTACATGTCAACGCAACAAGGTGAACACATTACGCCCTGTTGGGATGCTGCAACCCTTACAATCCCAAAGCAAATCTGGGCAAACATCTCGATGGATTTCATTGATGGTCTTCCCATCTTTAAAGGGAAGTTTTTTCTTTTCGTTGTTGTGACCGTTTCTCCAAGTATGCTCACTTTATACCTCTGTCACACCCCCATACGGCATTATCAGTCCCCCGGGTTTTCTTTGACAATGTGGTTAAGCTTCACGGTCTTCCGGAATCAATTGTTAGCGATCGGGATACAGCTTTCACTAGTTCCTTTTGGAAGGAGCTCTTCTTGTTAAACCGCACCAAACTTTGTTTTAGCCCATCTTATCACCAGCAAACTGATGGTAACTGAGGCAGTTAACAAGGTGATTCAAATGTACTTGCGGTGTTTCACCAGTGACCACCAAACTAGATGGATGCACTGGTTGGCTTGGGCTGAATACTGCTACAATACGAGTTTTCACTCATCCTTGCGTATACCATCTTTTGAAGTGGTATATGGCCGAACCCCTCCTCGCTTAACGTCATATTGCCCCTGGCTTATCAAAGCTGGATGCTCTGGATTTAGAGCTCCAACACCATGACAAGTTGCTTATCGATCTTCGAGTCAGGCTCACATTTGTACAGAACACTATGAAGCAGCGATATGATGCTTCACATCGTGATTTAACCTTCAAGGTTGGGGACTTCGTCCTGCTTCATCTCGAGCCCTATCGTGGGGTCATCTTGGCTACCAGCAAAATAAAAAGCTCACTTCTAGTTACTTTGGTCCCTTTCAGGTTCTGGAATGCATGGGTTCTACTGGTTACAAGTTGGACCTCCCCACTTCTGCAAAACTGTACCCTATTTTTCATATCTCAGTTCTAAATAAATTCACAGGATAGTGTCCAAGCTTTCATTCCCTGCCCCCAATCAATTACACAGAGTTCTGCCTTCCCCAGGCGGTGTTGGACACAAAAATTTATCGCGGGCAAACTAAAGTTCGCGTGCATTGGATAGGATTGTCTCCTGCTGAACCTTCCTGGGAGTCGGCCGCATCTATTGCCACCAGGTTTCCAGCTTTCGTGTTTGAGGACAAACACGAGACTCAAGGGGCTGGTAATATAGTGTAAGGACCCTAATCCTTAAATGCGGAATCAAGGCATAATAGAGCTAATATAATGATCAGAGTGAGAAATAACGTGTTGAGTGTATGAGCTTAAGCATTACATGCCAAAAATAAGGACTACCAAAGAATGGATTAATTACATTCCCCGTCTAATGAATGTTATCCACTAGTTTTACACTACTCCTAGAGTAGACACTAGGCAAAATAATCCTGTCCTTCAATTTCCAAAAGCATCCTCAAGCTCACTGTCTCAACCCGTCTAGCCCTCCTATCATGCCAAACGTGTACCTACAAGGACAACCCCCAAACATGAGCAATAATAATCATTCATATTCAACACAATATGAAGATAAAGCGTAATGCATAATCAATATAAAACACTTCCTGTTTTCCCATGCATTTCAAACGCTTCCCGTTTGGTTGTCCCTGTACCATAACTCATGAGTATAATCAATAGATTATTTTTCAATGGTCTAAACATGTCATGACATCATACCATCTCAACAAAACCAAATATCGGTCACCATTCCCTAGTCTGTCCATCACAGTGTATTTTAATGCCCCTCGCTTATTTTCATATGGGCGGCATAGGATAACCTCGCTTCAATGGACATGCGGTACTCCCACCCCTCGCTTCACAGAGAGCGGCAAATACCCTTTCCTCGCCCCATATGACAACCACGCTCAAATGTGACATGCGGCGCTCCCACCCCTCGCTTCACATTTAGCGGAACCAAAACAAATAGCGGCAAGCATTAAAATCATCAAAGGATGACCACGACTCATGGGATGTGCATCCAATAATCATCATATGCATCTATCATCAATATGCATAAATCAACATGTATATGCATCCACAATGCAATACCACATATATACTCGCATCCACAATGCATAAACAATGAGTATATAAAATACATGTTACCGTTGGGTGCCCGTACGTCCACTACGTACCTTTCCAAAAGTGGAATATGGTAGGACTTCAATTCCTTGGCTGTGTTGCCACCTGGGTTGGTTCTACATATTCACAAATACCAATATTAGAATCCAATAATAGTCCAATACCAAAAATCCCACAAAAATAACCAAAAACACCATTTTTGGTGTCTCGCGATCGATCGCCATCAAGCCCCGATCGATCGCGAGACCTCACTGTCTTGGGCAACAAAATCCAACAATCCGCGATCGATCGCGGAGCTAGCGCCGATCGATCGCGGCCTCGCCGATCGATCGCGCCCATCTCGCGATCGATCGCTGAAGCTCTCTGCCTCAGCACTGCTGCTCGCGATCGATCGCGAGAAAAACGCCGATCGATCGCCGAGCTCTGGGCATGCGGGGTTTGGGCACTATTCACCCATCTTCAACCCCAACTCATACACACCCACATACACCAACATCAACCAAACCCAACAACTCAAAACCAACAATAAACATCTATATAAACCCAAATATTTAACATCCAACCAAAATAATACCAAAACCACAACAACCCAACACAAACCCATTTTAAAACCCTTCAAAATCAACCCAAACTTAAACAAAACCTTACAAAATTTACAATGAGGTATCCATACCTCTTGGGGATCTCAAATCACCCAACAAGCTCCACAAAACAAGATTTTGCAAAGACTCCTCTTCACCCTTGAGCTCAAGCTCGAAAATGGGAAGGGAAAGGAAGGGGTTTGGGTGTTGTTTTGGTAAAGTTAAAAAGTGATGGATGGATGAGGTGTGGGGTAATAAAAGGTGTTGGTTTAATTAAAATGCATACCAAAAATAATTCCATGGTGTATAAAACACCCCAACATGATATTTTTCAAAGCATTTACTCATAATGCACCAAATACCAATTAAACACCTGATTTCTAATCAATTGCTACCAATGGCAAATAAATCATGCTTCCAATAATATTTACCCAACATGCACCACATGCACCCTGAAATGCAACCCCGGGTCACCCTATCCACATGACCATGCATTTCATAAGGTAAATAAATAAATCCAAGGCATAATTAATTACCACATAATTAATCATAATAATCGCAATTAATGCCCAAATGCAATTAACCATTTCGGGGATGTCACAATACTCCCCTACTTATAAGATTTCGTCCTCGAAATCACATGCACTTACCCCAAAAGGAAACTAAACATAAACACATACCAGAGAATAGTTCCGGGTAGTGCTGCACCATATGCCGCTCCGTCTCCCACGTAGCCTCCTCGACACCCCTGCGATCCCACTGAACCTTGATCATAGGTATCACCTTGTTCCGAAGTCTACGGTCTGCTCGATCCAGAATTCTGACAGGCCGTTCCACATAAGATACATCTGATTCTAACTGAACTTCGGAAGGCTGTAACACATGCGACGGATCCGGCTCATACTTCCGCAGCATAGACACATGAAACACATCATGTATACCCGATAAAGAAGGCGGCAAAGCCAGTCGGTAAGCTAAGGTGCCAATGCGCTGCAAAATCTCGTACGGTCCAACATACCTCGGAGACAGTTTCCCGTGCATCCCAAATCGCACAACGCCCCTGAAAGGCGAGATCTTCAAAAAGACCTTATCTCCCAACTGAAATTCCAACGGTCTCCGCCGTTTATTCGCATATGCTGCCTGTCTGTCCTGAGCCGCTTTCATTTTCTGCCTTATCGTCTTTATCTTTTCTTCCATCTCCCGAATCAACTCTGGTCCTCCGACCGATCTGCGGTCCAAATCATCCCAACAAAAGGGTGATCTACACCGTCTGCCATAAAGAGCTTCAAACGGAGCCATCTGAATACTCGCCTGGTAGCTATTGTTATACGAAAACTCTACCAAAGGCACTGAATCCTGCCAAGAGGCATCGAACTCCAAAACACAAGCTCTTAACATGTCCTCGAGCGTCTGAATAGTGCGCTCGGTCTGGCCATCCGTCTGAGGATGATAAGCAGTACTCAATCTGACTTCAGTTCCTAAGGCTGACTGAAGGCCTTCCCAGAAATGAGATGTGAATCGTGGATCTCGATCTGACACTATGGAAACGGGGATCCCATGCAATCTCACCACATCTCTAATATACAACTGCGCCATCCTCAAAAATGTGAAAGTCATGCTATAGGGGATAAAGTGGGCTACCTTTGTCAATCTGTCCACAATCACCCAAATAGCATCGAAGCCTGAAGCACTCCTCGGCAAATGAGTCACGAAGTCCATGGAAATGTGCTCCCACTTCCACTTCGGTATCTCCAAGCTTCTCAACTCGCCGCCAGATCTCTGTCTCTCTGCCTTAACCTGCTGGCAGATCAAACACCTCTTTACAAAAGCGACGACATCAGACTTCATCCTTTTCCACCAAAAGTGACCACGCAGATCTCTGTACATCTTCTTCCCGCCTGGGTGGATGCTAAGTCTGCTACTGTGAGCTCGCTCCAAGATCCCCTTACGCAACTCCGGCGTACTCGGAACCACCCAACGGTCACCCAATCTCAAAGACCCGTCATCGGCCACTCTGAACTTCGTTGGCTGACCAAGATGTACTAAAGATAACCACCTCTGAACCTCATCATCTGACCTCTGAGCTCTCCTGATGTTCTCATAGATGTCTGGCTCAGCTAACAAGGTCGATACATACACAGGCGACGCATCAATGTCAAAGTCATAGCCCAAATGACAATAGGAGGTCATCATAGCCGACAGATGAATGACGTCCTCAGCAGAACTCCTCACTTTCCGGCTCAAAGCGTCTGCTGTCAAATTGGCTTTCCCGGGATGGTACTCTATCTCGCAATCATAGTCCTTGAGTAGGTCCATCCATCTCCTCTGCCTCATGTTCAGCTCTGCCTGAGTGAATAAAAACTTGAGGCTCTTGTGATCCGTGTAGATGGTAAACGACGTACCATACAAATAATGCCTCCAGATCTTCAGGGCAAAGATGATAGCCGCCAATTCCAAGTCATGAACTGGATATCTGGTCTCATGCGGCTTCAACTGCCTCGATGCATAAGCTACCACATGCTTATCTTGCATCAGAACACACCCAAGGCCCTGCAGTGATGCGTCAGTATACAGAACAAATCTGGAGTTCTCCGTAGGGATCACTAACACTGGCGCCGTCGTCAAACGATGCTTCAACTCCTGGAAGCTCTCCTCACAAGCTTCTGACCAAAAGAAAGGCACTCCTTTCTGAGTCAACTGAGTCTGCGGCTTGGCAATCTTTGAAAAGCCCTCGACAAAGCACCGATAATACCCGGCCAAACCCAGAAAACTCCGGATCTCAGGCACAGAAGTGGGGGCAGCCCACTCCATCACAGCCTCAATCTTCTTGGGATCTACAGATATCCCGCTGCTCGATATGATATGCCCCAGAAACACTACACTGCTCAGCCAAAATTCACACTTACTGAGCTTAGCATACAACTGATGCTCTCTGAGAATCTGAAGCACTGTCCTCAAGTGTTTCACATGCTCCTCCTCGCTCCGGGAGTAGATAAGAATATCGTCAATAAACACAATGATGAACTGATCAAGATACTGCTGAAACACTCTGTTCATCAGACTCATGAAGACTGCTGGAGCATTCGTCACGCCGAACGGCATCACTAGGAACTCATAATGTCCATATCGGGTCCGGAACGCTGTCTTCTGTACATCTTCCTCTCTGACCCGAATCTGATGATACCCGGATCTCAAATCAATCTTGCTATACACCCTGGTACCTTGCAACTGATCAAACAGATCATCGATCCTTGGAAGAGGATACTTGTTCTTCACTGTAGCCTTATTCAGTTGCCGGTAATCGATACACAACCGCATCGAACCGTCCTTCTTCTTCACAAAGAGAAATGGTGCGCCCCATGGCGACACGCTCGGGCGTATATATCCCTTATCAAGGAGATCCTGCAACTGTTCTTTCAACTCTCTCAACTCAGCCGGTGCCATCCTATAAGGTGCACGAGAGATAGCGGATGTCCCTGGCAACATCTCGATCCCAAACTCAACTTCCCTAGCCGGTGGGAATCCTGGGATCTCTTCTGGGAATACATCAGCAAACTCTGCTACCACTGGTACATCCTCAACTCTGAGTTCCTTACTCTTCCCAGACGTGTCCACGGCATAAATAAGATAGCCCGTGTGTCCACGTTCCAACAACTGAGTCATCTTGATCGCTGAGATCAACGGAATCTTCGCACGAGAACCGTTGCCATAGAAGGTCCACTGACTGCCCAACTCAGGTCTGAACTTCACTGTCCTCTGTCGGCAATCTACCACTGCCTGATATCTGTTCAGAATATCAATACCCAAGATGCAGTCGAAGTCTGACATACCCAGCACAATCAAGTCTGCCTTCAACTCGTTGCCCTCAAAATAAATGAGGCAGTCTTCCATAAACTGATCAGCAACAACATTCCTTCCAGTGGGTGTCGAGACAAGGAGAGGCGTGGGTAAAGAAGACGTGTGCATATGGTGTCTTTCCACAAAACCCACCGATACAAAAGAATGGGAGGCACCTGTATCGATCAAAATAAAAGCAGGGTACGTAAATAAATGACACGTACCGACAATCACCTCCTCTGGGGCTGCCTGAGCCTGCTCCCTGGTCAGTGCATACACCTGTCCCTGGGGCGGTCCTACTGTCTGACCTCCCGATGGTCGAGGCCCAAACTGCTGCCTCTGCTGCACTGTCCTATCCTCAAACCTCGGCCTGCTGCCCTGATACTCTGACTGTCCTCCCCGTGTGGGGCAATACCGAGCAATGTGGCCCATCTTGCCACAGACATAACATGCAGGACACTTGTTTGAAGAATGTGGCCCTCCACAGTTGTTGTACCTCGGCTCTCCCGGCCTATCCCCTTGTGAAGATCCTCGGTTGGCCGACCAATTGCCCTTCTTGTTATCCTGTTTCTGACCAAAGTGTTTCTTTCCACCATACCGTGAGGATGAAGAGGCACCACGGGGTTTAAATGGCTCACCCCGAGGCCTCAAGCTGTCACTAGTCTGCCTCTGTTGCGGTACTGGTGGTGGCATGGCGTAAGCTCCCACTCCTAGCTCAGCAAGCTCCGCTCTTGTGAGAGCGTCATCAAAAGAAGTTGGGTTATTAGTGATAACCCGGTCATAGAGCTCCGGTCGCAACCCTTTCATAAATTTCCTCATCTTAGCGTGCCCACTGGTGGCAATGTGGGGAACGTACCTCAACAACGAAGAGTACCATGTGGCATAGTCTGCCACTGTCATGTTCCCCTGCCTCAGACTTGTAAATTCATCCTCCTTTGTCTGTCTTGCTGCTGCGGAGAAGTACCGATTCAAAAACCTAGTCATGAAGAGTGTCCAATCAATCACAGCACCCAGTGCTCTCATCTCCATTACTGTGCTCCTCCACCACATCAGAGGTTTCTTGGCTAATTGAAACTCCGCCAGCCTCAGCCAAGCTGTCACAACACAAGGAGCCGATACAAAGATCTGCTCAAGTCTTTCCAACCACTCTTCAGCCTCTTCTCCGGACTCTGTCCCCTCAAACCGGGGCGGATGATAAGACAGAAACTGAGTCAAGCTAATCTCACCCGGTAGCAATAACTGAACCACTGGTTCCATGCCTACGGCCGGTGGAGGTAGAGGGTTCACTTGACCGACGCTTGCGTTCACACTACCAATATCTCCAACCTCCTCATTAGCAGTCATGCTGTAATACAAATGTTAACAACAATTCCAAAGCAGTATATATGTTATGTCGTTAGATAACAGGAATGAAAATAAGCACGTTAGTATAACAGGATATACATTAATATGCACCACATGCATAAACATGCTTCAAATGTAAGCACCTAGCCTATCATGCTAAGGCTACCCTTCACTCGTTCCCGGGTTCTCTAACCACTGCTCTGATACCACTAATGTAAGGACCATAATCCTTAAATGCGGAATCAAGGCATAATAGAGCTAATATAATGATCAGAGTGAGAAATAACGTGTTGAGTGTATGAGCTTAAGCATTACATGCCAAAAATAAGGACTACCAAAGAATGGATTACTTACATTCCCCGTCTAATGAATGTTATCCACTAGTTTTACACTACTCCTAGAGTAGACACTAGGCAAAATAATCCTGTCATTCAATTTCCAAAAGCATCCTCAAGCTCACTGTCTCAACCCGTCTAGCCCTCCTATCATGCCAAACGTGTACCTACAAGGACAACCCCCAAACATGAGCAATAATAATCATTCATATTCAACACCATATGAAGATAAAGCGTAATGCATAATCAATATAAAACACTTCCTGTTTTCCCATGCATTTCAAACGCTTCCCGTTTGGTTGTCCCTGTACCATAACTCATGAGTATAATCAATAGATTATTTTTCAATGGTCTAAACATGTCATGACATCATACCATCTCAACAAAACCAAATATCGGTCACCATTCCCTAGTCTGTCCATCACAGTGTATTTTAATGCCCCTCGCTTATTTTCATATGGGCGGCATAGGATAACCTCGCTTCAATGGACATGCGGTACTCCCACCCCTCGCTTCACAGAGAGCGGCAAATACCCTTTCCTCGCCCCATATGACAACCACGCTCAAATGTGACATGCGGCGCTCCCACCCCTCGCTTCACATTTAGCGGAACCAAAACAAATAGCGGCAAGCATTAAAATCATCAAAGGATGACCACGACTCATGGGATGTGCATCCAATAATCATCATATGCATCTATCATCAATATGCATAAATCAACATGTATATGCATCCACAATGCAATACCACATATATACTCGCATCACAATGCATAAACAATGAGTATATAAAATACATGTTACCGTTGGGTGCCCGTACGTCCACTACTTACCTTTCCAAAAGTGGAATATGGTAGGACTTCAATTCCTTGGTTGTGTTGCCACCTGGGTTGGTTCTACATATTCACAAATACCAATATTAGAATCCAATAACAGTCCAATACCAAAAATCCCACAAAAATAACCAAAAACACCATTTTTGGTGTCTCGCGATCGATCGCCATCAAGCCCCGATCGATTGCGAGACCTCACTGTCTCGGGCAACAAAATCCAACAATCCGCGATCGATCGCGCTAGCGAGACCTCACTGTCTCGGGCAACAAAATCCAACAATCCGCGATCGATCGCGGAGCTAGCGCCGATCGATCGCGGCCTCGCCGATCGATCGCGCCCATCTCGCGATCGATCGCTGAAGCTCTCTGCCTCAGCACTGCTGCTCGCGATCGATCGCGAGAAAAACGCCGATCGATCGCCGAGCTCTGGGCATGCGAGGTTTGGGCACTATTCACCCATCTTCAACCCCAACTCATACACACCCACATACACCAACATCAACCAAACCCAACAACTCAAAACCAACAATAAACATCTATATAAACCCAAATATTTAACATCCAACCAAAATAATACCAAAACCACAACAACCCAACACAAACCCATTTTAAAACCCTTCAAAATCAACCCAAACTTAAACAAAACCTTACAAAATTACAATGAGGTATCCATACCTCTTGGGGATCTCAAATCACCCAACAAGCTCCACAAAACAAGATTTTGCAAAGACTCCTCTTCACCCTTGAGCTCAAGCTCGAAAATGGGAAGGGAAAGGAAGGGTTTGGGTGTTGTTTTGGTAAAGTTAAAAAGTGATGGATGGATGAGGTGTGGGGTAATAAAAGGTGTTGGTTTAATTAAAATGCATACCAAAAATAATTCCATGGTGTATAAAACACCCCAACATGATATTTTTCAAAGCATTTACTCATAATGCACCAAATACCAATTAAACACCTGATTTCTAATCAATTGCTACCAATGGCAAATAAATCATGCTTCCAATAATATTTACCCAACATGCACCACATGCACCCTGAAATGCAACCCCGGGTCACCCTATCCACATGACCATGCATTTCATAAGGTAAATAAATAAATCCAATGCATAATTAATTACCACATAATTAATCATAATAATCGCAATTAATGCCCAAATGCAATTAACCATTTCGGGGATGTCACATATAGTGACCACGGGATCATCATCGGAAAGCAAGGATAAGGTTTACAAACATTTTTGGGAAATACCGCAACAAGGAATGAGATAGGATTTGATTTATCTTTGTTATTTTATTTTATTTTATTTTTATAAGGATTGGTTTTTTTAAAGATTCAGATTAGGATTGGTTATTTGAAGTTTATGTTTTTAATATTCAGATTATGATTTGTTATTTGAAGTTTATCTAGGAGCTAGATTTAGAGTTATCTACATCTACTAGGATTCTTTTTGGTCTATTTATAACTCTTGGTTTATGAGAAAAAAGGCAAGTAAAATTTTCACAATTCCTTTGCAACTCCCTCCTGGACGTTCGGCTCTCAAACCTCATCCCATCCCTCTTCCTTCGATCGCACACAGTAACCATAGGTAACAAAAGAAACACTCAAGCAAGCCACAAGAAATCAGTGATCTTACGAATCATCCCATAACTCGATCATACACACGTAACATACTCTAAACTCATGAACAAATCAATGCTAATGTCACATCTATACGAGGGTCAATGTTGCAACTATAAGAGGTAAGAACCACAATGATAATAACATTTAAATTCAACAAAGAAACGTCATTTACTTGGTGCTTCAACAACGAATTTAAACTCATACTGAACAAGGACTTTGGCATGTGGATAAATTGGTAACAAGATCCGGAGATGATTGATCATATCCTTGAGGTATTTGTTTTTCTCCGCAAGTTCCGAGACTCAAAATATGAGTGAGTAATTGTCACGCCTCGAGATCGGGACAGATGACCCTGGCGTTATTCCCAAATTAAAATTCGAAAACAACAAGCCTCGGATACAGATCTTAAATAAACCAGTCTTTCATTCCATAACAAACTTTAATTGTCTTTACAACTAAACAAATATCAATTTAAGACTGATTTACAACTGATTGAAAATACAAAACGGTGCGGAAGCATAAACTAATAAAACTGATTTAATCATCAGTAGCGGTAGGCTTCATGTCAGCAACAATATATCATTATCCCCAAAACTGATATTGTTCATCGTTTTCTACATTTGACTCAATCTTATCTGGGGAGGGGCGTAATTGGTGAGTGTTTGGGAAACACCTAGCAAGCGAGGGCCAATCGATATGACAATATAATACATATTCATAATTTTTCCAAAACATATATCATAATCGAACATAAACTGATATGAATGCATCTTAACATAATTGCTCCCATCGAGCCATGAATTATCATAATTGCTCCCATCGAGCCATAACATAACATATCATATCAACAATACTTTTCATATACGTTAAGCACAATAAATCCTCTAATTTCCTCATGGTACTAATATCAGTCTCTAGACTTAATCCTCCTAGAGATGAGGTCATGACATTGGATCACCCACAAATAAAGGGTATGGACTTCCCAGAACAACGGATAACCACCGTATCAGGTCATGTAAATGGTTATAATCCCACTGCATCAGGGCCATAAAGAATTCCTTCCAATCGGATTTCGAAATTTAGAGTGCTTAAAAAAAATAATTTTCATCATAACTGCATAGTTTTAACATAACTCACATATCGACTGAAGTTTCAAAACATACATATGATTTCTTTCAAAAACGAAACGAGTATATAACAAAAAAAACACATTTACAGAAATTATCTCAGAAATTGATGCAAAAGCTTCGAAATGGGGTCTTCCTCCTAACTTGAAAATGGTTGCTTGTACTGTGTGAAAATATGCAGAGTTTTGTGTAATTATTTCTTTGGGAATGCTCGGATATTTATAGGTTTAAAAGTCAGGGTGTTACAATTAATGATCTACATTAACTATGCTATAATTCCTCTTCAATGCCAAACCCCTGAAATTATGTAACCGTAGCCTATTATCATTCTTTGTAAATGAGGTGTTATTGGGGTTCACTAAGTCTCTTGGTCTGATTTAAATCAGTAGAGCTGATGGTTATCTTCATAGGTTGAGCTGGGACATTACGTAAGTAAAGCTTATTTAAGAATCGGTAGAGTCTTCGGTACAGTAGAGTAAATTACATAGGTTCAGCTGGTTTAAAACATCTGCTGAGCTAGTTCTTAAACGTCTGCTGATCAGTAGTGTATATGGATTGGTAGAGTATTTGAATCAGTAGATTTTGGGTCTTCACATCTGCTGAACTAGTTCTTAAACGTCTGCTGATCAGTAGTGTATATGGATCAGTAGAGTTTGTAAAATCTGCATAGGTAGAGTTTATACAAATATGCACAGGTGGAGTTTATACATATCTGCACATGTAGAGTTTATGAAATCTGCATAGATAGAGTTTATGAAATCTGCATAGGTAGAGTTTATACAAATCTGCACATGCAGAGTTTATGAAATCTGCATAGGTAGAGTTTATGGATCTCTTCTACAGGTGGAGCTGATGGATTTCTTCCATAGGTAGAGCTGATTGAGATTCCTCTATAGATTGAGCTGATGGATTAGTATTAGTTCTGCTCACAGAACTGATTTTTTTTTACTTCGACAACAAGTCTACAAATGAATATTGGTTAGACTGATGGGATCGATTATCTCCTTAGGACCGATCTATTTTTGTCTCGAAACTGATCTGGTGAGACCGCGGAACCGGGTTTTCACATTCATCTCTCCTTATTGAAAGTTTCATCCTTGAAACTTGAGCCAGCTTGGTCTAAAAATATATATGGTTAGCATTTGTGCTTATCTTCTAGTACTTCTCCAAAATTCTTTAAACTCTTCCATGCTAGGTTGCTGCAATATCAATTGCATCGATCGTTACCTATAGTGTCATGGCGAAGACACGAGCATTGGGTTGGTTCTCCTTTGGCTTGTTTGGATGATTGTCCTCGACCAGTCTCATGTTTCTTATTTACAGAGCAATCCACAATTCTATGTCCAAACTTTTCACATCTGAAGAAAGCTCTGATATTTCTTCGACAGTCACCAAGGTGTGCTAATTTACAAAATGAACATTTCAGGACTTTCTTGAATCAGATAATGGGCGTGGACTGACCACCTAAATACTTTGGTCGTTTGACCTTCTGTCATTAATGGAGTGCTGGTTAGGAATAGATCGCTTGACCTAATTTCCTATTCGTGATGTTGGATGTCAGTCTTGGTTACATGGTTCGGATTGGCTATGTGTATTCTCAATTGAGATAAGTGGAAGACATTAATGATTCTTGATAAATTTGTTGTATGAGCTATCTTATAAGCTAACATTTCTGCATTCTCTCTAATTTCAAACGGTCCCTCATATCTTGGACTCTACTTTCTTGTCTTGACGATTTGAATTACTCCCTATAGACATTGTTTCCGACTTAAGACTCTGCAGGTCTTCTCATTAAGTCAGTCCAGCTCTTTTGACGAACTTGTGCTACCTTGAGTTGTTCCTTGTCGATTGCCACTTTGTTCATGGGGTTTGAACGAGTTTAGTCCCATTGATGGTCTTATACTTCATCCCAACATAGTGTGATCAATGTTTTCGTCCATAAGGAGCTTTGTATGATGTTCTCTTGATGGTGTTGTTGTATTCAACTTCGATCAAAGGCAGGAGTTCGCTCAATCGGCGCTAATTGCTAAGGCACACCCTAATAGCATAGATTTCAAGAGTTGGAATAGTGTTCTTGGCATATCTATCAGTTGATTGCTTGAAAGTCTCTTACTCTTCTAATCTATACCCAAAAGTCTTCTCTAATAGTTCTAAATTAAAACTTTATTATTATTATTATTTTGTTCAAGCTTCAAAAGTGAAAATATGGAATGAGATTACAATGCATTTGCATCATAAAAACTGTTGGAATAAATGTCTGATAGATCATAGCAAGCACATCAAAATGATTGAGACGAAGAATTAACTTGATATAAGTAAAGTCAATTCAAGCAAGTAAAATTGATATTGATATGACTATTGAGTGAAATTGGTTGAACAGCACAAGTGTTTGGAAATAGATTGATTTTTTTTATTTATGGACTAAATCGGCTTAGAAATTGACATCTCTGAATAATTGAGACTCACTGGTTAATCCAAGAAATCAACTAAGTCGAATTGAATAATATAACAACTAAGTCAATTTTGAGGAGGGATAGATAATCGTACAAACGTGAACGATGCCAATTAGTCTGTCCAACTTTGTAAAGTCAATCCAACAATAAGAATGAACAAATCTAACAATTGAGCTTATAATGAAATATGATAAGCAAATGGTTTAGCAAATGAGTATTGAACTATCAAAACAAAGAGTGAAGAAAATATATTGGTTTAAGAAAACCAGAGACAAATTCACAAAGATCTAAGAT
The DNA here is from genome assembly GCA_907163345.1 of Haberlea rhodopensis. Classification (NCBI taxonomy): domain Eukaryota; kingdom Viridiplantae; phylum Streptophyta; class Magnoliopsida; order Lamiales; family Gesneriaceae; genus Haberlea; species Haberlea rhodopensis. The sequence continues at coordinate 47,303 of CAJQUN010000291.1, forward strand.
CGTCATGTAGGTTTATCGATGAACAATGATTTAAAGAATATCAAAGACAAGTTTGTTTGGAGAAAATAAGCTGAAAGAAATTCACTTCGAAATTCAAAGGATGAAAACATGATATTAATGTCACTATAAAATGGCTTCCAAAAGACTGGTTAATTACCTTTCTCACGAACCAAAAAAATTGTATCATCTATATCCAAAATAATCGATACTTACTATCCTTATAAGTTTAAGAGATTAATCTATTATATCTCCCAGTATATAACGTGTTATTAATTTCAAAGAATGAACAAGGTAAGGGGAGTATATCGACCCAAGATAAAGCATCTCAAAATTGCACGAAACATTTTATGAAAGATTCTCTGAAGCAAGATTACAAAGCCTTGAAGTTATGGACTTATTATATCTGGTGGTTTGGAAATTAAAATTCCACGAAAATATACTCAACATTGGGAAGATTCGAAAAGTTGAATGGGTTCAATGATGGTTTCAATACGATTTTAATAGATCAAAAGTTAGGGTTGTTTGAAATCTGATCATTAAATGACGTTATCATACTTTGGAAACTTGAGCTGATTTCAAGATACAAAACTGATGGTTATATGACTGATCGATTCTGATTCAAAATTGGTAAAAATTCAAAATTGATTGGTTTGGGTTCAAGACTGACAGGAGTTAAGCTAATCGGTTTCGGATTCGAATCTGATAGAAGCAGAACTAATCGATTTTGATGTTAAAAAACTGATAGGTGCAAAATTATTAAGTGTGAAGTTGACCGGTCCTAGAAACATGACTGATCGATTCTATGTTAAAACTCATAGGTAAGAACTAATTAGTTCAAGAGTCAGAACTGGTATGAGCATGTGTCATTGTAACCAATATTTAAAAAAATGGGGAGGTCGGTCTAAGCATATATAGGAGACTCGAAAAATGTAAGTGCATGAACAAGTAAAGGTAGGGAGAAATGACATGTCATTGACTACTCAAGTTAGCCTGGAAATTCACTCGAAATAAAGTGTCTCGGGATTGAGTGAAAATGTTTCTAAAAATTCTCCCATACAAGAACATGAAGCCCACAAAATTTGAATTCAATGTGTCAAGTAGTTTGGAAATGAAAATTCCTCGAAGTTAGCTCAAAAATGAATTTTTTTAAAAAAAATTGAAAGTAACTTATCGAAAATAAGGAGTTTTGGGTTCATCGCTGACTCGAAATGAATAAATTGGTTTTGGGTTTGATCCGGCTAGAAAGACGTTTCCGTACATATGCCATAATCGTTAAAATTCTTTCTGGATCAAAAATTTGGCCATTTGAAGTTTGGCCGACAAACAACACAATTCTTATATTGGAAACTGAACTGATTTAAGACACAAGCTTGATGTGTAGGGTTGATTGGTTCTGGATTTAGAACTAATAGAATGAAACTGAACAATTTAGGAAAAAGTGATATAAGTAAAAACTGATAGGTTCAGGATACAAGACTGATATGAACAAGACCAATCGATTCAATTATTGACAGAAACAAGACTGATCAATTTTGGAGTCGGAACTGTTTTACAAGGCTCGTTTGGATTAAATACTAGTGGGACTAGTTGGTTCAAGTGGCCAATCGATTTTGTTTGGTCGGTTCAGGTTAGCTGATAGGTTCAGTTCTAGTCAACTGGTCGCTTTTGCTCACCTGCTCAAAATGTTTACTGGTCTCTACTCAGCTGGTCATTCTGCTAAGCTGGTCAATATGTTCAGCTGGGTATTCTGCTCAGCTTGTCAATCTGCTGAGCTGGTCAATCTGCTCTGTTGACTGGTCATTCTGCTGAGCTGGTCATTCTGTTGAGCTGGTCAATCTGTTCAGCTGGTCATTCTGCTGAGCTGGTCAATCCGCTGAGCTGGTCAATCTGATATGTTGACTGTCAATCTGATATGTTGACTGGTCAACCGATTTTGTTGATTTTATTATTATTATTATTTTTAAGATCAGCTTTGCTAGCGTTTTTTTTACGGGCCAGTTATTTATATCAGTTCTCCACATTGCACTGATCTATAGGCTATCCAACTTCTACTACTCAACTAGTCTTTTTAAAACTATCAGCCCTACTGATAAATTTCCCAACTGATTCACATGTTCAGCTGGTCTATTTAAACAGATTCAAGAACTAGACTTATCTCTACTAGACTGATTTGTTCTACAGATCCTCACTTTTGTCTGGCTGATATTTTCATCAATCAAAGTTCTTCCCATCGGGATTATGGAAACCTGATAGCTCTGATACCACTAAAATGTCACGCCCCGAGACCGAAACTGATGACATCAGCGTTATTCCCAAATTAAAAATTTGAAAACAACAAGCCTCGAATACAGATCTCAAATAAACCATGCTTTCATACCATAACAAATTTTAATTGTCTTTACAACTGAACTGATATTAATTTAAACTGATTTCCAACTGATTGAAAATACAGAACGGTGCGGAAGCATAAACTAATAAAACTAATTTAATCATCAGTAGCGGTAGGCATCATGTCAGTAGGAATAAATCACCATCCCCAAAACTGATATTGTTCATCGTCTTCTACCTTTGACTCAATCTTATCTGGGGAGGGGCGTAAGGGGTGAGTGTTTTGGAAAACACCCAGCAAGCGTATATATTCATAATTTTCCAAAACATATATCATAATCGAACATAAACTGATATGAATGCATCTTAACATAATTGCTCCGATCGAACCATGAATTATCATAATTGCTCCCATCGAGCCATAACATAACATATCATATCAGTAATACTTTTCATATATGTTAAGCACAATAAATCCTCTAATTTCCTCTTGGTACTGATATCAGTCTCTAGACTTAACCCTCCTAGAGATGAGGTCATGACATCGGATCACCCACGAATAAAGGGTCTGGACTTCCCAGAACAACGGTTAACCACCGTATCAGGTCATGTAAACGGTTATAATCTCATTGCATCAGGGCCATAAAGAATTCCTTTCAATCAGATTTCGGAATTTAGAGTGCTTAAAAAATATAATTTTCATCATAACTGCATAGTTTTAACATAACTCACATAATCGATTGAAGTTTCAAAACATACAAATGATTTTTTGTCAAAAATGAAACGAGTATATTACAAAAACCCACTTACAGAAACTGTAAGGACCCCCATGCCCTTAACCCATTATTAGTGTATTAACTCATGCAATTAGTGCAAACAATTGTGTTATCAGGGGAAAAGACTACATGCAACCATGGCATGAAATACCATCTATAAAATTTCTTGCATCCTTTCATTAATATCAAGCTTTTCCCAACCAAGTCCATTTAACATATCATGCACCCTTGTAATACACTAACACGTTCTCAATTCATTTTGCAATTCCTAAATAATTGCATGCATCACTTAAATGAAAAGAGAAAGGCCCTTGCCTTTTTATACAAACCATATACACATAATAGTGCTCACATGTGGGCATCAAAGAAGTATATGTGTATCAAATGTATAAAACAATATGCTCAATACCGTCACTGGTACTTCGATCCTGGAAGCACCTCCGATCCATAGCTCGAGCTCAACTCTAAAGCCATCGATGTACCTATTCACCTGCCCCAACAGAGACATCTCACACACAGGGTGAGAATACCAATATCCCAAAACCAATAAGCACAATATTACAATTCATAATTTACACAATGTAATGTATATTAAAGAACACTCCCTGGATGGCATCATCCTCATCCGGGAACCCCTGTGTTGTTCTTGTTCTCAAAACAACCGAAACCATCAAATTCTCAAATGCCAGTTAACCATTGCATTGGTTAACTAATCTGTTTCCCATATACCGATTACTACTGGACAGACCCACCATGAGAATGCTACATGGATAGTTATATGAATGTCATAAGCAATTCTCATAGTGATAATAATGTATGTAATCCTTACGACTTGAGATCACCAGAGATCCCAACATAAGGAGTCGTGTATCTTGATATTGTCAAACGTTACCTGTAACAGGATAAACTATAAAGACAATCATTGGATACACCACGAATTATGTAGAGGTATGTTGAGTGATCGAGATAGGATTTGTCCCTCTTATATAACAGGAGAAGTGTTTGGGCCCTTGATCAAGTAAGACTAAAATGCATGGCCATGCTCGAATGAGTCGATATGTGATATCGAGATTATTCGTTTATTCTAGTCAACTTGGGGATCAAGAAATTAAAGATTGAACTATACGAGTATGACTATTCCATGACTCGTGTTTAATCTAAACACATATGACAAATGGATTAAGTTACATGGTGAATATTATCACAGGCCATAGGTTATGTCGAGTCAATGACATTCTTGTAACTTGGGCAGCCTTGATGTGTTGCTAGATACCGCTCATTGCTTGTGACATAAAATTAGATTTTATGTCACTACTAACGTTGCAAGATCCTAACGGGTCACACACAAGATTAAATCGATAAAGGGTAGATAAAATTCATTGGATGAATTAATTTGATTAAGAAGAGTCTTAATCATAAAATATTATATACTCATACATATAATCTATCGGGCCATATATATATATATATATATATATATATATATATATATATATATATATATATAATAGGCTACAGATACAATTAAGAAAGTGGTTTTGGGCTTTTCGAAAGCCTATAATTAAGCTAGCCGCTTCTTTCATGTATATATATACATGATCATTAGGTTATGAGTGGCAGAGGTTAATTGTGAATTAACAAGCACCTAAACCTAGCAGACAAATTGTTGACGCGGCCGTCATCTCGTTTCTTGGTGGCTCGTCACTTTCCGGTTGAAGATCAAGTCTAGCAACTTGTTCTTCAATCTCTTTTCGATTTGATCGTGGATACCGTAGAGGCATAACTTGAAAAGTTTTGCTAGTGACTCGAGGACGCGTTGGACGTGCTGCTTCATGGGATTCGGCTCAAACACGCTAACTCCGTATAGGTCCTCGGTTTGGAATCCAAATTTATATTTCCGCTGCGTATTGCATTGGATTCCTTACAATGGTATCAGAGCCAGGTTCGAAGCTCATATCGGGGCTATGTGATAAATTGTTTTATCATGTTTTGAATTATTGCCTTCATGCTTATAATAAACTGTAAGAACATATATGATATGTTATAATAAATTTATGGAAATCGTCGTAAATTATATATATGATATATTGATAAATTTTATGTATTGGATACATGTATGCGCGACTGGGTAAGCAAGGCGGGCGAACGTAACTCGATAGTCGGGCGAACTTAGCACACAAGGCAGGCGACCGTATCTCAAGAGTCGAGTGAACAGGGTTCACAAGGCGGGCGACCACGCCCAACAAGGGGCGGGCGACCGCCCCATGAGTGGGGGCAGGAGACCGCCCCTATGTGGGCGGGTGATCGCCCACAAGGAGGGGCGGGTGGGCGCACCCCTCTCATGTGCGGGGTTCGATACATTTGATGTCCATGCGATAATTTCTGTTATTTTATTTTACAGTTTTATTAACTTAGAATTAAATTTAAAAATGTTTAGAATTTAATTCATTTATGTCCAAGCATGTTTTATGTGTTGTTTGAGCATGGTTGTGGGGTCCTCGTTTACTTAATCCATTATGTATTCATTAAACATACATATGTGAGTCTAAATTAAGTAATATACCATGCACGGATTAAGAGTTCATGCTAGTTAAGTTGTTTACAAGGTTATCAAAAACCTAACAAACTATACATATCATGTACATAAACAACCTAATTCAAAAGAACTCCTAGGCAGTGGTTCCCCTCGCAGCGGAAATCATGACTCACGCTCCCCACGTCTATGAGTCCCTACAGAAACATTCACAACGTGAGTATAGATAACAACTATCTCAGTGCAATATCAAAACACAATATCAATATCAATGATAAAGCTCAATAAATCAGATAACGTGAATGTTCTGTATCATGCATCCACAAATGCATTATGTCATGACATGTCTCAACAAGTTCCCTATTATCACGAGTCTCATATGATATGCCTATTCAGCTCAATATGTCTGTGAAAAACCACATCACATCTTCATATTAGCAGCACATATCATAGTACCATACTCATCTGTGATAATAACCAGAGTATATACCCACACCAGGCGTATATCTCTCAAGCCAAAGCATATGTAGTATATCTATCATGGCAACGATCCCAGCCTAAGCATATGCCCCACACTAGCATATCTATCCAGGCACCGATCCAGTCAAAGCATATGCCCAATACTAGCATTTCTATCGTGGCAGTCAAAGCATATACCCCACCAGGTATATCTATCAAGACAATGATCGTACCAAAGCATATACACATATCTATCAAGGCATCCATACCAATCATATGAAATCTATGTATGCACATGCATATGATACTACCAATCATATGACACAACGATAACATAAATCATATGATATCAAAACCATAATAGCATCATCATATCATATCTATACTCCGTACGTCAACACGTACCTGTACTGCGACACAAACGAGATAAAGCAGTTGTCAATAGCTAAGTGCCTCGTTGTCCTGTCCCCTGTGATGGTGCTACAACAATGCCAACAATATATCATGTTATCATAGGCATTAAAATCAAATTCCACAAAATATTTATTTTTTTCAAACTATTACCACTGGCGATCGATCGCGATCAACACCGATCGATCGCCAAAACTCTCTGCCCCCCTCGCGATCGATCGCAACAACTTGGCGATCGATCGCCACAATGCTCTGTTCATCGCGATCGATCGCGACACTTTCACCGATCGATCGCCATTCAATTTCACCGCCTTAAAATGTTACTGTCATCGGCGATCGATCGCTCACTCGCACCGATCGATCGCCGATGCCCAGAAAAATGAGAGCATGGCGATTTTCAAGCTTATCTCCATGAATCTTCTCCTACACCTCATATTAAACCATGTCAACATGTTTCTTGCAAGACCTAGGAACATATAAACATAAATCTAACATCATAGATTCCAATTCCTAGCATAGAATCATGATATGATTGTACACATGCACACTTGAGCTTTCCCTTCACATATATCAACATGAATGACATAATTCAAGTATATAACTATGAATTTCTTACCAAGATGGTACAATTCCACTTCACACACCCTCCTAGCTCAAGTTACAAGTGAAATCCAAGCTCAAACCAACAACTCCTTGAAAGAAATGGAGAGGAGCTTGTGTAGTGTTTTAGTAGGTGTAAAAGGTGTTGTATGTGATTTCATCCCCTTAATCCACTTGATATAGGATCTTTAATTCCTTAAGTCCCTTGCTATCATACCATTTAAAGGTAATTACATGCTAACTAACATGTACATGCAATGCACTCCAAATTCAAATGCAACTCTAATGCACATGTTGATGCACTTTCAACACTTAATCCATAATTCACATGTTTATAGTATGAATGTATTACACACCATGTTTCATGCCTTCTCATATTTCATTTCATATCTAAATCAATGCATTCTTGGTTCCACTCGAACTCCCATTATCATATTGTCAAGTGATATGATTACACCATAATCATATCACACGTGTATTAAACAAATCGAGGCATTACAATTCTCCCCCACTTATTGAATTTCGTCCTCGAAATTGCCTATACAAAACATGCATATCGAAACACGCAACTCAACTATGATACGATATGAAAATAGAAAACATGATCATATATGCAACACTACAGTATATCTGTACCAACCGTATCATAAAACTGTAAAATCATACCAGTAAACAAATCCGGATACCGTTGCATCATATGCTGCTCCGTCTCCCACGTTGCCTCTTCGACACCCCGTCTGTCCCACTGTACCTTTACCATAGGAATCACTTTGTTACGCAACCTGCGTTCAGCTCGATCCAAGATCATAACCGGTCGTTCCTCATACGACACATCTGTATCCAACTGTACATCAGGTAACTGTAATACGTGACTCGGATCTGGTTCATACTTCCTCAACAGTGAAACATGAAAAACATCATGAATACTACTCAAAGCTGGTGGTAGTGCCAAGCGATATGCCAACGTACCAATACGTTGCAACACCTCATACGGACCAACATATCGTGGAGACAATTTTCCACGCTTCCCAAATCGTACTACACCTTTAAAAGGTGAGATTTTCAAGAACACACGGTCACCAACTTGAAATTCAAGTGGTCTACGTCGCTTATTGGCATAAGCAGCCTGTCTATCCTGAGCAGCTTTCAATTTCAATCGTATTACCTTGACTTTCTCTTCCATATCATGAATCATATCCGGTCCATGTAAGGAAGACTGATCCACATCATCCCAATATAATGGCGATCTACATCGTCGCCCATACAATGCCTCAAATGGTGCCATCTGTATACTAGACTGATAACTGTTGTTATATGAAAATTCTACTAATGGCAATGACTCTTGCCAAGAAGTATCAAACTCTAATACACAGGCACGTAACATATCCTCAAGCGTCTGTATCGTACGCTCTGTTTGTCCATCTGTCTGAGGATGATATGCTGTACTCAATCGCACTTCAGTTCCCAACGCTGTCTGTAGCCCTTCCCAGAAATGAGAAGTAAATCTCGGATCCCTATCCGATACAATGGAAACTGGAATACCATGTAGCCTCACTACATGTTGAATGTATAACTGTGCCATTCTCAGATATGTATATGTCATACAATATGGCACAAAATGAGATACTTTGGTAAGTCTGTCAACAATTACCCAAATTGCATCGCAACCAGAAGACGTCCGTGGCAAATGAGTCACAAAATCCATCGTGATATGTTCCCATTTCCACTGAGGAATTTCCAAACTATGTAATTCACCTCCTGGTCTCTGTCTTTCCGCTTTCACTTGTTGACAGATCAAACACCGTTTGACAAAGTTCAATACATCCTGTTTCATACGTTTCCACCAAAATTGGGTACGTAAATCATGGTACATTTTCTTCCCTCCAGGATGTATACTGTATCTACTACAATGAGCACGTTGTAGTAGTTCTTGGCGTAGTCCTAATGACGCAGGTACTACCCAACAGTTTATGTACTTCAAAGTTCCATCACTTGTTAGTACAAATTGAGATGTTTGTCCTTGATTTATCTTTTTCTTCCAATGTTGTACCTCATCATCACTCCCTTGTGCCGTTCTTATTTGGTCAAAAATGTCAGGTTCAACCAACAATGTTGATACCCGTACCGGCACTGACTCCATATCAAAATCATAACCCAAAGTACAACAAGAAGTCATCAAAGCAGATAAATGAACCATCTCATCAGCCGTATGATGTACTTTCCGACTCAAGGCATCTGCTGTAAGATTAGCTTTTCCTGGATGATAATCAATCTCACAATCATAGTCTTTCAACAGATCCATCCATCTCCTTTGTCTCATATTCAACTCCGCTTGAGTGAATAGAAATTTTAAGCTCTTATGATCAGTATATATGGTAAACGACGTACCATATAAATAATGTCGCCATATCTTCAATGCAAAGACAATGGCAGCCAATTCCAGATCATGTACTGGATATCTCATTTCATGTGGCTTCAACTGTCGTGATGCATAAGCCACTACATGTTTGTCCTGCATCAAAACACAACCTAATCCAAGTAATGATGCATCAGTATAAACTGCAAACCTGTCATGCTCAGATGGAATGATCAAGACGGGAGCTGTAGTCAATCGATGTTTTAATTCCTGGAAACTACGCTCACAAGCCTCTGACCATTGAAATGATACTCCCTTCTGTGTCAAATGTGTCAATGGTTTGGCAATCGCTGAAAATCCTTCAACAAACCGTCTATAATATCCAGCCAAACCTAAGAAACTACGAATCTCTGGCACAGAAGTAGGTGCTGACCAATTCAACACTGCTTCCACTTTCTTCGGATCGACTGATATACCTTCTTCTGAAATAACATGTCCTAAAAAGCCGACACTAGTCAACCAAAACTCACACTTACTGAGTTTGGCATACAACTGATGTGTCCTCAACAATTGCAATACCATATGTAAATGTTGAACATGTTCTGCATCACTCCGTGAATAGATCAGTATATCATCAATAAAGACAATGACAAATCGATCAAGGTATTCTTGAAAAACCCGATTCATTAAACTCATAAAGACAGCTGGAGCATTTGTCACTCCAAATGGCATTACCAGAAACTCATAATGTCCATAACGAGTTCTGAATGCTGTCTTCTGTATATCTCCTTCCCTCACACGTATTTGATGATATCCTGACCTCAAGTCAATCTTAGAATATATCTTTGATCCCTGTAACTGATCAAATAAATCATCAATACGAGGAAGAGGATATTTATTCTTTATTGTTACCTTGTTCAATTGTCGATAATCAATACACAATCTCATTGTCCCATCCTTCTTCTTCACAAATAATACCGGAGCACCCCAAGGCGATACACTAGGACGTATGTACCCCTTATCCAATAAGTCTTGCAATTGAGTTTTCAATTCCTTCAATTCAGTTGGTGCCATCCGATAAGGAGCACGTGAAATTGCAGAAGTACCAGGTATCAAATCAATACCAAATTCCACTTCTCGACTCGGTGGGAATCCAGGTATCTCATCTGGAAACACATCCGCATATTCTGCAATCACTGGTATCTCCTCCACTTTCCTTTCTCGTTTCTGTTCCGTAACATCAAGGGCATAAATCAAATAACCCGCATGTCCACGTTCTAACAAACGCGACATTCGGATTGCCGATATCAATGGAATCCTTGCCCTCGATCCCTGGCCATAAAAGTACCATTGATTTCCAGTATCAGACTGAAATCTCACAACCTTATGACAACAATCCACAACAGACTGATATCTACTCAACACATCAATCCCAATAATACAATCAAAATCTGTCATGTCTAACACAATCAGATCAGCTTGTAATCCAAACTCAGTCTCAAACTGAATATCACAGTCAGACACACTCTGACAAGCCATTACAGTAGTTCCCATGGGTGTCGAAACATAAAGAGGCATAAACAGTGGAGACGAGCATATATGATACCGATCAACAAAAGTTTGTGCAACAAAAGAATGTGATGCACCAGTATCAATCAAAAGTAAGGCTGGATAAGTAAACAAAGTACACTTACCCGCTATCACAGCATCAGGAGCTGCCTCTGCTTCCTCCCTGTTCAGTGCATACACCTGAGCCTGAGGTGTTCCTGCCCTCTGTCCGCCACCAGACTGTACTACACTCTGTGGTCTCTGCTGCACTGTATTCTCTGACATGGGTCCTCTCCTCTGTTGTCCGCCCACTTGAGGACAATCACGGATCACATGTCCTGGTTTCCCACAACGGAAACAAACTACTGTATCAAACTGTGGACAATTCTTTTGATAATGTGGCCCTCCACATTTAAAACACTGTAATCCTCGTCCACTACTGCTACTACTACCTTGGGACTGTCCCTTAGCCCTTCTGTCATCCCCTTTCCTTGGTCCAAACCGTTTCCCACTAAACCTAGATGACGATGCACCACCTCGTGGTGATTTAAAGGAATCTCCTCTAGGTCGCATACTGTCAGATGTAGGTGGTTGGGCTTGTCCAACATCTTTATACACTCCTACAGCAATCTCAGCCATCTCAGCTCGAGTCAAGGCTTCTTCATAAGATGTAGGGTTATTGGACATGACCCTATCAAACAATTCAGGCCTCAACCCTTTCACAAATTGTCTGATTTTTGCCTTTGTATTGACAGCAATATGTGGCACATAGCGAAGCAAAGAGGAATAGTGCACAGCATAATCAGATACTGTCATGGATCCCTGTCTCAAATTTGTAAATTCATCCTCTTTCCTTTGCCTTGCAGCAATGGAGAAATAATGCTCCAGAAACTTTGTTCTAAACACATCCCAGTTCACTGTCTGTCCTTGAGCCCTCAACTCCAGTACTGTGGATTTCCACCACATCATAGCTTTCTTGGCCAACTGATATTCAGCTAAACGTAACCAAGCAGTCTTGGCACACGGTGCTGATACAAATATCTGTTCTATACGTTCTAGCCACTCCTCTGACAGTTCCCCTGACTCAGTCCCCTCAAACCTAGGTGGCTGATAACTCAGAAACTGGGTCAAAGTCAATTCTCCAGGCAACAATACCTGTTCCACTGGCCCTTGTTCAATCGGTGGTGGTGGCACATGCGCCATCCGTACACTCGCATTGCCACTCATGGCATCCCCAACATCCTCATGTAACCCTCTGTCTGTCATAGCTGTAGATCAAGGGTTAACAATAACAATCATAAAAATATAACATGTTAGAATAACATCATATGCCAACTCCTAACATGCTATTACCATTCGCAAAGTGTTTAGGTAACTCCCTAATACACTTCTTCTACCCATGTTCACCCCGTTCTCGAACCACTGCTCTGATACCACTAATGTGGGGTCCTCGTTTACTTAATCCATTATGTATTCATTAAACATACATATGTGAGTCTGAATTAAGTAATATACCATGCACGGATTAAGAGTTCATGCTAGTTAAGTTGTTTACAAGGTTATCAAAAACCTAACAAACTATACATATCATGTACATAAACAACCTAATTCAAAAGAACTCCTAGGCAGTGGTTCCCCTCGCAGCGGAAATCATGACTCACGCTCCCCACGTCTATGAGTCCCTACAGAAACATTCACAACGTGAGTATAGATAACAACTATCTCAGTGCAATATCAAAACACAATATCAATATCAATGATAAAGCTCAATAAATCAGATAACGTGAATGTTCTGTATCATGCATCCACAAATGCATTATGTCATGACATGTCTCAACAAGTTCCCTATTATCACGAGTCTCATATGATATGCCTATTCAGCTCAATATGTCTGTGAAAAACCACATCACATCTTCATATTAGCAGCACATATCATAGTACCATACTCATCTGTGATAATAACCAGAGTATATACCCACACCAGGCGTATATCTCTCAAGCCAAAGCATATGTAGTATATCTATCATGGCAACGATCCCAGCCCAAGCATATGCCCCACACTAGCATATCTATCCAGGCACCGATCCCAGTCAAAGCATATGCCCAATACTGGCATATCTATCGTGGCAGTCAAAGCATATACCCCACCAGGTATATCTATCAAGACAATGATCGTACCAAAGCATATACACATATCTATCAAGGCATCCATACCAATCATATGAAATCTATGTATGCACATGCATATGATACTACCAATCATATGACACAACGATAACATAAATCATATGATATCAAAACCATAATAGCATCATCATATCATATCTATACTCCGTACGTCAACACGTACCTGTACTGCGACACAAACGAGATAAAGCAGTTGTCAATAGCTAAGTGCCTCGTTGTCCTGTCCCCTGTGATGGTGCTACAACAATGCCAACAATATATCATGTTATCATAGGCATTAAAATCAAATTCCACAAAATATTTATTTTTTTCAAACTATTACCACTGGCGATCGATCGCGATCAACACCGATCGATCGCCAAAACTCTCTTGCCCCCTCGCGATCGATCGCCACAATGCTCTGTTCATCGCGATCGATCGCGACACTTTCACCGATCGATCGCCATTCAATTTCACCGCCTTAAAATGTTACTGTCATCGGCGATCGATCGCTCACTCGCACCGATCGATCGCCGATGCCCAGAAAAATGAGAGCATGGCGATTTTCAAGCTTATCTCCATGAATCTTCTCCTACACCTCATATTAAACCATGTCAACATGTTTCTTGCAAGACCTAGGAACATATAAACATAAATCTAACATCATAGATTCCAATTCCTAGCATAGAATCATGATATGATTGTACACATGCACACTTGAGCTTTCCCTTCACATATATCAACATGAATGACATAATTCAAGTATATAACTATGAATTTCTTACCAAGATGGTACAATTCCACTTCACACACCCTCCTAGCTCAAGTTACAAGTGAAATCCAAGCTCAAACCAACAACTCCTTGAAAGAAATGGAGAGGAGCTTGTGTAGTGTTTTAGTAGGTGTAAAAGGTGTTGTATGTGATTTCATCCCCTTAATCCACTTGATATAGGATCTTTAATTCCTTAAGTCCCTTGCTATCATACCATTTAAAGGTAATTACATGCTAACTAACATGTACATGCAATGCACTCCAAATTCAAATGCAACTCTAATGCACATGTTGATGCACTTTCAACACTTAATCCATAATTCACATGTTTATAGTATGAATGTATTACACACCATGTTTCATGCCTTCTCATATTTCATTTCATATCTAAATCAATGCATTCTTGGTTCCACTCGAACTCCCATTATCATATTGTCAAGTGATATGATTACACCATAATCATATCACACGTGTATTAAACAAATCGAGGCATTACAATGGTGCATGGTTATAGCCCTATGACCTATTAGATAGGAATTTTGTGAATGATTGTAATTTTAAATACGGCCTGAGAGTCGTGACTTCTCTTATTTTCTGAATGTATTCCCTCCCCTATGCTCCCCTCGAATGTAACTTGAGGAATTCTCTATATCATGTAATTGTTAGTATAGTTAGAATTGTATTGATGGAGATCAATGAAGATGAACCATGGTGCCGGGACGAGGAGGCCATTCACAAAAGGACCAAAGAGGTACTTGGAGAAGTTACCCTTAGGTTGACCTTTTAGATTTTCTCATTGGCTTGAGAAATCTTTAGTTGGGGCTATAACCTTGTTACGTTTATTTTATGTTGATGTATTTGATGCATGTTTATCATTTTATTTAATATTGATGCTTGATATACATATATGTAGATATGTATATATGTATATGTACCAGACATATTTTCAATATAAATAAAATCATGAGATCTTTAAATCCCTCTAATAATATTAAGTCAATCAAGATGCCTTCCAATTAAAAATAGAGGAAATTACAAGAAGGTACCACTTTCCAAAATATCTTTCAACTAAATCTCCAAAAAAAATCTTCTTTCAACTAAATATATATTTTAGAAAACTTATTTCAACTAAGTCCATTTATCAAACTCTAATCTAATTAGTCCATTAATCATGACTAAAATACCCTTGCTCTACACCTTCATCCCCAAACATTTGCCCACTTTCCACCATTCACGTTTTTCTATATCTCTGAAATTTTTGGTTGTTCTTCTTGAAAATTTCCTCCAGTGATCATCGCTCCAAGCTTCTGCCATGAAATTGCAAACACCACACGCAATACACAATTGGAAGAATCGAGAAAAAAATTCAAATTATGATAACTAATTCCAAAAAAAAATCGATCTGCTTCTTCTTTATTACAGGAGAATTGTCGATAGAGAATCCATTAAATTGGATGAAAAGTTCGAGCAAGCCACACTCAAATTATGTAACTTTCGATTTGATCATTAGCTATCATCACCTCGATGTAATTTGGAAAAAAAAAACCGGAAGAAAATAGATGAAATGGGAACAGCGAGGAACATTCACTGATAGACATGAGTCTCTGATGAGAAATGTATAAAACATCTATTACAAGCTAAAGGATTGCGAAATGAAAGGTAAACAATGCTAAAATCTGAAGCGACAGGATAATGGATTTACAAACTAGAAATTGACATGAACAAACATGAATTAGAAGCTAAGATTTGTCTAAAGCTACAGAGAATTTTGTTAAGTGTTTTATAGAATTGATTGAACGAGAGCCTTTCCAATGAGCCGATTCAACATTTTGTTCTGCAATCCTCTTAACAGTTTCTTGGCCACTTTGTTGTATGACTTCCAACGTGGATTAGTTGATGGGTATAATGGCGTTGGCCGTAAATTATTTCTTCCCCTTCGTAATCGCTCACTTCCTTTGTTATTTAGTTCGTATCGGTTAATAATAGAAAAATCTGCATATTATTCATTATTATCATCATTTTCACTTTCTTGTGTCTACAAGACTACAACAATCATTTCCTAATTCCATTTGTAAATGTATTTCATCATCATTATGAATTTTCAGAAACTAATCTCAGTTAAAAATAGAAAAATCTTCACATTATTCATTTTATCATCATTTTCATTTTCTTGTGTCTAGCGGTGCATGTAATTTACATGCACCGCTAGACTCATGCGATGTATATCTCATTAGATGCATGTACATAACTTGATTCTACCAACAAATTTTATCTACAAGACTGCAACAATCAATTTCTAATTCCATTTGTAAATGGATTTAACCATCATTATGAATTTTCAGAAACTAATCTCAGTTAAAAATAGAAAAATCTTAACATTATTCATTATTATCATCATTTTTACTTTATTGTGTCTAGAGGTGCATGTAATTTACATGCATCGCTAGACTCATGCGATGCATGTCTCATGCGGTGCATGTAAATAACATGATTCCACCAACAGTTTTTATCTACAAGACTGCAACAATCAATTCCTAATTCCCTTTGTAAATGGATTTCATCATCATTATGAATTTTCAAAACTTAATCTCAGTTAAAAATAGAAAAATATTCACATTATTCATTATTATCATCATTTTCACTTTCTTGTGTCTAGCGGTGCATGTAATTTACATGCACCGCTAGACTCATGCGATGCATATCTCATGTGGTGCATGTAAATAACTTGATTCCACCAATAATTTTTATCTACAAGACCGTAAAAATCAAATCCTAATTCCCTTTGTAAATAGATTTTAGCATTATTATAAATTTTCAAAAACTAATTACAATTAAAAATATAAAAATATGCACATTATTCATTATTATCATCATTTTCACTTTTTGTGTCTAGCGATGCATGTAATTGGCATGCACCGCTAGACTCATGTGATAAATATCTCATGCGGTGCACGTAAATAACTTGATTCCACCAATAGTTTTTATTTACAAGACTATAAAAATCAATTCCTAATTCCGTTTCTAAACGGATTTCATCATTATTATGAATTTTCAGAAACTAATCTCAGTAAAAAAAATAGAAAATCTGCACATCATTCATTATTATCATCATTTTCAATTTCTTGTGTCTAGCGGTGCATGTAATTTACATGCACCGCTAGACTCATTCGATGTATATCACATGCGGTGCATGTAAATAACTTGATTCACCAACACTTTTTATCAACAAGACTGCAACAATCAATTCCTAATTCCATTTATAAATGTATTTCATCATCATTATGAATTTTCAGAAACTAATCTCAGTTAAAAATAGAAAAATCTTCACATTATTCATTATTATCATCATTTTCATTTTCTTGTGTCTAGCGGTGCATGTAATTTACATGCACCGCTAGACTCATGCGATGTATATCTCATTAGATGCATGTACATAACTTGATTCTACCAACAAATTTTATCTACAAGACTCCAACAATCAATTCATAATTCCATTTGTAAATGGATTTAACCATCATTATGAATTTTCAGAAACTAATCTCAGTTAAAAATAGAAAAATATTAACATTATTCATTATTATCATCATTTTTACTTTATTGTGTCTAGAGGTGCATGTAATTTACATGCACCGCTAGACTCATGCGATGCATGTCTCATGCGGTGCATGTAAATAACATGATTCCACCAATAGTTTTTATCTACAAGACTGCAACAATCAATTCATAATTCCCTTTGTAAATGGATTTCATCATCATTATGAATTTTCAAAACTTAATCTCAGTTAAAAATAGAAAAATATTCACATTATTCATTATTATCATAATTTTCATTTTTTTGTGTCTAGCGGTGCATGTAATTTACATGCACCGCTAGACTCATGCAATGTATATCTCATGAGGTGCATGTAAATAACTTGATTCTACCAACAATTTTTATCTATAAGACTGCAACAATCAATTCATAATTCCCTTTGTAAATGGATTTCATCATCATTATGAATTTTCAGAAACTAATCTCAGTAAAATAGAAAAATCTTCACATTATTCATTATTATCACAATCTTCACTTTCTTGTGTCTAACGGTGCACGTAATTTACATGCACCGCTAGACTCATCCGATGCATATCTCATGTGGTGCATGTAAATAACTTGATTCAACCAATAGTTTTTATCTACAATACTGCAAAAATCAATTCCTAATTCCGTTTGTAAATGGATTTCATCATTATTATGAATTTTCAGAAACTAATTTCAGTTAAAAATAGAAAAATCTTCATATATTCATTATTATCATCATTTTCACTTTTTGTGTCTAGCTGTGCATGTAATTTACATGCACCGCTAGACCCATGCGATGCATATCTCATGCGGTGATTGTAAATAACATGATTCCACCAACAGTTTTTATCTACAAGACTACAACAATCAATTCCTAATTCCCTTTGTAAATGAGTTTCATCATCATTATGAATTTACAGAAACTAATATGAGTTAAAAATAGAAAAATCTGCACATTATTCATTATTATCATCATTTTCATTTCTTGTGTCTAGCGGTGCATGTAATTTACATGCACCGCTAGACTCATTCGATGTATATCTCATGCGGTGCATGTAAATAACTTGATTTACCAACACTTTTTATCAACAAGACTGCAATAATCAATTCCTAATTCCATTTGTAAATGTATTTCATCATCATTATGAATTTCAGAAACTAATCTCAGTTAAAAATAGAAAAATCTTCACATTATTCATTATTTTCATCATTTTCATTTTCTTGTGTCTAGCGGTACATGTAATTTACATGCACCACTAGACTGATGCGATGCATATCTCATGTGGTGCATGTAAATTACATGCACCTATAGACTCAGAGTTGTCTTTTAACCAAAAACATTGTTAGATACACCAATAGTTTCAATTTTCTGAAACCATTGACATTTTCAGAAAGCCCAACTAATGAGATGTTTTATTTCATTTCAGTAAATATGTCATTTGATGATAATTGGAAATTTTTTGTGAATACCTCATCTTTACGTATGGTTTTATTTCATTTCAGAAAGCCCAACCAATTTTATTTTTTTACGTAATTTTTTGTACGGCTTCATCTTTTATGGAAATGCGAATACCTCATCTTCGCGCATTAGTCCATGAAGAAAATGATTCGATGGAATGAGTGAGAAATTACAGGAAATTTTGAGCATTTTTCTGTGTAACATGGAGAATTTACAGAGATAAAATGGAGAATACGATTCTTGTTGGAGACACAGCGAGGAAGATGATAGTTTATGGATATTTTAGTCATTTTGACCTAAACTGGACCTAGTTGAAAGCAAAATATTTTGGTTGACTGGAACGAAAAAACTTTCTCCTCTTGGTACCGACCCGAAATTTTCCCTTAAAAATACTCGTCAAGACTTCGATTGAACATGTGTGGGTTTGCCAAAGCAAAGCACCGTGACAATCTTAGTAAGACGCGAAAGGATAAAAGTGATATCCATGTTATTTTTAAATTGGGTTCGACTTAACTAGCGTTATCTCAATAGGATTGGGAACCTAGAGGCATGGGGTTGAGAAATAATTCATTAGATGAATTAGAATAAAGAGTTGTTCACCAACCATCCAAGAGTTACATGTGATGTAATTGACAAAGCGCTGTCTACCTAAATAACCGAGTCTTGGGTGATTAGCCAAAGCTAACTCAAGGTTAGGTGAAATATGGATCTTGGCCCACTAATAGTTTTGAGGTTGATGTTACTAAAATAGTGGGAGTATCATTTAATATAATACCTTATTAAATGACTAAAATCATAAACTTATTTTGCATATTTATATTGTAGATATCCATGGCATCAAACAATGTTACAAGCACACTTTCATTGCGATCGGTCCTTGAGAAGGACAAACTAAATGGGACAAATTTCCTAGACTGGTATAGGAATTTGAGGATTGTCCTCAAACAAGAGAAAAAACAATATGTCCTTGAGGAACCCTTACCTATTGAGGAACCTCCCGTTACGGCCGCGAAGGCCGATGAGGATGCTTACAAGAAGCATCAAAATGACGCACTTAATGTTGGTTGTTTAATGCTTGCAACCATGAACTCTGAGCTTCAGAAGCAACATGAAAAAATGGATGCGTTCAATATGATTGAACATCTGAAGCAACTTTACCAACAACAAGCTAGACAAGAGAGGTATGACGTCTCTAAAGCGTTGCTTTAGTGCAGAATGGTAGAAAAAACCCTTGTTGGATCTCATGTACTCAAGATGATTGGATACATAGAGAATCTTGAGAAACTAGGTTTTCCGTTGGACCAAGAGTTGGCCACAGACGTGATCTTGCAATCGTTGCCTGATAGCTACAGTCAATTTGTTCTGAATTACAATATGATTGAAATTGAGAAGACTCTACCGCAATTGCTTGGTATGTTGAGAACGTACGAATCAAACTCAAAGAAGTCTAAGCCCACAAACGTACTTATTGTGAATAAGGGCAAGGGAAAGGCTAAAGCAAAAGGCATTAAAAGGAACAAGAAAGTCTTTGTCAAACCTAAGCCTCATGCTACTGCACTTACGCCAAAGGGAGGAGTGGCTAAGGAAGGAAACTGCTTCCATTGCGGTGAGACCGATCATTGGAAGAGAAACTGCAAGTTATACCTGGAAGATCTTAAGAAGACGAAGGGAAGTGTGACTTTTACTTCAGGTATTTTTTGTTATAGAAGTCAATTTATCTACTTCCTCATCATGGGTATTAGATACTGGATGTGGTTCTCACATTTGTGTTAATGTGCAGGATCTCAAAAGGAGTAGAGTTTTGGCTAAAGGCGAAGTTGACCTCCGAGTGGGAAATGGAGCAAGAGTTGCTGCATTAGCTATTGTAGATTATTCATTAACTTTGCCTTCTGGTTTAATATTAGATTTACAAGACTGCTATTTTGTGCCATCTATTACTAGAAACATTATTTCGATTTCTTGTTTGGACAAGATTGGTTTTTCATTTATTATAAATGACAAATGTTGCTCCATTTATTTGAATGAGATGTTTTATGCTAGTGCACAATTGATTAATGGTCTTTCTGTATTAAATCTAGATATGCATGTCTATAACATAAATTCTAAAAGGATTAAGAATAATGATTCTAATCCAACTTATCTCTGGCATTGTCGTTTGGGCCATATAAACGAGAATCGTATATCAAAACTTCATAAGGACGGAGCTTTAGATTCATTTGATTTTGAATCATATGAAACATGTGAATCTTGTTTAATGGGCAAGATGACTAAAGCCCCTTTCAAGGGACATGTTGAAAGGGCAAGTGATTTATTGAGCCACATACATATTGATGTATGTGGCCCAATAAGCACACAAGCTAGAGGTGGTTTTCAATACTTCGTTACATTTACTGATGACTTCAGTAGATATGGGTATGTGTACCTAATGAAACACAAACATGAAACCTTTGAAAAGTTCAAGGATTTCAAGAATGAAGTACAAAACCAGCTTGGCAAAAGTATCAAAGTCC
The DNA here is from genome assembly GCA_907163345.1 of Haberlea rhodopensis. Lineage (NCBI taxonomy): Eukaryota > Viridiplantae > Streptophyta > Magnoliopsida > Lamiales > Gesneriaceae > Haberlea > Haberlea rhodopensis. Next base: position 68,780 of record CAJQUN010000291.1, read on the forward strand.
TTCAATCAGATCGAGGAGGTGAATACTTAAACCAAGAGTTCAATGACTATCTAAAGGAGTGTGGGATAGTCCCACTACTCACACCTCCGTATACTCCACAATGGAATGGCGTATCTGAAAGGAGAAATCGAACTTTGTTGGACATGGTTTAATCTATGATGAGTCATGCAGATCTTCCGATTTCCTTTTCGGGACATGCTTTAGAAACAGCAATATTTATACTGAACCGTGTTCCATCTAAATCAGTTGAAAAGACACCATATGAGATATGGACTAAGAAGCGTCCTAGTATGTCTTTTATGAAGATTTGGGGTTGTGAGGCTTACGCGAGACATCACGCCTCCAATAAACTTGGACCCAAATCTGATAAGTGTTTATTTGTGGGGTATCTTAAGGAAACGAAAGGATACTATTTCTATTATCCCACCGAGAACAAAGTGGTTGTTGCTCGGACAGATGTCTTTCTTGAAAGAGAATTTATTTCTAGAAGAACCAGTGGGAGACAAATAGAACTTACTGAAGTACAACCACAAGAAAACACTGAACATGATATTGAGATGGAAACAGAGCAGTCACCACAAGTTGTGGTGGATGAAATACCTTCTCAAGAGACACAAGCCCAGCGTAGGTCAGTAAGAGTGCACCAGGAGCCACATAGATATGGATTTCTTGTGACTCAACAAGTTGACTTACTACTCATTGATGAGGATGAGTCGTCATCCTATCAAGAAGCTATAATGGGCCCTGATTCTGAGAAATGGCAAGAGACCGTGAAATATGAGATGGAATCCATGTATGCAAACCAAGTATGGACTTTGGTTGACCCACCTGAAGGGGTAAGACCCATAGGGTGCAAATGGATTTTCAAGAAAAAGACCGACATGGATGGTAATGTACAAACCTTTAAAGGACGACTGGTTGCTAAAGGCTTCAAACAAATTCATGGTATTAACTATGATGAAACCTTTTCTCCAGTTGCCATGGTTAAATCCATTAGGATCTTACTTGCAATAGCTGCATTTCATGACTATGAAATTTGGCAGATGGATGTCAAAACAGCTTTCCTTAATGGAAATTTACTTGAGGATGTATACATGACACAACCCGAAGGTTTTGTCGATCCAAAGGATGCTGGAAAGATATGCAAGCTACAACGATCCATTTATGGATTAAAGCAAGCTTCTCGGAGTTGGAATCTTTGTTTTGATGATGCAATCAAAGAGTTTGGTTTCATCAAGAACGTAGATGAACCTTGTGTCTACAAGAAGGTCAGTGGGAGTATAATTATCTTTCTAGTGTTGTATGTAGATGACATACTTCTCATTGGAAATGATATCCCTGCCTTGAAATCTGTAAAGATTTGGCTAGGGAATTGCTTTTCTATGAAAGACTTGGGTGAAGCCACCTACGTGTTAGGTATCAAGATCTATAGAGATAGATCAAGAAGATTACTTGGCCTAAGTCAAAGTACATACATAGATAATAAAACGGTTTAGCATGTAAGAATCAAAGAAAGGATTTGTGTCTATGACACATGGAATATATCTCTCGAAGGATCAGTGTCCTTCAACACAAGATGAGAGACAACGCATGAGTAAGATTCCATATGCGTCAGCTATTGGATCTATCATGTATGCCATGATATGTACTCGTCCCGATGTCTCGTATGCTTTGAGCATGACGAGCAGATATCAAGTTGATCCAGGTGAAGGTCACTGGATCGCTGTCAAGAATATCCTGAAGTACTTGTGAAGAACAAAGGATACATTCTTGATTTATGGAGGTGAGGAAGAGCTCAATGTAATAGGTTACACTGATGCAAGCTTCCAAACCGACAAGGATGATTTCCGATCGCAATCAGGATATGTGTTTTGCCTAAATGGAGGTGATGTGAGCTGGAAGAGTTCAAAGCAAGAGACAGTATCCGATTCTACAACTGAAGCTGGGTATATTGCTGCCTCAGATGCAGCAAAGGAAGCCGTTTGGATCAAGAAGTTCATTTCTGAGCTTGGGGTTATGCCTAGCATACTAGATCCGATTGAACTCTATTGTGACAACAATGGAGCCATCGCATTGGCTAAGGAACCCAGATCTCACCAGCGATCCAAACACATACTTCGGCGCTTTCATTTCATTCGAGAAATCGTTGAAAGAGAAGATGTGAAAATATGCAAACTACCAACTGATGATAATGTATCTGACCCACTGACGAAAACTCTATCACACCAGAAGCATGATCGTCATACTAGATCTTTAGGCATTAAGTACATGTTTGATTGGTCTTAGTGCAAGTAGGAGATTTGTTGGGATATGCCCTAAGACAACTCATTAGATGATTGATTTTGGCATACAATGTAATATGATTTTAATAAAGGCAATTCATTATTATATATTATTCCAGTATCTGAGTAATATGAATATATATATATACATATGTTAATGTCCTTGGAATAATATTGTATTATTCTTAAAGATTGTCCCTAGTCAAGTATTATCATGAATAAGGATAATGATAATGCATTGAGGCTAGTATGTATTGATTGATGAATTGTTCATGGATATGAGATATCAAATCAACACATGGGTGCATGTTAGAGAATGATGTACTGGACAGACCCACCATGAGAATGCTACATGGATAGTTATATGAATGTCATAAACAATTCTCATAGTGATAATAATGTATGTAATCCTTACGACTTGAGATCACCAGAGATCCCAACATAAGGAGTCGTGTATCTTGATATTGTCAAACGTTACCTGTAACAGGATAAACTATAAAGACAATCATTGGATGCACCACGAATTATGTAGAGGTATGTTGAGTGATCAAGATAGGATTTGTCCCTCCTATAAACAGGAGAAGTGTTTGGGCCCTTGATCAAGTAAGACTAAAATGCATGGCCATGCTCGAATGAGTCGATATGTGATATCGAGATTATTCGTTTATTATAGTCAACTTGGGGATCAAGAAATAAAAGATTGAACTATACGAGTATGACTATTCCACGACTCGTGTTTAATCTAAACACATAGGACAAATGGATTAAGTTACATGGTGAATATTATCACAGGCCATAGGTTATGTCGAGTCAATGACATTCTTGTAACTTGGGTAGCCTTGATGTGTTGCTAGATACCGCTCATTGATTGTGACATAAATTAGATTTTATGTCACTACTAACGTTGCAAGATCCTAACGGGTCAAACACAAGATTAAATTGATAAAGGGTAGATCAAATTCATTGGATGAATTAATTTGATTAAGAAGAGTCTTAATCATAAAATATTATATACTCATACATATAATCTATCGGGCCATATATATATATATAAATATATATATATATATAAAATAGGCTACAGATACAATTAAGAAAGTGGTTTTGGGCTTTTCGAAAGCCTATAATTAAGCTAGCCGCTTCTTTCATGTATATATATACTGTAAGGAATCCATCAAGCAATAAACGCAGCGGAATTTAAAAAAAAATATGGATTCCCTAACCATGGACCTATACAAATGAGTTCATATCGGATAAAGGATCAAAGTTCTCACCCTTGTAGCGTGTTTGAGCAGATTCCACGAAGCAGCACCACGTCCAACGCCTCCTTCGAGTCACTAGCAAAACTTATCAAGTTTTTCCTCAACGGTATCCACACGATCAAATCGGGTGAAGGGATAGTCTAAGAACAAGTTGCTAGACTCGTTCTTAAACCGGAACAAGAAGCACACTCGATTCACAATCGAATGTACACCGGAATTCACCAAGAACCACACTGCTATGAAGAAGCCGAGAGCTCAAGTGATGATAGCGGTCGTGAGCTTCAATAATGTAGGTTGGAATGATTTCAAAATTGTCTAACAATTAATTATATCAAAGTTATTAAAGGGCTTAATTAAGTTCAAGACTTTCTCAAAGTCTTACGGGCCCAAACCCATGATTTAATTAAGTTCTTTTAATCATTCAATTAAGACTCCTCTTAATTAATTAATTCATCCAATGAATTTAATTTCCCTTCTCGATTTAATCTTTTGTGCGACCCGATAGGATCTTGTAATGTTGGCAGTGACATAAAATCTCATTTTATGTCGCAAGCAATGAGCGGTATCTAGCAACACATCAATGCTACCCAAATTACAAGAATGTCAATGACTCGACATTACCTAGGAACCGTGATAATATTAATCATGTAACTTAATCCCTTTGTCCTTTGTGTTTAGATTGAACACGAGTCATGGAATAGTCATACTCGTATATTCAATCTCTATTTCTTGATCCCCAAGTAGAACTAGAATAAACGAATAAGCTCGATATCTCATATCGACTCATTCGAGCATGGCCATGCATTTTAGTCTTACTTGATCAAGGGCCCAAACACTTCTCCAGTTATATAGGAGGGACAAATCCTATCTCGATCAATCAACATCCCTCTACATAGTTCGTAGTGTATCCAATAGTTGCCTTTATAGTATACCCTATTACAGTTAATGTTTGACAATATCAAGATACATAACTCCTTATGTTGGGATCTCTGATAATCACAAGTCATAAGGATTACATACATTATTATCACTATGAGAATTGCTTATGACGCTCATATAACTATCCATGTAGCATTCTCATGGTGGGTCTGTCCAGTACATCGTTCTCTAACATGTACCCATGTGTTGATTTGATATCTCATATCAATGAACAATTCATCAATCAACACATACTAGTCTCTATGTATTATCATTATCCCGATTCATGATAATACTTGACTAGGGACAATGTTTAAGAATAATACAATATTATTCTAAGGACATTAACATATATATTAATTCACATTGCACAGTTAAACGAATAATATATAATAATGAATTGCCATTCATAAAATCATAAACATTGTATGTCAAAACAATCATCCAATGACATGTCTTAGGGCATATCCCAACAAATCCCCCACTTGCACTAAGACCACTCAGACATATACCTAATGCCTAGAGATCTAGTATGACGATCATGCTTCTGCTTTGACAGTGGCTTCGTCAATGGGTCAGATATGTTATCATATGTTGGTACTTTGCATATTTTAACATCTCCCCTTTCAACGATTTCTCGAATGAAATGTAAGCGCCGAAGTATGTGCTTGGATCTTTGGTGAGATCTAGGTTCCTTAGCAAATGTGATTGCTCCATTGTTGTCACAATAGAGTTCTATCGGATCTTTAATGCTAGGCACCACTCCAAGTTCAGAAATGAACTTCCTAATCCAAACAGCTTCCTTTGCTGCATCCGAGGCAGCAATATACTCAGCTTCTGTTGTAGAATCGGCTACTGTCTCTTGCTTTGAACTCTTCCAGCTCACATTGTTGGTTTGGAAGCTTGCATCAGTGTAACCTATTACATTGTGCTCTTCCTCACCTCCATAAATCAAGAATGTATCCTTAGTTCTTCTCAAGTACTTCAGGATATTCTTGACAGCAATCCAGTGACCTTCACCTGGATCAACTTGATATCTGCTCGTCATGCTCAAAGCATACGATACATCGGGACGAGTACATATCATGGCATACATGATAGATCCATCTGCCAGATTTCATAATCATGAAATGCAGCTATTGCAAGTAAGATCCTAATGGATTTAACCATGGAAACTGGTGAAAAAGTTTCATCATAGTCAATACCATGAATTTGTTTGAAACCTTTTGCAACCAGTCGACCTTTATAGGTTTGTACATTACCATCCATGTCGGTCTTTTTCTTGAAAATCCATTTGCACCCTATGGGTCGTACCCCTTCAGGTGGATCAACCAAAGTCCATACTTGGTTTGCATACATGGATTCCATCTCAGATTTCATGGCCTTTTTCCATTTCTCAGAATCAGTGCCCATTATAGCTTGTTGATAAGATGACGACTCATCCTCATCAATAAGTAGTAAGTCACCTTGTTGAGTCACAAGAAATCCATATCTCTGTGGCTCCCGGTGTTCTCTTACAGGCCTACGCTGGGTTTGTGTCTCTTGAGCAGGCACTTTATCCACAACATCTTGTGGTGTCTGCTCTGTTTCCATCTCAATATCATGTTCAATGTTTTCTTGTGGTTGAACTTCACTAAGTTCTATCTGTCTCCCACTGGTTTTTATAGAAATAAATTCTCTTTCAAGAAAGACACCAGTCCGAGCAACAACTACTTTGTTCTCGGTGGGATAATAGAAATAGTATCCTTTCGTTTCCTTAGGATACCCCACAAATAAACACTTATCAGATTTGGGTCCAAGTTTGTTAGAGACGTGACGTCTCACGAAAGCCTCACAACCCCAAATCTTCATAAAAGACATACTAGGACGCTTCCCAGTCCATATCTCATATGGTGTCTTTTCCACTGATTTAGATGGAACACGGTTCAGTATGAATATTGCTGTTTCTAAAGCATGTCCCCAAAAGGATATCGGAAGATCTGCATGACTCATCATTGATCTAACCATGTCCAACAAGGTTTGATTTCTCCTCTCGGATACACCACTCCATTGTGGAGTATACGGAGGAGTGAGTTGTGGGACTATCCCACACTCCTTTAGATAGTCATGAAATTCTTGGCTTAAGTATTCACCTCCTCGATCTGATCGAAGGATTTTGATACTTTTGCCAAGTTGGTTTTGTACTTCATTCTTGAAATCTTTGAACTTTTCAAAGGTTTCATGCTTATGCTTCATTAGGTACGCATACCCAAATTTACTGAGGTCATCAGTAAATGTAACGAAGTATTGAAAACCACCTCTAGCTAGTGTACTTATTGGCCCACATACATCACTATGTATTAGTCCCAATAAAACATTTGCCCTTTCAACATGTCCCTTGAAAGGGGCTTTAGTCATCTTGCCATTTAAACAAGATTCACATGTTTCATATGATTCAAAATCAAATGAATCCAATATTCCATCCTTATGAAGTTTTGAGATGCGATTCTCGTTTATATGGCCCAAGCGACAATGCCAGAGATAAGTCGGATTAGAATCATTATTCTTAATCCTTTTAGTATTTATGTTATAGATAGGCATATCAAGATTTAATACATAAAGAATTAATCATTTGTGCACTAGCATAAAACATATCATTTAAATAAATGGAACAACGATTGTTCTTTATCAGAAATGAAAATCCACACTTGTCCAAACAAGAAATAGAAATAATATTTTTAGTAATAGATGGCACAAAATAACAGTCTTTTAAAATCAACGATAAACCAGAAGGTAAAGCTAAACAATAATATCCTATAGCTAATGCAGCAACTCTTGCTACATTTCCAACTCGGAGATCAACTTCACCTTTCGCCAACGTCCTACTCCTTTTGAGATCGTGCACATTTACACAAATGTGAGATCCACATCCAGTATCTAATACCCATGATGAAGAAGTAGATAAATTGACTTCTATAACAAAAATACCTGAAGTGGAAGTCACACTTCCTTTCTTGAGATCCTCCAGATAAACTTTGCAATTTCTTTTCCAATGACACCGCAATGGAAACAGTTCCCTTCTTTTGCTATCCCTCCCTTTGGCTTAAGTGCAGAAGTTTTTGGTTTAGATTTAACAAAGACCTTCTTGTTCTTCTTGAAGCTCTTAGCTTTAGTCTTTCCTTTGCTCTTATTCACAATATGAACATTTGTAGGCTTAGACTTCTTACTATTTGCTTCAAAGGTTCTAAGCATGCCAAGTAATTGCGGTAGAGTCTTTTCAATTTCAATCATATTGTAATTCAAGACAAATTGACTGAAGCTTTCAGGCAACGATTGCAAGATCGCGTCAGTGGCCAACTCTTGGTCCAAAGGAAAACCCAGCTTCTCCAGATTCTCAATATACCCAATCATCTTGAGTACATGAGTTCCAACCAGACTTCCTTCTACCATTCTACACTGGAACAACGCTTTAGAGACGTCATACCTCTCTTGTCTTGCTTGTTGTTGGTACAGTTGCTTAAGGTGCTCGATCATATCGAACGCCTCCATTTCCTCATGTTGCTTCTGAAGCTCAGAGTTCATGGTGGCAAGCATAATGCACCCAACATCAAGTGCGTCACTTTGATGCTTCTTGTAAGCATCTTTATCGGCTCTAGTAGCCGTCAGGGGAGGTTCCTCAGCAGGTAAGGGTTCCTCTAGGACATATTGCTTCTTTTCTTGTTTGAGGACTATCCTCAAGTTCCTATGCCAGTCTAGGAAATTTGTCCCATTTAATTTGTCCTTCTCAAGGACCGATCGCAGTGATAATGTGCTTGTTACGTTGTTAGTTGCCATGGATATCTACAATAAATATGCAAGATAAGTTTATGATTTTAATCATTTAATATGGTCTTATATTAAATGACACTCCCACTATTTTGTTTAAAATTATCAACCCTCGAAATCTATAGTGGGCCAAGATCCATATTTCACTTAATCTTGAGTTAGCTTTGGCTAATCGACCAAGACTCGGTTATTTAGGTAGACAACGCTTTGTCAATTACATCACATGTAATTCTTGGATAGTTTGACGAACAACACTTTGTTCAAATTCATCAAATGAATTATTATCCAACATATGCCTCTAGGTTCCCAATCCTATTGAGATAACCTAGTTAAGTCATACCCAATTTAAAGTAAAGCGGATATCACTATTACCCTTTCGCGCCTTACCAAGATTGCCACGGTGCTTTGCTTTGGCAAACCCACACAAGTTCAATCGAAGTCTTGACGAGTACTTTTAATTTTGGAATGCATCTAAAACTTAATATTTTAGAGGGATTTATTGATCTCATGATTTTATTATTGATAATTTAAAATATGTCCACTACATATACGCATATACATATCTACATATATGTATAATAAAATTATCAATCTAAAACATAAGATAAATCATGCATCAAAATACATAAATTAACGTGACATGGTTATAGCCCCTACTAGCGATTTTCTCAAGCCAATGAGAAAATCCTAAGAGTCAACCTAAGGTAACTTTACAAGCACCTTCCTTTGGCTCCAAATTGTGAATGGCCTCCTCTACCGGCACCAAGCTCCATCTTCATTGATCACCATCAATAAAATAATCTATACTATATAACATTTACAAATATAGAGAATTCCTCGATTCACATTCGAGGGGAACATAGGGGAGGGATAACATTTTGAGAAAAATAGAGAAGGCACGACTCGCAGGTCGTATTATAAATTACAAACATTCACAAATCCTATCTAATAGGTCAAAGGGCTATAACCATGCACCATGCTCAAACAACACATAAAACATGCTATATCATTTAATTAATTAAATTCTAAACATTTTAAAATTTAATTCTAATTAAAACTATAAAATAAAATTTTGAAAAATTATCGTACGCTCGGGACATCACATGCCACGAAGTAAAGTGACTAAACCATGAACCATCATGGTTCGAACCATCATGGACCACGGCTGGACCAATCATGGGCCTAGGGTTCGAAACCCTAGCCCACGACTTGGTCCGAGCCACTTGAGCGAGCGAGCGGCCGCTCAAGACCTAGCTCATGCGCCGTCTAGTGTTTCCATCGAGCCAATGTGTCCGAAACGTTGGAATTTGATTAGCCACGAGTCACGGTCAGGCCATGCACAGTGGTGGCTCAACCATCTCGAGCCAAGGGTTCGAAACACCCTAGCTCTCACGTGGTGAAGCCGTTATACCATGCATGCGTGAACCATTATCGAGCCAAAGAGTTCAAAACTCTAGCCACGTCTTGACACCTCCATGCACGAACATGAGCCACAACGACTAGATCATCTCGAGCCAAGGGTCCGAAGCACCCTAGCTCTCACGTGGTGTAGCCGTGGGTCAAGTGCATAAGTGGTGGTGGCCGAAAACAATTGAATGTATTCGATTATTCGCTTCGTGTATCGTATACATTAAACATCAATTATATCAAATATAATTTCATGATAATTTCATAAACTTAATTTAATCATATCATATATGATTATATACAGTTTTTATAGCATGCAATATAATCCTAATATGATTAAAAACAATTTAACCATATAAATCCGATATGAGCCTTGAAACTGGCTCTGATACCACTGTAAGGAATCCAACAAGCAATAAACGCAGCGGAATTTAAAAAAAATATGGATTCCCTAACCATGGACCTATACAAATGAGTTCATATCAGATAAAGGATCAAAGTTCTCACCCTGGTAGCGTGTTTGAGCAGATTCCACGAAGCAGCACCACGTCCAACGCCTCCTTCGAGTCACTAGCAAAACTTATCAAGTTTTGCCTCAACGGTATCCACACGATCAAATCGGGTGAAGGGATAGTCTAAGAACAAGTTGCTAGACTCGTTCTTAAACCGGAACAAGAAGCACACTCGATTCATAATTGAATGAACGCCGGAATTCACCAAGAACCACACGGCTATGAAGAAGCCGAGAGCTCAAGTGGTGATAGCGGCCGTGAGCTTCAAGAATGTAGGTTGGAATTATTTCAAAATTGTCTAACCATTAATTATATCAAAGTTATTAAAAGGGCTTAATTAAGTTCAAGACTTTCTCAAAGTCTTATGGGCCCAAACCCATGATTTAATTAAGTTCTTTTAATCATTCAATTAAGACTCCTCTTAATTAATTAATTTATCCAATGAATTTAATTTCCCTTCTCGATTTAATCTTTTGTGCGACCCGATAGGATCTTGTAATGTTGGCAGTGACATAAAATCTCATTTTATGTCGTAAGCAATGAGCGGTATCTAGCAACACATCAATGCTACCCAAATTACAAGAATGTCAATGACTCGACATAACCTAGGAACCGTGATAATATTAATCATGTAACTTAATCCCTTTGTCCTTTGTGTTTAGATTGAACACGAGTCATGGAATAGTCATACTCGTATATTCAATCTCTATTTCTTGATCCCCAAGTAGAACTAGAATAAACGAATAAGCTCGATATCTCATATCGACTCATTCGAGCATGGCCATGCATTTTAGTCTTACTTGATCAAGGGCCCAAACACTTCTCCTGTTATATAGGAGGGACAAATCATATCTCGATCAATCAACATCCCTCTACATAGTTCGTAGTGTATCCAATAGTTGCCTTTATAGTATACCCTGTTACGAGTTAACGTTTGACAATAACAAGATACATAACTCCTTATGTTGGGATCTCTGATAATCACAAGTCGTAAGGATTACATACATTATTATCACTATGAGAATTGCTTATGACGCTCATATAACTATCCATGTAGCATTCTCATGGTGGGTCTGTCAAGTACATCGTTCTCTAACATGTACCCATGTGTTGATTTGATATCTCATATCAATGAACAATTCATCAATCAACACATACTAGTCTCTATGTATTATCATTATCCCGATTCATGATAATACTTGACTAGGGACAATGTTTAAGAATAATACAATATTATTCTAAGGACATTAACATATATATTAATTCACATTGCACAGTTAAACGAATAATATATAATAATGAATTGCCATTCATAAAATCATAAACATTGTATGTCAAAACAATCATCCAATGACATGTCATAGGGCATATCCCAACATATACATGGTCATTAGGTTATGAGTGGCAGAGGTTAATTGTGAATTAACAAGCACCCTAAACCTAGCAGACAAATTGTTGACGCGGCCGTCATCTCGTTTCTTGGTGGCTCGTCACTTTCCGGTTGAAGATCAAGTCTAGCAACTTGTTCTTCAATCCCTTTTCGATTTGACGTGGATACCGTAGAGGCATAACTTGAAAAGTTTTGCTACTGACTCGAGGACGCGTTGGACGTGCTGCTTCGTGGGATTCGGCTCAAACAAGGGTAGGATTTTTTTTACCCCGATATGATTAACTCCGTATAGGTCCTCGGTTGGGAATCCAAATTTATATTTTCGCTGCGTATTGCATGTTGGATTCCTTACAGTCTCAAGTTCTCGAAAGGACATGCAAGAAAAATCAATTGCATTTCCGCCACAAGTGTCAACCACGACACTTAACAAATCCAATCCTGTTCATCCCTCGTTTACAGAAGGATTCAACAATCCTAACACAGGGAGGCTATCGAATTATCCAGCAAATAATTACCATAAACCTAATACGACAATCCCTCCTCAGAGGAAGTCATCCGGACCTCACGATCATTCTTCAGAATACATCGTGCCATCGAGATTACCAATCTCAAGGTGCCACAATCTCTCGCCAGAGATTCATTCATCCAAGCATCCTAATCCGATGCTCGACAAGTACCAAAATGCTGGCATTCGTATACACACTCCGGTATACATGCCTAAGCACCAACAACACATGCATATCAATGCAATCGACTCGGTTATCACCAATCATACCCAGAAGTCCCAATTACAATTGTCAATCCCCAGCTATTCTCACCCCGCGGAGAATAATGATTGACGGACCAACGACCAATGGTGTGATTCCAACATCAACACCACACAAACCGACTCATCGGGTCTCTTAAAGATTCTCATTAGGTATATCAATACCGCTTTCCTCGTAAGGAAAGTGTCATGAACCATCACCCTCCAATCTCGAACCACCGTTTAGAAAATTTAGATACATTTATACCAAAATATATCCCGGAACCAATAAATACACAACTGGTTCAGAATAGTGCATCAATGCCACTATTACCAAATCAAAACCCTGTATACACCACGTATACTCATTCTAACAATGCTCTGTACTAATGCCATAGTACTCCACAATCTCAAACATTTCATTGAAGACGTCTCCTCGTACGTCTCTCGGAAAAATAAAAAGCCATTTCTTCCAACACCAGTAATGCTTACCATGGCTGATTCACAATCAACCCAATACCAGTTGTCTTCATGACAGTAAATCTAAATCTCTCCAAGAGATACAATCAATATAGTAGTGTCACACCACTAACTATATCCCACAATTCATATTGTGTTTCCCCATTGCATTCCATATGCAAGGATGCTCAGCCAGAGCCAATAACGACTTGTTGACACTCATGTTGGTACTCCCAAATTGAGTTGTCCCGGTACAAGCCCCTCAAAACATTTGACGTAAAACGTCCCCGTGAGGTATTCTCTGCATCAAACCACATGCCACAAAGTGACTACCGAGTCTACCATAAGTCCTCATCGTATCATCTTATGATTTCCCCCAAATTCGGTTCCAACGAGCAGTATAATGGCTACATCAAACTCACTATAGCACTGCTATAATACCCGGCTAGCAAATCGTTGCCTCCTAGGTTTATACCGAACCTACCAACGTATCATACGTTCCATCCCGGTATACCATACCGTACAATCAATTAGAGTATTGGGTCATCACCCAATATTTCCCTAATACCAATACATAACGGACATCTTGGTGTCCTCACTCAACCACAAGGCAATCCTGCTCTGGGATTTGTTCCACACCCTCATGGGTGGGTGTGACAATGTCTACCACACGTCACATCGACAAGAGCGAGTAGTTTCCTCAATAACTACTCCTACTAACAGTCACTTGGCCAATAGCCATCTCAACGAGTATACCCAAGGGTGCCACTACTCGTAAAATATTTACCCCCAATACATGATGCAGTACAACCTGTACAGTGCCTCCATAATTCATCGAGCAAACCTGCTCGGCATAATTGTCCCGTCAATCGGTGACGTAGACACCACTTTGCGCTCATCATTGGCACTCAAACCATATGACTAAATACATACACCTAACTGTATTTTTCATCGTATCGACGGCATCCGTCCACGTAGAACATCCTCTATATCATCGTCATCATGTGACGGTACATGTCAACACATGACATCCACAATATCATCCTCAACTCGTGACAGTATATGTCAATACATGGCATCCATAATCTCATAGTCAATATTTTCCCATAAGAATCGTTCAGGTTTTTTTTAATAAATATCGGTTAACTCGGTTACCGGCCGAATTAACCAATATTTTCATCGGTTCGGTTAAATTTGTTATCCAGTAAGAAACTTCGGTTCGATATACTAAAAAAAAGTTCGGTTTAACACGTTAAATGAAAGTTCGGTTCGGTCGGTAACAGAATTGTCCTATTGTACACCCCTATATGCGATACAAGCTTCAAGCGTTGCTTCTGAATTGGCATTCTCAACATGTTGTCGAATTATTGGGGAATACACAAGTAATCTATCTGATGATCCATTATGCATGCTCACATTACTGAAAGATTGGTTTAAAGCAGAATGTAAGAATAGAAGAGATGAGACGGTTGGAAATTTCGTAAATCATTATAACAAGCAAGAAGAAGAAAACGCCAAAATAATACTTATCAATTATCAAGAGTGATAAATACTTATGTTTTTTATTTAGATTTTCATTTGCCATAAGTGTAACTATTATTTGTATAAGCATTTATATTATCAAATGAAGAATAAATATATTAAATTTGTTATGAATATTGTCGGTACATAAACGAACAAAAAAAAAGAAAGAAAAACCTATCGGACCGGTTTGGATCGATCCGGAACCGGTTGGAACCAGAACCAGAGATCTGGTTATGGACTGGACCAGACCAATTCTAATCGGTAAGCACCACTACCTTCGTCAATTGGGAAGGGAGCTGGATAACAAACCAGCATGCTAAACCTAGGTTGTCATTTGCTAATGTTCTTTCTAATTACGGTATTACTAATTTTTAGCGTGACTGGGATTATTAACATGCATGGTATATGGCTGCACACAAAGAAAAGTAAAAGGAAGTGTGAACAAACCAGCAGACCGCGGCCAATTAAACAATCTATATTAAATAACAATATGACAATACTATGTCTTTTACAAAGCCTCAAATTCCGGGGAATCTTCTTATATATATTCGGTTTCGATCTCATATATATATCAACTCAATATTAAAATAAATTATATTTTAAATAAAAAAATAAATTAAACTATATATCAATTATTTTAAATTAACTATATTAAATTGGTCCATAAAAAAAACACAAATCGGATGTATTGAGAGAGTTTCCCAACTTCACGACAAGAACATTTTGTTTGAGCAAAATTCGAACTTTTCAATCATGAAACGAGCTAGTTTCTTGACAAGACATAACAAAGGAGAACAACCATTAATGTAATGTATATAATATAAGAATATATTTTAAATAATACAAGTGATAATAAGAATCAACAATTCTTGCTAAAGAGACACGTAAAAGTCAATTATGAACCAACAGGACTTTTGGGTTTTTTCTAATTATATATAAATATATATTTTATAATATAATTTTATATCTGTCATTGTCCAATCAAGCTGTTTGTATTGTTCATTGCTCTCAAAAAAAAAAAAATGCACCACTAAAATTTAAAATAATGTGGGGATTTTTCAACGTGGTCCAGATTTTGAGTACTGTCAAATGACATAACTACACACGAATATACTATAATATGCATTTTACATACACCATTTAAATAATTTTGATAAATCACAATCAAGAAGTTCAGTTGTCACACTTAAATACGTCAATAACACTTTTTAAAATTCTTATATAACAAAAGCAATCAACCCTTTTGTTTTTTTGCCCCCAACCCCCACAACCACCAACAAACTTTCTATATTGACTGTGGCATTCACGATAAGCAGATTTAAAATTCAAGTTGAGGAGGACAAAAATAATAATGATATAAAAAATTGGGGGTAAGAAATTTTAATGTGTGCAAAATACAATTTAAGGGGACAATCTATAATTTTAGGGGTAAAGTATAATTTTAGGGGGAATTAATTTTATTAGAGGAAATACAATTTTTTGGATAATAATTTTTTTTAAGGGAGGAATGTGTTTCCGCTCTTAGCACTGGGTACCATTGAAAATGTTGTTCTCAAGTTCACAGATGAACTTCTAATTTACAGGAAAAAAATTGTGGGGATTGTGGGTGACCCGGTGATACTCAATGGTGCAGTCATAATCTTTTAATAATTCAAACCATCTTCTTTGTCGTATGTTCAACTCTTTCTGGCTCAACCAGTATTTTAAACTTTTATGGTCGGTGAAAATTTGGAATGTGGTATCATATAAGTAATGTCTCCATATATTTAAAGAAAAAACAATCGTAGCATGTTCAAGGTCATGCGTAGGATAAAACATCTCATATGGTTTAAGTTGCCGAGAAGCATAAGCAATAATTTTACCGTATTGCATTAAAACACATCCCAAACCCTGATAAGAAGCATCACTATAAATGACAAAACCGTCATTACCTGGAGGAATTGTTAAAACTGTAGCAGTTGTGAGTCTGTCTTTTAGTTCATCAAAACTCTTTTGGTTCATCAAAACTCTTTTGGCATTCCTCTGTCCATTTAAAGAAATACTCTTGCGCAACAATTTTGTCAATGGGGTGGCAATAAGAGAAAAATTCGCAACAAATCATCGATAATATCCAGTTAACCAAGAAAACTACGAACTTCTCCAATATTTTTCGGGCATTCCCATTTAGTTACTGCTTCAATTTTCACTGGATCAACTTTAATACCATCGCTAGAAACATCATGTCCCAAAAAGACAACTTAATCTAGCCAAAATTCACATTTGCTGAGTTTACATTCAACTGTTTCTCACGCAAAGTTTGTAGCACAATTCTCAATTGTTGTTCATATTCTTCAGTAGATTTAGAATATATCAGAATGTTATCAATAAAGACAATCACAAATCTATTCAGTTATGGTCTAAACACAGCTTTCATCAATGCCATAAATGCAGTAGGTACATTAGTCAAACCAAAAGGCATCACTAAAAAATCATAGTGGCCATACCTGGTTCTAAATGTTGTTTTTGGAATATCAGACTCAACAATTTTCAACCGGTGATACCCTGATCTCAGATCAATTTTTGAAAAGACTGTTGCATCTTGCAAATGATCAAATAAATCATCTATTCTGGGCAGTAGATATTTATTCTTTATAGTCACTCGATTCAACTGTCCATAGTCTATGCATAATCTCAAAGTATCATCCTTCTTTTTAACAAACAACACCGGTGCTCCCCATTGTGAAACACTCGGTCTAATAAATCCTTTATCAAGTAGTTCTTGTAATTGAGTCTTTAATTCTTTTAATTCTACATATGCCATTCTATAAGGGGAAATAGAAATTGGCGCAGTACCTACTGATAATTTGATGGTGAACTCAGTGTCTCTATCTGGTGGTAATCCTGGTAAATCATCTAGAAATACATCTGGATAGTCTCTAACCACTAGAATATCTTCAAGTTTCAAACCACATAATATGTTATCTATAATGTGAGCTAAATATGCTTCACACCCACCTTTGATCAATCTGAATGCCATAGATGCAGATATTACACATTTAGGCAAGATTTTCATTTCTCCTTTAAATACTATCTGGATCTGATAGGAAGTTGCAACACTATATCTTTGGTAATACAATCAAATTTAACGCGGTATTCAGTTAACCAATCCATACCCAGAATCACATCAAAATCCTTTAACGGCATAACCAATAAAGTAGCTCATGCAATTCAGTATCCCCGATTAATATTTTACAATTATGATACACAATATTGACAATAATCATGCTTCTGGGGTTCGAACAAATAAATCATAGCCCGGTGATTCTCGTGTAGCATGCAAATGCATTATGAATGCTTGCGATATAAATGAATGAGTTGCTCCAGGATCAAATAAAACATAAGCATTTGTACCATAAATGGATAGATTACCAGTAATTACAGCTGGTGAGGTATTAGCTTCTTCCTGTGTCATAGCAAAAACTCTGGCCTTAGTATGTTGTCTGTTAGTCCTACTTTCCTCTGTTCCATCACCTCTATTCATACCAAACTTTCCTCGACCTCTTCCTCTTCTAGGAGTAAAAACCACTAGACCTGGTTTGCTCCACTGTAGGCACTTCACGTGGCTTTGAACAATTCTTTGCTATATGGCCAGGTTCTCCACATCTAAAGCATTTTCCTGTAAGCAGACTGCACTCTCATGATGATTTCTCCCGCAATGCACACAAGTCACAACCGACAGTGAAGAACCAAAACTCTTATTATCAGATGTTGCACCACTGGAACTGGCGCCTTTAGAACCACTGGGGAAACCTTTTTGTGTAGGTGAGACAAACCCTTTTCTCTTTTCAAATCCACCAATTTCATCACTATCTCTTTTTATATTGAAAGATGGATTTTGATTCAGCTTCTAATTTCTCATCACATACTATTGCGACTTTTCAGCTTGCTAAAGGACTCCAAATCTGTCAAATATGATGCATTTCTTCTTTTCCATGGCTATCATATGTGGAGCATAGTGAGATAGTTGAGTAATAATACCTCGTACTCAGCAACTGATCGAGTTCCCTGCTTAAGTTCAACAAATTATTTTCTTTCTGATCCTTGTAAACTTCTGGCAGATATGCGTCACGAAATTTTGTCAGAAAATCATCCCAAGTTAATAAAGGTGGCTGAGTAGTGCTATCAGGTATAGTCTCCTACCATTCATAAGCATTTCCTTGAAGGAATGATATTGTATAATCAAATTTCTCTCATGGAGTACATTTAAGTAAGTTCAGAATTCTCTCTATCCTTTTCAACCATGTTTCTACCTCAACTGGATCAGTCGTACCCATAAAATCAACATCTCCCATTTTTCTCAATTTATCATACATTCATTCATGTATTTCAGGGGGGGCATAACAGGTAGATATTATGGATGTACACCATGAGCAGGCATTCTATATGCATGATGTGAGGACCCGTTCATAATCAAGTTTTTAATTATCACACAAATTATTTATTTGTGAACAACAGAATACCAAATAAAATGAAAAGCACAATAATCATATACAGTGCAGCAAGTAAATACATAACACCATAGCATGCATCATAGGCACCCAGCACATAATCCGTACTAAAAATATTTACATCATACCATATCATGCACAATAAGTCTCCAGCACACATTTCATACTCAAAATATTTACATAATACCATCACCAGTAAGTAAATACCGTCAAGACTAAACTGAAATAAACTTAATTTACATAGTTATACTATCTAGGACACCTTGTTATACTTAACTATCCTACGACTGTGATAGACAAAAGAAAACAACCTCAGGTAAGACTTCCAGGTGAGCATTCCCTCTTTGGGATCCTGGTCACCTATAATACCTGTTATTGCCCACACACAAAGACAACAACAACCCCCTAGGAGGTGAGCCTAAGCACAACATGAAACTATCAAGTAATCACAACATGTATCTATGAAATGTGATATATGATGTAATGCAATGCAATGCAATGTAATGTGATGCATGAAAGGTACAAATCATCTCGGTCTTTGAATTATATTCGATTTAAAAAAAAAAGAGGACTTGTTTCAGAGTCATTTTCAATTAGTTAAGTATTTTATACTTTAAGTGCTTAATTTGTGTCCTGCATGTGGGCGAAGATACCCATGCAGTGTGTTCTTCGGGTTCCTGAGCATTGTTGGCTAGGAATTTAAGAAAATGTCTAGAAATAAGAATTAGAGTACATCAAGTTGGATGTCTTTTGCCACTGGAATCACCCAATTTGAATTTAAAATCAAAAAAGTTATGACGATTTTACTAAAACCGCTGAGGCTGGAAAACAGATTTTTAAAGTCCATGCTTTTAGTGATTAAACCACTTTTAGATGAATGAACCAGCTTGACATCATCAGATAAGAAATGAAGACCTTTGAGTTTGTGAACCGTGAGCACTGGAATCGAGTTGTTTTGATGTCGTATGAAATTATAGCGAATTTTCTACGAAAATGAGTCAGACTGAAAATGTCAGAAAATCGATAAGGGTCATATTTATAAGTTAGATTTGAATTAATGCACTATTTGAACACATATTGTCATTTTGGAATTTACATGACCAGGTTAATAGATTCCGGGGTTGACTCGAGAAGTTCTCGGTAGATTAGCTTTGGTTGAGGTACGTAGAAATGAGTTTTATCATGACGTCTGACGAAGACGTGTAATGATGATGTTGTGTAATTTTACATGTCATTAATTGATTTATATGATTTAATTGTCACTATGTGATTCTTATGTGGCTATATGACATGTTGAGATACATTGAATTACATAAAATGTGAATTACATGATATGTATTGACTTTCACATAAGATTGCATGACATATTGAGTTGCATATGTCATATGATGCATAGATGATTCATGGGCATATCATTTTGATCTATCCACTTCTTTGATATCATTGATGTTGACTGAGTTGATTTACTCTGACTGTCGGGGACGACGGGCACGGCGATGACTGGCAGCTTAGGTAGCGACTGTAGTCACGCGCGTTGCTATTGGACCTAGACACGATGGATGACGAGCACAGCACATGATGATTCTCCTAGCGCAAAGTGTGTGTGTTGTCACCCTATGCTTGAGATGATATTGATTGATGATACCTTCCTTTGGACTCCGATTTTGGTATCTTGAGATTCGATTCTTTATACACATTCATACATCGCATTCATACATGGTATGCATTGCATGATACTTTGTCATTCTTGACATGATTTATTTATTTCTTGTACTGGGTTCTGACCCCCTTTGCGGGAGGGCTGTCATGTCTTTGTTGTATGGGCATGACATGTGGTACATGTGGACGTACTGCGGATGATCGAGATGAAGCATCGATGAATACCAGAGCTCCTTGAGAGCGAGCTAAGGTTTATGTTTTATGTTTTGACTCCCAGTAATTGGTAGAGTATTTTTTAATTACATTTTAAATTACCGGGTATGCCCCGAGTATTTGTATTTTAAGTATTCTATTACTGATTGGTTATATACTTACTTATGTGATGAGTAACATGTTGAATTGTGAAACTGGAATTTCATATTTTCAGTATCATTATATATATATCACCTAAAAGCGAAAAACAATTATGGCCATTTGAAATAAATATTTCGCTGTTTACGCAAATTAATCATTATGTGTTAATTAAACACCACATTAGGATCGTGCCCTCACACATCCAGTGACTCTCATTTCAATTATCTCAAAACTCATTCAACCATGTTGTTCTCCACAGGTTCCAAAGCAACTTCATTGCTCAAAGACATCGTATTTATTCTTCATAAAACAGTTTGAATGTCTCATATGATATGCGTGTTCTTCATTTATTCAATCTAATGCAGTATTCATTCAATAATAACAGGTTTCGTAGGTGTTCGAGTGTAAACTTTCCCTACTAAGTTTTATCAAACATATGTATCGATATCGTGGTCAATATCAATACGACCCGACTCAGCATACTCAAATATAAATCACATATCGACATCAACGATTTCACTACAACTCCGTAAGAACAAATAGGTCAAATAAGAAACACTTACGCACATATTCATTTGTGCCTATTCAAAGTGTACACAAGACTCAAAAGTAGAGCATTCCCAGTTTATGCTCTGATACTAACTGTGAAAACCTGTTCCTAATCAAGTGTTTAATTATCACACAATGATTATTTATTGTGAACAGCGGAAGATTATTTAAATGTCCTGCCAACAAGTGGCTCTAAAAATTTCGGCATGACCTCCCCACACTAGGGACATACCAAAAAAAAAAAAAGAACAATAATCATATCTCAGTGGAACAAGTAAATATATAATACCATAGCATGCATCATAGGCACCCAGCACATAATCCGTACTAAAAATATTTACATCATACCATATCATGCACAATAAGTCTCCAGCACACATTTCATACTCAAAATATTTACATAATACCATCAGCAGTAAGTAAACACCGAATATTAACAAATATTCAAAGACTGGACTGAAATAAACTTAATTTACACAGTTATACTATCCAGAACACACCCTGATATACTTAACTATCCTACGACTGGGATAGACAAAAGAAAACAACCTCAAGAAAGACTTACAGCGAGCATTCTCTCTTTGGGATCCTGGTCACCTGTAATACTTGTCATTGCCAACACACAAAGACAACAAAAGCCCCATAGGGGGTGAGCCTACCCCAATATTAAATTATCAAGTAATTACAACATATATCTATAAAATGTGATATATGATGTAATGCAATCTAATGCGAAGCATAAAAGGTACAAATCATCTCAGGATAACAAAAGTCCGGAATCCAAGTAAAATAGCTATCAAATATCTCAAGATACTAGAATATCAAAGTCCAAAGAAATGTATCATCAATCAATATCAAGCTCGAGTAGGGCGTCGACTTGCTCGTCGCTACGACATCTCTCTCAGTCGAGCCATCAGCGGTCTATCATCCCTCGTGTCTGGGCGATGTCGGCACACTCGACGCTACGGCATCTCTCAGCTCACTCTCTCCGCCGAGCCATCGGCGTGCCCATCATCCCCAGACATGCATCGCAGATACCAACGAAAAGATATGGGTATCAACGAAAGAATCGGTAGGATCAACATGACCTGCTCAATGTCCATGCGTGTCAATGCATCATGCACTATCGTAACCTCATGTGATGCAACTCAATATGTCCAACGTGTATGTCATATATCGATGTACGTTTATCAAAATGATATGTGTTAAAAGTTATATTTATTTTCGTACATCGATATGCCAATTATGAATGCTGTAAATGCTCATAATTCAATTAAAATCACATAGCCAAGTAGTTTCACATAGCCAAGTAGTTTCACGTAATTCACGTAAGTTCAGCAATTCATGTATCAAATAATACAGATATCTGTCGTATGTTACCGATCGCAACATACCTATTTTTCCTTGTTCTAGAAGTTAAAATGTGGTCTTCTTAGTTCGTGGAACTCCCATGCCGTGTATTAATCTATCAAATTCATTCAACACAATTTCATTACTTCTTTATCACTAAAGTTACCTCAACATATATATAAGTTATTCTTTAACTTGAGGCGACTAATCAGATCTAAACTATGTAGGATAGAAGTATTCTGATTCTCGTATACTCATTCTTACCCTTTCTTCAGTTCTAGAGTTATTAAGATGTCTAATCATCATTAAAATCCTAATAACACATTTTATTTCATTGAACACAATTCACATGCTCTCATATTATAATTTTCAATTATATCCTTCAATATTATTCGTCACTTTGAAACTAAACTCATAATATCAATATAAAACGATAAAACAGCCAGATTTCAAACTAAAAGAGGTAGAATTTTACCAAATACTAAAATTCACTAAACTCTCAACCTCAAGTCCCAAAAATGATGACAGAACCCAAATACCCAACTATCATGCAATTTAAATCAACACTAGCATGAAATGTAGCAGCTTAATCGATCAAGACGCCCAGTATCAACTCAACAGCTACGAATCTCCTCCAAACAGCAGAAAACCATCGAACCAATCCAATAATGACATTGAATTTACATGCAATCCTCTCACATGTGATTAATCCAACTAAAACAATGATTTAAGTAAATCCAAATCGACCAAGGCAAGGAATTTAGAACTTTCACCCTAAAACAAAGAAAACTAATCGAGCATACTAACATGCATAATCAGTACCAATCGATCCAAACAGAACATGTAATTCAAAGTTCCTACAATTCTCTCATACTTGATTCATCAAGCTAGAACATGGTTTAAATGATTTAAAATCAACCAAAAACAAGATTTAAGCACCTTCATTCCCAAAATTCTGAAAACCAAAAACAATTCTCTGCATCGCTTTCTGTGGAAAATCCGATGAAATCCGTGACGCCAACCTCACTTCTTGGTATGTAAACGTGCGCCTGAGAAAGGGGAAGGTGGTGGTGGGTCGAGCACGGTGAATGGCGGTCGGACGGCGGTGTGCGCGGCGCTTAAGCGGAGAAGGGTTGTGTGGGGTCCTCATTACTTAATCCATTATGTATTCAATTAAACATACGTCTGTGAGTCTGAATTAAGTAAAAACATGCACTGATTAAGAGTATCTTACTAGTTAAGTTGTTACAAAACCTAACCAACTATACATCACATGTACAAACAAAAACCTACTACAAGATAACTCATAAGCAGTGGTTCAGCTCGCAGCGGAAAATAACTCACATCCCGTCTCCCCACGTCTATGAGTCCCTACAGAAACATTCACACAATGAGTATAGAGAACAACTATCTCAGTGCAATATCAAAATACAATATCAATATCAATGATAAAGCACAATAAAGCATCTAACGTGAATGTTCTGTATCATGCATCCACAAATGCACTATGTCATGACATGTCTCAACAATTACCCTATTATCACGAGCCCCATATGATATGCCTATTCAGCTCAATATGTCAGTGGAATCACATCACATCTTCATATTAGCAGCACATATCATAGTACCATACTCATCTGTGATAATAGCCAGAGCATATACCCACACCAGGCGTATATCTCTCAAGCCAAAGCATATGTAGTATATCTATCGTGGCAACGATCCCAGCCAAAGCATATACCACACCAGGCATATCTATCAAGGCACTGATCTTACCAAAGCATATACACATATCTATCAAGGCATCCATCCCAATCATATGAAATCCATGTATGTACATGCATATGATACTACCAATCATATGATACAAGCGAACATAAATCATATGATATCAAAACCATAACATCATCATCACATCATATCTATACTCTGTACGTCAACACGTACCTGGAAAGCGACACAAACGAGATAAATCAGTCGTCCCTGGCTAATTGCCTCGTTGTCCTGTCCCCTGTGATGGTGCTACAACAATGCCAATAATATATCATGTTATCATAGGCATTAAAATCAAATTCTACAAAAATATAACATTTTAAGTCTACCGATCGATCGGTCCAAACAAGTAACCCTAGCGATCGGTCGGTCAAAAGCTAGCGATCGATCGCTTAAAAGTTTGAATTTCTTTAAAATGCTACGGCATTTCACCGATCGATCGGTCGCTTTTAGCGATCGATCGGTACATACACCGCCTTACTTTTCCCCTGTTTTACCGATCGATCGGTAAACGTCTAGCGATCGATCGGTCGACAACAGAAATTTCAAACCATGGCGATTTTTGAGCTTATCTCCATGTTTCTTCTTCTATAACTCGAAAATCAACATTTACACATGTTTCATGAAATCTCAATAATCATATAAACATGTTTCTATCAACATACAACTCAATTCGTTGCACTATAACTCATATCAATTTCATCTTTCTTTCACCAACTCATATACTTCAAGTTTGATGTATGAAACACATATCTCTATCAATTATGATACTAAAGCATGAACTTCTACTTTCCTTACCAAAGTATATCCTTGCTTGATGTTCTTGCCAAGCCAACTCCCACAACAATCCCAAAAGGATGAAAGAAAATGTGTAGAGATTACTAGGTGATTTGAGGTGAGGTATGTGTTCATAATCTGATATTTAGTTATATCTTATCACCTCCACATGCATTCCAAATGCAAATACACATTCTCTCCAAATTCATGTTAAATGCAAGACACATTAGAAGGCAACTATGTGATTTCATTCATGCATAACATTAATAGTGCTCGGTTCAACCCGAAACCGAGTCCACATCGTACTGTAATTAATCATAATTACACCATAATCATCTAACATATGTATACGTCATATCGAGGCATTACAGGTTGAAGCAAGCGCGAGGGAGCAGGGGAAGAGAAGCTTACGACTTTTTTTTTTACAATTCTGAACCCGATGTGTGTTGTGCGCATGTTTTAGTATGTGTAGCGAAAGTTAACCCATAATACATTAATAGTTGTGTTTCGGTCCAGTTATGCACGTCGGAGTATCACCGGTGCACTGATAAATTAAATTTATAGTCAACAATTGGGATTTATACACACTACTAAAACAGAAAATTAAATTCTTCATTTTAATAATTTATTTTTAAAATATTAACGGAGTTTATGACATTCATATTATCAGTTTCACTTCTGGTTAATTAATTCCAAATTATTATTAATAAATTTTTAAATTATATTTAATTAACAGTAGCAAATCTCGGGGCCTTACACATGAGATGGAAGTGGTTGTGATGAATACGACTCTGGCTCGGCTGTTACTTTCCCTCCATTAACATTTTGCTCATCATTATACCTTGAAATATGACACACATATTATGACTATGCAAACATATACCAGATAATGCCAATGCACATTTGATATTCTACAGAACCTCTAACCTTTGCTCTGATACCAAGCTAACTGTAACACCCTTACACATACAAATACACATGATGCGTATATCATAATATCTAATGACAGCGGAACTTGAAATTTCACATCCAATCAAGACATTTACAATACTATAATTTACAAGGCATATAGACATATATATGCCACAAAAATAACGAAGGTTGCACCCCCTCACAACCCAACCAAAACCTATACAGTATATGCAAATGATGAGCTGAGGGAGAAGAAACTAGAGTAAGCTGGTCAACCTTGGATCCATACTTCAAATTTTGTAGAAAACACTTTGTAGAGTCAACTATATCAACTGAAAAATAATTTGCATTTGGTGAGTTGCATTCTCAATGAGTATTTTCAAATAAGATGTTCTTCAACTTTATATAAGCGCTTGATTAACAACAGTTTCACATACACAGTTTATATCATTCGGACAACAAATAAATGCACATGTCTATCCACTTTTTTTTATGTTCTGGGCCAACTAATACCAAGAACAAATCGTTATCACGACGATGGCCATGGAACTTTGTATTGTATATCCCATGGGTTCAATGAACTCGGGATCCGTATTCTATAATTTTGTAATTTTGTAGCACATGGTTAAAGGTCATTAGTGGCTATAACAGAGTCTATTAATCTCTTATGAATGCATATTCCATAATCATGTAAAGTTATCATAACATCACCAATAGAGTAATAACTCAAGTCTGTAAAATCACTTAAAAATCAATATTTTGCATTGAAAACACATAAAGCATCTAATCATAAACATACAAGAATTACCAAGTCCATTCATTCATGAAACACACAGCATCCACCCACATAAAGTTAAAAACCAAGTTATGAGATTATACTCACAAGTTGTTGATCACATATCGATGATTTTGCTTATTTTTCCTTATATGCTCCTTTGTCAAGATTTTGACCTATATATGAATAAGATTAAATAAAATGACTATTATTTGTTTCATTGATCATGTTCACATACATTTATTAACTTAGGCAAAATACTCTAATTCCACCACTTATATCAAACTTCCGGAAGACGATAAATTATAAATCTTGCTCCAGTGTTCTAATTCATTCTTATCCAAGGTTTTAACGATGCACCTTAACTATAATACCATAACCAACATTTCATCTAGTCAGCTAATGTTGGGAATCATATTTACTACTCTTCCAAGGTAGACAACTTAAGAAATTCAGTTTCATATTACACTAGTAGCATAGGACATCAACCTTTAAACTTAGTTTCAAGATTGGATGATTGAATTATAATTTATGATATTTTGCTTTTATTTATTCAATTGTTATTCCAAATATTTTTTCGAACATAGTCAGCAATTACAAGACCTATATTTCATTACCCTTATTCCAATTCATTTAATACAACTAAGTCTATTACACTATCTTAGGGGTGTAAATGAAATGAATCGAGTTGAATATGAAGGAAATTTTATGGCTCGAATTCGGCTCGAAATAAGTCTATTTGAGCTCGAGCTCGATTCGAAGTTTGAATAATTTAAAAATCTCGGCTCGAGTAAGGCTCGAATTAAAGCTCGAGTTCGGCTCGAAAATTTCGAATAGCTTGCGAGCTATTCGAACTATTACTTGAAAATAAATACTCGAAAGGCTCGAAATCTGTTTATTTAATATAAATTATATATATTAATAAAATCACTATATGGAATAAAAATGTCATTAATTATTTGTTGAAATTCAGAGGGGCATTTTTTAATCCAAAAGGCATAATGTCTTATAAGAACATTAAAAACAGTTTTATATCTATCAGATATATTAATCTGAATCTGCAAATATTCTGATTTTAAATCAAATTTAGAAAAAATAATTGAATCATATAATCTATCTAATAAATATTTTTTTTATTTGGAATAGGATGCCTAATCCATTTTAAAACCTTATTAAGGGGTTTATAATTTATTACTAACCTTGGTACTCCTCTTTCAATTTCACTATGTTTATTTACATAAAAAACAGTACAAGACCATGGAGAATTAAAAGATTGAATTAATTATTTTTGTAATAATTCTAAATATTCAGAATTCATTTGGCAAGAGCCTTAGTATGTATGTGTTTTTCATTAAAATCTTCCTCATAAGGAAGAGAAACAATATGATTTTTTCTATTCCAAAAAGCATTTGGATGGTCATTACAAATTTCAATTTAAAATTGATGAGTTATAAATTTAATCTTTTCTTGTAGTTTAGGATTTGTCATCAATTGTTATAAAATTGATTTCATTTTCAAAAATTGAAACTGTTTTGTTTCTCGAGTTAGATGCTCATATGTATTATGCAGGATTCTTGAAACTGGTGTAGTTATAAACTTTAAAAATATAGGTTGATTTTGGAAAGTTCCAACAATAACATTGTTATCAACATGTTTAAAAGGAAAAAAATTGAGTTATAAAAGGATAACCAAGTATTACCTGACTAGATATATCTTTGGCTAATAAAAAACTAGTTTGAATATATTTTTTTATTAATACATATAAATGCTTTTGGGAGTTTAAATTGAATATTCAATTTTTTACCTCATGCATGAGATAAAGTATTGAGCAGTTTTTTTGAAAATATCTTGTAGAAATTAATCCTTCTTGAATAACATTAAGATATGCTCACTATCAACTAAAACAATAAATTCTTTAGTAAAATGATTATCTATAAGAAGAATAATCCCAATGTACCATTTTTGAGACATAAAACATAACCATCTATAAAGTAAATAAAAAATCATTTTTATTAAATTCTAATCCAAAATCATCTTTCATTGGGGATTGAGGAATAGAAGGGGAAGATACTATATGATTTTCTAATCTAGAAATTCTAGTACTAAAATTCTATTATCTTTCTTAAGAATTTGTATTTCATTTTTTGAGATTATCAATCTCTGCTAAGAGATCTTGTAAAGACGTAGGATGATTAGAAGTTTGTCTATTCTTAAGAAGTTTATAAACTTCAGTCATAGTATGAGATTCAGTTGAACTAACTATTTTAGTTGGCTGAGAACTATTAGAAGATGGTGGAGTATTAACCATTTTAAGGAATTCCAAAATATTATCATTAGTTAAAACATTGATATTAAAATCTTGAAATTGAGAAAGAAGTATATAGAATTCATCATTTTCATTTGTATCGTTAATAGTTTTAATACAAGATATTCCTTTATTGCAAGGATCACAACAATCTGATGTAGTTTGTATAGATTCATTTTCTAAAGCTTCAAGATCCGAAGATTCCAAACTATCAGAGGACAAAGTTTCTGAATCAGAGTCAGAGTTTAAAAATAATTTACACAAATTTCCTTTTATCACTTACATTTAGATTATGAATATGTGTTTTAACCTTGAATTCAGAAGCATAATGGTCTTCTCTCCCACATTTATAGCATTTCACATGCTTTCTTTTTTCCTTTTTCCTAGCAATTTTGCTTTCTGTTCTCACTTTTTTTCTATCTGCTTTTTTGATCTAGTTTTCACATAATAATAATAATAATAATAATAATAATAATAATAATAATATAAACAATACACATATAATAAAGAAGTTGCATTAAATAAGTTGTAATTTTTTGTGAGACTTTCAAATTTTGAGATAGTGAAAAAGGTGGGAATGGATATTTGTGTCATTTTATCTGTAAAATAGGATTATAATAGGATAAATATAGTAGGATAATTTTTTTTTTTTAAAAAAAACATGGGATAATCAAGAGATTACTAACCGTATCACCAACCCCAAACGGGGCCTTAGCAGTGGCGACTTTACATGTGCTGAAGTAGGTGTAAATATATGTATTAAATTTAGAGGATGGTACTAAAACCCACACACAAGTAAGTTACATTTTTACTACCATTGTCTTATATTGCAGAAGATAAATATCGACATTTACACTCTCATTTATTATATTCAGTAAAAATTAAATCTTTAATAATTCAACCATAGTAATATCTAATACATTTTGTAAAAATATCTACAGTGAAACCAACTTGTCACACACTAAATTTGTTAGTTATTCAAATCTAGTATTTCTTGTATATTTTCCATTCTAAATGTGAGATTTTGGAATACACTTCACATTTTATAAATATGTTAATGACGCCTTCCAACCTTTTACGGTAGTCACATGTAATCAAGCATCATATGAGTCTATATACACTCTAATGTACATATGCAGTACCAATAGATATGTAATTATGCTTATAAATTATTTAATATATGACATGATGCTTATACTGATTGTGTGCAATTTTGGGTCATGATAAAAGAACATGTGTCTTTTCATCAAAAAATCATGTTTTTTCATGAAATAACTTGAATCTTCATAACATATCATGCCTTTTTGTATGAATTGACAATAATCATTTAAAAAATAACTTCTAAAACACAACCATTCAATTTTATGAAAACCAATCTCGGCCACAAACAGCACAGAGCGCTTGAGCGCCTCACATTCTGTTTTTTTTTAAAAAATGGAAATTGGCAAGAGGCGCTCAAGCGCCTCCCATTCTGCTTATGTTTCCTCATTTTCTTCTTTTTGCCCTTTTCCATTCATTTTCCAATGGGATTATCATTTCTTATATTAACAAACTATCTAACAAAAACAAGTTATATCCGTGCTTTCTTCTTGTGCGGGCTTTAAGGTACTGATAGGGACAGGCCAGGCATGAAGAAATATACCGATCCGTTATATATATATATATAGATCGGTTCCTTGCCGGGTTGAACCGTCTGATTCCGAACCAGTTTCAGACCAACCCAAACAGTAGAGCATCCTTGCCAAAAAGGGAGTAAAAAGATACGAAACTTACTGCATCAGAAGCTGTTGCCTATAGCCAGCAGATAGCTACTTCCCTTTACAGAATATGAGATTCACAAGACAAAATACATAACAAGGCTGCATTGCATTGTACATATACACAACAAAAATATTTACATATCTGTGGATCGTAAGTATAAAATACAGATCACAACAACATGAATTTTCCTCAACCCATGTACTAATTTAGCTTCTATATTACCTCCTCGACCCATGTACTAAATTAGATTCTATAGTACTTACTGCCTAGCTTGGATTGGACAACTGATCTATCAGCCACCCTGAAGAACCCCAATAGCCCTAGGACCGGAACCTCAGATCTCAGGAGTGGTTCCACTAATCTTGAAATTCAAGTTACCATGTCACTGAGCTTCTGTGTGAACAGAACACAAAAAAAGGATATCCCACGAGATGCAAGATAGCGTATCATGCCTACGTTGTTCTACGGTTCATCATGCAACTAAATACTACTGCTAAAAGAAAGGGGGAATTGACCCTGAGCAGAGTGAGATTCGATAGCTTATGGCTGCCAGTAATTGGAGTCAAGAACTAAAATATCAACAGTTACGAGTGGATGAAGCTCTTCATTTCATCCATTAGGCAATGGAAATGGTCATTGTTAGGCAAGAAATAGAACCCAATTGTTGCTTTTTCGAGATAAAGAAGTTCGACTTCTTTCCCGGATTTCTTGAGCCCTTCAACATAGCGCAATTGCCAATCTTGCAGAAGATCCAATCCAGCCACGACCAACAAACTTTTTGGAAACTTCAGGCCCTCGAGGGTTCTACTCCTCGGTCCAAAAACATTGCAAGCAGGATGGTCCCTATCCTCTCCTTCTGGTAAATAAGCTCTCCAATACCAATCCCTATCTTGAATTGTCACAAAGTATTTCCCATCTAATCGTTTTTCAGATTCTGTCCTCACCTGACCACCAAACATCGGGTGAAGAAGTATATTTCCCAACACGACAATACCCTCTTCCGCTGCTCTCATCGCAACATGATGTGCAATATTACCACCCGAACTATCGCCTGCCAAGTACACATGAACCTGAGAATCTTGCCCACTTTGAAGCCATGATCTCGAGTGAACCCACTTAAGAGCTGTCCACCCATCATCATAAGCACAAGGGTATCGATGCTCTGGCGACCTTCGATAATTCACAGATACAACAGCAGCCTTGCAAGTGTTGACAAGGCGGCGACAGAAGGTATCATAGATAGCAGTATTGGCTGAGGAATGAACAAAACTTCCACCATGGAAGAACAAAATTACAGGTACAATCTCAGTAGTACTCAAGGGCTTTTCAAGTTCCATGATCCCCTGTTGAATCTCGTTGTCCCGGGAAGCCAAGTAAACCCGGTTAAGAAGGCTTGTGGCTCGATCTATGACATCGAAAGAGTAAACCCCATCAACCGGGTTTATGTTTGCAGGCACTTTCCGGTCAAGAAACTCGTTCAATTCACGGTTAAATGTACCATCAGGCCGCCGGAGCATATTATAAGCCAGCTTGAAGTTGGATATAAGGATCCACGTATTCAGAGGAACCACCCTCTGCACAAAACAGGAACAATTGGTTTGTCAATCCATGAATTGAAACACAAAATATAAGTGAAGTTAACCAGAAGAGTGAGAAAAAATAATTTGATCAGATATTAAAAATGATTCTAAAATCAGATCAGTATTAATAGCCAAGTAAAGAAAAATATTCACATCCATAACAAGAATTGAACCAAGAAAATAAAAAAAATCAACCAAGAAAAAAAAACTTAACAGAAGCGTGAAACCGGTTGGAGGAGAATGCTAAATGAGAAGAAAGGAGCAAAGTAAAAACAACGAGCATGTAATACAAGTGAAAAAGGAAATAAAAACCATAAAGAGATAATCAGAACCCAAAGCCGGAAAAATAAAGTAAAAATTCAATCTTTAAGCGTAAATCAGACATTTTCCCCTAAACAATCAATTCTTTATTGAACAAGCCCACATACTCCAAGATTAACCCCAAAATTTTCACTCCAAAACAAACAAAATAATAAGTAAACAAAACCCTTATCAGAAAATCCTGTCACTCAAAATCACAAGGCATAAACAAAGAATTATGAGTAGCATAAGAAAGAGATGCGGATAATTTACCTTTGATTCATTGGCATTTACTTCATTACTGCCTGCCATGAGGGATATCTTTTTTTAAGTAAACCAACACCCAACAATTTCCTGTTCAAGAAATTAACTTTTTAACCACTATTTTTCACCTCCAAGAACCCACCTAGTCTAAGTTGCCGATACTAAACACCCATCTATTTTTTCCCAAATAACAAACAAAAAAGGTATGTACTTCTGAAACTATGCAAAGACACAGCAGAGGGGCTTCACTCTTCTTCACTCCACATAACAAGAAAGATCAAGAAAAGAGGAGACACAACAACAAAGACATTAGTCATCGATGGGAAGTAAAAAGGAGAATAATAATATACATAAAATATGAATGATTTATGGTAGAAGAGAGAGAGAGAGAGAGATTATGGGTAAAATTGTGAGACACGTCTTGCATTGTGTTCTACTTAAAAAAGCCCGATAAATGTTTGGTAATATATATATATATATATATATATATATATATATATATATATATATATATATATATATCATTTGGCCAAAAAATATTTTGGATAATTTACATCTAGAGAACTCCTCCTCGACTTTGGCCTATTTACAAAAGCTCCCATCGACTTTGAAAAATTACAGAGACCTCCCCTCCAGACATAACACATTCAAAAATAATTAACAGAATGCGCGAAATGACATTTTCGCCCTCTTATATAATTAATATAAAATTATCAAAATATTACAGATACACGCTTATACTATATGTAATATAAAATTATCAGTTGATGAGACTCAAATTCAGGTTGAAATCCCTAAAGAAGTCGAAAAGGAGAAGCAAGTTACTCAACCTGAAATCCTTCCTATGTTCCATATCCTCAACGCTTCAGGAAAAAGGCCATAGATGACAAGTTTGCAAAGTTCTTGGAGAATTTCAAGAAAATCCACATTAGCATTCCATTTGCTGATGCTTTGCAACAAATGCTTAATTACACTAAGTTCATGAAGGATGTAATGGCACGGAAGAGAAAGCTCGAGGAATTTGAGACAATGAATCTCATAGAAGAATGCAGTGCTATTCTCCAGAAGAAGCTACCATAAAAATTAAAAGATCCAGAGAGTTTTACTATTTCTTGTATTATTGGTAGTTCTACATTTAATAAGGTATTATGTGATTTAGGTGCAAATATTAATTTAATGTCTTTATCTGTTTTCAGGAGCTTAGGGCTTGGAGAAGTGAAGCCTACTATTATTACCTTGCAATTGGCGGATAGATCTCTTACATATCCTCGAGGGATAATTGAAGATGTAATTGTTAAGGTGGAAAAATTTATCTCCCCTGCAGATTTTGTGGTACTGGATATGGAAGAAGATGGAGATGTCCCATTGATTTTGGGGAGACCGTTCTTAGCAACAGGCAGAGCACTTATCGATGTTCTGAGAGGAGAACTATCCTTGAGAGTCGGATGCGAGAAAGTCATGTTTAATATTTACAAGGCTCTCAAAGGACCTGACGAGGTAAGCACTTGTAAATTTTTAGATGTATTGACTCATGTGTGCATAATTTTGAAGTAGGAATAATACATGAGGATCCATCGGAGAATTGCATGGTTAACTCCATATTGCAAGTGGATGCAATTGAATCTGATCTTTTTGAGCAAGTTGAAGCACTTAAGAGCTTGCACAAGGAGAACGACATTGCTGCATCAAAGGAAGATGTACAAGATACATCAGTAGAAGAGGTTACGAAGGCGAGCTTGGAATTGAAAGAACTACCTGCCCACCTCACTTATGCCTTCTTGGGTGAGAATTCAACATATTCTGTAATTATATCTTCTTCTCTTTGTTCTATAGAGAAAGATAATTACTACGTGTCTTGAGGACATTTAAATCTGCTTCGGGTTGGTCGATTTCTGATATAAAGAGGATTAACCCGTCTTTATGCATGCATAAAATACTTATGGAGGAGGCATTCACTCCCTCCATTGATCATCAAAGGCGGCTAAATCCGGCAATGAAAGAGGTAGTAAAAGCAGAAGTGATTAAATTGTTAAATGCTGGGATTATTTATGCTATTTCAGATAGTGCATGGATCTCCCCAGTACAGGTTGTGCCAAAGAAAGGATGAATGACTGTGGTAAGAGATGAAAATAATGAGTTGATCTCAACTCGAAAAGTGACGGGGTGGTGAGTATGCATTGACTATAGGAAACTCAACAAGGCCGCAAGGAAGGATCATTTCCTTCTCCAATTTATTGATCAGATGCTCGACAGG
Source organism: Haberlea rhodopensis (assembly GCA_907163345.1). Classification (NCBI taxonomy): domain Eukaryota; kingdom Viridiplantae; phylum Streptophyta; class Magnoliopsida; order Lamiales; family Gesneriaceae; genus Haberlea; species Haberlea rhodopensis. The sequence goes on from CAJQUN010000291.1 coordinate 104,183, forward strand.
TTAGCCGATTATTGTTATTACTATTTTTTAGATGGCTATTCAGGGTACAATCAAATTACAATAGACCCCGAGGATCAAGAGAAGACAACATTTACTTGTCCATATGGAACTTTTGTTTTTAGAAGAATGCCTTTTGGTTTATGGAACGCACCTACTACTTTTCAACTGTGCATGATGGCTAACTTTTCAGATATGGTGGAGGAGATCCTAGAAGTCTTCATGGACGACTTTTCGGTATTTGGTTCTTCTTTTGATCATTGTTTGCATAACTTATCTCTTGTGTTGCAGCGATGCCAAGAAAAGAATCTGGTGTTAAATTGGGAGAAATGTCATTTTATGGTACAAGAAGGTATTGTCCTTGGCCATAAGGTGTCATCTCAAGGACTTGAAGTGGATCGAGCAAAAGTGGTTGCAACTGAAAATCTTCCACCACCGAACAATGAGAAAGCAATTAGGAGTTTCCTTGGAACATGCCGGGTTTTATCGACATTTTATTAAGGATTTCTCTAAAATAGCTAAGCCATTATGCAATTTGCTAGAAAAAGACCCACCTTTTGTCTTTGATGATTCTTGGTTGCAGGCATTTGACATGTTGAAGAAAGCACTTATATCAGCACCGATTATCATAGTGCCGGACTGGAAGAGCCATTTGTGTTAACGTTTGATGGCAGCGACTATGCTGTTGGAGCGGTATTAGGACAAAAGAAAGACAAGATCTTCAGGACAATTTACTATGCAAGCATGACTCTTGATGGAGCCCAACAGAATTACACCACCACTGAGAAAGAGATGTTAGATGTGGTGTTCGCATTCAACAACTTTAAAGCATATCTGATTGGGAAGAAGGTCATGGTGTACACAGATCATGCAGCCATTCGTTATCTATTTGCAAAGAAGGTTGCAAAACCCAAGAGTTTGATTTTGAGATCTTGGATAAGAAGGGTAGTGAGAACCAAGTAGCAGATCACCTATCTTGTCTGGAGTTAGAGGATAAAGTGGAACATGGAGTCATACAAGAGGATTTCCCTGATGAACATCTCTTTGAGGTAAGTATGAAAATCCCTTGGTTTGCTGATTTTGCTAAATATTTGTCATGTGGTATATTGCCTCTAGACCTCAATTATCAGCAAAGGAAAAAGTTCTTTCATGACATCAAGAATTAATACTGGGATGAGCCACATGTCTTCAGACGCTGTGCAGATCAAATTGTCAGGCGATGTGTAACTGAGGAGGAAGCAAGGGAAATTTTAGAAAAATGTCACTCGACGCCTTATGGGGGACATTTTGGAGCATCGAGTGTCGCATCAAAAGTTCTTCAATCAGGTTTCTATTGGCCAGAGCTATAGTGAGACAGTTATACTTTGGCGAAAACATGTGATCGTTGTCAACGAATTGGTAATATTTCAAACGACATGAGCTACCATTGACAAATATCTTGGAAGTAGAAATCTTCGATGTATGGGGTATTGATTTCATGGGCCCCTTTCCACCCTCTTGTGGTCAATCGTATATTTTGTTGGCAGTGGATTATGTTTCTAAGTGGGTTGAAGCGATTGCGACATCCACTAATGATGCTAAAACTATAATACGACATAGTAATTCATGCCGTGTGTTTAAGATTAGGTCAAAAGATAAAATCACATACGAGTGATATCTGTAGGTTATTTAATCTAAAGTTAGTGGTTTTCATAAAGCTTCATTCAATATCGAATTGTTAAATATGTGAGCGAAAGTTACTTGTTGCAATTCGATGTTATGTTTAACATAGCTCGAGAGAGTATATTGAATAAATTTGGAAAACCCGTCACCGTAGAGATGTATGGAGAAAAGAATTGTAAGTGATAGGTTAGGTGAATCATTGTCTTGATAATTCTTTCTCGTGGACTTTTCTCATGATCATCGATTGTTTTGGTTGGATTAGTAGTTAATTTAGTTATTTAGTATTTTATTAATTAATTATCATAGGTTAAATATAGTTTAAGGAAATCTTGTTTGGTTCTTGCTTGTTAGTCCAAGGTTCGACACTCGTACTTACGAATCACTATATTAAAACTTGACACCGTATGTTCGCAGTCGATTTGTGTTTTTGATTTATATCATGTACCGCTTAATATTTATTTGCTAAAGAAAAGCGCGATCAAGTATTTGGCGCCATTGCCGAGGATTAACTTTAGTAATATCATATGAGATTCTTTTTAACCATTTTTTTTATATTGAGTTCGGAAAAAAAATTTAGTGTTTTATTTTGGTGTTTCTTGTGAAGTATTTGGAGATGCTACATCAACAAGCCTTCACAAGCTTTGCCCAACAACGATCTGGGACGTTCTATGCAGTTTAGGAGAGATTCAACAACTTAGCAAACACATTCCGGTATCATGACTTTCGAATTATACTCTTTTGCAATGTTTCTAGAATGGATTGGATTTGGAGATACAAGGATGGATATTGAATGGAGCTTTGGCAACCGGTAGTCCCCTGTTTGATATAGATGAAGATAGTGTATTGCACTTGTTCAATGATATGACGGACTTCGATTACCACTGGCATTGTGATCCTTCATTGAAAGGTTGGAGTCACCAATACCCACCAGAGCCTCACCACCTTCATCTTATAAACCAACCATTTGAGCATCACAGAGAGAAGATAGATAGTTCTGCAGAAGTAATGGCCTCAATCCGAGGATATATTACTTAAATTCATGGCATCAACTGAGCAACGTTTAGAAAACCAGACCAATTCTATACGTCACCTAGAGCAGCAATTAACAATCCTTGTGGAAACCATCTCAATGAGCTGCCAAGAGGAGGAGACGAGATCTACAAATCATGCCTGGTTACATGATGATGATCGCTCAACTAATCATGTTTGGGGGAGTGATCCTACTCATGTGGAAAAATCAAGGGAAGTTGAGCCACTTGAAGTGATTGAGCCTACAGTAGAAAAGTCAACTGAGGAGATCATATGGGAAGACGAGCCAATAGTGATGTTGGAGGAGGAGATTTTCGAACATGATGATGAGCACCCATTGATCGCCTTTTATTTTAAACAGTATTTTTCAGTGTAACACAATGTGCACGGTGTCAAGTTTTAGTATAATGATATGAAAGTAGGTATGTCGTACCCACAAGGACTAACATATAAGTACCAAATAAGAGTTAGATAAATTATATGCAGCCTACGAAATATAGGAATAATTAATTAAACTAAATACTTAAAATATGAAATCAAAATCAACTACTTTGAAGATGCGAAGGAATTCCACTCGAGAAATTTATCAAGATGTAGGTTCACTTGTGTTATCGTCAATGATTCGTTGTAAAAACAATTTACTATCCAATTAATTCTTAAGGTGACGGGTTCCCTTAAATATTCAAAACACTTTCTCAAGCTGTATTGAAATTAATATCAAATTGAAACAAGTCACTTTCGTTCACTTAATCACCAAATTGATATTTCATAAATCTCTATGAAAACCTCTAACGTTAGATCATCCAATCTAAAGTTATCACTTGTATGTGATTTCATCTATCGATCTCAATCTTGAACATACACCATGAATTACTATAGCGTATTATAATTTAATCTCTCAATCTAAATTAAAATTCTCGAAAATCAAACAAAGTTTGCAAAGCTTTGAAAGCATTAAGATTGTAATTCATGCACAAAAGAATCAATCACTTAAAAACATTCAAATCATTAAACCAAACACAAGATCCCATAATCTAGATAAATAAACTTTAGTTCATGTTTAAATCAAAATAACAAGATGCAAAAGTGTTTCTCAACCAAATCCACATCATGAATTCTAAAATATTCAAAAAAACTAAGGTTTAGAAGTACGATAAACGATAGGAGTTTACTCCATGCGTTGCAACGTATCTCATTCTCTAGCTTCCTTCCTTGCACTTCAATGGATTGTTGTTATTGTGTTTTGATGATGGAGGAAGGATGAAAAGCTACTATGTGGTGTGGAATTAGGTGTTCAACAAACTATTTTCGTGCCCTAGGTCTGATATATATAAGAGAGGAGTTGGATGGAAGTGTCCTAATTGGACCAAACTCAAAAAGGTATTTTTTTCTGAAAATTCTGCATGGCGATCGATCGTTGTAAGTTCCTGATCGATCGCCATATCATTCTGGAATTAATAACCAAACTTTTCACATTCGCGACCGATCGCAGTAGATTACCGATCGATAGTGGAAATTTTTCTGGACAGGTGGCAATCGATCGCGTCTGAATGCCGATCGATCGCCAATATGAACTTTTTGGTTCTTCGAGTAGCAGCTCCGCGATCGATCACCGTGATGATGCCAATCAATCGCCGAGTTCAAAATCTTCACTCTTCGACATTCCGTTCCTTCTTTCAACGTGTTCACTCAGTTTGGTCATTTTTCAACATTTTAGCTCGTTTCCTCCACTTTTATGCACTTGGACCTTGATTCCTAAAATACACAATATATACCCAAAAACGTAAAACCGTCCAGGAATCAACACGAAAATCAATACAAAATCATAGCAAAATAAGTGTAAAATTCACACTTATCAACTCCCCCAAATTTAGACTTGATCGTTCTAGAGCGAACAATAAGATCAAAATGTAGAGTTCATCCTCAATACTTAAAAAAAAAAACTAACTTAGCAACTCAAATGTAAAAGCTTAGAAATCATACTAACACATCAACAAGAGTCAATCCAAAAATCGACAAGAAGTGTTTTCTCCTAAGCCAAGCAATACATCGCAAAATCGGAACTTGTGTGTGTGCTATTGTCAATCTTGAGTTTAATACATATCGTCAGGATCAAACAATGCTAATAAAATCAAAGTCAAGATTACTATCCATAAGCCTACTTTTCAAGCACTTCTCCACTAATGTAATTATTCCCTAACTTGGATCAGAAGGTCTTTTTAAGCTTATAATGTCAGGCCTTTGGTGTCGTTTCAAAGAAAAGGTAGGGAAATCAAAGAAGATAGTATAATTTGTAAATTTCATCTTAGTACATCTTCAATCCCCTCCCCTCTTTATTTTTTTCCTTTTCTTAGTACTTTGATGACCATGGGATTTATTAGATAGTATGCTCATTAAATTCATTATACTCCCTTAAGGTAAGGATAAAAATTTTTAGGCTCAATTAAAGGTAGATATAATGAGTTTTCTCGACAAAAGTCGAATGGTGGTTAATTTCATTCTTATTCAATTAAGCTCAAAAGTGGACACTAGCGGCAAATATAGATAGGGTAGGCTTGAAATGCTCAAACGTTCCAAAGATCGCCTAAATCATGTCCAAGTCAAGTTCATAATTATAAAATTTCGCCTCAAAGAGCCCTCAAATAGGTTCTAGAGTGCTCTAAGATGCCCAAGACAAATCATAGTTAACAAAATTTTTCACTTTCCATCATACATACATGTCACTCAATCATGACTTAAAAGTGCCCAAAATGTTCCTCAATTTTTGAAGTATTAACTCAACCAATGATATTCACAAACAAGTCAAAAATCTATAATGCTCTAGTTGAGGGGGATTAATTTCATCGTGTAATACAGTTGCAAGTCTAATTCATTTATTTCTTAAAGTTGAACTCAGTTTTGATGTGACTAGAAATAGACACATCTATTGCGCTTAATTGTCTACGATTTGGTATATTTTGATGGATAAATTGATACATATGCTACCTAATCGTATATTTGTGTAAATGTAGGAAAATGTGGAGAAATCAAGCTAAAATGATGAAAGAAGGAATAAAGTTGAAGAAAAGAGGAAAAAAACCCGAATCTAAGACTCATGTAGCTCCTTTCTCCTCAAACTTATATATGTTCAAGCCAAGTTTTGGAAATGTGGTCCATAGAAAAGTTGTAGAACTTTCAGTTATATTCGCGTGGACAGCTGATTCGTTGAATTTGGAGTTTGTATGAGAAAGTTATAGCCAAAATACGAATCTCGTCAGAAAATGGAAGACATGCGTAAATACGCCATTCTGAGGCTTAAATACGCCAATGCTACGGCAAGTGTAGGCGTAGTTACGCCATTCTGAGGCGTAAATATGCCATCTACACGGGAAGGCAGAAATTGAACACGTCATCAGGCGTAACTACGCCTGATCCAAGGCGTAAGTACGCCAGCAGAGTTTCGAAAAGTTTGGATTCTTGATTTCTTTCCTTCCTACATGGACTCTAACCTACTCCATCAGCCTCCCCTACATATAGAACTCGAAAATCAGACCTTTGGACTATTAGGTAGAGGTAGGTAGAATAGTTTTAGACTAGTTTTATATTTTCTTTTCAATTTTGTTGAAGAACGCTACGAAGATCGAAGCGAAGGCGGGATTGACGACCTCGGCGGAGCGGAGATCGCGAGAACCCACTGCCCGAAAAAATGCATAGCCGCGATCGATCGCCTCACATGCCGATCAATCGCCAACAATTTCTGATTCCTCGCGATAGATCGGTAACATCTCGTGATCGATCGCGAGTACTGTTCATCGTCACCCATTTTCCAGACTCTCGTTGAGATCGATTGGCGCCATGTCGCGATAGATCTCGACTTGCGATTTTCCGAAAAACTCGAGCTTTAATGGTGTTTTTAAAACCAAAACTAAAAACCAACACCCCTTACACCTTCAACACCTTAATTACTTCATTTAAAACCAATAAAAACACCAAAAACACAACTATGAATTTTAACCAAAAATTCCTAAATTCCAAATAGAACCCAAATCCTAACCAAAATCCACAATACTACTATCAAATCGAAGATAAAAGTGAGGAGAAGAAGATTACCAACTTATCTTCGAGAAATCCGGCTCCCAGGTCAAGTCTCCAACGATTTTGCTCCAAGGAAGAAAAGAGGGGAAGGGTTGGGGATTGGGTGAGGGAGACGCGAGAGAGAGAGAGAGAAAAGCAAAGCCAACAATGATTGAACACCGAATCCACTTGGTATATATAATGCCAAGGTTCAAAAATCCCGAGTCTCCCACAAATACATCATGACTCATTAAAAATCATATGTGTTCAATAATTACCTCTCAATCTCAATTTCCATTACCAGCCCCAACACAAAGCACCCCAAACCCCAGATCCCACCAAAAACCCAATTCCAAGGTTTAACACCACGATGAGAATACAATCTCAACCCTTGGATCCAACGACCCCAAATACCGGATTTAAAATCCTCGGGAGTCCTAATACCGCAATTAATTCATAATTGCCACAATTAAAATACATTAAGGATCAATACCACACCGGGGATTTACACCAATAATTCCCGGGCATCACAATTATCCCCCACTAATAAAATTTCATCCTCGAAATTTGCACGGGCGTACCCCACGTACTGCCAAGACCACACAATCCAAACGAATTCACATCGTCGAATCATGAGCGCATCATGAACGACACACCAACTGCGAGGACACCGACCTCGCACCAATTCTGGAATGGAGTAAACCTCTCAAACCATTACAATCTTAAAAAGACGTCTGCATACCTCGATGCTAACCACCCAAAGCAGTCAGTCAACTCTAACTGCTAGCTACTCGAATCATCCCTGATTCCAACGTAGATATCTCTTCCATGATATCTCCACCACTTAGTCTACGATGTCAAACACACATCGTTACGACGGAGACTACTAGTATACTACAGTATACACATACTGAACCCGATTTTCGCTCTCCAAATCCATCTCCTCCGAGGGAGTAGCTGCACCATTTGCACTCGGATCGGGCAACTCACGGCCACCGATCAACACAAACACATCTCCAAAGATGCCTACATCCCGTGTGTTCCAAGAAATCACATCTTGATCCAAACAAACTATCGAGACTCCACAAGGTCTCAAGTTTCCATACAGAACATGCAAGAAAAACCGATTGCATTCTCGCCACCTGTGTCGACAACGACACCAATAAATCCAACCATGGTCATCCCTCGTTTACCCTAGGATTCAACAATCCTTACACGGGGATGCTATCGAACTACCTAGTAATGAACTACCATGATCCCAAATAAGACAATCACTCCTCAGAGGAAGTCAACCGGACATCACTATCATTCTTCACAATACATCGTGCCATTGAGATTTCCAATCTCAAGGTGCCACAATCTCTCACCAGAGATTCATTCATCCAAGCATACTAATCCGATGCTCGACTAGTACCAAAATGCTGGCATTCGTATACACACACCGGTATACATGCCTAAGCAACACCACATGCATACTCAATGCACTCGGCTCGGGTATCTCCAATCATACCCATAAGCCCCAAATGCAACTGTCAATCCCCAGTTATTCTCACCCCACGGAGAATATTGATTGACAAACCAACAACTAATGGTGTGATCCCAACATCAACACCACAAAAACTGACTCATCGAATCTTCCAAAGATTCCCAATAGGTATATAAAATACCGCCTTCCTCACAAGGAAAATGTCATGAATCCATGACCTTCCAACTTCGAACCACCGTTCGGGAAAACCTGGATATATTTATACCAAAATATATCCCGGAACCAATAAATACACAACTGGTTTAGAATAGTGCATCCTTGCTACTATTACCAAATCGAAATCCATATATACAATGTATACATATTCTAACGATGCTCTGTACTAATACCATAGTACTCCACATTCTCGAGCATCTTCCCAGAGACGTCTCCTCGTACGTCTATAGAAAGCCATTACTCAGTCCAATACCAGTAATGCCTACCATGGCTGATTTACAATTAACCCTTAATCAACACCAGTTGTCTCCATGACAGTATGTTCCAAATCTCTCCAAGAGATACAATCAATATAGTAGTGTCACCCCTCTAACTATATCTCACAATTTCAATTGCGTCCCCCATTGCATTCCATATGCAAGATTCTCAACCAGCGCTAACAATGACTTGTCGACACTCACGTTGGTACTCCCAACAAAATTGAGTTGTCCCAGTACAAGTCCCTCAAAATATTTAACATATAAACGTTCTCGCGAGGTATTCCCTGCCTTAATACTCATGCCACATAGTGACTACAAGAGTCCACCATAAACCCTCATCGTATCATCATACGATTCACCAAACTCGGTTCCAACAAGCAGTATAATAGCTACAACAAGCTCACTTTAACACGACAATAATACCTGGCTAGCAGATCGCTGCCTCCTTAGGTTTATACCAAACCTACCAACGTATCACACGTTCCACCCCGGTATACCATACCGTATCATCCATTAGAGTAGTGGGTCATCACCCAATATTTCTCTAACACCAAAGCACAACGGATATTCCGGTGTCCTTGCTCAACCACAATGCAATCCTAATCCATTAGGACTTATTCCACACCTTCATGTGTGGGTGTGACCATGTCCACCATACGTCACATCGGTACATGCAAGTAGTTTTCTCAATAACTACTCCTACCACCAGTCACTTGGCCATAGCCATCCCAACGAGTATACCCAAAGGTACCACTACTCGTAACATATTTACCTCAAATGTGTGATGTGGTACACTTCCTCTACGGTGCATCCATTTATTCATCGTGCAAACCTGCTCGGCATAATGGTCTCGTCAACCGGTGACGCAGACACCACCTGGTGGCCACCATCGGCACTCAAACCATACGACTAAATGCACACCTAACTGTATTTTTCATCGTAAAGACTGCATCCGTCCACATAGAAAATCCTCTATGTCATCGTCATCCTGTGACGGTACATGTCAACACATGACATCCACAATATCGTCATCAACATGTGACGGTACATGTCAACACATGACATCCACAATATCATCGCCAACCCGTGATGGTACATGTCAATACATGACATCCACAATAACATTGTCAACCTGTGACGATACATGTCAACACATGACATCCACAATATCATCGTCAGCCCGTGACGGTATATGTCAATACATGACATCCACAATAATGCTAACAAAATAGTAATCTACCATAACTCATCGCTAATAAGATAGCGGCATACCTGTACCCATTGCCCAATAAAGGTACGCAATCAGCACCCATCGCTCGAAGGCGGCACAATCCCGAGCTATGAAACCAGCGGTATGAGCCCTCGCTATATAATCAGCGGCATAAATCATCGCTATAGAATCAGTGGCATAAACCCTCGCTATAGAATCAGCGGCATAAATCATCGCTACAGAATCAACGGCATAAATCATCGCTATAGAATCAACGGCATAAACTCTCGCTATAGAATCAGCGGCATAAATCATCGCTATAGAATCAGCGGCAATCACCGCTATATAATCAGCGGAATGAATCATCGCTATATAATCAGCGGAATGAACCATCGCTATATATACACCCGACGGCATGAACCATCGCCACAGAACTAGCGGAATGAACCATCGCTATATATATATATATACCTGGCGGCATGAACCATCGCCACGGAACTAGCGGAATGAACCATCGCTATATATACCCAACGGCATGAACCATCACCATATAACTAGCGGAATGAACCATCGCTATATATACCCGGCGGCATGAACCATCGCCATAGAATTAGCGGAATGAACCAACGCTATATATACCCAGCGACATGAACCATCGCCATAAGACTAGCGATGATATCCCTCGCTATAATATGACAGCGGCGTGTTATTCGCTTCTACATATTAGCGGTAAATATCATTCATCGCTATCTCGTTTCGACATACCAGCGGCATAATATCCCTTGCTATAAGCGGCAAATATTTTCCATCGCTATGGTATGACAGCGGCATTAATACCCCTCGCTTTGATATATCAGCGGCATAATATCCCTCGCTATAATATGACAGCGGTGTGTTCTTCGCTTCTAGATATTAGCGACAAATATTCTTCAATGCTATGATATGACAGCGACAAGTATTCTATCATATAATACCCCTCGTTTTGACATGACCGCAACATCAATACCCCTCGCTTCGACATATCAACGGCATAATATCCCTTGCCATAATATGACGGCGGCGTGTTCTTCGCTTCTACATATTAGCGGCAAATATTCTTCATCGCTATGATATGTTCTATCATCGCTTCGTCATGAAAGCGGCGAGTATTCTTCTTGATATCTCATCATACCTGTATCAATACAAAGATATTGATCGCTTTTATTTTAAACAGAAAATTCCAATGTAGCGATTTATTTCCGCAAGTGCACGGTGTCAAGTTTTAGTATAATGAAATTAGAAGTACGAGTGTCGAAACCACATGGATTAGAAAATAAGTATCACGTTCGATTAGATTAACTATATTTAACCTACGATTATGAAATGATTATCGAATTAAATTGACTTACAAAAAAAATCAACCTAAACAGCAGCGGTGGATTATTGAAGAAATATAATTATCAAGACATCGGTTCACCCATGTAATCCCCAAAAGTTGTCTATTAATTAAGATTCAAAATTCTATGTTCTAGGGTTACGACTTTTCCTATTTCATTCGTTGTACCTTGGTCCGGTTATAACAAGTCTAGCATTAAATCTACAATAAACCACTCCCGTGTCCTTATTGAATGATTAATACCGAAAAACGCTTTGTGAAAACTACTAGCCTTCGATTTTGGTAAATCTATTGCTATCACACGTGTGCTAGATTTTACTTGATCCGTCTCAACCTAAAACCAACGGCCTAATTTACTACGTCGTATCGTAATCTCCTATGGTCAATTCAATCACCATTACTAAAATCATGCAAAATGTAGCTAATCTTTTATAAGCATTAAAAACATAAATTATGCACAAAGATCATAGAAATCAAATCAAAAACCAATAATTAACTCAATGGTTCAAACATGGGATCCTCTATGTCTTGATAAACAAGATTAGCCAACAACCATAATCAAATTATAATGCAAAAACATGTCTTTAGACCAATTTAAACATCAAAATCTGAAATAAAAATTAATTAAGTTCAGAAATACTAAGATAATGAGGATGTTGCTCCGTGCGTCGCTCCGTTCTTCCGTTCCTTGCGTTGCTCTTGTTCTTCAATGAATTGTGGTATGATTCTCCTCTTTGGGATGAAGGAGTGGCTGCCTTAGGGTTCAGAAAAAATGTGCGAAAGTCCTTTAATTTTTCGTCCTTAGGTCTGATAAATAGGGCAAATCCGAGTAGGAAGGAGTCCACCTTGAACCAAACATGGAAAGTCTTTTTTTTCCCTAAAACTCTTAGCGGCGATCGATCTTCATATCCCCCCGATCGATCGCGAGTTCTTACTGGACGTGATGGCCAAAATTATCATATCCACGATCGATCTTTGTTCCCTGCCGATTGATCACGAGACTTCACTTTATATTGGCGATCGATCGCGAGTTCTTACTGATCGATAGCCAATTTAATTTGCTCAACTTCTCAATATATAGCCCCGTGATCGATCGCGGTGTTGATGCCGATCGATCGCCGAGCTGATTAACTTTCAATCTTTGAGAATTCGGTCCACATTTTAACGTCTTCGCTCGGTTTGGTCATTTTTCAACATTTTTAGCTTGTTTCCTCCACTTTTATTCCCTTGGACCTAGATTCCTGAAATACACAAATATATACCAAAAAGCGTAAAATCATCCAGGAATCAACACGAAAATCAATAAGAAAAACACAGCAAAATAAGTATAGAATTCACACTTATCAACTCCCCCAAACTTAGACTTGATCGTCCTCGAGCAAGCAATGAGATCAAAATGTAGAATTTATCATCAATACTTTAACAGAATTAACTTAACAACTCAAATGTAACAGCTCAGAAATCCCACTTACACTTCAATAAGAGTCAATCCAAAAATCAACAAGAAGTGTTTTCTCCTATGCCAAGCAATACATCGCAAAATTGGAACGTGTGTGTGATATTGTCAATCTTAAGTTTCATACATATCTTTAAGATCCAATTCTACGAGTAAACTCAAAGTCAAGAGTACTATCAAGCACTCCATAAGCCTACTTTTCAAGCACTTCTCCACTAATGTAATTATTCCCTAGACTTAGATCAGAAGGTTTTTTTAAGCTTATAATGTCAGGCCTTTGGTGTTTGGCTTCAAAGAAAAGATAGGATAGCACAAAGAAGAGAGTATAAGCATGTAATGTTCATATTTTTAGCACAAAATTGAGTTTCTCTTCTTTTTCTTTTAGCCTTGGCCACTTTGGGTCTTATTTAGTCTTTTTTTTTTCAAGGCTTTTTCTATTCTTTTCATTTCTCATTCATCAATTTTTTTTTTCAATAAGCTCATCAAAATATAGCAATTCTAATGAGAATCATTATACTCCCTGAGGGTGAAGATAAATTTTTTTTTTTAGGCTCAAACAGGTGGGTATAATGAGTTTGCCAAAAAAATGTTGAATGGGGGCTAATTTCCATTCTTATTTAAGCTCAAAGGGGGACACTAGTGGTACATATAGACAAGGTATGCTCGAAAGGCTCAAACATTCCAAGGATCGCCTAAATCATATCCAAGTCAAGTTCATAATTTTAAAATTTCACCTCAAAGTGCCCTCAAATAGATTATAGAGTGCTCTAAGATGCTCAAGATAAATCACAGATTTTTTCACTTTCCTATGTATATTCCACTCAATCATGACTTAAACGTGCATCAAAATGTTCATCACTTTTGACATATTAACTGAACCCAAGATATTCACTAACAAGTCAAAAAATTCAAAACTTTAATTGAGATGGAGATTATTTTCATCATGTAGTACAGTTGCAAGTTTAATTCATGTATTTCTTAACGAAGAACTCATTTTTCACAAACAATTAAATTTAAGATGCTCAAGAACGACTTAGTACCACTCGATAAAATATCATGCAAGAAAAGTAGTAGCAAGAGAACAGCAGTAATCAGTAAAGACCCCCCCAAACTTAGGATGTGCATTGCCCTCAATGTACAGAAAACAATAAGTGCAGTAGCAAAACACAAACCTCGACGACGATCGTCAGTGATCGTCGTCCTCATCGTCCTGCTCTGGTGGTGGGTCTGGGTAGTATGGTTCCTCCGGCTGGTATGGCTGGAGAGGCGGAAATGTAGGCTGTGGCAGGAATGGGATGGTAGGGAAACCCTGTGTCAAAGCAGAGTTCCATGCAACTTGATATTGCATGAACTCCATGTTTTGCTGATACATTTGCTGATGGCCCCATCGGATTTCTCTTTGTTCATGCCGTATCTCCTGTAATTCATGGTGGAGGGATTCCATAGTGATCGATGTAGGCATTGTTGCAGCAAATGATGATGGTTCAGGTAGATGGCTGCTGCTAGGTCGTGGTTGTGCCATCCGTCTGACTGTGGCTGGTGCAGGATGATCGACCACGAGTAATGGTGGAATTGCCTCTTCTGCGGAGTCCCAGACAACTTCCACATACTTGCACAAAGATGTGATAGTGCAGGGGCATGGCATGCCAGAAGTGGGAGGTCCACGAGTGTAGTTCCGGATGGCTGCCTCCACAAGACGTCGGAGATCTACCGTGAGTCCGGTAACTATGGCATAAACAAGTGTAGATCGGTCCTTTGTGACTTCAGATGTGTGAGTCGATGGCATGACTCGAGCTACAATAAATGAAACCAAGCCTTAGCCTCCTCCTTCAGATCTGATATCAGTACCAGCTGTGGTTTTTCATCGGCGGCCAGTCGCCATTGAGTTCCCTCTACATAGATGGTGGACAAAATAGCCTCAAAGTCAATGTGTGTCCGGCAATACATAATCCTCCGGAATGTTCGGCATGTTGTATAATGCATTGATAGCCTTGGAATAAAAAAGAACTGGATGTTGCCGTACAGAGACAATGTTGGCTTCAATGTGGTTCTGTGCCCGGAGGTTGGAGTAGAACTCCCTGACTAGAGAAACCACCACAACTCGTGGTTGGCTGACAAAAGTATACCACTCTCTCGGGAGTGCCTCTTGGATCATAGCACAGCCGAGCTTGCTTGTTGGTAATGTTTATCGCGTACGCCCAAATTAACCCTCTCAAGTTAATAACAGTAATGAATGTAGTAGCGTGAGTAGGGATCGATCCCACGAGGAAGGTTATATCTTTGTGTTAGCTTATGCAAACGAAATAAAAAGGGGTTTTGAAGTCAAAGTAATAATACTACGATGCAAAATTAAACTAATATGCAAAATTATCTAGATGAATTAACTTATGAGAAAAGTGCGATTCTCGGTTTTCGGTTAACTTTACAATTGGCGTTTACTATCTCGATCATCGATCTTCACAAATGGTTCAATTTCCATATGAATATTCATCGTGGACGTTTAATCCAATAATCAAAGTCCTATCTCACCTTAAGTTTAGTTAAGTAGCCCAAACGTTCTAGTTTAACCCTTATCACACAATCAATCAAAATACAAGCGATTAAGATTTAAATCGATGATAGCATATGAACTAGTGAGATCGATGAAGCTAAACAACATAATCCAAGCGTCTATGTTTAATTTAGTCAACTGTTTACCCTAAGAATTTAACAAACCCACAAACGGAATTTAATCAATCTTATTTGCTTCGTAAATTAGAGGGATCAAACGATTCCGTATTTGATATCTAATTTAGCTTTAAATTGTATGAACAATAGCTAGGTGATCAGTCCAACAATCATGCATGACAATCAAATCAGAAAAAACAATTGATACTCAATGCAAATCAACAATCAAAACTTATCTCACAAGAATTGTAAACATCCAATGTATCGTTTTCCTCAACCGAGAATCACAAAAGTATTTAGCTACTCATAACTAGATTAACAACAATCAAAATTAATCTAAGAAACATCAAACTAATAGGAGAAGAAAGAGTTACTAAAAGGGATCACGATTCCGGCTTGTCGATTCCGGTTCCGTTCTTCGTTGTTCTTGAAGAAAACTTGAAAGAAAATTAATCTAAAATCTAAAATTATTCTAAGAGTATGAAAAACTATCAAAAACTGCTGCTAATGAGGCTTAGTCTCGAGTTTTAGGGTATGGGAGTGATAAATATGAGATACAATCTTTTAAACATGGTAAAAGACTCAATTTCCAAATTTCCGGACTCCTCGGCGATCGATCGCCTGATGTGTGGCGATCGATCGCGAGGCTTTTATTTTTCAAAAAACCCTTGAGGCGATCGATCGCTATAAAGTGGCGATCGATCGCCGAGCTCCAGTAGACTTTGGAAATCGATCGCCACTTCTTCGCGATCGATCGCTGGCTCTTCAATTTTGATGCAAATGTTTCTGTCCATAGGCGATCGATCTCCTCTTCGTGGCAATCGATCTCCTCCTTCAAAATTACATTTTTGCCCTTTTCTTGATCAACTTTTAGTCCTTGTCATGTCCATGTTCTTCTTGGTCTTTACACATCGTTTTTAGCTCGTTTTCTTCGATTGTACCTACAATTACACAAATATACGATTAGGTAGCATACGTATCAAATTATCTATCAAAACCTACCAAATCGTAGACAATTAAGCACTAAAGATGTGTCTATTTCTAGTCACATCAAACTCCCCCATACTTACTCTTTACTCGACCTCGAGTAAACAAATAAAACTACAATATTTTTGGTTGGCTCATAGGTTCATAACAAAGCAACTTGTCCTCACTTTAATGCCTCAACAATTTTAACATGCATAATAATGAACGGCTGTGAAAAATTAACAGTGGAACAAGTTCAATCCCTAAACATTTCGTACCCAACGAAGTAGTGAACGTGTGTGTGTGGTCATAAACAAGTGTTGTGTACAAATTATAGATCCAAAATATGCAAAGCCATAATAGTTCAAGTCATACACTAACACAAGTATAAGCTCACTTGCACACTCTTCTCCACTATCTTAGCTACTTTGCAAACATAAATCAAGTAGGTCTTTATTAGCTTGTAGCTTGGCCTAGGTATTGGCTTATGAAAGAAAGGGTAAGGATATTCAAACAAGAGTGTACGATGAAATGCACACTAAAAGCTTCTCTTCTTGTATGAATTTTTCAACTTTGTTCTTTTTCACAAGGTTTATTTCAACACTTTGCTTCTTTTGTGCCTTGGCTCCCCTTGGAGTCATATTTTCATCTATTTTTTCAAGGCATCCCTTTTTCTTTCATGCATTCCATTCTTTTGACAATTAAGCTCACAAATATACTTCAATGATTCCCACGTGCATTTGAATGAAATACATCATACTCCCTTAAAAGGTATGGATTAAAATCACATTTAGGCTTAAAGGGTAGGATGATAAGCTAGTCAAGAAATGTTGAATGGGGGTCTTTAGTATGCTTAGCATACTACCATTCTTTTACATTTAAGGCTCAAAATAGGTACTAGAGAATGATTTTGTTTACATGGTAGGCTTGAAAGGCACAAACGCATCAAAGATCGCCTATATCACTTTCATGTTTGCAAGTAGTCTAGACATACGCCTCAAAGAGCATGTAGTTAAGTTCTAGCATGTATTAGAGACTTCTTAAGACTATCACAAAGTTCACACAATCTTCACTAAGTTACGCACACTTCACAAGTCATGACAATAATGTGCTCAAAATATTCAACTTACTAAGTCAATGTACACTTTGCATTAGAGTTCAAAGTGTTCCAAGGTTAACAATTCACCTATGTTCAAAAACATGCATGATATCAATTAGGTTTCATAATGGGCTAGTGATTCTAAGCATGTGTTCATTACTAGTTATGAGCTCAAAATTTTCAAATTTTTTGATTTTTTTGTATTTTTGCAATAAGAAAAACAGTAACACACTACTAATCCCTCCCCCGTACTTAAATCTTACATTGTCCCCAATGTAAGGCAAAAATACAAGAAAAGAGATCCAACTATGAAAGCAATAAAAATAAAAGGGAGAAAGGAAACTAACTCCCCTTGGGTTGCCTCCCAAGTAGCGCCTCTGTTTAACGTCGGTGGCCCGACGCTATTCCCCTATCATGGTGGTTGATGCAGTGTCGCTCTATCCTTCTTCTTCCACCTCAATATATTCTTGATTCCCTTGAATTTCGGTTTGTTCGCCTTTGAGTGGGCGTCCTCAGTCCTTGTTCCTCCTTCAACATATGTGGCTTGCTGTGGTCGATCGGGGGGTGCTTCTTTTCAATGGTACGATTCTGCAAGTGAGAAGAGTGAGAATCAGCAGTATCATGAATAGATAAAGCAGCAATAGTATGAACAGTATGCACATGGTGAGAATCCATACCTCCATTATCATCAAGGCCATCAGTAGCCTTTCCCATCTCCCACAATTCATCATTATCAAAATCAGAATCATATGCATCATTTATATCAGTAGCGTAACTAGAATGCTTGTGAGTTTTAATGGGTTCATAGATATTAAATTTTGTAATTTCACCATTAGACTCTATTGTTAACAGGCCGCTACTCACGTCGATCACAGATTTTGATGTTTTCAAGAATGGTCTCCCTAAAAGAATGGGGCTAGATGGATCACCATTTTCCATGTCTAAAACATAGAAATCGGCGGGGAAGACCAAATTCTCTACATGCACAAGTATGTCCTCTACTATCCCGCTAGGTATAACCGTGGACTTATCAGCTAATTGAATCACAGTGTTATTTCTTTTCAAAGGTCCAGGTTTCAGTTGAGTGTAGGTTGAGTAAGGCATGACATTAATGGAAGATCCTAAATCGAGCATTGCCTTCTCAATTCTAGTGGTTCCTATCACACAGGGAATAGAGAACATACCAGGGTCCTTGCATTTTGTGGGAATGTTTCTTTGGATGACCGCCGAAACATTCTCACCTAGTTTGATCTTGGGGCACCCTTTATGTTCCTTGTTCTTACCCGCTTTCCGAACTTCCTTCAAAAATCTCGCACATCGAGGTATCTTCATCATGGCATCATGTAGTGGAGCGTTTGCCTCACATCGTCGGAAAGTCTCGTAGAGTTCCTTGATATCCTCATCTTTCCTATTTTCCTTAAAAGCAAGGGGGAATGGGGGTTCAATTTTATATTCAGAAAATTTAGGGAACTTACCCCGTGGTTCCTCCTCTATGGGCTCTTCAACGTCCTTCTCCATATCCTTCATCTCTTTCGCTTCTTCTCTTCCGGGTGATGTCAATACCACTTTCTCATCATCTTCATCTTCGCTTATCTTCAAAGTTATGGCGCTCACATTCTTCCTTGGGTTCACCTCCGGCTGTGACGGTAGTCCATTTGACATGCTCGTTTCAAGCTTATTGAGCGAAGTCGCCAATTGTCCCATTTGCGTAGTCAAACTATGTATGCTCGCCCTCGTCTCCTGTTGAAATTGTAAGCTATTTTCAGTAATAACTTTAATAATATTTTCTAACCTGTCAGAAGGAGGGTGCACTGGAGGTGGTGGAGGTCTCTGGTATGGCGGTCTATAGGGTGGATGTTGGTGCATCTGTGGGTTCCCATATCCTTGGTTTGGATGGTCCCTCCACCCTTGATTGTAATTGCTCGAGGGATTGTCATAGCCCTTTTGTGGTGGCCCTGGGAATCCTCCCGCTGCATTCACGTGCTCAGTGGATGTCTCTTGTAGTGAGGGACATGCATCAGTGGGATGGTTCACAGCTAGATAGATTCCACAAGGCTTCATCTTCCCCATGTTGCCTCCTGCAAGATTACGCACAAAAAAAGTTAGATCAATCAGTTGTTGTTCCAAATTGGATACATTTACCTCTTTTCTTGGCGGTTGTCCATGGCGAACATGTCCAAATTGTTGGGAGTTGGCCGCCATGTTAGCTATTAAGTTCCTTGCCTCCTCCGCTGTCTTGTCAATGAAAGCTCCTCCGCTCGCCGCATCCACCAAGTTCCTGTCACCAGAAAGCAAACCTTCATAGAAATATTGAATTAACAAGTGTTCACTTATCTGATGTTCTGGGCATCTTGCACACAACTTCTTAAATCGTTCCCAATATTCGTGCAGCGACTCCTCTTGGTATTGCTTCACCCCATAGATCTCCTTCCTTATGTTAGTTGCCCTTGAAGCTGGAAAGTACTTCTCTAGGAAGACTCTTTGCAAGTCAGTCCACGTGGTG
Organism: Haberlea rhodopensis; assembly: GCA_907163345.1. Classification (NCBI taxonomy): domain Eukaryota; kingdom Viridiplantae; phylum Streptophyta; class Magnoliopsida; order Lamiales; family Gesneriaceae; genus Haberlea; species Haberlea rhodopensis. Next base: position 124,162 of record CAJQUN010000291.1, read on the forward strand.
ATTGATCCGGAGGATAAGTAGAATAGCCAGTCCTTTGCAGCATCCTTTAGCGAGAATGGAAAGGCTCGCAGTTTAATTTGCTCATCCGTTATGACAGCTGGCTTCATAGTAGTGCATACCACGTGGAACTCCATCAAGTGCTTATGCGGGTTCTCACCTGCAAGACCATGAAAAGATGGCAACAAATGAATCAAACCATATTTGAGTTCGAAATTTACGTTGTTTGCGAGAGCAGGGAAAGTGATGCAGAGAGGTTGTTGATCCAAGTTAGGATTCGCCAACTGCCTCAAACTTTGATTCGTAGCCATCATGTTCCTCTCTTCTTCTTCCTCAAGTAACCTTGCTTCTCTTCTTCCCCGATGTAGTGTCCTCTCGATCTCAGGATCGTAGTACAAAATTCTCTTCGTGATCTGAGGGTTCACCTGTACTCATCAACAAACCACAGTAGTAAAAAACGAAATAAATAAAACGACGTTAACACAAAAGTAATTGCCTTCCCCGGCAACGGCGCCAAAATTTGGTAGCGTTTATCGCGTACGCCCAAATTAACCCTCTCAAGTTAATAACAGTAATGAATGTAGTAGCGTGAGTAGGGATCGATCCCACGAGGAAGGTTATATCTTTGTGTTAGCTTGTGCAAACGAAAATAAAAAGGGGTTTTGAAGTCAAAGTAATAATACTACGATGCAAAATTAAACTAATATGCAAAATTATCTAGATGAATTAACTTATGAGAAAAGTGCGTTTCTCGGTTTTCGGTTAACTTTACAATTGGCGTTTACTATCTCGATCATCGATCTTCACAAATGGTTCAATTTCCATATGAATATTCATCATGGACGTTTTATCCAATAATCAAAGTCCTATCTCACCTTAAGTTTAGTTAAGTAGCCCAAGCGTTCTAGTTTAACCCTTATCACACAATCAATCAAAATACAAGCGATTAAGATTTAAATCAATGATAGCATATGAACTAGTGAGATCGATGAAGCTAAACAACATAATCCAAGCGTCTATGTTTAATTTAGTCAATTGTTTACCCTAAGAATTTAACAAACCCACAAACGGAATTTAATCAATCTTAGTTGCTTCGTAAATTAGAGGGATCAAACGATTCCGTATTTGATATCTAATTTAGCTTTAAATTGTATGAACAATAGCTAGGTGATCAGTCCAACAATCATGCATAACAATCATGACAATCAAATCAGAAAAACAATTGATACTCAATGCAAATCAACAATCAAAACTTATCTCACAAGAATTGTAAACATCCAATGTATCGTTTTCCTCAACCGAGAATCACAAAAGTATTTAGCTACTCATAACTAGATTAACAACAATCAAAATTAATCTAAGAAACATCAAACTAATAGGAGAAGAAAGAGTTACTAAAAGGGATCACGATTCCGGCTTGTCGATTCCGGTTCCGTTCTTCGTTGTTCTTGAAGAAAACTTGAAAGAAAATTAATCTAAAATCTAAAATTATTCTAAGAGTATGAAAAACTATCAAAAACTGCTGCTAATGAGGCTTAGTCTCGAGTTTTAGGGTATGGGAGTGATAAACATGGGATACAATCTTTTAAACATGGTAAAAGACTCAATTTCCAAATTTCCGGACTCCTCGGCGATCGATCGCCTGATGTGTGGCGATCGACCGCGAGGCTTTTATTTTTCAGAAAAACCCTTGAGGCGATCGATCGCTATAAAGTGGCGATCGATCGCCGAGCTCCAGTAGACTTTGGCGATCGATCGCCACTTCTTCGCGATCGATCGTTGGCTCTTCAATTTTGATGCAAATGTTTCTGTCCATAGGCGATCGATCTCCTCTTCGTGGCAATCGATCTCCTCCTTCAAAATTACATTTTTGCCCTTTCTTGATCAATTTTTAGTCCTTGTCATGTCCATGTCTCTTCTTGGTCTTTACACATTGTTTTTAGCTCGTTTTCTTCGATGGTACCTACAATTACACAAATATACGATTAGGTAGCATACGTATTAAATTATCTATCAAAACCTACCAAATCGTAGACAATTAAGCACTAAAGATGTGTCTATTTCTAGTCACATCACTTGTGTCCATTCCCCGTTCCCGGATCAGATTTTTCTTCTGATACACCTCAAAAAACTTTGCAGCTTCCTTATTGATAAACTTGTAGGAGTCAAACTCCTCGGGAGCGGAAACTACCTGCTTTTGCTTCGCTTTGGTGCCATCCCTAATATCAAAATCACCAACAACACTCCCAACCAACACAATATGTAAATCAAGCACAAGTCCTCCAACCAACAATCCAAGTTATGTTACTAACCAAACCACACAATAATCAATGAGGAGCTCTTCAATTCTCCCCCAAACTTATCAAGACCAAACAATTCCAACTTCACCAATTCACAATTCAAAATCTTATTTTTTCACACCCCAACACTAATTGACAATCAATTAATGGCCCATGTATAACAAAGCTAAAATACCTCAAAAAATTTCGAAAATTTGCTACTTGGTAGTCCTTAGCTTTCCATGGCTTCAACTTGGTGTGTAGGGTGCTCAAAACTCCTTTTCCCTTGATAATTCCTGTGAAAGATTGAAGCATGATGTTAGAATTGAGGATAATTTTCGAAAATTTGAAGAAAATTTGAAGGATTTATGATGGATTGGGAAAGATTTGAAGAAAATTGGGGAATTTGGGGGAGGGTTTCGATTTTTGTTGTGTGTTTAGTGTGTGTAAAGTGTTGAATCTGATATTAAAAAAATAAAAATTTTCTCCTCGAGATCGATCGCGGATGTTTGCCGATCGATCGCGAGACTTCTGGAATGGCGCGATCGATCTCGATTTTTATGCCGATCGATCGCACTGCCAGAATCAAATTTTTTTCCCTATTCATCACTTTTTCCTCCGGGATTACCCACTCTGCAAAATTGACACACGGAGTCAATCCTTGGAACAAAATTGCAAATAAAACAGAAATTAGCTAAAAATTAAAACGACGAAAAAGGGAGAAAATGGTGTTCTTAATTTATAGTCCCAAGCTGGACTTATTACCAAATCGCTTTAAGAGTCAAAATGGACAATAGTAGGCGGACTGAAATCATGTCCATGATAGTGCTTCAGTCGCTGTCCAGTGACTGTGAAGGTGCCTTTTGTTGGATCATTGATCTCGATCGCTCCGGATGGTAATACTCTTGTGATAGTGAATTGTCCTTGCCATCGAGACTTCAATTTACCGGGAAAGAGTCTCAATCTGGAGTTAAAAAGTAAGACCAAATCTTCTTCTTTGAAATCACGCTGGCTAAGCTTAGCATCATGCCACTTTTTTGTTTTGTCTTTATAGATCTTGACATTCTCATAAGCTTGGTTTCTATACTCATCCATTTCATTTAAGTGTAGAAGACGTTTATCACCTGCAGCAGTTAAATCAAAATTCAGATTCTTTATTGCCCAAAATGCCTTGTGTCCTAGTTCGACAGGAAGATGACATGCTTTTCCAAAAACTAACCTATATGGTGTAGTACCAATAGGTGTTTTAAATGCAGTCCTATATGCCCATAAAGCATCATCTAACCTCAAGGACCAATCTTTTCTAAACGTATTGACTAATTTTTCCAAAATCCGTTTCACTTCTCTGTTAAACTTCTACTTGTCCGCATGTTTGTTGGTGGTAAGGTGTTGCAACCTTGTGGGTGACACCATATTTGCTCAAAAATTATTCAAAGAGTTTATTGCAAAAGTGTGACCCACCATGATTGCTCGAGGAGTGCCAAATCGAGTAAAAATGTTTTTTTTCAAAAAATTTTACCACCAGTCTAGCATCATAGTGCGTGAAGCTTCAGCCTCAACCCACTTTGAAACGTAGTCCACATCGACAAGTATGTAATAGTTAGAACATGAAATTGGAAATGGTCCTATAAAGTCTAAAGGCATTTCATGTCTCCTAGAAATGTTACCCGTTCTTTGACATTTATCACAAGTTGACACATACCTGTATGCATCTTTAAATAAGGTGGGCCAGTAAAAACCTGATCAAGTACCTTGGCAGCAATTTTTGTTGGACCCATGTGTCCCCCTACCTCTCGGTCATGACAGTGGCTCATAATAGATGTCATTTCCTCCTCTGGAACACACCTCCTGATCATGTTGTCTGCACTAACCTTGAACAACAATGGTTCCTCCCACATGTAGTGTTTAACATCATATAAGAATTTCTTCTTCTGATAAAAGGTCATTTGTGGGAGGATACCACTAACCAAATAATTTGCAAAATCGGCATACCAAGGTAGTGCAAGAACTTGAAAAAGCTGTTCATCAGGAAATTTTTCATTGATTTCTGCCAGTTCATTATCATGTTTCTCAATCTCATTATCAATCCTAGATAAATGATTCGCCACTACGTTCTCTACACCACTCTTATCTTAATTTCTAAGTCAAATTCTTGCAATAAGAGAATCCATCGGATTAAACGCGGTTTAGCGTCTTTTTTAGCAAGAAGAAATTTAAGTGCCGAGTGATCAGTGTACACAATTACTTTTGATAGACAAAGATAAGAGTGAAACTTATCGAAAGCAAATACTACTGCTAGAAGTTCTTTCTCAGTGGTGGCATAGTTTTGTTGTGCCTCATTTAAAGCTCTACTAGCATAGTAAATAGTATGAAATACCTTATTCCGTCTTTGTCCCAATACTGCTCCGACAGCTGTGTCACTAGCATCACACATCAACTCAAATCCCATATCCCAATCCGGTGCTACCAACACATGTGTTGTTATTAACTTCTCCTTCAATGTCTCAAATGCCTGCACACAATCCGGATTAAAATCAAATGGTGCATCTTTAGTCAATAAATGAGAGAGAGGCTTTGAAATTTTTGAAAAATCTTTAATAAATCTCCTGTAAAAACCCGCATGGCCTAGGAAGCTTCGAACCCCCTTCACTGATACTGGTGGAGGTAGTTCCTGTATCACTTGAATCTTTGCTCGGTCCACTTCCATACCCTTGTGGGATATTTTGTGTCCCAAGACTATTCCTTCTTGTACCATGAAGTGACATTTCTCCCAATTTAGTACCAAATTCATCTCTTCACACCTTGTTAGTACTAAGTCAATATTATTTAAGCAAGAATCAAAAGAATTCCCTAAGACAGAAAAGTCATTCATAAAGATCTCTAAGAATTTTTCAACCATATCATGAAAAACAGACATCATTAATCTTTGAAAAGTTGCAGGCGCATTACACAATCCAAATGGCATTCTCCTAAATGCAAACGTACCATAAGGACAAGTGAAGGTAGTCTTCTCTTTGTCCTCAGGTGCAATAGCTATTTGATTATACCCAGAATAGCCATCTAGAAAATAATAGAAATCATACCCTGCCAGACGCTCTATCATTTGGTCAATGAATGGGAAGGGAAAATGGTCTTTACGGGTGGCGTCATTTACTTTCTATAATCAATGCATACGCGCCAACATGTCACTGTTCTAGTAGGGATTAATTCATTGTTCTCATTTTTAACTACGGTCATACCTCCTTTCTTGGGTACACATTGCACAGGGCTGAACCGTGCACTATCAGAAATGGGATAGATAATACATGCATCCAGAAGTTTGATGACCTCAGCTTTTACCACTTCTTGCATCTTTGTATTCAACCAGCATTGCGGTTGTATCACGGGTTTGTAAGCATCCTCCATCAAGATCTTATGCATACATGTCGATGGGCTTATCCCTCTTATGTCCGCTACTTTCCATCGAATGCTTTCTTATGCTCCCCCAAAATCCTAAGTAGTTTGTCTTTGTTTATACCTGTTAAAGATGAAGAGACAATTACAGGCAATGACTCATTAAAATTTAAATAAACATACTTGAGATGAGGAGGGAGGGTTTTGAGTTCAAGAGTTGGTGGTTCTTCAATGGAGGGCTTTCGTGGCTTCATGTCCCTTTTCCCCCAACTTGCCTAAGTTACTCTTCACACGCATATTATGGGGAACATTGGCGTTTAAATGAGCAACAGTCTCTTTCAACTCGACAGTCTTGTCCAGCTCTTCAATGTCATCTACCAAGCATGCTTCCAATTCATCCTTGCATGTTCCCTTAAACACATTAGCAGACAACACATCAATCATATCAGCACTAAAACACATATGCTCATCATGTGGGTGTTCTAAAGCTTTAAAAACGTTGAAAGTGACTTGCTCCTCCCCTACGCTGAGGATCAACTTCCCTTGTTGGACATCTATAAGTGCCTTTCCAGTAGCGATGAATGGTCATCCCAAGATCAGTGGTGTGTCCGCATCTTCTTCCATATCCAACACGAGGAAATCTGCGGGGAAGATGAATTTATCGACCTTCACTATGACATTCTCTATGATTCCTCGTGGGTATGTCACAGACCTATCTGCCAATTGTAAAGAAACCATGGTCGGTTTTGGCTCACCAAGCCCCAACTTCCTGAAAATTGACAAAAGGCATAAGATTAATACTTGCATCTAAATCACATAAAGATTTTGTAAATGAAATAGACCCAATTGTGCAAGGTATAGAAAAACTCCCTGGATCTTTCAACTTAGGAGGCAGTTTGTTTTGGACAACTGCAGAACACTCCTCAGTTAACTTAATCGTCTCATGCTCACCCAATTTCCTCTTATTCGACAGAATATCTTTCAAAAACTTAAATGTAACTAGGCATTTGAAGTAAAGCATCAACAAATGGAATATTTATTTGTAATTTCATAAAAATTTCTAAAACGTTAGCAAAAATAGCATCTACCTTTGCCCTTTTTAATGCAGCAGGAAATGGGAGAGGGATTTATACCTTCTTGGGTGGTGTGATAGGTGTAGTGGTAGTAGTAGACTTACCATTTTCACGTGTCTGAATGTCATGCTCACCTTCCAACTCAACTTTGTGCTCATCGTCCCGAACTTCAGTCTGTGATCCAATTTCTTTTCCACTCCTCAATAAGATCGCCTTGGCTTGCTCTCGGGGTTTCTTTTTTCCATATCACTTGGTAGGCTTCCTGGTGCTCTTCCCGCTAACATATTTGCCATTTGCCCCATTTGAGTTTCAAAGTTCTTAATTGATGCATCTTGATTTTGCATCCTGTTCTCCGTCATCGTCATGAACTTAGTTAGCAACTCTTCCATACCCGGCTTTGGTGGATAACCCGATGGAGGTTGTGGATTCAAGACATTCTTTTGGTTGGACCAAGAGAAGTTCGGATGATTCCTCCACGGTTGGTTATAGTTGTTGGAGTATGGTTTACCCTGTGGTGGTCTATTTCCTAAAAAGTTTGCATGTTCATTAGATTGCATAAAAGGATTACCTGCCTGACATTCCGTGCTCAAATGGTTGCCTCCACATAAATCGCACATGATCACTTGAGCTTGCATGGCTGTCATGCTCAAACTGTCCATCTTCTTGTTCAAAGCCTCCAATTGAGCTTGTATTGATGGCATTTCATCCACTTGATGCATCCCAATTGGTCACTTTGGCACATTCCTCTCAGAATGCCACTGGTAGCTGTTAGAAGCCATCTCTTCCAAAAGTGTATACGCCTCCTCTGGTGTCTTTCTCATAAAGGTATAAATCATTGTAAAATGTTTGTTCCTGAAGCCAAATTGGAAGGACGTGATGTGGGCATTGTCGAAGTAAATCCTTGAATCGCTCCCAAGCTTCATACAGTGTCTCCGGATCATGTTGCACAATTGTGGTAATATCATTATGCATCTTAGCTATCTTGGAAGGGGGAAAGTATTTTGATAAGAATGCTTGCGACATCCCCTCCCAAGTAGTAATGGATCCTTCAGGTAAAGAATTTAACCACGCTTTAGCCTTATCTTTTAATGAAAGGGGAATAAACGTAACCTGATGGCGTCGTCAAAAACACCATTTTGTTTGAATGTGTCATAAATCTCCAAGAAGTTGGAGATGTGAGCATTTGGGTCATCAGTGGCCGCTCCCCCAAACATTACAGAGTGTTGAATCATATGGATTATGGCAGGCTTAATCTCAAAGTTATTAGCCTGAATCCTTGGTCTAGTGATACTCGATAAATTGCCTCAGAAAGAGGGTTGTGCGTAGTCCATTAATGATCGTGTAATTTGCACTTCCTCGTTGTTTCCAGTACCATTCCCTCCTTGATTATTCTCAGTCATTGCTCGTGTCTCTCTCAGTTTCCAATGATAAGTTCTTTCAATTTCAGAATAAAATCGCTCGAGTGTCGGTCTATCACTCCTTAGCATGCTCTAGGGAGTGATATCCTGAAAAAAAAAAATAACACCAACAAAAGAAAGAGTGTAGTAATAGTAGTAAAATCAAATGAAATAAAAACTGCAAAAACGAAAATGGCTAAATTATAGTAACTAATCTAGTATGATATTACTTAAACTAATCCCGGCAACGGCGCCAAAAACTTGATCGCTTTTATTTTAAACAGAAAATTCCAATGTAGCGATTTATTACTGCAAGTGCCCGGTGTCAAGTTTTAGTATAATGAATTAGAAGTACGAGTGTCGAACCCACAGGTATTAGAAAATAAGTACCACGTTCGATTAGATTAACTATATTTAACCTACGATTATGGAATGATTATCGAAATAAATTGACTTAAACACAAAAATCAACCTAAACTACATCGATGAATTATTGAAGAAATATGATCAAATAATTATCAAGACATGGGTTCACCCATGTAATCCCCCAAAAGTTGTCCATTAATTAAGATTCAAAATTCTATGTTCTATGGTGACGAGTTTTCCTATTTCATTCGTTATACCTTGGTCCGGTTATAACAAGTCTAGCATTAATCTACAATAAACCACTCCCGTGTCCTTATTGAATGATTAATACCGAAAAACGCTTTGTGAAAACTACTAGCCTTCGATTGTGGTAAATCTATTGCTATCACACGTGTGCTAGATTTTACTTGATCCGTCTCAACCTAAAACCAACGGCCTAATTTACTACGTCGTATCGTAATCTCCTATGGTCAATTCAATCACCAAAACCAAAATCATGCAAAAGGTAGCTAATCTTTTACAAGCATTAAAAACATAAATTATGCACAAAGATCATAGAAATCAAATCAAAACCAATAATTAACTCAATGGTTCAAACATGAGATCCCCTATGTCTTGATAAACAAGATTAGCCAACAACCATAATCAAATTATAATGCAAAAACATGTCTTTAAACAAATTCAACATCAAAATCTGAAATAAAAATTAATTAAGTACAAAAATCCTAAGATAACGAGGATGTTGCTCCGTGCGTCGCTCCGTTCTTTCGTTCCTTGCGTTGCTCTTGTTCTTCAACGAATTGTGGTATGATTCTCCTCTTTGGGATGAAGGAGTGGCTGCCTTAGGGTTCAGAAAAAATGTGCAAAAGTCCTTTAATTTTTCGACCCTAGGTCTGATAAATAGGGCAAATCCGAGTAGGAAGGAGTCCACCTTGAACCAAACATAGAAAGTCTTTTTTTTTCCTAAAACTCTTAGCGGCGATCGATCTTCATATCCTCCCGATCGATCGCGAGTTCTTACTGGACGTGATGGCCAAAATTATCATATCCGCGATCGATCTTCGTTCCCTGCCGATTGATCGCGACACTTCACTTTATATTGGCGATCGATCGCGAGTTCTTACTGATCGATTGCCAATTTAAATGCTCAACTTCTCAATATATAGCTCCGTGATCGATCGAGGTGTTGATGCTGATCAATCACCGAGCTGATTAACTTTCAATCTTCGAGAATTCAGTCCACGTTTTAACGTCTTCGCTCGGTTTGGTCATTTTTCAACATTTTTAGCTTGTTTCCTCCACTTTTATTCCCTTGGACCTAGATTCCTGAAATACACAAATATATACCAAAAAACATAAAAGCATCCAGGAATCAACACGAAAATTAATAAAAAAACACAGCAAAATAAGTGTAAAATTCACACTTATCAGATATCAATATGCGCAGTTAATACCACAATTCACAAATTCTACTACGTTATATCAGCGGCTCAATGATATCCCTCGTTTCGACATATCAGCGACCCTCGCTACGTTAAGACAGTGTTAATACCCTGATACATCGCTAGCCGATATACCCGTAGCAGTACCAAAATTGCAATACCTTTAGCAAGTACCATAACTCATGTGTAAACTGCGCATACCTGTATCCATCATCATAGTGTAACCATACCAGATTGTGCCATTGTCTGTTCCATTATGCACCATTTCATGTTCTCAGACAGCATACCCAGTTTCTCATTCCCTGATTTTCTAACAAAATCAGATTCCTCAGCACTTATTACAGCAAGTGCCAAACATTACCGTTAATGGCTTCCCATCGTGTCTCATACGATCCCTGCAACCACCATGGTTAGACACATTCCATTTATAATCCCACATCATAAATGCACATAAGCCAAGTTAGTTGTGTCACACAACACTAACTACCATCATGCATAAGTATATGCTACCCGTTTCCATTAACATGTTCATCGGCCCTCAACAGCCCCAAAGAGCAAACCACTGCTATGATACCACTAATGTAAGGACCCCGTGCCCCTATTAGTGTATTAACTCATATATTTAGTGCATACAATCATGTAATAAGGGGGGAAACCACATGCTATCAAAGCATAATATATCAACAACAAAATTCCTTATTATTCCATATAATGTTCAAATCCCCCATACCACTCAAGCCTTAAGTATACATCTTATAATACACTAACATGTTCTCAATTCATTTAGCAATTCATTAATTAATTGCATGCAACCCATAAATGAAAAGAGAAAGGCCCATGCCCTTTATACAAACCATATACACATATAATAGTGCTCATATGCGAGCATCGAATGAATGTATGTGTATCTAATGTATAAAATACCCTACTCAATACCGACATCGGTACGTCGATCCTAGAAGTACCTCCAATCCATAGCTCGATCTCAACTTCGGAGCTACCGCTGTACATGTTCCACCTGCCCCAACAGAGACAGCCCCCCCACACTGGGTGAGCATACCAATACTACCATTCCAATAATCACAGTACATAATTTACAGAATATAAAATTGTAATGTAAAAGATACTCCCTGTATAGTGTCGTTATCACATGGGATCCCCCGTGCTGTTCCTGTTCTCAAAATAACCGAAACCATCAAATTCTCAAAAGCTAGTTAATCATTTCATTGATTAACTAAATCCGTTCCCTATTTGCCAATTTCCATAATTAATGATTTCCAATCATTTATAAATGTTTATAGATATCACACGTATCTAACCAATAGATCCACAATTCCATTTCATCGCTTGCTCAGTAGCAGCGACATTCATAACCGATGTTCGCTCCATAGCGACAACATCTCAACCGTTGCTCGCTCCATAGCGGCGCCATTTAGTTTACAATACATATCCATTTATTCAAATACAATATACCTTGCATTCAACAATTGCAATAAGATATAAGATTATGCACGTACGTTATATGTACCTTAGAATTCCGTAGTCCGAACAAACCTTGCCTTAGTCCCGTGACCCGATGAGTTATGTGCTAACGCATAAAATAATTCACAATTAATTACAAGCATGCAACTACGTGCCCAAGCACGTTCACTGCCTCCAATAATATCGTCAATCTATGACGATTAACCATTTTAAAAGACCACGGGCGAAGCATGCATACTACTCAAAATATTCCATTTTATATGTTCAACGCTAACCCATCATTCAATTGAGTAGTCCATTTTCTTATTAAAGTTTGACTCCTACCATTCCATTTTTAAATTATAGCATTCACATTGGAATGCAAATATTACCACGAAAATCGGCTAATTAAACCCCAATTCCAAAATCCCAATATTTTGCCAAAATTCGAAAAAACCAAAGAAACAGGGCCGCGGTCGATTGCCACTTCCCGTGATCGATCGCTAGAACCCACTGCCCAAAAAAATGCATAGTCACGATCGATCGCCGCACATGCCGATCGATCACCAACAATTTCTGATTCCTCACGATCGGTCGGTAACATCTTGCGATCGATCGCGAGTACTGTTCATCGTCACCCATTTTCCAGACTCTCGTCATGATCGATCGGCGCCATGCCGCAATCGATCGCTACCTGTGATTTTTCGAAAAACTCGAGCTTTAATGGTATTTTTCACACCCAAACTCAAAGCCAACACCCCTTACACCTTCAACACCTCAATTACTCCATTTAAACCAGTAAAAACACCAAAAACACAACTTTGAATTTTAACCAAAAATTCTCAAATTCCAAATCCAACCCAAATCCTAACCAAAGTCCACAATACTACTATCAAATCGAAGATAAAAGTGAGGAGAAGAAGATTACCAACTTATCTTCGAGAAATCCGGCTCCCAAGTCGAGCCTCCAACGATTTTGCTCCAAGGAAGAAAAGAGGGGAATGGTTGGGGGAGAGAGAGAGAGAGAGAGAGAGAGAGAGAGAGAGAGAGAGAGCAAAGGCAATAATGATTGAACATCGAGTCCACTTGGTATATATAGTACCAAGGCTCAAAAATCCCGAGTCTCCCACAAATACATCATGACTCATTAAAAATCATTTGTGTTCAATAATTACCTCGCAATCTCAATTTTCATTACCAGCCCCAACGTAAAGCACCCCAGATCCCACCAAAAACCCAATTACAATGTTTAACACCAAGGTGAGAATACAATCTCAATCCTTGGATCCAACGACCCCAAATACCGGATTTAAAATCCTTGGGAGTACCAATATCGTAATTAATTCATAATTGCCACAATTAAAATCCATTAAGGATCAATTACACACCGGGATTTACACCAATAATTCCCTGGCATCACACCTGAGGAGATCCAGAATGTTTCCTAAGGCAATTTTTCAAGGCGGGATGGCCCCAGGCGATGCATGGAACGCCCAAGGGTGATCCAGAAATTTACCTACTGCATTTTTATTTAATAGAGATTGCCCCAAGCGATGGCGAGATTGCCTGAGGCGATCTGGGCCAGATTTGACCGTTAAGGCTTTGCGATGGAGATCGTCCGAGGCGATGGAGCGTATTTTTGGTCCAAAATTGTTGCTAACGGCTATAAACGGCTAGTATGACCTTTGGGAGCCTCCTACACTATAAATATGGATAATTAGACTCAAGTTGAAGACAAGAAACACGAGGATACAATACAAGAAAGCTTTGTTCAATTAAATTCAATCTAGCATTACAAACTTCATACATTTTTGTTGTATTGAGAGTTTGTACTTCATTTCTTGTGTGAGAGCTTTTGTTCTTTATTTGGTTACATCGTGAAGGTGTTATTTGAATCATTGTAAGGTCCTCCAACACCGACGTAAGTTGGAAATTGTATAAGTCATCAACAAGTGAAGTTGGTGCATGTGTGTGGCTATCCTTGGAGCCCTTAACGCCAAGAAGACTCGTGAAGAGTGTGTGACTCGGGAAGAGTTTTGGATCCCTTATGGCCAAGAATAATCGTGAAGAGTGTGTGACTCGGGAAGAGTTTGTTTGTGGCTAACTTGGAGCCCTCAAGGCCAAGATCGAAGTGTTCTAGTGGAACCTCGGTTGGACATTTTCTAACCGGGAAGAGAAGAAGTAGGCAATTCATCGCCGAACTTCTATAACAAATACTTATGTTCTTTATTGCTTTATTTACATTATGCATTTATATTATTACTTCTTATTGTTTTGGTTTCGATTGACTTGAAGTCTTCCGCAGCGCAAACTCTACTTTTGCAAAATCACTTTAAAATCGTTAAAGTAGCCAATGAACCTCATTCACCACCCCCCCCCCCCCCCCCCCTCTTCTGTTCCAACAAGGGGTATCTTGGTTTTATTTTTAAACCAAAATTTTTATGGCTAATCTAGCAAGCGGGTTTGTTCAAGGTCAACTCCACTCTTTACGGGAAATAACTACGGATATTCAAAGAATAGAATTTCTCTATATATTCAATCCGTAGATTATGATCTGTGGAAGATTATTGTGAAAGGTCCACATATTCCTTTTAAATGAAGTTGAGGGAAAGAATGTTCCCAAAGAAATGGACGATTTTACAAAAGCGGATATGATCTTAATCTCCCAAAATGCTAAAGCAATTAATATTTTACATTGTGCTTTAGATATGAAGGAATACAACCGCATCTCGATGTGCTCAACCGCAAAGGAAATTTGGGACAAACTACAAATTTGTCATGCGGGCACAAACCAAGTGAAAGAGACAAAGACCGATCTCTTGCAACTCAAGTACGAAACCTTTGAGATGGAGTCCAGAGAAAATGTTGATTCAATGTTTAGAAGGCTCACTCAAATCATCAATGAGCTTGCACAACTTGGTGAAAAATATCATTCCAAGCAAATATGGAGAAGAGCACTAAGAGCTTTGCCTAAGGAATGGGATGCATTGAGTCCAACAAAGGAGATAGTGCATCATATGATCTTGATGAACTCCATGGAACCTTGGTGACTCATGAGCTTGAAGTGTCAATCTGGAAGGAAATAATAAAGGAGGAAGATAAACCTAAAGGAAAGGGGATTGCCTTGGTCGGAAATAAAGCACAATCCGATGACGAAGATGATGAGGAGATGTCATTGTTCACAAGAAGGTTCAAGAAGTTCTATAATAAATACAACAAGCCAAAGACCACCGGTGCCACCAACTATGATCTCAAACAAGAGGTAACGTGTTTCAATTGTCAATATAAAGGCCATTATGCTAATGAATGTCCTAGGAAGAAGAATGTGGACAAGGGGAAGAAGAAGGCTCTAATAGTTACATTGAGTGATAGTGACTCCGATGATGAAGATGTAGCTAATCTTTGTCTGATGGCTCTTGGCAATGAAGAAGAAGAAGCTGATGATGATGAGGTACCCTCTTATGATGAATTACTTGATTCATATAATGAGCTTAAACATTGTCTTGGTAGAAGTAAGAAGAGCAACAAATTGCTCAAACTAGACTTGGCTAAGAAGGAAGAAGAAAATATCATTTTAAAAAATCAAGTACATGATTTAAAGACATCATTTGCCAAGTTTAGTGATAGTAGTTTAAAGTTGGAAGAATTGCTTGGCTTGCAACAATATAGCTTCGATAGAGCCGGACTAGGCTTTTCAAGCAAATCAAAACATTTTCAAGCTTGTTGGCTAAAGTTAAACATAATTCCACTACTTGCACTTATTGTTGTAAGGTTGGACATATAAGAAACAAATGAAGATTTGCTAAAAATCAATACCAACCAAATAAGATGTGGAAATGGATTCTAAAGGAATCGATGAAAGCTAACCCGCAAGGATCCAAAAATAAAATGGGTACCAAAGTTCCTCCAATTATAAACTTGTTTTGTAGGAAAAAACAAAAGGATCGAGGATGAAGGCACTAGCACCTCAAGGGAGGAAACTATCAAATGCACCACGATAGAGGAAGCACGAGGTATAGGACCGATGACAAGAACTTACTCTTGTCATCCAAGGTAAATTTAAGCATCATAGTAGCATAATTAGCTGTTTTGCTTGGTTAATATTCCTTGAATTGCATATCATGATTATGTGATGAATTCAATTAATTTGAAGGTGATCTTTGAGAAATTGAGTTTTGATTACATTAATATGATATCATATTTAGGGGGAGCTAATTATATTTTCCTTGTGCATTTAAAAGAGCAATTACAAAATTTCATTGGCACAAATTAATTGTGACCAATAAATTGGGTAGCTCAATATTCATTTGTAGTGCATTGCATTTCCTCTTAGCATATGTATATATGATCCTTAAATGAGTAAGAAGTTGTATAATCATACATATGGATTTATATGCTTGAGTTTTGTATTGAGTTTATTGAATGCTTAAACATGATATGACTTGATTTCATGCTCATTTTTGTAATTGAACAAGTTTATGATTGAATTAAGTGGTATCTTTTTATTAATGAGTTTTTTTGCATATTTAAATTTGTTTAAATGCATGTTTTATATGCTTAACTCACAATGGTTAAAATATGCAAATGCTCAAATAATTGTGGCTATAGGAGTTTGTTATTGTGTTGAGAAATTTGACACAATGAGCATGTTAATTTGTAGGCTTAGTCTTGTGATGCCATGTTATAAATTGTCTGAGACATTGTCATGAGCTTAAAATAATGCTTCATACACTTCATCATGATACTTCATATGTTGCATGCTTAAAATTTCCTACTTTATGTTGGTATGCATTAACCAACTTAAATTTTTTTGCATGATGCTAAATCTATTATGTGATTTGAGTTCACTTTGAATATGCAATGTGCAATTTAATTCAAGATAATTAAGCATGTTTCAATTGTTTAGATGCTCAATCTTGGATCATAGGATTATGGCTTAAGAATTTCTTATATCATTTTTGTTTCTATGGCCTAAATGAGTTTGCTCTCATCACATGCGCCTTATTAACTCGTCAATTGTTTATGATGATGCATTGAGCAATTTAATGTTTATTGAGCATGAAGAAATGGATTTTTGATGGAATTATGTGCATTTGGGCATTAATTAATGTTTATGTGATCATTATGGTGTTAATTAATTTAGTGTTGAATTAATTAATATGGTGAAATGCTTAGTCATGCGGAGGGCGTGACCTGGTAATGCATTTCAGGGTACACGTGATGCATGTTGGGGATTTGAGTTATGGCATAGTTTATTTGTGGTGGGTAATGTTTATTTTGGGTAAAGCATGTTTTAGTTGGGATTATGGTGCATTTCTGGAATATGCTTTTGAAATATCGAGTTGGGAATATTTTATACATCATGCTAATTATTGGGGTACCATTTTATTTTAAACCTCCCACTTATACCCCACTACCCTCCTAGCCCATCACTCTTAATTAAAACTCACTCTCAACCTTCAATCCCAAAAAAAACCAATCTCATCGACATGAAGAGAAGAGAAAGGAGAGGGGATTTCCAAAAAATCTTGGTTGCTTGATTTCTTGGTGAGATTTGAAGCCTAAAAGTTGTATGAGTCCCTCCTTGTTTGGTTTATTATGTTTTGGGTTTGAAATGGGTTTGTATTAGGGATTTGAAAAGGGTTTGGTTTTGGGAATATGTTGTTTTTTTGGTTGGGTGTTGGATATTGGTATTACTAAGGTTTATATTGATAGTTTAGGGTGTTTTGATAATGTTGGTTGGTTGTTGTTTGAAGGAAAATGGGTTGGAGGGGATGAAGTGTGTTGAAAATGGCGATTTTCATGTTTACAGGTATCCGCGATCGATCAGTGCGTTTCCGTGATCGCTCGCGAGCATCAGGGTGCACGGCAGAGACTTTCCACGATCGATCGCGAGTTTGCGCGATCGATCGGCGAAGTCCGCGATTGATCGGCATGTTTTCAGCGATCGATCACGGAATGGTAAATTTTGGGCGTTGAAGCAGTAGCATCTCGCGATCGATTGGGGCCCATTGTCGATCGATTGCGAAAAGCCAAATTATGTGTTTTTGGTTATTTTTGTGGGATTTTTGGTATCGGACTATTACTGGCTTCTAATATTGGTTTGGGTGAATGTGTAGAACCATCCCAGGTGGCAACACAGTCAAGGAGATAAAGTCCTACAACATCTCCATTTTTGGAACAACGGTACGTAGTGAGACGTACGGGCATCGGACGGTAAAACGTATTTTACGTATTAGATTTGGGCTATGCATTATGGTTGCATACATACATTGGTTATGCATTATGGTTGCATACATGAGTTTGGTTATGCATTGTGGTTGCATACATGGATTGGGTGATGCATTATGGTTGCATACATACATGGAATGCATTGGTGCATGTGATTGTGAGTCGAGGTTATATTCCAGTGATGAGGAATACCTGCCGCCTTCATGTCGAAGCGATGATAGAATACTTGCCGCTGTCATATTACTATTGCGAGGGATATTATGCCGCTAATATGTCGAAGCGAGGGGTATTAATGCCGCTGCCATGTTAACGCGATGGGTATTATGCCACGGATATAATAAGACTGGAAATGGCCATTGGAAATCATGGAATGGATGCATGTCATGACATACATTATTGGTATTTTAATCTATTGATTATGATTGTAGTACAGGGACAACCAAAGGGAGCATTTAAATGTATTCAATACAGGAAGTGATTCGTATTTACGGTTTATGCATTTCTATATTACAATCATATTATTGTGAATATGGTTTGTTACATGCTCATGATTTTGGGGTTGTTCCTATAGGTACATTTTGGCATGAAGGGCTATGGATCGGGTTGATGCGGTGAGCTTGTGAGAAGCGCTATTGGTATAGGATGACGGGATTCTTTTGTATAGTCTCTACTCTAGGAGTAGTGTAAAACTATAGGATTAACATTCATTAGTGGGAATGTAACTAATCCTTTTTGGAATTTTATTTTGGTACTGTAATCCTAATAGCTCGGGCATCAACACGAACCTTATACTCTGTTATATGTATGTTTAGCTCTTCTTATGCCTTTAATCCGCACTTAAGGTAACAGGGTCCCCTGAGCCCTCAATTCCATCACTGTCGTCTTCCACCACATGGAAGACTTCTTTTCTAGTTGGAACTCTGCCAGCCTCAACCATGATGTCCTAGCACAAGGCGCATACACAAATATCTGCTCCATTCTCTCTAGCCATTCCTCAGCTTCTTCCCCTGTCTCTGTACCCTCAAATCGGGGCGGGTGGAAAGTCATGAATTGAGTCAGACTTAGCTCCCCAGGCCATAACAACTGAGCTACCAGTTTCACGCCCACAGCCGGTGGAGGTAAAGGATTTGTCTGAGGAATGCTTGCATTCACGCTTCCTACATCGCCTACCTCCTCATTGAGGTTCCCCAAGTTTATGGCCGCCATGCTGTAATACAAGGTTTAACAACAATTCCAAAACAATACATATGCTACACCGTTAGATAACATGAATGATAATAAGCATGTTAGTATAACAATATACCAATATGCACCACATGCATAAACATGCCCAAATATAAACACCTAGCCAACCTTTTGCTAAGGCTACCATTCACTCGTTCCCGGTTTCTCTAACCACTGCTCTGATACCACTAATGTAAGGACCCTAGTTCCTTAAGTGCGGATTAAAGGCGTAAATAGAGCTAACATACATCTAATAGAGTATAAAGTTCGTGTTGATGCCTTGAGCTAATATGATTACAGTGCCAAAATAAAATTCCAAAAAGGATTAATTACATTCACAACCAATTGAATGTTAATCCTATAGCTTTACACTACTCCTAGAGTAGGGACTATACAAAAGAATTATGCCTGCTAAACCAAAAGCACTCCTCACAAGCTCACCGCATCAACCCGCCTTACCCCTTCCGCCCAAAAGTACCTACAGGAACAACCCCAAAACCATGAGCATATAACAAACCATATTCACAATAATATGATTGTAAGTTAGAAATGCATAAACCCTAAATGCGAATCACTTCATGTATTTAATACATTTAAATGCTCCCTTTGTTGTCCCTGTATCACAATCATAATCAATAGATTATAATACCATTAATGTATGTCATGACTTGCATCTATTCCATGTATACCAATGGCCATTTCCAGTCTTATTATATCAGTGGCATAATACCCCTCGCGTTTACATGACAGAGGCATTAATACCCATCGCTTCGACATATTAGCGGCATAATATCCCTCGCAATAGTAATATGACAGCGGAATTATCATTCGCTTCGACATATTTGCCGTAAATATTCTTAATCGCTATAATATGACAGCGGCAAGTATTCTATCATCGCTTCGACCTGAAAGCGTCAAGTATTCTTCATCACTGGAATATAACCTCGACTCACAATCACATGCACCAATGCATCCAATATACACATGCAACCATAATGCATATCCAAACCATGTATGCAACCATGATGCATAACCCTAACCATGTATGCAACCATAATGCATAATTAACTCCATGTGTGCAACCAAAATGCATAACCAATTCAATTCGTAAAAATACGTTTTACCGTCCGATGCCCGTACGTCTCACTACGTACCTTAGTTCCAAAATGGAGATGTCGAAGGACTTTATCTCCTTGGTTGTGTTGCCACCTGGGATGGTTCTACACATTCACACAAACCAAAATTAGGAGTCAATAATAGTTCAATACCAAAAATCCCACAAAAAATAACCAAAACAACACTTTTTGGTGTCTCGCGATCGATCGCCACAAGTCCCCGATCGATCGCGAGATCACACTGCCCGAGCCAACAAAATTCTGCTCTCGGCGATCGATCGTCACATTTGGTGCGATCGATCGTGAGGCTCGCCGATCGATCGCCAAGTGCCCCTAGAGTGCACTGCCTGCGCACGATCGATCGCCAAAAACGGGCGATCGATCGCCGCTGTTTGGAACTCGTTTTTCACCATTTTTGCACCACAAACTCTTCCCTATCCACACCAACACAAAATGCCATCAAACCAACAACATATAAACACCATAAACCTTCAATAAATACATTAATACAACCAAAAATCCAACACCCATTTTAAAATAAAACCTCATAAAAACATTAAGAAGGGATACATACCTCTTATGGACTCCAAATTTCACCAAGAATCTCACAAACAAAGCTTTTCAAAGATTTTCCCTCCTCCTTTTTGCCAAAATCGAAAATGGGTTTTATGGGTTAGGGTTGGGAGAGTGATTGGTGATAGGTAAAGAGTGATGGGGGGTGTGGGGGTAGTGGGGTATAAGTGGGGGTTTAATTAAAACTTGTACCCCAATAATTAACATGATGTATAAAATATCCCTTCCTTATATTTTAAAAGCATTTTCCAAAAATGCACCAAAACCTCAATTAAATACATGCTTTACCAAATAATTATCAACCATCACAATTAAACCATGTTAACACCCAATTTCCCAACATGCATAACATGCACCCGAAAACACACCACCGGGTCACGCCCACCATGTGACTAAGCATTCCACCATAATAATTAATTCCAACACTAAATTAATTAATCACCAATATTAACACATAACATAAATAAACGCCCAAATGCACATAATTATTTCGGGGATATCACAATACTCCCCTACTTATAAGATTTCGCCCTCGAAATCGCATACACTTACCAATCCGAAACTAAACATAAATCTCATACCAGAAAATAGTTCCGGGTAGAGCTGCACCATATGCCGCTCCGTCTCCCACGTGGCCTCCTCGACACCCCTGCGATCCCACTGAACTTTGACCATCGATATCACTTTGTTCCAAAGTCTGCGATCAGCTCTATCCAGAATCCTGACTGGCCGATCTTCAAAAAGACCCTATCTCCCAACTGAAACTCCAATGGTCTCCGCCATTTATTTGCATAGGTTGTCTGTGTATCCTGGGCCACCTTCATCTTCTGTCGGATAGTCTTTATCTTATCCTCCATTTCCCGAATCAGTTCGGGTCCTCCCACTGCTTTACTGGTCAAGTCGTCCCAGTATAATGGCGACCTACAACGCCGCCATACAGAGCCTCAAACGGAGCCATCTGAATACTCGCCTGATAGCTATTGTTGTAAGAGAACTCCACCAAGGCCAATGAATCTTGCCATGAAGCGTCAAACTCTAATATGCAAGCCTGTAGCATGTCCTCGAGCGTCTGTATAGTACGCTCAGTCTGACCATCCGTTTGGGGATGATATGCTGTACTCAATCTTACTTCAGTACCCAAAGCTGTCTGAACCTCCCCAAAAATGAGATGTAAACCGTGGATCTCTGTCAGATACGATAGACACTGGAATCCCGTGTAGTCTCACTATATCCCGAACATACAACTGAGCCATCCTCAAGTATGTGTACGTCATACTGTAGGGAATGAAGTGGGCTACCTTCGTCAGCCTATCCACGATCACCCAAATGGCATCACAACCCGAAGTAGTCCTCGGCAAGTGGGTCACAAAGTCCATAGATATGTGCTCCCACTTCCATTCCGGTATCTCTAAGCTCCTTAGTTCGCCACCAGGTCTCTGCCTCTCTGCCTTAACCTGTTGACAGATTAAACACCTCTTGACAAAAGTGATGACATCACGCTTCATTCGTTTCCACCAGAACTGATCACATAGGTCCTTATACATCTTTCTCCCTCCTGGGTGGTTACTAAATCGGCTGTTGTGAGCTCGCTCCAAGATCCCTCTACACAACTCCGGCGTACTCAAAACTACCCAACGGTTACCGAGCCTCAAAGAACCATCCTCAGCCACTCTGAATTTTGATAGCTGTCCTTGAAGTACCAATGATGACCATCTCTGAACCTCATCATCCGTTTTCTCAGCTCTCCTGATATTGCCATAAATGTCCGGCTCTGCCAATAAAGTCGATACCCATACCGGTGATGCATCCACATCG
Source organism: Haberlea rhodopensis (assembly GCA_907163345.1). Taxonomy (NCBI): domain Eukaryota; kingdom Viridiplantae; phylum Streptophyta; class Magnoliopsida; order Lamiales; family Gesneriaceae; genus Haberlea; species Haberlea rhodopensis. The sequence goes on from CAJQUN010000291.1 coordinate 146,528, forward strand.
AAATCATAGCCCAGATGGCAACAAGAAGTCATCATAGCCGATAGGTGTATGGCGTCCTACGCAGTACTCTTTACTTTTCGACTCAAGGTGTGATATCCCCGAAATAATTATATGCAAATTGGGCATTAATTATGTTATGTGATTTTTATGGTGATAATTAATATGTGTGTTGGAATTAATTATCATATGGAAATGCATGGTCACATGGAAAGAGTGACCCGGAAGTGCATTTCAGGGTACATGTTGGGCATGTTGGGAGAATTGTATATTAGCATGATTTATTTGTTATGGTTATCAATTAAATGGAAAGCATGAGTTTAATTGCGATTTTGGTGCATGTTGGTGCAATGTTTTAAAATACCATGTTGGGGTATTTTTATAAATCACGATTAATAGTGGGAATGCAATTTAATTAATCCCCCAAATAACCCACTAATACCCCCCAACCCCACAAAAACCCATCACTCTTTCTTTTTCCCCAAAATCACTTCTCACAAACCCTTCCCTCCTCATTTTCGATTTTTAGCAAAGGCGTGAAGAGAAATCCTTCCAAAAGTTTGATTTGTGAAGTTTATTGGGAGCTTTGGAGTCCCCAAGAGGTATGGGTAACTCCCTTATGTTTTTGTTGTGTTTGGATTGAGTTTGTGAGGGTTTTGATATGGTTTGAAATGGGTTATTTTGGGTTGGTATTACTGTGATGTCCGGGGATTAATGGTGTTAATTCCGGTGTGGTATTAATCCTTGATGGATTTCTACTTGTGGCAATTATGAATTAATTGCGGTTTTGGGTCTCCCGAGGTTGTTTAATCGGGCATTTGGGATCGCTGGATCCAAAGGATGAGATTGTATTCTCATTTCGGTGGAAAACCTTTGAGTTGGGTTTTTTTTGTGGGACTTGGTGTCCGGGGTGTCTTATGTTGGAGCCAGTCTGGGGATTTGCTGTTGGAGAGAGAGTTTTTGGAAACAGATGATTTTTAATGAATCATGATGTATTTGTGGAGGTATTGGTATTTCGGAGCATTTTTTTGCTATATATACCAGTTGGACTCGGGATTCCGTCATTTGGAACCCATTTCTCTCCTCTCCCTCTCACGTCACCCTCATCCCAAACCCTTCCCCTTTCCCCCTTTGGAGCAAAAAAAATCGATGGAACTCGATTTAGGGGCCGGATTTTTTGAAGAAGGATAGCACATATTTCTCGAGGCATGGAACTCAAGCAAGGTTTGGCTTGGACTACGGAGACTTAAGGTACGTAGGACGTACAAGCATAGCCTATTTTAGCATTGCAACTGTAAAATGCATGGCGTGTGGTAATTGTACTAAATGGGTATTGGAACACATGGTGTGTGATGAGTGCGTCATATGGACATTGAAATATGTGGCACGTGGTAATTGCATCGGATAGGTATTGAAATGCATGGTGCATGATATTTGCTATAAATGGATAACAATATGCATGGTAATTAGTATTTACGTCAAATGGTTATACATTGGGAACCATACGGTGCTGCTATTGAGCGAGCAATGATTTGGGATCGCTGTTGAGCGACCATCGGTCATGACGCCGCTATTGTTGAGCGTGCGCGAGGTTTAGTATGCCGCCATTGTGGAGCGAGCAATGAAACGGGAATATGGAATTATCGGTTAGATATATGTGATATCTATGGTCTTTTACATTATGTTTTTACCATATTGATCATGGAACTGGCATAATAGAACGGTATTAGTTAATCTATGTGACGATTAACTGGTTTTGGGAATTTGATGAGTTTGGTTATTTTGAGAACAGGGACAATACAGGGGATCCCGGATGAGGGTGTTACCATCCAAGGAGTATCATTTAAATTATAGCATTTACATTCTGTATTTGAATTGTAATGTTATGCTTATTGGATTGGTGGTATTGGTATGCTCACCCCGTGTGGGGGCTGTCTCTGTTGGGGCAGGTAACACAGGTGCAGCAGCAGTAGCTTTGGAGTTGAGCTCGGACTGATGATAGAGGTACTTCCAGGATCGAGGTACCAGATCTGGTTGAATAAGTACATAGATCCAGTGTTGAGATCGAGCTGTGCTTGGGAGGTGCTTCCAGGATTGAAGTACCAGTAACGGTATCCGGTAGAGTGCTTTATACATCAGATACACGCTCATTCATTGGGTGCTCTTATGTGAGTACATTTTACGTGTATATGGAATGTATGAATGGACTACGGCTTTTCTCTGTTCATTTATGGGTTGCATGCAATTAAATGTGGAATTGCTAAATGAACTAAGAGCATGTTAGTGTATTATGAGGGTGCATGTCATATATGTAATCTTGGTTGGGGGATTTGCATATTATATGGGATGAATGCAAGAAATTTTATGGATCACTAATGTGGTGTCGCTCTTGCACAGGGCTTTTCCCCATGATTTATGATTATATGCACTAATGGTATGTATTAATACACTAATAACGGGTTAAGGGCACGGGGGTCCTTACAATTACTTTGGTGAATGTTGAGTTTTTGAGATGTTTAAAGTGTATTTGGAAGGTTTTATTGTGTTTGATGTTGTTGGTTTGATGGTAGGGGGAGTTGGTATGGATTGGAAATGAGTTTTGGAGCAAAATGGCGATTTTTCGAAGTGCAGGACTCGGCGATCGATCGCCCGTTTTTGGCGATCGATCGCGAGCTGGCAGTGTGCTCCAGAGGCTTTTGGTGATCGATCGCCACACTTGGGCGATCGATCGGCGAGGTTGGCGATCGATCGGGCCAAGTGTGGCGATCGATCGCCGAAAGAATAAAAATTGGGATTCGGGCAGTGTGATCTCGCGATCGATCGGTGTAGGGTCTTCCTACCTTAACATCATATTAATAACGTATTATGGACTAAATATGCATTAATGACATCTTCGGGTTCCGGTTGTAGTTTTGAGCTAATTAGATTACATGCCAAGGATAAATTTGTAAAAGTTAAATTAATTACATCCTCAAAATGAAGTATATCGATAGTATTATACTACTCCTAGAGTAGAAACTATCCCAAAATGAAATCCTGTAATCTATCTTCTTTTATGCTCCCTTAGCTCACTGTCTCAACCCGACCCTTAGTCTTGGTCCAAAAGTGTACCTACAGGAACAACCCATCATGAGCATGTACATCGTTATTTAGCATCATAAGTTAAAGGCATATAAATAAATGCATAGAATTAATTGGCAACGTATACTTCCTGGTTAATCGTATTATCCCTCTTTGGTTGTCCCTGTTTCATAGTTATGCATATCATCATTAGTTCTTGACATAAATGATTAAAATCATACTTCACATATATGCTGACAACAAACTATGTTAATTAGAAATGGGGCTGTCCGGGTTCTATCATGACAGCGGTACATTTGGCCCCCTCGCTCGACATAACACATCATATGATACCCATCGCTACGCCTTGATAGCGGATGTATCTCTTTGTTCAGCGGATGATACCCCTCGCTACTCCTTGATAGCGGATGTACCCCCTCGCTTAGCGGATGATACCCCTCGCTACACCTTGATAGCGGATGTACCCCCTCGCTTAGTTATGTGAGCGGCAAGTACCTTCCTCGCTTGCCCATAATAGCCACCGGACATTCAACCATTCTAAATAGCATAGTTAAACATACTTTATCGTTTCATAAGCACCATCATCTTCAAACATCATCATCGTATCATAATTGTCATCATAACATCATATCATCTTCATTTATCACAACATTATCATCATAAACTTATGCATCATAATCATCATCATAAATACTTATGCAATTAATGCATAGTCATAGTTTAGGAATATGTTACCGTTTGATGCCCGTACGTTTCTTACGTACCTTTGTTTCAAAATGGAGAAGTTGTAGCACTTTATCTCCTCGATGTTGTAGAGACCTGGGATGGTTCTACACAACCATGCAAATCAATATTAGAAGCTAAATAATAGCCTAATACCAAAAATTCCATCAATTAAGCCAAGAAAATAACTTTCAGCAAAAATCGCTTTACCGATCGATCGGTCACTCCTACCGATCGATCGGTAACTGTTCATAATTTAAATTTAAGCTACAGCCTTTCACCGATCGATCGGTCCAAGCTACCAATCGATCGCTAGTCATCCACCGATCGATCGGTCGCTTTCACCGATCGATCGGTAAGTAAGGAATTTCACCCCTCGCTTCGCACATGCACCGATCAATCGTTGCCCTGCTACCGATCGATCGGTCGCTGCGATTTTTTTGAGTAAACTCCATTTTTTTGGTATGAAACTCTCAAATAAACCAATACATCTTAAACCAAAGATATCCCACTATTTTAACACCACAAAAACCTCATAAAAACCACACCCCAATCACATACAATACATACACAAATAAACCACAAAAATCATCAAGATCTAACCCATTTCAACACCAAAAATCATAAAAACTTTAGGAATGGTTCCATACTCTTAGGAACTCCAAATCCTACAATAAATCTCACAAACAAAGGCTTTGTGAAGACTTCTTCTTCCTACCTTGGTGGATTTCGAAAATGGTGTGGGGTTAGGGTTAAGGGATGAAATTTGGGGGTTAAAAGAGTGATTGGTAAAGTGGTGAAAAGTAAGTGGGTATAGTGGGGAAAGATGGTTATAAAGTTTAATATAAAAATTGCACCCAAAATTAACATGATGTATAAAATACCCAAACATGGTATTTTATAAGCATTTAATAAAATGCAATAAACTTCCTCTAAAATCACATCTTCCTCATATACAATAATCAACACTATTAAATCATGTTAACATCTTATTACCCAATACATAACTCAATTACCACATACTTCAATCATATAACATAATTAATGCCTTAATTGCAATTAATCATTTCGGGGCGTCACAATACTCCCCTACTTATAAGATTTTGTCCTCGAAATCGCATGCACTTACCCATAAAGAAATTAAACATAAATCATACCAGAAAATAGTTCCGGGTAGTGATGCACCATATGTCGCTCCGTCTCCCACGTGGCCTCCTCGACACCCCGACGATCCCACTGAACTTTGACCATCGGTATGACTTTGCTTCGTAGCCTGCGATCCTCCCGATCCAGAATTTTAACCGGTCATTCAATATAGGATACATCTGAACTCAACTGAACCTCTGAAGGCTGCAATACATGAGATGGATCTGGCTCATACTTCCTCAACATAGAAACGTGAAAGACATCATGAATACTGGATAAGGACGGTGGTAGGGCCAATCGGTAGGCCAAAGTACCGATGCGCTGCAATATTTCATATGGCCCAACATACCTTGGGGATAACTTTCCCCGCATACCAAACCGGACGACACCCCTGAAGGGTGAGATCTTCAAGAAAACCTTATCTCTTACTTGGAATTCTAGCGGTCGTCGTCGCTTGTTGGTATAGGCTGCTTGCCTATCCTGGGCCGCTTTCATCTTTTGGCGTATCATCTTGATCTTTTCTTCCATATCCTTGATCATATCCGGTCCTCCGACCGCTTTGCTAGTCAAGTCCTCCCAATACAGCGGTGACCTACATCGTCGTCCATATAGAGCTTCAAAAGGAGCCATTTGAATGCTCGCCTGATAACTGTTATTATAGGAGAATTCCACCAGTGGTACTGAATCCTGCCACGGAGTATCAAATTCCAAAACACATGCCCTCAGCATGTCCTCGAGCGTCTGAATAGTGCGCTCTGTCTGACCGTCTGTCTGAGGGTGATAGGCCGTACTCAACCTTATCTCCGTGCCCAAAGCTGTCTCGAGACCCTCCCAGAAATGTGAAGTGAACCTCGGGTCTCTGTCAGACACTATCGATACCGGAATGCCATGCAATCTCACCACATCCCGCACATATAGTTGGGCCATCTTTAAATATGTGAAAGTCATACTGTAAGGAATGAAATGGGCTACCTTTGTCAGCCTATCCACGATCACCCAGATCGCATCAAATCCAGAGGCCGACCTTGGAAAGTGGGTCACGAAGTCCATAGATATATGCTCACACTTCCATTTAGGTACCTCTAAGCTCTTCAGCTCACCACTAGGCCTCTGTATTTCTGCCTTTACTTGCTGGCAGATCAGACATCTCTTAACAAAAGCAATTACTTCACGCTTCATGCGTCTCCACCAAAATTGATCACATAGATCCTTGTACATCTTCCTTCCTCCTGGGTGGATACTGAACCGGCTACTGTGGGCACGGTGTAAGATTCCTTGGCGTAATTCTGGTGTCCTTGGAACCACCCAACGGTTGCCAAGTCTCAAGGAACCATCCTCAGCCACTCGGAACTTTGACGGTTGCCCTTGGAGTACTATCGATGACCATCTCTGAACTTCAACGTCCGACTTCTGAGCTTTCCTAATAGCCTCAAATATGTCTGGCTCAGCCAATAAGGTCGACACTCGCACTGGCGACGTGTCCACATCAAAATCATAGCCTAAATGGCAATAAGAAGTCATCATAGCTGATAAACACATAGCGTCCTCAGCGGTACTCTTCACCTTCCGACTTAAGGCGTCTGCTATCGAATTTGCTTTACCAGGATGGTACTCAATCTCACAATCATAATCCTTGAGCAAATCCATCCATCTTCTTTGACGCATATTCAGTTCAGCCTGAGTGAATAGGAACTTCAGGCTCTTATGGTCCGTATAGATGGTAAACGTCGTACCATAAAGATAATGACGCCAAATCTTCAAGGCGAAAATGATGGCTGCCAGTTCCAGATCATGGACTGGGTATCTAGTCTCATGGGGCTTCAATTGCCTCGAAGCATAAGCTACCACGTGCTTATCTTGCATCAACACGCAGCCCAAACCTTGCAATGATGCATCCGTGTACAAGGCAAACTTCTTATTCTCAGAAGGGATCACCAACACTGACGCTGTCGTCAAACGACGCTTCAACTCTTGGAAGCTTCCCTCACAAGCTTCGGACCAATAGAACGGGACTCCTTTCTGAGTCAGCTGTGTCAATGGCTTAGCGATCTTAGAGAATCCTTCGACGAAACGTCGGTAATAACCCGCTAAACCAAGGAAGCTCCGTATCTCGGGCATAGAAGTGGGTGCAGCCCACTCCATAACAGCTTCAATCTTTCTGGGATCCACAGATAGTCCACTGCTAGATATAACATGACCCAAGAATACCACACTGTCCAACCAAAACTCGCACTTGCTAAGCTTTGCATATAACTGATGATCCCTAAGGATCTGAAGTACTGTCCTCAAGTGCTCCACATGTTCTTCTTCAGTCCGGGAGTAGATAAGTATATCATCAATGAAGACTATGACGAACTGGTCCAAATATGGCTGGAATACCCTGTTCATTAAACTCATGAAAATAGCTGGGGCATTCGTCACCCCAAAGGGCATAACTAAGAATTCATAGTGCCCATATCTGGTCCTGAAAGCTGTCTTCTGCACATCATCTTCCCTTACCCGAATCTGATGGTATCCCGACCTCAGATCGATCTTACTGTAGAGTCTCGTACCCTGCAACTGATCAAATAAATCATCGATCCTCGGAAGCGGATACTTGTTCTTTACTGTGGCTTTGTTCAGTTGTCTGTAATCGATGCACAGACGCATCGAACCATCTTTCTTTTTGACAAATAAAACTGGTGCACCCCAGGGCGATACGCTAGGGCGTATGTAGCCCTTGTCAAGGAGTTCTTGCAACTGAACCTTTAACTCCTTTAGCTCTGTTGGTGCCATCCTATACGGGGCACGAGAAATGGCTGACGTCCCCGGTAGTAGTTCGATTCCAAACTTGACCTCTCTCGCCGGTGGAAATCTGGGAATCTCTTCCGGAAATACATCCGGAAACTCCGCCACTACGGGCACATCTCCAACCTTTAATTCTTCCTTCTTTTCAGAAATATCAACAGCATAGATAAGATATCCTGTATGGCCTCGTTCCAATAACTGTGTCATCTTGACCGCAGATATCAACGGAATCTTTGAACGAGAACCATCCCCATAGAACGTCCACTGAACTCCCTTATCAGATCTGAATCAGACAGTCCTCTGCCTGCAGTTCACAACTGCCTGGTACCTATTCAGAACATCAATACCTAATATACAGTCAAAGTATGACATTCCCAGAACGATCAAATCTGACCTAAATTCGTTATCCTCAAAATAATTGAGGCCATCATAGACAATCCGATCAGCAATCAAACTTCTTCCAGCGGGTGTCGAGACTACAAGAGGCGTGGGCGACGGAGAAGTGCATATGTGGTGTCTTTCCACAGAACTCGTCGACACAAAAGAGTGTGACGCACCTGTGTCGATCAATATAAAGGCAGGGTGCGTAAATAAAAGACACGTACCTGCTATAACCTCCTCCGGAGCCGCTGTAGCCTGCTCCCTTGTCAATGCATACACCTGCCCTTGAGGTGGTCCTGTAGGCTGACTTCCATACTGCCTCGGTACATATGGGGGTCTGTGCTGTGCTGCTCTGACTGTAGACCTCTCCGCAGAGTTCTGCTGCCTTCCCCTGTTGGGACACTGTCGAGCAAAGTGGCCTCTGTCGCCACAAACATAACATCCTACACAATTTTTCGTCAGATGTGGTAGCCCACAAAGAGAGCATTGGACCTCCCCAACACTACCTCCCCGAGACTGTCCTCCTCTTGGTGGGGCGTCATTCCTGCGGTTTCCTTTCCATCTGTTCTCGGGCCTCCTACCACTGAATCTAGACGTTGAAGTGTTCCCCCAGGCTTAAACCGATCACCCCTTGGCTTTAAATTGTCGGAAGTAGATTTCTGAGGGGGTGCTGGAGGTGGTACAGCATTAGGGTATGCACCAACCCCTAGTTCAGCTAACTCAGCCCGTGTAAGTGCATCGTCAAAGCAAGTGGGGCCATATGTAATCACCCTATCATAAAGTTCCGGCCTCAAGCCCTTCATAAAGTTCCTCATTTTTGCTTGAGTGTCGGCGGCGATATGAGGTACATATCTGAGTAGAGAACAGTAGTGGAGGGCATAATCTGACACCGGCATGGTACCTTGCTTCAATTTAGTAAACTCATCCTCTTTAGCCTGACGTGCAGCCGCTGAAAAGTATCGGGCCAGAAATCTAGTTCTAAACAGTTTCCAGTTTACTTCTTGACCCTGTGCCTCTTGTTCAATCACGGTGGTCTTCCACCACATCAGTGCTTTCTTAGCTAATTGGAACTCTGCTAGCCTTATCCAGGTCGTCTTTGCACACGGGGCTGCCACAAATATTTGTTCTATCCTTTCTAGCCATTCCTCGGCTCGCTCCCCTGTTTCAGTCCCTTCAAATGTCGGGGGCCGATACGCTAGGAATTGAGTCAAACTCAACTCTCCCGGCAATAACTGTTGCTCGGACGGCTCTTCGCCTAGGGCTGGCGGGGGTAGGGGATTCGTGCGCCCCGCACTAGCATTAACACTTACCGCATCGCCAATGTCGATATTTGCTGCCATGCTGCAACACAAGGGTTAACAACTAGATACAAAAACAGTTCATATATACATCGTTAGAAAGCCATAACATGTTGTCATAACAGCCATATACTACTCGTAGGTAACATAACATGTTAAAAGTAAGCACCTAACCAACCTATTGTTAAGGCTACCCTTCACTCATACCCGGGTTCTCTAACCACTGCTCTGATACCACTAATGTAGGGTCTTCCTACCTTAACATCATATTAATAACGTATTATGGACTAAATATGCATTAATGACATCTTCGGGTTCCGGTTGTAGTTTTGAGCTAATTAGATTACATGCCAAGGATAAATTTGTAAAAGTTAAATTAATTACATCCTCAAAATGAAGTATATCGATAGTATTATACTACTCCTAGAGTAGAAACTATCCCAAAAAGAAATTCTGTAATCTATCTTCTTTTATGCTCCCTTAGCTCACTGTCTCAACCCGACCCTTAGTATTGGTCCAAAAGTGTACCTACAGGAACAACCCATCATGAGCATGCACATCGTTATTTAGCATCATAAGTTAAAGGCATATAAATAAATGCATAGAATTAATTGGTAACGTATACTTCCTGGTTAATCGTATTATCCCTCTTTGGTTGTCCCTGTTTCATAGTTATGCATATCATCATTAGTTCTTGACATAAATGATTAAAATCATACTTCACATATATGCTCACAACAAACTATGTTAATTAGAAATGGGACTGTCCGAGTTTTATCATGACAGTGGTACATTTGGCCCCCTCGCTCGACATAACACATCATATGATACCCATCGCTACGCCTTGATAGCGGATGTATCTCTTTGTTCAGCGGATGATACCCCTCGCTGTCTTTATGAGCTTGATGAATCGGGTGTTCCAACCCTATCTTGATCAGTTCGTCATTGTATTCATCGACGACATTCTCATCTACTCCCGGAGCGAAGAAGAGCACATGAAACACTTGAGGACAGTGCTCCAGATTCTCAGAGACCACCAGTTGTATGCCAAGCTCAGCAAGTGTGAACTTTGGTTGAGCAGTGTAGTGTTTCTGGGGCATGTCATATCTAGCAGCGGGATATCAGTGGATCCCAGGAAGATTGAAGCTGTGATGGAATGGGCTGCACCCACTTCTGTACCTAAAATACGGAGCTTCCTTGGTTTGGCCGGTTATTATCGACGCTTTGTCGAGGGATTTTTGAAGATTGCCAAGCCGTTGACATAGTTGACCCAGAAGGGAGTACCATTCTTTTGGTCAGAAGCTTGTGATGAGAGCTTCCAGGAGTTGAAGCACCGTTTGACGACGGCGCCAGTATTAGTGAGTCCTACGGAAAACTCCAGATTTGTTTTGTATACCGATGCATCACTTCAGGGCCTTGGGTGTGTACTGATGCAAGATAAGCATGTGGTAGCTTATGCGTCGAGGCATTTGAAGCCGCATGAGACTAAATACCCAGTCCACGACTTGGAATTGGCGGCTATCATCTTCGCCCTGAAGATTTGGAGACATTACTTGTATGGTACTTCATTTACCATTTACACGGATCACAAGAGCCTCAAGTTTTTATTCACTCAGGCGGAGCTGAACATGAGGCAGAGAAGGTGGATGGACTTACTCAAGGACTATGATTGTGAGATTGAGTACCATCCCGGAAAAGCTAATTTGACAGCAGACGCTTTGAGCCCAAAAGGTGAGGAGTACTGTTGAGGACGTCATCCATTTGTCGGCTATGATGACCTCCTATTGCCATCTAGGCTATGATTTCGACATAGATGCATCACATGTGCATGTATCGACCTTGTTAGCTGAGCCAGATATCTATGAGAACATCAGGAGAGCTCAGAAGTTAGATGATGAGGTTCAGAGATGGTTATCTTTAGTACATTGTGATATCCCCGAAATGATTAGGTGTTATTTTAAACATTAATCATTGTTGTGAAAATTATGGTATTAATTCTTGTGTTGAATTAATAATATTGGGAAATGCATGTGAGGGTGCATGTGTTATATGTTGGGATTTTCGGGTTGTGGCATTATTATTTGGGGTGTGTGTTGTTTGTTTTGGTAAAGCATTTTTAAATGGGAGTTGAAGTATTTTATTGAGAAAATACTATAAAATATCATGTGAGGATATTTTAATACATCGTGCTAAATACCGGGACCAAAACATAACACATCACTTAACCCCCCACTCAACCACCTCCCCTTGACCCACACCCTGCTGCCAGCTGCCAGCTGCTTGCCCATGCCCCTTGCCCCATCTCCCACTCGACCTTGTCATAGCTGAAATCACTCCAATTCTCTCCCAAAATTTGTCCAACAGCTGCTAAGGAAGTTAGGGAGGAGATCTTCCATTTTTATTGCTTGGAAAGCTTCCAAAAATCGGAGCAAAAAGGGGTGAGAAACCATTTCTGGGTTTGAAATTTAGTTGTTGAGTTCATACTTTTATTGGTGTGAAAAATGGCATGTTAGCTTAGGTTTCTTAAAACCTTCGATTTAAATGCTCACATGGTGTTGTTATGAAGCTCTTTGCATTTTTCCTTATGTATATTACATGTTTATGTTGAGGAAATAAGCATGTAAAGTAAGGTGTTCGGAAATCTGGGTAGGAGTATGCCCTGTTTTTCTGGGAAAAATGTGGACTGGGAGTGATTTTGAGGAGGTGATATTATGCATGTTAGATGGGTTTTAGGGTGAACCTTCGATTTGAGTACATGCATGGTATCTTGTCAAGCCCAGGACGTTTTATATTTGAGCATGCCTTATGAAATATGTTGTAGTTTTTATAGCATGAAATGAAGTACTCGAGAAATCTGGGAATGAAAATGTTGCCCTGTTTCCAGAAAAGTTGATCGAGTACTTGTGTAAATGGTCGACGTTTATGCATGTGGGTTTATGTTTGGGGTGTAAATTTGATATCAATACATTCAGGGTAGTGTATTGTAACTTCTAGCATGTTGAGTTTGGCATGTGGTATGTATTACATGTTAGATCAAGAGGCATAAATATCGGTGTTAAAGAGTTTCCGGAAATCTGGGCTGAAACAGAGCGATCGATCGATCGGTGAAGAACACCGATCGATCGGCAAAAGCCGTAGCATTTTTCCAAAATTCAAACAGTTCACCGATCGATCGGTGATGAGGACCGATCGATCGGTAGTGTCTTTTTTTTAAAATGTGGAATTTGTTTTAAATTTGATATTGGATTGTAATGAGACATCTAATATTGTGTTGTACACTGGTGTAGAGCCTTCACAGACAGCTACACAGCGCAGGGGATAGAGTCCCACAACACACTACATTTTGGAAAGGTACGTAAGCGACGTACGGGCATCCCAACGGTAACATGTACTTATGTTTGTCTGTTTGACACATGATGAATGCAATGTGATGCATTAAGAGTTGATACATGTTATTATGCATTGTTGTTGCATATTGTGATGTGGAATAAAGAGGTGTATTCCACGAGTCAGGGGTGATCACAGTGAAGGTTTAATGCTTACGCTTGACCGCTAAAAATGTGGAGCGGGAGGGGGGAGGCTCGCTTGCACATGGAGGCGGGGTATACCATACTAAGCGATGATGAGATACCGCTAGTATGAAGAAGCGAGGATGAGATACCGCTTGTTTTGAGATTGTAAAGCGAAGAAGCATTAAAATAACTGATGATGATTGACTCAAGAAAAAGAGATGATATGTCATGACATTTATTTGTGAAGCCATATATTCATATAGTGTTTTGATTATGAATTGTGGTACAGGGACAACCAATGAGCATTGTAAATGTGATGGAAATACAGGAAGTGCTTTGTATTTTATGATTATGCATTTACGTCTTACATTCATATTTTGTGGTATATGAATTATGTTATGCTCATGTGTTGGGGGTTGTCTTTGTAGGTGCTTTTGATGATGAGAACCAGGGTCGGGGTTGAAAAGCCGAGCTGTAAGGAGTGCTACAGGATTAGCATGTTAGAGAAATTTTGTATAGCTTCTACTTGTGGTAGAGTAAGACTATATGGTAGTACCTTTTGTAGGAATTTGTGAAATTCCTTTTGAAACTTTTGGTACTGTATCTTTTAAGCTCAAGTTAATCAACATGACTCATTACTCTGATTTATTCATATGAATGTTTAGTTCTCTTAATCGCACCTATTAGTATACTGAGATATCGGGGTCTCACATTTAGTGGTATCAGAGCAGTGGTTAGATAACCAGGGAAGAGTGAAGGGTAGCCTTTAGAGACAAGTTGGTTAGGTATTCATTGTTGGGCATGTTATGCATGTGATGCATATTTTTGTATGAGTGTTATACTAACATGCTTTGAATATTATACTCTTGTTATCTAACGGCTTATACTATGAACTGCTTTTGGTATTGTTGTTAACTCTTGTGTTGCAGCATGGCGGCTATTAACCCGGAGAACCTCAATGAAGAGGTAGGGGATATGGGCAGTATGAATGCTAGTGTTGCTCATATGAATCCTTTACCGCCACCTGCTGTGGGAGTGGAGCCCAGTGCACATATGTTATTACCAGGGGAGCTCAGTTTGACACAGTTTCTGAACTTCCGTCCACCCATGTTTGAGGGGACCGAGTCTGGAGAAGGGGCCGAAGAGTGGCTAGAACGGATAGAGCAGATACTTGTGACTGCGCCCTGTGCACGTACCGCATGGCTGAGGTTAGCCGAGTTTCAGATGGCGAAGAAGCCTTCTATGTGGTGGAAGACCACTGTGATGGAGCTGAGGGCTCAAGGTATGGTAGTGGACTGGACTGTATTCAGGACCCGGTTTCCTAACCGGTATTTTTCTGCCGCTGCCAGACAAGTCAAGGAGGACGAGTTCACTAATTTGAAGCAGGGCAACATGTCAGTTTCAGACTTTGCTTTGCAGTATTCCGCACTGTTGAGGTATGTCCCCCATATCGCTGTGAGCAACCATGCAAAGATGAGGCATTTCCTGAAGGGACTGAGGCCAGAACTATTTGACCGGGTTGTCTCCAACAACCCCAGCTCTTTTGATGACGCCCTGACACGGGCAGAGCTGGCAGAGATTGCTGTGGGAGCGTATAAAGACGTTGTACCCCCTTCCGTGCCATCACAGAGGCCTGTTACTGATAGTTTGAAACCACGAGGGGATCAGTTCAAGGCTCGTGGAGCCTCATCATCTTCCAGATTTAGCGGGAAGAAATCTCAGAGTCAGAAGCAGAGCAATCGAGGACCTACACAGGGGAGTAAGGCAGGAGGGGACAGGTGTGACCGCTGTGGAGGATTTCACTTGTCACGTGACTGCCGAGGCTGTTATGTTTGTGGCAAGGTGGGCCACTTAGCTCGGAATTGCCCCAATCGGGCAAGTCAGGCAGACTCAGGGCCGAATAGGCCAAGATTTGATGCTAGGACGGCACCACCGAGGCAGCAGTTTGTGCCTCGACCACAGGGAGGTCAGGCGACAGGACCACCGCAGGGACAAGTGTATGCACTGACTAGGGAGCAGGCTGAGGCAGCCCCGGAGGAGGTCATTGCTGGTACGTGTCATTTATTTATGTACCCTGCATTTATTTTGGTAGATACAGGTGCTTCTCATTCTTTTGTATCTGTTGCTTTTGTGGAGAGACACCACTTGTGCTCGTCTCTGTTACCCACGCCTCTCATGGTCTCGACACCCACGGGAAAGCATGTGATTGTGGACCGACTGTTATCTGATTGCCTCATTTATTTTGAGGGCAATGATCTGAGGGCCGATCTGATTCAGTTAGAGATGACAGATTTTGACTGCATTATCGGCATTGATGTGTTGAGCAGATACCGAGCTGTGGTAGATTGCCGACATAGGATGGTACGTTTTCGATCTGATCAGGGGTTCCAGTGGACTTTTTATGGGGACGGCTCTCGTCCAAGGATTCCAGTGATCTCAGCGGTTAAGATGTCGCGGTTATTGGAACGTGGCCACACTGGGTACCTTATTTATGCCGTGAATGCATCAGAAGAGAAGGAAGTGAGAGCCGAGGACATTCCAGTTGTGGCGGAGTTCATTGATGTATTCCCAGATGAGATTCCGGGGTTTCCGCCTGTCAGGGATGTTGAGTTCGCCATTGAGCTGCTGCCAGGGACTTCTGCTATTTCTCATGCCCCTTACAGGATGGCACCGACAGAGCTGAGAGAACTGAAGGTACAGTTACAGGAGCTCCTCGACAAGGGATACATTCGTCCTAGTGTATCGCGTTGGGGTGCGCCAGTATTGTTCGTGAAAAAGAAGGATGGTTCAATGCGTCTGTGCATTGACTACAGGCAACTGAACAAGGCCACAGTGAAGAACAGATATCCACTTCCGAGGATTGATGACCTGTTCGATCAGCTTCAGGGTACAGAGGTGTACTCAAAGATAGACTTGAGGTCAGGCTATCATCAGGTGCGGGTTAGAGCAGGCGATGTCCAAAAGACGCTTTTAGAACTCGGTATGGGCACTACGAGTTCTTAGTGATGCCATTCGGAGTGACAAATGCACCTGCAGTTTTTATAAGCTTGATGAACAGAGTATTTCAGGAGTACCTCGATCAGTTTGTGATCGTATTCATTGATGACATCCTCGTCTACTCGAGGAGTGAGGAGGAACATGCCGATCATTTGAGGACAGTACTTCAGATTCTCAGAAATCATCAGTTGTACGCCAAACTCAGCAAATGTGAGTTTTGGCTGAGCAGTGTATCATTTTTGGGCCATATCATATCACAAGAGGGGATATCAGTAGACCCGAGGAAGATAGAGGCAGTTATGGATTGGTCTGCCCCTACTTCAGTCAGTGAAATTCGAAGTTTTCTTGGACTGGCTGGCTATTACCGACGTTTCGTCGAGGGTTTCTCAAAGATCGCCAAGCCACTTACACAGCTGACTCAGAAGGGAGTTCCATTCCTTTGGTCGGAAACTTGTGAGCAGAGCTTCCAGGAGTTGAAGCACAGATTGACTTCAGCGCCAGTTTTGGTAATTCCCAGGTAGAACAAAGGATTCGTTCTCTATACCGACGCATCGCTTCAGGGTTTAGGATGCGTGCTGATGCAGGATAAGCACGTTGTGGCTTACTCTTCGAGACAATTGAAGCCACATGAGACGAGGTATCCGGTCCATGACCTGGAGCTAGCAGCTATAGTGTTCGCCTTGAAGATATGGCGACACTACTTATACGGTACCTCATTCACCATCTTCACTGATCACAAAAGCCTGAAGTTCTTGTTTTCACAGGCTGAGCTGAACATGAGACAGAGGAGATGGATGGATCTGCTGAAGGATTATGATTGTGAAATCCTATACCATCCCGGGAAAGCAAACTTGACATCCGACGCTTTGAGTCGGAAGGTGAGAAGCACAGCGGAGGATGCCATGTGTCTATCAGCTATGTTGGGCTCCTACTGCCATTTGGGATTTGATTATGATGTGTCTACTTCACCAGTACAGGTTTTGACCTTGTTACTGAGCCTGCTATTTATGATCACATTAGGAAGGCTCAGGGGACCGATGCAGAGGTTCAGAGATGGATGTCAGTGGTCCATTCAGGGCAGCCATCGAGATTCAAAGTGGCTGAGGACGGTTCTCTGAGACTTGGCGACAGATGGGTGGTTCCAGATACACCCGAGTTGCGTCAGGGTATATTACAGCGAGCTCATTGCAGCAGGATGAGTGTCCACCCGGGCGGGAAGAAGATGTATAAGCATCTACGCAACCAGTTCTGGTGGAGGCGTATGAAACAAGATGTCACCTCATTCGTCAAGAGATGTTTGATCTGTCAACAGGTGAAGGCTGAGAGACAGAGGCCTGGAGGTGAGCTAAGGAGCTTGGAGATACCACAGTGGAAGTGGGAGCACATATCCATGGACTTCGTGACCCACTTACCAAGGACTGTTTCGGGTTTCGATGCTATATGGGTAGTCGTCGACAGATTGACTAAGAGTGCTCATTTCATTCCCTACTGTATGACCTTCACGCACTTGAGGATGGCACAGTTATATATCAGAGATGTGGTGAGACTGCACGGGATCCCTGTTTCGATTGTGTCTGATCGAGATCCGTGGTTTACATCTCACTTTTGGGATGGTCTGCAGACAGCTCTAGGTCCGGAGTTGAGGCTGAGCACAGCCTATCACCCTCAGACGGACGGACATACCGAGCGTACAATACAGACGCTCGAAGATATGTTGAGAGCTTGTGTGCTAGAGTTCGACACTTCATGGCAGGACTCGATAGCCTTGGTGGAGTTCTCTTACAACAACAGCTACCAGGCAAGTATACAGATGGCTCCTTTCGAGGCCCTCTATGGTAGGCGTTGTAGGTCACCCTTGTGTTGGGATGACATGTACCGTAAGTCGGTTGGAGGACCAGAGTTGGTTCAGGACATGGAAGAGAAAGTTAAGGTTATCAGAAGAAAGATGAAGGCAGCTCAGGACAGACAGGCAGCGTATGCCAATCAGCGGCGAAGACCGTTGGAGTTTCAGTTGGGCGACAGAGTCTTTCTGAAGATCTCAGTTTTCAGAGGTGTGGTACGGTTTGGTATGCGGGGGAAGTTATCCCCGAGATATGTGGGGCCGTACGAGATCTTGTAGCGTGTGGGTACTCTGGCTTACCGGTTAGCTTTACCGCCCTCTCTGTCTGGCATTCACGATGTATTTCATGTGTCTATGTTGCGGAAGTACGAGCCAGATCCTTCTCATGTGTTGCAGCCTTCTGAGGTTCAGATTGAGTCAGATGTTTCCTATGTTGAGCGGCCTATCAGGATTTTAGATAGGGCAGATCGCAGACTGAGAAACAAAGTTATTCCTATGATCAAGGTTCAGTGGGATCGTAGGGGTGTCGAGGAGGCCACGTGGGAGACAGAGCGACACATGGTGCAGCACTATCCAGAGCTGTTTTCTGGTATGCGTTTATGTTTTGTTTTACTTCATGTTGGTAAGCATGCTGATTTCGAGGACGAAATCTTATAAGTAGGGGAGTATTGTGATATCCCCGAAATGATTAGGTGTTATTTTAAACATTAATCATTGTTGTGAAAATTATGGTATTAATTCTTGTGTTGAATTAATAATATTGGGAAATGCATGTGAGGGTGCATGTGTTATATGTTGGGATTTTGGGGTTGTGGCATTATTATTTGGGGTGTGTGTTGTTTGTTTTGGTAAAGCATTTTTAAATGGGAGTTGAAGTATTTTATTGAGAAAATACTATAAAATATCATGTGAGGATATTTTAATACATCGTGCTAAATACCGGGACCAAAACATAACACATCACTTAACCCCCCACTCAACCACCCCCCCTTGACCCATACCCTGTTGCCAGCTGCCAGCTGCTTGCCCATGCCCCTTGCCCCATCTCCCACTCCACCTTGTCATAGCTGAAATCACTCCAATTCTCTCCCAAAATTCGTCCAACAGCTGCTAAGGAAGTTAGGGAGGAGATCTTCCATTTTTTATTGCTTGGAAAGCTTCCAAAAATCGGAGCAAAAAGGGGTGAGAAACCATTTCTGGGTTTGAAATTTAGTTGTTGAGTTCATACTTTTATTGGTGTGAAAAATGGCATGTTAGCTTAGGTTTCTTAAAACCTTCGATTTAAATGCTCACATGGTGTTGTTATGAAGCTCTCTGCATTTTTCCTTATGTATATTACATGTTTTATGTTGATGAAATAAGCATGTAAAGTAAGGTGTTCGGAAATCTGGGTAGGAGTATGCCCTGTTTTTCACGGAAAAATGTGGACTGGGAGTGATTTTGAGGAGGTGATATTATGCATGTTAGATGGGTTTTAGGGTGAACCTTCGATTTGAGTACATGCATGGTATCTTGTCAAGCCCAGGACGTTTTATATTTGAGCATGGCTTATGAAATATGTTGTAGTTTTTATAGCATGAAATGAATTACTCGAGAAATCTGGGAATGAAAATGTTGCCCTGTTTCCAGAAAAGTTGATCGAGTACTTGTGTAAATGGTCGACGTTTATGCATGTGGGTTTATGTTTGGGGTGTAAATTTGATATCAATACACTCAGGTAGTGTATTGTAACTTCTAGCATGTTGAGTTTGGCATGTGGTATGTATTACATGTTAGATCAAGAGGCATAAATATCGGTGTTAAAGAGTTTCCGGAAATCTGGGCTGAAACAGAGCGACCGATCGATCGGTGAAGAACACCGATCGATCGGCAAAAGCCGTAGCATTTTTCCAAAATTCAAACAGTTCACCGATCGATCGGTGATGAGGACTGATCGATCGGTAGTGTTCTTTTTTTTAAAATGTGGAATTTGTTTTAATTTTGATATTGGATTGTAATGAGACATCTAATATTGTGTTGTACACTGGTGTAGAGCCTTCACAGACAGCTACACAGCGCAGGGGATAGAGTCCCACAACACACTACATTTTGGAAAGGTACGTAAGCGACGTACGGGCATCCCAACGGTAACATGTACTTATGTTTGTCTGTTTGACACATGATGAATGCAATGTGATGCATTAAGAGTTGATACATGTTATTATGCATTGTTGTTGCATATTATGCATTGTTGTTGCATATTGTGATGTGGAATAAAGAGGTGTATTCCACGAGTCAGGGGTGATCACAGTGAAGGTTTAATACTTACGCTTGACCGCTAAAAATGTGGAGCGGGAGGGGGGAGGCTCGCTTGCACATGGAGGCGGGGTATACCATACTAAGCGATGATGAGATACCGCTAGTATGAAGAAGCGAGGATGAGATACCGCTTGTTTTGAGATTGTAAAGCGAAGAAGCATTAAAATAACTGATGATGACTGACTCAAGAAAAAGAGATGATATGTCATGACATTTATTTGTGAAGCCATATATTCATATAGTGTTTTGATTATGAATTGTGGTACAGGGACAACCAATGAGCATTGTAAATGCGGTGGAAATACAGGACGTGCTTTGTATTTTATGATTATGCATTTACGTCTTACATTCATATTTTGTGGTATATGAATTATGTTATGCTCATGTGTTGGGGGTTGTCTTTGTAGGTGCTTTTGATGATGAGAACCAGGGTCGGGGTTGAAAAGCCGAGCTGTAAGGAGTGCTACAGGATTAGCATGTTAGAGAAATTTTGTATAGCTTCTACTTGTGGTAGAGTAAGACTATAGGGTAGTACCTTTTGTAGGAATTTGTGAAATTCCTTTTGAAACTTTTGGTACTGTATCTTTTAAGCTCAGGTTAATCAACATGACTCATTACTCTGATTTATTCATATGAATGTTTAGTTCTCTTAATCGCACCTATTAGTATCTTGAGATATCGGGGTCTCACATTTAGTGGTATCAGAGCAGTGGTTAGATAACCAGGGAAGAGTGAAGGGTAGCCTTTAGAGACAAGTTGGTTAGGTATTCATTGTTGGGCATGTTATGCATGTGATGCATATTTTTGTATGAGTGTTATACTAACATGCTTTGAATATTATACTCTTGTTATCTAACGGCTTATACTATGAACTGCTTTTGGTATTGTTGTTAACTCTTGTGTTGCAGCATGGCGGCTATTAACCCGGAGAACCTCAATGAAGAGGTAGGGGATATGGGCAGTATGAATGCTAGTGTTGCTCATATGAATCCTTTACCGCCACCTGCTGTGGGAGTGGAGCCCAGTGCACAGATGTTATTACCAGGGGAGCTCAGTTTGACACAGTTTCTGAACTTCCGTCCACCCATGTTTGAGGGGACCGAGTCTGGAGAAGGGGCCGAAGAGTGGCTAGAACGGATAGAGCAGATACTTGTGACTGCGCCCTGTGCACGTACCGCATGGCTGAGGTTAGCCGAGTTTCAGATGGCGAAGAAGCCTTCTATGTGGTGGAAGACCACTGTGATGGAGCTGAGGGCTCAAGGTATGGTAGTGGACTGGACTGTATTCAGGACCCGGTTTCTTAACCGGTATTTTTCTGCCGCTGCCAGACAAGTCAAGGAGGACGAGTTCACTAATTTGAAGCAGGGCAACATGTCAGTTTCAGACTTTGCTT
The DNA here is from genome assembly GCA_907163345.1 of Haberlea rhodopensis. Lineage (NCBI taxonomy): Eukaryota > Viridiplantae > Streptophyta > Magnoliopsida > Lamiales > Gesneriaceae > Haberlea > Haberlea rhodopensis. The sequence goes on from CAJQUN010000291.1 coordinate 167,981, forward strand.
TGCAGTATTCCTCACTGTTGAGGTATGTCCCCCATATCGCTGTGAGCAGCCATGCAAAGATGAGGCATTTCCTGAAGGGACTGATGCCAGAACTAATTGACCGGGTTGTCTCCAACAACCCCAGCTCTTTTGATGACGCCCTGACACGGGCAGAGCTGGCAGAGATTGCTGTGGGAGCGTATAAAGACGTTGTACCCCCTTCTGTGCCATCACAGAGGCCTGTTACTGATAGTTTGAAACCACGAGGGGGTCAGTTCAAGGCTCGTGGAGCCTCATCATCTTCCAGATTTAGCGGGAAGAAATCTCAGAGTCAGAAGCAGAGTAATCGAGGACCTACACAAGGGAGTAAGGCAGGAGGGGACAGGTGTGACCGCTGTGGAGGATTTCACTTGTCACGTGACTGCCGAGGCTGTTATGTTTGTGGCAAGGTGGGCCACTTAGCTCGGAATTTCCCCAATCGGGCAAGTCAGGCAGACTCAGGGCCGAATAGGCCAAGATTTGATGCTAGGACGGCACCACCGAGGCAGCAGTTTGTGCCTCGACCACAGGGAGGTCAGGCGACAGGACCACCGCAGGGACAAGTGTATGCACTGACTAGGGAGCAGGCTGAGGTAGCCCCGGAGGAGGTCATTGCTGGTACGTGTCATTTATTTACGTACCCTGCATTTATTTTGGTATATACAGGTGCTTCTCATTCTTTTGTATCTGTTGCTTTTGTGGAGAGACACCACTTGTGCTCGTCTCTGTTACCCACGCCTCTCATGGTCTCGACACCCACGAGGAGGCTACGTGGGAGACGGAGCGGCATATGGTGCAGCACTACCCGGAACTATTCTCTGGTATGTGATTATGTTTAGTTTCATTTTGGGGTAAGTGCATGTGATTTCGAGGACGAAATCTTATAAGTAGGGGAGTATTGTGATATCCCCGAAATAATTATATGCAAGTTGGGCATTAATTATGTTATGTGATTTTTATGGTGATAATTAATATGTGTGTTGGAATTAATTATCATATGGAAATTCATGGTCACATGGAAAGAGTGACCCGGAAGTGCATTTCAGGGTACATGTTGGGCATGTTGGGAGAATTGTATATTAGCATGATTTATTTGTTATGGTTATCAATTAAATGGAAAGCATGAGTTTAATTGCGATTTTGGTGCATGTTGGTGCAATGTTTTAAAATACCATGTTGGGGTATTTTTATAAATCACGATTAATAGTGGGTATGCAATTTAATTAATCCCCCAAATAACCCACTAATACCCCCCAACCCCACAAAAACCCATCACTCTTTCTTTTTCCCCAAAATCACTTCTCACAAACCCTTCCCTCCTCATTTTCGATTTTTAGCAAAGGGGTGAAGAGAAATCCTTCCAAAAGTTTGATTTGTGAAGTTTATTGGGAGATTTGGAGTCCCCAAGAGGTATGGGTACCTCCTTATGTTTTTGTTGTGTTTGGATTGAGTTTGTGAGGGGTTTGATATGGTTTGAAATGGGTTATTTTGGGTTGGTATTACTTTGGTTGAATGTTGAGTTTTTGAGATGTTTAAAGTGTATTTGGAAGGTTTTATTGTGTTTGATGTTCTTGGTTTGATGGTAGGGGGAGTTGGTATGGATTGGAAATGAGTTTTGGAGCAAAAATGCGATTTTTTGAAGTGCAGGACTCGACGATCGATCGCCCGTTTTTGGCGATCGATCGCGAGCTGGTAGTGTGCTCCAGAGGCTTTTGGCGATCGATCGCCACACTTGGGCGATCGATCGGCGAGGTTGGCGATCGATCGCGCCAAGTGTGGCGATCGATCGCCGAAAGAATAAAAATTGGGATTCGGGCAGTGTGATCTCGCGATCGATCGGCCCTTTGCAGCGATCGATCGCGAGTCACAAAATGTGATGTTTTTGGTTATTTTTGTAGGATTTTTGGTATTGGACTATTATTGGGTTCTAATATTGATTTGTGTGAATATGTAGAACCATCCCAGGTGGCAACACAGCCAAGGAAGTGAGGTCCTACCACATCCTACTTTTGGAAAGGTACGTAGAGGACGTACGGGCACCCAACGGTACATGTATCTAATATACTCATTGTTTATGCATTGTGGATGCGAGCATATATGAGATTATGCATTGTGGATGCAAATACATGTCGAATTGTGCATGATGATTGTATATGCATATGATGGTTATTGGTGCACATCTCATGAGTCATGGTCATCCCTTGATGATTTTAATGCTTGCCGCTATTTGAATTGTTGCCGCTAAATGTGAAGCGAGGGGTGGGAGCGCCGCATGTCACATTTGAGCGTGGTTATCATATAGGGCGAGGAAAGAATATTTGCCGCTCAATGTGAAGCGAGGGGTGGGAGCGCCGCATGTCCATTGAAGCGAGGTTATTCTATGCCGCCTATATATAAATGAGCGAGTGGCATTAAAATACACTGTGATGAACAGACTAGGGATTGGTGATTGGTATTTGGTAATGATGAACAGACTAGGGATTGGTGATTGGTATTTGGTAATGATGAAATTGTATTATGTCATGACATGTGTAGACCATTAAATAATCTATTGATTATACTCATGAGTTATGGTACAGGGACAACCAACCTGGAAGCGTTTAAATGCATGGGAAAAACAGGAAGGGTTTTATTGTGATTTATGCATTTACGCCTTATATTCATATTGTGTTGAATATGAATGATATTATTGCTCATGTTTGGGGGTTGTCCTTGTAGGTACTTTTGGCATGATAAAAAGGGGCTAAAGCGGGTTGAGGTGGTGAGCTTGTGAAGAACACTTTGGTAGATGAAGGACAGGATTACTTTTGTATAGTGTCTACTCTAGGAGTAGTGTAAAGCTATAGTAAATACATTCATTTGATGGGGAATGTAACTAATCCATTTGATAGTCCTTATTTTTGGCATGTAATTCTTAAGGCTCATAGTCTCAACATGATCATTTTACTCTGATAATTTATGTTAGCTCTAATTATGTCTTTAATCCGCACTTAAGGAACTAGGGTCCTTACACAAGGCGTCTGCTGTCAAGTTTGCTTTTCGAGGATGGTACTCTATCTCACAGTCATAGTCATTGAGTAAATCCATTCATCTACTCTGTCGCATATTCAACTCCGCCTGAGTAAACAAGAACTTCAGGCTCTTGTGATCTGTATAAATGTTAAACGACATACCATACAAGTAATGCCTCCAAATCTTCAAGGCAAATATGATAGCCGCCAGCTCCAAGTCATGAACTGGATATCTGCCCTCACGCGGCTTCAACTACCTCGATGCATAAGCTACCACATGCTTATCTTGCATCAGCACACAACCCAAGCTCTGTAGTGATGCATCAGTGTACAGAACAAACCTCTTGTTCTCCATGGGAATCACCAATACAGGCGCCGTCGTCAACCGATGCTTCAACTCTTGGAAGCTTTGCTCACAAGCCTCAGACCAATAGAACGGTATTCCCTTCTGAGTTAACTGAGTCAAAGGCTTAGCAATTTTAGAAAATCCCTCGACGAAGCGTTGATAATATCTGGCCAAACCAAGAAAACTCCGTATCTCGGGTATAGAAGTGGGTGCAACCCACTCCATCACAGCCTCGATCTTCCTGGGATCCACCGATATCCCACTGCTAGATATGACATGCCCGAGAAACACCAAGCTGTTCAACCAGAACTCACACTTGCCGAGCTTGGCAAACAACTGATTATCTCTGAGGATCTGGAGCACTGTCCTCAAATGTCTCACGTGTTCTTCCTCACTCCGAGAGTAGATGAGTATGTCGTCAATAAACACTATGACAAACTGGTCAAGATATGGTTGGAACACCCTGTTCATCAAGCTCATAAAGGCAGCCGGGGCGTTTGTCACACCGAACGGCATCACTAGGAACTCGTAGTGCCCATACCGAGTCCTAAATGTTGTCTTCTGCACATCCTCCTCCCTGACCCGTATCTGATGGTAACCTAATCTCAAGTCAATCTTGTTGTACAGCTTAGTACCCTGCAATTGATCAAATAAGTCATCAATCCTTGGGAGAGGATACTTGTTCTTCACCGTTCAGTTGCCGGTAATTGATGCACAAACGCATCAAACCATCCTTCTTCTTCACAAAAAGAACTGGTGCGCCCCAAGGCGATACGCTAGGGCGTATATATCCTTTTCCAAGGAGTTCCTGTAATTGTTCCTTCAATTCCCTTAACTCCGCCGGTGCCATCCTGTAAGGGGCACGAGAAATAGCGGACGTCCCCGGTAACAACTCAATCCCAAACTCGACTTCTCTAGTCGGTGGAAATCCTAGAATTTCCTCCGGGAACACATCAGCAAACTCTGCTACCACCGGTACATCCTCAACCCTCAACTCTTTATTCTTTCCCGTCATGTCCATGGCATAGATAAGATAGCCCATGTGTCCACGTTCGAATAACTGGGACATTTTGATCACCGATATCAACAGAATCTTCGCACGAACCGTTCCCATAGAGAGTCCACTGAATCCCCATATCGGATCTGAACCGAAACGTCCTCTGCCGACAGTCCACAACTGCTTGATATCTGTTCAGAATGTCGATGCCCACAATGCAGTAGAAGTCTGACATACCCAACACGATCAAATCTGCCTTCAACTCATTGCCCTCAAAATAAATGAGGTAGTCCGTAAGAAACTGATCAGCAACAACATTTCTTCCGGTGGATGTCGAGACCAAAAGAGACGTGGGTAACGGAGATGTGCACATATTATGTCTCTCCACAAAGTCCGCAGACACAAAGGAGTGTGAAGCACCTGTGTCTATCAAAATAAAGGCGGAATATGTAAATAAAAGACACGTACCAGCTATCACCTCCTCTGGAGCTGCATCGGCCTGCTCCCTAGTCAGTGCATAAACCTGCCCCTGAGGTGGCCCCATCGCCTGACCTCCCATCTGTCACGGCACCATCGGTTTCCTCTGCTGCACTGTCCCGCTAGAAAACCTCCCTCTGCCTTCCCTAAGGTCCATTTGCCCTTCACGATTGGGACAACGCCAAGCAATGTGGCACGGCTTGCCACATCTATAGCACGCAGAACAATCATGCATCAAATGCGGCCCTCCGCAGAAGTGACACTTAACTTCTCCAACTCTACTTGCTTGAGTTGGTCCTCCAAAGGTGGATGCACCACCCCTCCGATCTCCTTGCTTCTGGCTATCCGGCCGCTTCCCACTAAATCGGGAAGAAAAAGAAGTCCCATGTGACTTAAAAGATCCTCCCCGAGGCTTCAGATTATCAGATGAAGATCTTTGAGATGGAACTTGTGGGGGTACGGCATCAGGATAAGCACCCACTCCTATCTCTGCTAGTTCTGCTCTAGTAAGAGCATTATCAAAAGACGTTGGGTTGTTGGTAACAACCCGGTCAAACAGCTCCGGCCGCAATCCCTTCAAGAAATGCCTCATTTTTGCATGCCCATTTGTGGCGATATGAGGGACATACCTCAACAGTGAAGAATAGTGCATGGCATAGTTTGATACAGTCATGCTTCCTTGCTTCAGATTTGTGAACTCATCCTCTTTCATCTGTCTCACAGCAGCAGAAAAATATCGGTTCAGAAACCGGGTCCTGAAGAGAGTCCAATCAATCAACATCCCCTGAGCCCTCAATTCCATCACTGTCGTCTTCCACCACATGGAAGACTTCTTTTCTAGTTGGAACTCTGCCAGCCTCAACCATGATGTCCTAGAACAAGGCGCAGACACAAATATCTGCTCCATTCTCTCTAGCCATTCCTCATCTTCTTCCCCTCTCTCTGTCCCCTCAAATCGGGGCGGGTGGAAAGTCAGGAATTGAGTCAGACTTAGCTCCCCAGACAATAACAACTGAGCTATCGGTTCCACGCCCACAGCCGGTGGAGGTAAAGGATTTATCTGAGCAATGCTTGCATTCACGCTTCCTACATCGCCTATCTCCTCATTGAGGTTCCCCAAGTTTATGGCCCCATGCTGTAACACAAGGGTTAACAACAATTCCAAAACAATACATATGATACACCGTTAGATAACATGAATGATAATAAGCATGTTAGTAACAATTTTATATACCAATATGCACCACATGCATAAACATGCCCAAATATAAACACCTAGCCAACCATTTGCTAAGGCTACCATTCACTCGTTCCCGGGTTCTCTAACCACTGCTCTGATACCACTAATGTAAGGACCCTAGTTCCTTAAGTGTGGATTAAAGGCATAAATAGAGCTAACATACATCTAATAGAGTATAAAGTTCATGTTGATGCCTTGAGCTGTTAAGATTACAGTGCCAAATAAAATTCCAAAAAGGATTAATTACATTCCCAACCAATTGAATGTTAATCCTATAGCTTTACACTACTCCTAGAGTAGGGACTATACAAAAGAATTATGCCTGCTAAACCAAAAGCACTCCTCACAAGCTCACCGCATCAACCCGCCTTAGCCCTTCCGCCCAAAAGTACCTACAGGAACCCCCAAAACCATGAGCATATAACAAGCCATATTCACAATAATATGATTGTAATTTAGAAATGTATAAACCCTAAATGTGAATCACTTCCTGTATTTAATACATTTAAATGCTCCCTTTTGTTGTCCCTGTATCACAATCATAATCAATAGATTATAATACCAATAATGTATGTCATGACATGCATCCATTCCATGTATACCAATGGTCATTTCCTGTCTTATTATATCAGTGGCATAATACCCCTCGAGTTTACATGACAGCGGCATTAATACCCCTCGCTTCGACATATTAGCGGCATAATATCCCTCGCAATAGTAATATGACAGCGGAATTATCCTTCGCTTCGACATATTTGCGGCAATATTCTTCATCACTATAATATGACAGCGACAAGTATTCTATCATCGCTTCGACATGAAGGCGGCAAGTATTCTTCATCACTAGAATATAACCTCGACTCACAATCACATGCACCAATGCATCAAATATACACATGCAACCATAATGCATATTCAACCCATGTATGCAACCATGATGCATAACCCTGACCATGTATGCAACCATAATGCATAATTAACTCCATGTGTGCAACCAAAATGCATAACCAATTCAATACGTAAAAATACGTTTTACCGTCCGATGCCCGTACGTCTCACTACGTACCTTAGTTCCAAAATGGAGATGTCGAAGGACTTTATCTCCTTGGTTATGTTGCCACCTGGGATGGTTCTACACATTCACACAAGGCCCTGATCGATCGCGAGATCACACTGCCCGAGCCAACAAAATTCTGCTCTCGGCGATCGACCGCCACATTTGACGCGATCGATCGCGAGGCTCTCCCGATCGATCGCCCAAACATGGAGATCGATCGCCAAGTGCCCCTAGAGTGCACTGCCTGCGTGCGATCGATCGCCAAAAACGGGCGATCGATCGCCGTTGTCTGGAACTCGTTTTTCACCATTTTTGCACCTCAAACTCTTCCCTATCCACACCAACACAAAATGCCATCAAACCAACAACATATAAACACCATAAATATTCAATAATTACATTAATACAACCAAAAATCCAACACCCAACCAACTACAAGACAAACCCAAAACAAACCCATTTCAAAACTAAAATCAAACCCATTTCAAAATAAAACCTCATAAAAACATTAAGGAGGGATCCATACCTCTTATGGACTCCAAATCTCACCATGAATCTCACAAACAAAGATTTTGCAAAGATTTTCCCTCCTCCCTTTTACCAAAATCGAAAATGGGTTTTATGGGTTAGGGTTGGGAGAGTTATTGGTGATAGGTAACGAGTGATGGGGGTGTGGGGGTAGTGGGGTATAAGTGGGGGTTTAATCAATAATTAGCATGATGTATAAAATATCCCATCATGATATTTTAAAAGCATTTTCCAAAAATGCACCAAAACCTCAATTAAATACGTGCTTTACCAAATAATTATCAACCATCACAAATCAAACCATGTTAACACCCAATTTCCCAACATGCATAACATGCACCCCGAAACGCACCACCGGGTCACGCCCACCATGTGACTAAGCATTCCACCATAATAATTAATTCCAATACTAAATTAATTAATCACCAATATTAACACATAACATAAATAAACGCCCAAATGCACATAATTATTTCGGGGATATCACAGCATTGACCTTTCTCTTTTCAATTATTGGTCACATGCCATTACTTATTGAATTGCTAAATGAACTGAGAATATGTTAGTGTATTATAAGGGTGCATGATATGTATGTGGACTTGGTTGGGGAAAGTGGACATTATGTGGAATAATGTATGAAGTTTTCCTATTGGTATGCTATGTGATGGTAGTATGGGTTCTTTTCCCCATATTACATGATCACATGCACTAAATACAATGGTTAATACACTAATAGTGGGTTAAGGGCATGGGGTCCTTACATTAGTGGTATCAGAGCAGTGGTTTGCTTTTGGGGCTATTGAGGGCCTAGGAACATGATGATGGAGAAAGGTAGCACATATTTATGCATGATGGTAGTTATTGTCGTGTGACACAACTATTTGCTTATGTGCTTTTATGATATGGAATGTGGTATTGTTAGCCATGGTGGTTGCAGGATCATATGGAATGCGATGAGATGAGATTGATGGAAACGGTTGACACTTGATATAAAAGTGTTAAAGAATTTGATTTTTGTAGGAAAACCAGGAAATGAGAAACATGATACACTGTCTAAGGACAGAAATGGTGGGTAACAGACAGTGGAATATTCGGGTATGATTTCCATATGATTATGAGATTTCCATTGATAATTGAACATGCAAATGTATTGCAATTAGAGTCCTGCTACGGGTATATCACCAGCGATGGATCATAATATTTGCCGCTCATATGTCGAAGCGATGGTTAATGCCGCTGTCATATCATAGCTAGGGATATTATTGAGCCGCCGATATAACGTAGTTGGATTTGTGGACTGTTGTGCTAACCTTGTTGCAGGTGTATGGAAATATCGGTGAGATTATACAGAATGGGCATCACCTCTTGAGTCCAAAGGACATTGTGCACATGTACGGGGTCACCTCTTGCGCCTACGGGGCATGTGGCACAAACATGGGAGTACCTCTTGGGCCTGCGGAATTATGCCGCTGTCATGTCGAAGCGATGATGCCGCTGTCGTGTCGAAGCGATGGTAAATGCCGCTGTCACGTCGAAGCGATGATGCCGCTGTCATGTCAAAGCAATGATATCACCATTATATCAAAGTGATGATGCCGCTGTCGTGTCGAAACGATGATGCATGCCGTTGTCACGTCGAAGCGATGATGTCGCTGTCATGACGTAGCGACGCGATCGGGAACAAAGTGTTGCATGTAATGTGAGCCACCTCTTGAGTCCGAAAGGAACAAAGTGCTACATGCATGTGAGTACCTCTTGAGTCAACGATTGCCCCCGCTATTCTATTGGTGATGGTTCATGCCGCCGGGTATTCATAGCGATGGTTCATTCCGCTATTCTATTGGCAATGGTTTATACCGCCGGGTATTCATAGCGATGGTTCATTCCGTTATTCTATTGGCAATGGTTTATGTCGCCGGGTATTCATAGTGATGGTTCATTCCTCTATTCTATTGGCGATGGTTTATACCGCCGGGTATTCATAGCGATGGTTCATTCCGCTATTCTATTAGCGATGGTTTATGCCGCCGGGTATCTATATAGCGATGGTTCATTCCACTACATCTATGGGCGATGGTTCATGCCGCCGAGTATCTATATAGCGATGGTTCATTCCGCTACATCTATGGCGATGGTTCATACCGCCGGATATCTATAGCGATGTTTTATGCCGCTAACTCTATGGCGAGGGATCATGCCGCTGATTCTATAGCGATGGGTTATACCGCTATGTACGTAGCACTGGATTACACCGCCTACGAACGATGGGTGCGACTTGCGTACACTGTTGGGCGATGAATACATGTATGCCGCTATCTTGTTAGCGATGAGGTATGGTATAATACAGTTTATTAGCATTATTGTGGATGTCATGCGTCGATATACATGTACCGCACGCGAGTTGACGATGTTATTTGGATGTCATATGTTGACATGTACCGTCACGAGTTGACGATGTTATTTTGAATGTCATATGTTGACATGTACCGTCACGAGTTGACAATGTTATTTTGGATGTCATATGTTGACATATACCGTCACGGGATGACGATGTCATAGTGGGTGTTCTATGTAGACGTGTAGCGTCGTTTTGATAAATAATACGTCCGGGTTTATGTATTTGGTCATATGGTTTGAGTGCCGATGAGGAGCACAAGGTGGTGTCTACGTCATCGATTGACGAGACCGTTACGCCGAGCAAGTTTACTCGATGAATTATGGATGCATTGTACCGGTGAGTGTACTGCATCATGCATTAGAGGTAAATATTTTACGAGTAGCGGTACCTTTGGGTATACTCGCTGGAATGGCTAAGGCCAAGTGATTGGTGGTAAGAGTAGTTATTGAGGAAACTAATCGCTTTTGTCGTTGTGACGTGGGGTAGACATGGTCACACCCACCCTGAGGGTGTGGAATAAGTCCTAATGGATTAGGATTAAATTGTGGTTGAGTAAGGACACTGGGATGTCCATTATGCTTTGATGTTTTAGAGAAATACTGGGTGATGACCCACTACTCTAATGGTTTGTACGGTATGGCATACCGGGATGGAACGTATGGCATGTTGGTAGGTTTGGTATGAGCCTATGGTGGGCAGCGAATCGCTAACCAGGTATTGTTGCAGTAATATAGTGTGCTTTGTAGCCATTATACTGCTCGCTAGAACTGAGTTTGGTGAATCGTGTGATGATATGATGAGGGTCATAATGGACTCTTGTAGTCACTTTGTGGCTTAAGGTTTGAGGCAGGAAATACCTCACGGGGACGTTTATACGTCAAATGTTTGAGGGACTTGTACCGGGACAACTCAATTTTGTTGGGAGTACCAACATGAGTGTCAACAAGTCGTTTTTAGCTCTGGTTGAGCATCCTTGCATATAGAATGCAATGGGGGAACATAATTGGGATTGTGAGATATAGTTAGTGGGTATATTGATTTTATCTCTTGGAGAGATTTGGATTTTACTGTCATGGAGACAGCTAGTATTGGTCGAGGGTTGATTGTGAATCAACCATGGTAAGAATTACTAGTGTTGGACTAGGTAATGGCTTTATATTTTCGGCGAGACGTACGAGGGGGCATCTCTGGGTAGATGCTCGAGGTTTGTGGAGTACTATGGTATTAGTACAGAACATTGTTAGATGTGTACACGTTGCGTATAAGGATTTTTGTGATGCCCCGAAATTAATTATATGCAATTTGGGCATTAATTATGTTTATATGATGAATTATGTTGATAATTGATTTATGTGTTGAAACTAATTATCATGTTGAAATGCTTAGTCACATGATAGGCGTGACCCGGGGTTGCATTTCAGGGTGCATGTTATGCATGTTAGAAAATGAGGTGTTAACATGATTTAATTGTGTTGATTGTTAATTATAAGGAAAGCATGATTTTAGTGGAAGTTGATTGCATTTTTGTAAATGCTTGTAAAAATACCATGTTGGAGTATTTTATGAATCATGTTAAGTTTGGGGTGCAATTTTAAATTAATCCACAACCCCTTTTAACCCTTTACCCATCACTTTAACCCCACTTTAACCTTACTCTTTTAAAAATCCCCAATTCACTCTCAAACCCTACCCATTTAACTATTTTCGATTTTGAGCAAAAGTGGAAGGAGAAATCTTCACAAAACCTTTGTTTGTGAGATTTATTGTAGGATTTGGAGTCCTTAAGAGGTATGGAACCCTTCCTAAAGTTTTTATGATGTTTGGTGTTGAAATGGGTTAGCTTTTGGTGTTTTATGTGGGTTTGTTTTGGGTATATGTTTTATATGTTTGGGGCATGATATTTGAAGTGTTTTATGTGGGTTTTAGTGTGTTATGATGATGTTGATGTTGTAGAAAAGTTTGAGTTTGAAGGGTTTGAAGTAGAGCTTGAAAAATGCTCAAAAATGGCGAATTTTCGATGTACAGGGATTGGCGATCGATCGCCCATTTTTGGCGATCGATCGCGAGCCAGCAGTAGGCTACAGAACCATTTGGCGATCGATCGCCACTTTTGGGCGATCGATCGGCGAGGTTGGCGATCGATCGCGCCAAAAGTGGCGATCGATCGCCGAAGGCACAAAAAGTCAGCAACGGGCGGTGCGATCTCGCGACCGATCGGGGCATCTCAGCGATCGATCGCGAGTCACACAATTATGTGTTTTGTTATTTTTGTGGGATTTTTTGGATATTGGACTATATTTAGCTTCTAATATCGATTTGTATGGTTATGTAGAACCATCCCAGGTACCCACAACTTCAAGGAGATAAAGTTCTACAACTTCTCCATTTTGGAATTAAGGTACGTAAGAGACGTACGGGCATCAGATGGTAACACATTCCTAAACTATGACTATGCATTGATACATAAGTATTTATGATGTTTATGATGATGATTATGATAAGTAAATTATGATGATGATGTTATGATAAAAGATGATGATGTTTATAAGATGATGATGTTTATAAGATGATGACGCTTATAAGATGATGATGTTTATGAGATGATGATGCTTATAAGATGATGATGTTTACAAGATGATAATGTTTACAAGATAATGATGTTTATAAGATGATAATGTTTACAAGATAATGATGTTTATAAGATGATGATGTTTATAAGATGACGAGGTTTATGATATGATGATGATGATGTATGTTTAACATTGTTATTAAGAATGGTTGAATGTCCGGTGGTTGTTATGGGCAAGCGAGGAAGGTACTTGCCGCTCACATAACTAGCGAGGGGATACATCCGCTATCAAGGCGTAGCGAGGGGTATCATAATTCCGCTAAGCGAGGAGATACATCCGCTATCAAGGTGTAGCGAGGGGTATCACAATTCCGCTTTATGTCGAGCGAGGGGACCAATTGTGCCGCTGTCATAATAGGACCAGGACAGCCCCATTTCTAATTAACATTGTTGATTATGAGCTTATGAATGAAGTACGATTTTGATCATTATGTCTAGAACTAATGATTATATGCATGACTATGTAACAGGGACAACCAAAGAGGGTTAATGCGATTAACCAGGAAGTATATGTTACCAAATACTTTCATGCATTTATTTATATGTCATTACCTTATGATGTTAAGTAACGATGTACATGCTCATGATGGGTTGTTCCTGTAGGTACACTTTTGGACTAAAGGGCCTAGTATCGGGTTGAGGCAGTGAGCTAAGAGGAGCAAGACGGACATAGGATACAGGATTTTGATAGTCTCTACTCTAGGAGTAGTGTAAATCTATAGCTTAAACATTCATTATTGAGAATGTAATTAATTAGCTTTTGGAAATTCTAACTTGGCCTGTAATCTTATTAGCTCAAAGCTACAATCGGCGCCCTAAGAAGTTATAAATGCATGTTTAGTCCCTAATATGTTATTACGATGATGTTAAGGTAGGAAGACCCTACATTAGTGGTATCAGAGCAGTGGTTAGATAACCCGAGAATGAGTGAAGGGTAGCCTTAGCAATAAGTTAGCTAGGTGCTCACTTTTAAACATGTTTGTGCATAAGTTGCATATGAAGGATATAATGTTACACTAACATGGTTGATTATCTAACGATGTATTATATGAACTTCTTTTGGGTATTGTTGTTAACCCTTGTCTTGCAGTATGGCAGCGAATGTGGAAGTGGGTGACGCTGTGAGTGTCAATGCAAGTGCCGGACGTACGAATCCCCTACCCCCGCCAGCCTTTGGCGAAGAACCGTCTGAACAGCAATTGCTGCCTGGGGAACTGAGTTTGACTCAATTTCTTGCATACCGACCCCCGACCTTTGAAGGAACTGAAACAGGGGAACAAGCTGAGGAGTGGTTAGAGAGAATAGAGCAAATCTTCGTGGCAGCTCCTTGTGCTAAGACAGCCTGGATCAGACTTGCGGAGTTCCAATTGGCCAAGAAGGCGCTGATGTGGTGGAAGACCACAGTAGTAGAGCAAGAGGCTCAAGGTCATGAAGTCAATTGGAAGCTATTCAGAACCCGGTTTCTGACCCGCTATTTTTCGGCTGCCGCACGACAGGCTAAGGAGGATGAGTTCACCAACCTCAAGCAAGGTAATATGCATGTATCAGATTATGCTCTTCAGTACTGTTCATTGCTCAGATATGTGCCTCATATCGCCACAAGTACCCAAGCCAAGATGAGGAACTTCATGAAGGGCTTGAGGCCTGAACTGTATGACAGGGTGATCACCTATGGCCCTGCTTGCTTTGACGACGCACTTTCAAGGGCTGAGCTAGCCGAACTGGGAGTTGGTGCATACCCTGATGCTGTGTCACCTCCAGCACCCCCTCAGAGGTCTACTTCTGACAATTTGAAACCAAGGGGTGATCAATTCAAGCCAAAGGGGAATACTTCGACTTCGAGATTCAGTGATAAGAGGCCCGAGAATCGTTGGATAGGAAACCGTAAGAATAACGCCCCATCAGGAAGAGGCCAGTCTCAGGGAGGCAGGTTTGGGGAGGTTCAGTGCTCTCTTTGTGGGCAATCACATATGACCAAAGACTGCATAGGTTGCTATGTTTGTGGCAATAAGGGCCACTTTGCTCGGCAGTGTCCCAATCGGGAGGGACAACAGAACTCTGCAGGGAGGCCTGCAGACAGAGCAGTGCAGCACAGGCCACCGTTTGTACCAAGGCAGCATGGAGGTCAGCCTATGGGGCCACCTCAAGGGCAGGTTTATGCATTGACAAGGGAGCAGGCTACAGCGGCTCCGGAAGAAGTGATAGCGGGTATGTATCTTTTATTTATGCACCCTGCTTTTATATTGATAGATACAGGTGTGCCACACTCTTTGTTGGGATATGCCCTAAGACAAGTCAGTAGATGATTGTTTAAGACATACAATGTTTATGGATTTATGAATGGCAATTCATTATTATATATTATTCTTTTAACTGTGCATTGTGAATTAATATATATGTTAATGTCCTTAGAATAATATTGTATTATTCTTAAAGATGTCCCTAGTCAAGTATTATCATGAATAGGGATAATGATAATACGTAGAGACTAGTATATGTTGATCGATGAATTGTTCATTGATATGAGATATCAAATCAACATATGGGTACATGTTAGAGAACGATGTACTGGACAGACCCACCATGAGAATGCAACATGGATAGTTATATGATCGTCATATGCAATTCTCATAGTGATAATAATGTATGTAATCCTTACGACTTGTGATCATCAGAGATCCCAACATAAGGAGTTATGTATCTTGATATCGTCAAACGTTACCCGTAACAGGGTAATCTATAAAGGCGACTATTGGATACACTACGAATTATGTAGAGGGATGTTGACTGATCGAGATAGGATTTGTCCCTCCTATATAACAGGAGATGTGTTTGGCCCTTGATCAAGTGAGAACTAAAATGCATGGCCATGCTCGAATGAGTCGATATGAGATATCGAGCTTATTCGTTTATTCTAGTTCTACTTGGGATCAAGAAATAAAGATTGGATATACGAGTATGACTATTCCATGACTCGTGTTCAATCTAAACACAAAGGACAAAGGGATTAAGTTACTTAATTAATATTATCACAAGTTCTAAAGGTTATGTCGAGTCATTGACATTCTTGTAATTTGGGGAGCATTGATGTGTTGCTAGATAACGCTCAATGCTTGAGACGTAAAATGAGATTTTATGTCACTGCCAACATTACAAGATCCTATCGGGTCGCACAAAAGATTAAATCGAGAAGGGAAATTAAATTCATGGGATGAATTAAATAATTAAGAGGAGTCTTAATTAATAATCATAAGGATTAATTAAATCATGGGCTTAAGCCCATGAAGCTTTGAGAAAGCCTTTAATTAATGATTATTAAGTGTTTAATTGTAAGACAACTTGAATAACACTTCATAACAAAACCTAGCAACCAAAGAAGGGCTCTCGGCCACCTTGTGAAAGTCACACACGGCCGCCTCTCAATCTTGCTCTCGGTTTCTTGATAGCCGAAGAGGAAGAGTGATATTGTGCCAATTTTGATTGTGAATCAAAGGGTGTTTTGGTTCCGGTTTAATATCTTGTCTAGCAACTTGATATTAAACTATCCCTTCACCCGATTTGATCGTGTGGATACCGTTGAGGCAAAACCAATCGAGTTTTGCTTAGTGACTCGGAGAAGGCGTAGGACGTGGTGCAGCTCCGTGGATTCTGCTTCAAACGCGCTACAAGGGTAAGACACTTGTAATTCTCTAATCCGATATGAATCCCTATGTATAGATCGCTGGTTTGTAATCCCAAAATTTTATTCCGCTGCGCTGTATGCTCATGGGGTTACTAACAGTGGTATCAGAGCCAGGTTCAAGGCTCATATCGGATTTTATGTGGTTAAATAGTTTAATCATGTTAGAATTAATATTGCATGCTATTTAAAACTGTATTTTCATATATGATATGGAAAAATCGATTTTGTGAAAATCATCGTATGATAATATATATGATATAATTGACGGATCGAAATATATGATAATTCGTGATCAAAAACCGGAACCTTGGCTTGTGTAGGGCTCACGGCCGACGCCCCCTAGGTGCTAGGGTTTCGAACCCTAGTCACCATGGCTCGGCCGCCGCATCAAATAGGCTAGGGTTTTGAACCCTAGTCAAATAAGCCTCTCGGCCGCCGCTTAAGGGCTAGGGTTCGGACCCTGGCTCGAGCATGGGTCAAGCCGTCGCACTATCTAGGGTTTTGAACTCTATTGGCTCGATAAAGTATTGAGAAGGTGCAAGTTGGCTCGATAGAATCAACATGGTGCAAGGCGGCTAGGGTTTGGAACCCTAGCAGCGCCGCACCCAAGCCGCCGCATGGACCATGGCTCGGCCATGGGCTAGGGTTTCGAACCCTAGGCCCACTATTGGTCCAGCCGTGGGTTTTGGTTCGAACCATGGTGGTTCGTGTTTTAATCGCTTTAGTTCGTGGCATGTGATGTCCCGAGCGTACGATAATTTTTAAAAAATTATATTACAGTTTTAATTAGAATTAAATTTAAATTGTTTAGAATTTAATTAATTAAATGTTAATGCATGCTTTATGTGTTGTTTGAGCATGGTGCGTGGTTATAGCCCTTTGACCTATTAGATAGGATTTGTGAATGATTGTAATTTATAATACGACCTGCGAGTCGTGCCTTTCTCTATTTTATTCTAAATGTAATCCCTCCCCTATGTTCCCCTCGAATGTGAATCGAGGAATTCTATATCTTGTAAATAGTATAGTTTATTTTATTGATGGTGATCAATGAAGATGGAGCATCGTGCCGGGATGAGGAGGCCATTCACAAATTGGAGCCAAAGGAAGGAGCTTATGAAGTTACCTTAGGTTGACTCATAGGAGTTTCTCATTGGCTTGAGAAACTCATTAGTAGGGGCTATAACCATGTCACGTTTAATTATGTATGTTGATGCATGATTTATCTTATGTTTTAGTTTGATAATAGTATTACACATATATGTAGATATGTATACAACTATATGTAGTGGACATATTTTAAATTATCAAATTAATCATGAGATCAATAAATCCCTCTAAAATATTAAGTTTTAGATGCCTTCCAAATAAAAGTACTCGTCAATAACTTCGATTGTACATGTGTGGGTTTGCCAAAGCAAAGCACCGTGGCAATCTTAGTAAGGCGCGAAAGGATAAAAGTGATATCCGTTATACTTTAATTGGGTACGACTTAACTAGGTTATCTCAATAGGATTGGGAACCTAGAGGCATGGGTTGGATCATAATTCATTTGATGAATTGAACAAAGTGTTGTTCGTCCAACTATCCAAGAATTATATGTGATGTAATTGACAAAGTGTTGTCTACCTAAATAACCGAGTCTTGGGCGATTAGCCAAAGCTAACTCAAGATTAGGCGAAATATGGATCTTGGCCCACTAAAAGATTTCGAGGGTTGATATTTTTCAAACAAAATAGTGGGAGTATCATTTAATATAAGACATGTTAAATGATTTAAATCATAAACTTATTTTGCATATTTATATTGTAGATATCCATGGCAACTAACAACGTTACTAGCACTTTATCACTGCGATCGGTCCTTGAGAAGGACAAATTAAATGGGACGAATTTCCTAGACTGGCATAGGAACTTGAGGATAGTCCTCAAACAAGAAAAGAAACAATATGTCCTAGAGGAACCCTTACCCGCTGAGGAACCTCCCCTAACGGCTACAAGAACCGAAAAAGATGCTTACAAGAAGCATCAGAGTGACGCACTTGATGTTGGGTGCCTCATGCTTGCCACCATGAACTCTGAGCTTCAGAAGCAACATGAGGAAATGGAGGCGTTCGATATGATCGAACACTTAAAGCAGTTGTACCAACAGCAAGCTAGACAAGAGAGGTATGACGTCTCTAAAGCGTTATTCCAGTGCAGGATGGTAGAGGGAAGCTTAGTTGGAACTCATGTGCTCAAGATGATTGGGTACATTGAGAATCTGGACAAGCTAGGTTTTCCATTGGACCAAGAGTTGGCCACCGATGTAATCTTGCAATCGTTGCCGGAGAGCTTCAGTCAATTTGTAGTAAATTACAATATGACTGATATGGAAAAGACTCTGCCCCAGTTGCTTGGTATGTTGAGAACATATGAAGCAAATACTAAGAAGACTAAGGCCACAAATGTCCTTATTGTGAATAAAGGCAAAGGAAGGGCCAAAGCTAAAGGCAACAAGAAAGCAAAGAAGGTCTTTGCTAAATCTAAGCCAAAGTCTTCTGCACTAAAGCCAAAGGGAGGGATAGCAAAGGAAGGGAACTGTTTCCATTGCGGTGAGACCGGCCATTGGAAAAGAAACTGCAAAGTATATCTGGAGGATCTAAAGAAAGGAAGTGTGACTTCCGCTTCAGGTATTTTTGTTATAGAAGTCAATTTATCTACTTCTTCATCATGGGTATTAGATACTGGATGTGGATCTCACATTTGTGTAAATGTGCAGGATCTCAAAAGGAGTAGTACATTGGTGAAAGGTGAAGTTGATCTCCGAGTTGGAAATGGAGCAAGAGTTGCTGCATTAGCTATAGGAGATTATCATTTAGCTTTACCTTCTGGTTTATCACTGATTTTAAAAGACTGTTATTTTGTGCCTTCAATTACTAAAAACATTATTTCTATTTCTTGTTTAGACAAGTATGGTTTTTCATTTATAATAAAGGACAATTGTTGTTCTATTTATTTAAATGATATGTTTTATGCTAGTGCACAAATGGTGAATGGTCTTTATGTATTAAATCTTGATATGCCTATCTATAACATAAATACTAAAAGGATTAAAAATAATGATTGTAATCCGACTTATCTCTGGCACTGTCGCTTGGGCCACATAAACGAGAACCGCATATCTAAACTTCATAAGGATGGAGTATTAGATTCATTTGATTTTGAATCATATGAAACATGCGAATCTTGTTTAATGGGCAAGATGACAAAAGCCCCTTTCAAGGGACATGTTGAAAGGGCAAATGTTTTATTGGGACTAATACATAGTGATGTATGTGGACCAATAAGTACGCAAGCTAGAGGTGGTTTTCAATACTTCGTTACATTTACTGATGACCTCAGTAGATATGGGTATGTGTACCTAATGAAACATAAACATGAAACCTTTGAAAAGTTCAAAGATTTCAAGAATGAAGTACAAAACCAACTTGGCAAGAGTATCAAAATCCTTCGATCAGATCGAGGAGGTGAATACTTAAGCCAAGAGTTTCATGACTATCTAAAGGAGTGTGGGATAGTCCCACAACTCACTCCTCCGTATACTCCACAATGGAATGGTGTATCCGAGAGGAGAAATCGAACCTTGTTAGACATGGTTAGATCAATGATGAGTCATGCAGATCTTCCGATATCGTTTTGGGGACACGCTCTAGAAACAGCAATTTTCTTACTGAACCGTGTTCCATCTAAATCAGTGGAAAAGACACCATATGAGATATGGACTGGGAAGCGTCCTAGTATGTCTTTTATGAAGATTTGGGGTTGTGAGGCTTTCGTTAGACGTCACGCCACTAACAAACTTGGACCCAAATCTGATAAGTGTTTATTTGTGGGGTATCCTAAGGAAACGAAAGGGTACTATTTCTATTATCCCACCGAGAACAAAGTAGTTGTTGCTCGGACTGGTGTATTTCTTGAAAGAGAATTTATTTCTAGAAAAACCAGTGGGAGAAAAATAGAACTTAGTGAAGTTCAACCACAAGAAAACACTAAACCTGAGATTGAGATGGAAACAGAGCAGGCACCACAAGCTGTTGTGGAAGAAGTACCTGCTCAAGAGACACAAGCCCAGCGTAGGTCTGTAAGAGAACACCGGGAGCCACAGAGATATGGATTTCTTGTGACTCAACAAGGTGACTTACTACTTATTGATGAGGATGAGCCGTCATCTTATCAACAAGCTATTATGGGCAATGATTCTGAGAAATGGCAAGAGGCCATGAAATCTGAGATGGAATCCATGTATGCAAACCAAGTATGGACTTTGGTTGATCCACCTGAAGGGGTACGACCCATAGGGTGCAAATGGATTTTTAAGAAAAAGACCGATATGGATGGTAACGTACAAACCTATAAAGGTCGGCTGGTTGCAAAAGGATTCAAACAAATTCATGGTATTGACTATGATGAAACCTTTTCACCAGTGGCCATGGTTAAATCCATAAGGATCTTACTTGCAATAGCTGCATTTCATGATTATGAAATCTGGCAGATGGATGTCAAAACAGCTTTCCTTAATGGAAATCTGCTCGAGGATGTGTACATGACACAACTCGAGGGTTTTGTCGATCCAAAGGATGCTGGAAAGATATGCAAGCTACAACGATCCATTTATGGATTGAAGCAAGCTTCTCGGAGTTGGAATCTTCGTTTTGATGATGCAATCAAAGAGTTTGGTTTTATCAAAAATGAAGATGAACCTTGTGTCTACAAGAAGGTCAGTGGGAGCGTAATCATTTTCCTAGTGTTGTATGTAGATGACATACTTCTTATTGGAAATGATATCCCTGCCTTGCAATCTGTAAAGATTTGGCTAGGGAATTGCTTTTCGATGAAAGACTTGGGAGAAGCTACCTATGTATTAGGAATCAAGATCTATAGAGATAGATCGAGAAGGCTTCTTGGTCTAAGTCAAAGTACATACATAGACAAGGTGCTTAAAAGGTTTAGCATGC
This sequence comes from Haberlea rhodopensis, assembly GCA_907163345.1. NCBI lineage: Eukaryota > Viridiplantae > Streptophyta > Magnoliopsida > Lamiales > Gesneriaceae > Haberlea > Haberlea rhodopensis. Next base: position 189,360 of record CAJQUN010000291.1, read on the forward strand.
AAGAATCCAAGAAAGGATTCGTGCCTATGACACATGGTATTTATCTCTCGAAGGAACAGTGTCCTTCAACACCAGATGAGAGACAACGCATGAGTAAGATTCCATACGCGTCAGCTATTGGATCTATCATGTATGCCATGATATGTACTCGTCCCGATGTATCGTATGTTTTGAGCATGACGAGCAGATATCAAGTTGATCCAGGTGAAGGTCACTGGATTGCTGTCAAGAATATCCTAAAGTACTTGAGAAGGACTAAGGATACATTCTTGATTTATGGAGGTGAGGAAGAGCTCAATGTAATGGGTTACACTGATGCAAGCTTCCAAACCAACAAAGATGATTTTCGATCGCAATAAGGATATGTGTTTTGCCTAAGATATGCAAAGTACCAACAGATGATAATGTATCTGACCCATTGACGAAGCCGCTGTCACAGCAGAAGCATGATCGTCATACTAGATCTCTAGGCATTAGGTATATGTCTGAGTGGTCTTAGTGCAAGTGGGAGATTTGTTGGGATATGCCCTAAGACAAGTCATTAGATGATTGTTTAAGACATACAATGTTTATGGATTTATGAATGGCAATTCATTATTATATATTATTCTTTTAACTGTGCATTGTGAATTAATATATATGTTAATGTCCTTAGAATAATATTGTATTATTCTTAAAGATGTCCCTAGTCAAGTATTATCATGAATAGGGATAATGATAATACGTAGAGACTAGTATATGTTGATCGATGAATTGTTCATTGATATGAGATATCAAATCAACATATGGGTACATGTTAGAGAACGATGTACTGGACAGACCCACCATGAGAATGCAACATGGATAGTTATATGATCGTCATATGCAATTCTCATAGTGATAATAATGTATGTAATCCTTACGACTTGTGATCATCAGAGATCCCAACATAAGGAGTTATGTATCTTGATATCGTCAAACGTTACCCGTAACAGGGTAATCTATAAAGGCGACTATTGGATACACTACGAATTATGTAGAGGGATGTTGACTGATCGAGATAGGATTTGTCCCTCCTATATAACAGGAGATGTGTTTGGCCCTTGATCAAGTGAGAACTAAAATGCATGGCCATGCTCGAATGAGTCGATATGAGATATCGAGCTTATTCGTTTATTCTAGTTCTACTTGGGGATCAAGAAATAAAGATTGGATATACGAGTATGACTATTCCATGACTCGTGTTCAATCTAAACACAAAGGACAAAGGGATTAAGTTACTTAATTAATATTATCACAAGTTCTAAAGGTTATGTCGAGTCATTGACATTCTTGTAATTTGGGGAGCATTGATGTGTTGCTAGATACCGCTCAATGCTTGAGACGTAAAATGAGATTTTATGTCACTGCCAACATTACAAGATCCTATCGGGTCGCACAAAAGATTAAATCGAGAAGGGAAATTAAATTCATGGGATGAATTAAATAATTAAGAGGAGTCTTAATTAATAATCATAAGGATTAATTAAATCATGGGCTTAAGCCCATGAAGCTTTGAGAAAGCCTTTAATTAATGATTATTAAGTGTTTAATTGTAAGACAACTTGAATAACACTTCATAACAAAACCTAGCAACCAAAGAAGGGCTCTCGGCCACCTTGTGAAAGTCACACACGGCCGCCTCTCAATCTTGCTCTCGGTTTCTTGATAGCCGAAGAGGAAGAGTGATATTGTGCCAATTTTGATTGTGAATCAAAGGGTATTTTGGTTCCGGTTTAATATCTTGTCTAGCAACTTGATATTAAACTATCCCTTCACCCGATTTGATCGTGTGGATACTGTTGAGGCAAAACCAATCGAGTTTTGCTTAGTGACTCGGAGAAGGCATAGGACGTGGTGCAGCTCCGTGGATTCTGCTTCAAACGCGCTACAAGGGTAAGACACTTGTAATTCTCTAATCCGATATGAATCCCTATGTATAGATCGCTGGTTTGTAATCCCAAAATTTTATTCCGCTGCGCTGTATGCTCATGGGGTTACTAACACTCTTTTGTGTCGACTAGTTTTGTGGAAAGGTACCACATATGCACTTCTCCGTCGCCCACGCCTCTAGTAGTCTCGACACCCGCTGGAAGAAGTTTGATTGCTGATCGGATTATCTATGATGGCCTCATTTATTTTGAGGATAGCAAGCTAAGGTCATATTTGATTGATCGGGGAATGTCAAATTTTGACTGCTTTGTGAGTGTTGATGTTCGGAGGACAGCTTTCAAGACTAGATTTGGGCACTATGAATTCTTAGTCATGACCTTTGGGGTGACGAATGCCGCAACTGTGTTTATGAGTCTGATGAACAAGGGGGTTCCAGCCATATTTGGATCGGTTCATCATTGTTTTCATTGACGATGTACCTTTTTTACTCCCGAACTGAAGAGGGACACGTAAAGCACTTGAGGGCAGTACTCCAGATCCTTAGGGATCATCAGTTATATGCAAAGCTCAGTAAGTGCGAGTTTTGGTTGAGCAGTATGCTGTTCTTGAGTCATGTTATGTCTAGCTGAGGGATGTCTGTAGATCCCAAGAAGGCTGAGGCTGTGTGTTGATGCAAGATAAGCACGTGGTGACTTATGCTTCGAGGCAGTTGAAGCCTCATAAGACGAGATACCCAGTTCATGATCTGGAACTGGCGGCCATCATTTTCGCCTTGAAGATTTGGCGGCATTATCTATATGGTACTTCATTACCATTTTTTTTCGGACCATAAGAGCCTGAAGTTTCTATTCACTCAGGCTGAACTGAATATGAGGCAAGGAAGATGGATGGATTCACTCAAAGATTTTGATTATGAAATTGAGTACCATCCTGGTAAAGTAAATTTGATAGCAGACGCCTTAAATCGGAAGGTGAAGAGTACTATTCAGGACGCTATGTGTTTATCAACGATAATGACTTCTTATTGCCATCTGGGCTAAGATTTAGATGTGGACACGTCGCCGGTGCGAGTGTCAACCTTGTTGGCTAAGCCGGACATATTTGAGACTATCAGGAAAGCCCAGAGATCGGATGATGAGGTTCATAGATGGTCATTGATAGTACTTCGAGGGCAACCATCAAAGTTCAGAATAGCAGAAGATGATTCCTTAAGGCTGGGCAACCGATGGGTAGTCCCGGATTCACCAGAGTTGCGTAGAGGAATATTGGAACGAGCTCTCAGTAGCCGATTCAGTATCCACCCAGGAGGAAGAAAAATGTATAAGGACTTAAGTGGTCAGATCTGGGGGAGACGCATGAAGTGTAATGTTATGACCTTTGTCAAGATGTTTAATCTACCAGCAGGTTAAGGCAGAAAGGCAGAGGCCTGGTGGCGAGCTGAAGAGCTTGGAGGTACCTAAGTGGGAGTGGGAGCACATATCTATGGACTTCGTGACCCACTTGCCAAGGACGGCCTCAGGATTTGATGCGTTTTTGGTGATCGTAGGTAGGCTGACGAAGGTGGCTCACTTCATCCCTTATCGTGTGTCTTTCACGAACCTAAAGATGGCCCAATCATATGTGCGGGATGTGGTGAGGATGCATGGGGTTCTAGTCTTGATTTTGTGTCTGACAGAGACCCAAGGTTTACTCCACATTTCTGGGAGGGTCTTCAGACAGCTTTGGGCACAGAGATGAGACTGAGTATAGATTTTCACCCTCAGACAGGTGGTCAGACAAAGCGTACCATACGGACGCTTGAGGACATGTTGAGGGCATGTGTTTTGGAGTTTAATACTCCATGGCAAGATTCAGTGCCACTAGTAGAGTTCTCTTATGATAACAGCTATCAGGTGAGCATTCAGATGGCTCCATTCGAGGCCCTTGGCGGTCGACGTTGTAGGTCACCGTTGTGCTGGGAGGACTTGACTAGTAAGACGGTCGGAGGGCCGGAATTGATTGAGGATATGGAAGAAAAGATTAAGATGATACGCCAAAAGATGAAAGCGGCTCAGGATAGGCAAGCAGCCTATGCCAATAAGCGGCGGCTGTGATGTCCGGAAATTATGGGGGTAATCCCGGTGTTGTATTAATCCTTGATGGATTTTTAATTGTGACAATCAGGAATTAATTGCGGTTTGGCATCTCCCGAGGTTGGTAAATCGGGCATTTGGGATCGTTGGATCCCGAGGTTGAGATCGTATTCTCATTCCGGTGAAAACCTGCGAGTTGGGTTTTTAGTGTGACTCGGAATCTCGGGTGCTTGGTGTGGACACCGGTAGGGAGTTTTTGAGTTAGAGAGAGAGTTTTTAAAAACAGATGATTTTTAATGAATCATGATGTATTTGTGGGGCTATTAGTATTTCGGGGTATTTTTGCTATAAATACCAATTAAACCCGGGATTTTAATTATCGGAACCATTTTTCCTCTTCTTCCTCCTCTCTTCCCGCGCGCGAGCTTTCCCGATCCCCTTTGACCCCCGCCGCTTCAAGGCGTGCGCCCGCCGCCGTCCGGCCGCCGTTCGGCGCGTGCGACCCGCCGTTGGAATCGTCTCTCCGAGGCGCAGCTATACATACAATCAATTTGAGGTTTGGTCGCGATTTGAGCTCGGATTTCTGCTGGAAACGCTAGGGTTCGAAACTGGAATTTCTTCGATTTGGGGCTCGATTTTTGGTACGATTTTGGGGCTTTCTTTCAGGTGTTTTTGGGGCGTTTTGGTGCTTGGTTTGGGTCGATTATTTCACACTTTCATGGTTCGAAAATTTGTTGCTTAATGGTTCGATTTTGTATGCTGTGTGCGTGGAGTTATGTTCGAATTTTGGGGGGGTTTATGTTCGAAATTGGGGGTTTTGGTTTGGGGATGTTGATTCTTGTTGTTAATTAATTAATTTATGGTTTAGATGCTTATTGGGTTCGAATTGAGGAATTGGATTCGAATTTAGGGCTTTAAATTCGAATTTTGGGGGTTTCGCATGTGGGGCGATTATTCATGTTGTTGATTGATTAATTCATGTTTTAAATGAATTATGGTGATTTTTGGATTTGATTTGTGTGGTTGGGGTTCGAATTTTAGGAGTGGTTCTTGAGCAATTTTTGATATTGTCTCATTCGTTTCCCCTCCCTGTATATGCCCTGCCCCGGGTCTTGTAAATGGTAAATTGTCGTGGGTTGACAATATGTTGAGGGTTATGGGTGTGCTTGAGCATGGGTTGCATGTTCGTAATTAATTGTGAATATTTATGTGTTTTAGCACATGTTTCTCGGAGCATGGAACTCAAGCCAGGCTTGATATGGACTACGGAATGCTAAGGTACGTGGGACGTACGAGCATAGCCTATTATAGTATTGCAACTGTAATATGCATGGTTTGTGATAATGGTAATAAATGGGCATTGAAATGCATAATGTGTGGCATTTACAATAAATGGGTATTGAAATGCATGGTATATGGTATTGGAAATAGATGGGTATCAAAATGCATGATTTATGGTACTTGCAATGATTGGTTTGTGGAATGCATGGTATATGGTAACTGTGATAAATAGACATACATTGGAAATCATAGGGTGCCGCTTTAGAGCGAGCAACGATTGGGTGTTGTCGCCGTTGAGCGACCATCGGTCATGACGCCGCTATTGTTGAGCGTGCGCTGGGTTTAGAATGCCGCTATTGTGGAGCGAGCAATGTTATGGGAACATGGAATCCTTGGTTAAATGTATGTGAAATCTATGGCCTATATATATATGCTGATTTTACACATTGATTATGGAACTGGCATGATAGAACTATATTAGTTAATCTATATGGCGATTAACTGGCTTTGGGAATTTGATGAGTTTGGTTGTGTTGAGAACAGGGACAATACAGGGGGATCCCGGATGAGGGTATTGCCATCCAGGGAGTATCATTTAAATTATGGCATTTACATTCTGTAAATTATGAATTGCAATATTATTATTTTGTGATTGGTGGTATTGGTATGCTCACCCCGTGTGGGGGCTGTCTCTGTTGGGGCAGGTAACACAGGTGTAGCGGCTATGGAGTCGAGCTCGGGCTGTTGATTGGGGTACTTCCAGGATCGAGGTACCAGAGCTGGCTGGATGGACGCTCAGATCCAGTGTTGAGATCGAGTTGTGCTTGGAAGGTGCTTCCAGGATAGAAGTACCAGTAGCGGTATCCGGTATAGTGTTTTATGCATCAAATACACGTTTATTCATTGAGTACACCTTACGTGTATATGGGATGTATAAATGGGCTATGGCCTCTTTCTGTTCATTATGGTTGCATGCAATTAATTATGGAAATTGCTAAATGAACTAAGAGCATATTAGTGTATTATGTGGGTGCATGTTATGCGAATAATAATGGTAGGGGGAATTTGAATATTGGGAATTGAATGCAAGAAATTTTCTGGGTAGCATACGGTGTTGCACTTGCATAGGGTTTTTCCCCTGATGGTATGATTATATGCACTCATGGTATGGCTTAATGCACTAATTACGGGTTAAGGGCACGGGGGTCCTTACATTAGTGGTATCAGAGCAGTGGTTAGCTCTTTGGGGCTGTTGAGGGCCTAGGAACATGTTAATGGGAATGAGAAGCACATATTTATGCATGATGGTAGTTAGCGTTGCGTGGCACGACTATATTGCTTATGTGCGTTTATGATATGTGTTCATAATTGGAATATGTGTTGCTAACCATGGTGGTTGCAGGGTCTTATGAGACATGGACTATGCATCACGGTTGCATAGGTATACATCGGAGTGATGATTTTAATGCTTTGCCGCTACATGTTGGAGCGAGGTGCATTAAAATACACTCATGGCGATGTCTATGGGAATACAGGTTATGCATTACGGTTGCATGCACGTCGAAGCGATGATGCCGCTGTCGTGTCGAAGCGATGGTAAATGCCGCTGTCACGTCGAAGCGATGATGCCGCTGTCGTGCCGAAACAATTATTGAAATACGGGTTATGCATTACGGTTGCATGCATGGCGTAACGATATGAATACTTGCCGCTGTCGTATTATAGCGATGAAGAATATTTGCCGCAAATATGTCGAAGCGAAGGGAAATGCCGCTGTCATATTATTATTGCGAGGGATATTATGCCGCTAATACGTCGAAGCGAAGGGTATTTCCGCTGTCATGCCGGAATGATGGTAAATGCCGCTGTCGTGTCAAAGCGATGGTAAATGCCGCTATCACGTCGAAGCGATGTACCACCGTCATGTCGAAACGATGATGCCGCTGTCGTGTCGAAGCGATGATACATGCCGCTGTCACGTCGAAGCGATGATGCCGTTGTCATGACGTATCGATGTGATCGGGAACAAAGTACTACATGAGTGTGAGTACCTCTTGAGTCCGCGATTAGCCGGGTATTTTATTGGCGATGGTTACGCCGGGTATTTTATTGGCGATGGTTACGCCGGGTATTTTATTGGCGATGGTTACGCCGGGTATTTTATTGGCGATGGTTACGCCGGGTATTTTATTGGCGATGGTTACGCCGGGTATTTTATTGGCGATGGTTACGCCGGGTATTTTATTGGCGATGGTTACGCCGGGTATTTTATTGGCGATGGTTACGCCGGGTATTTTGTTGGCGATGGTTACGCCGGGTATTTTGTTGGCGATGGTTACGCCGGGTATTTTGTTGGCGATGGTTACGCCGGGTATTTTGTTGGCGATGGTTACGCCGGGTATTTTATTGGCGACGGTTACGCCGGGTATTCTATTGGCGATGGTTTATACCGCCGGATATCTATAGCGACATTTTATGCCGCTGACTCCATGGCGAGGGATCATGCCGCTGATTCGATAGCGATGGGTTATACCGCTATGTGTGTAGCACTGGATTATGCCGCCTACGAGCGATGGGTGCTGCTTATGTACCGCTGGTGGACGATGGATACAGGTATTCCGCTATCTCGATAGCGATGAGGTATGGCATATTACTTTTGTTATCAGTATGGTGATTATGGTGTATTATTATTTACCGTCATGTGTTTGACGATGAGATTATGGATGTCGTGTATCGACAGGTACCGTCATATGTTCGACGATGTTATTTGGGATAACTATGTGGACGCTTGGCGTCATTTGGTGATTTATACATCCATGTTTATGTATATGGTTGTATGGTTTGAGTGCCGATGGTGGGCACATGGTAGGGTCTGGGTATTTAGTTGACGAGACCTTTTGCCGAGCAGGTTTGCTCGATGGATCATTGATGCATTGTACCGGTGAGAGTACGCATCGTATTATGGAGGTATATTATTGACGAGCAATGATACCCTTGGGTATGCTCGCTGGGATGGCTAAGGCCAAGTGAATGGTGGTAAGAGTAGTCATTGAGGAAACTACTCGCTTGTTATTGTGATGAGGAGTAAACATGGTTACACCCACCCTAAGGGCGTGGAAGAAGTCCTAATGGATTAGGATTGCATGATAATTGAGCGTGGACGCCGGGTTGTCCAGTGTGCTTTGGTGTTTTAGAGATATGTTGGGCAATGACCCACAACTCTAATGGTTTGGGCGGTATGGTATACCGGGATGGAATGTGTGTCGCGTTAATAGGTTGGTATAAGCCTATGGGACCAGCGAATCACTAGCCAGGTATTGTTGCAGTGCTTTAGTGTGCTTGTGGTAGCTATTATAATGCTCGTTGGATTCGAGTTTGGTGAATCGTATGGTGATACGATGAGGGTTATGGTAGACTCTTGTAGTCTCTATGTGGCATGGTGTTTGAGGTAGGGAATACCTCACGGGGACGTTATACGTCATTGTTTTGAAGGACTTGTGCTGGGACAGCTCAAGTTTGTTGGTATTACCAACGTGAGTGTCAACAAGTCGTGGTTAGCTCTAGTTGAGCATCCTTGCATATAGCATGCAATGGGAGTCACAATGGTTTGTGAGATATAGTTAGTGGGGTGACACTACTATATTGATTTTTATCTCTTGGAGAGATTTGGATTGTACTGTCTTGGAGACAGCTTGCATCGGTCGTGGTTTGATTGTAAGTCAGCCATGGTAAGCATTACTGATGTTGGACCGAGTAATGGATTTCTTACCTCGGTGAGACGTTTGAGGAGACGTCTTCGGGGAGATGCTCGATTTTGGAGTACTATGGTATTAGTACAGAGCATCGTTGGAAGGTGTATACATGGCGTATACGGATTTTTGGATCGGGTAATGGTAGTATTGATGCACTACTCGAACCAATTGTATATTTCTGGGTTCCGGGATATGTTTTGGTATTAATATACCAGGTTTTCCGAACGGTAATTCGAGGATTGGAGGATCATGGATTCATGACTTCTTCCTTGAGAGGAAGACGGTATTGTGATTCCTACCGGTTGAATCTTTTGGGGAGATTCGTTATTTTGGTTCGTGTGGTGGTGATGTTGAAATCACACCCTTTGGTTTTGGTTTGTCAACCATCATTCTCCGTGGGGCGAGAATAATCGGGGTTTGACAGTTGGTTTTGGGATTTGGGTGTGATTGGAGACACCCGAGTCTATTGCATTGCGTATGCATGTTGTGTGGTGTATGGGCATGTATGCCGTGTGTGTATACGAATGCCAACCTTATTTCGTTCATTGTGGAACGCCGAGTGTGTATAATTGGTTTAGTGGATCTCCGGTGTGAGATTGTGGAACCTCGAGATCGGTAATCTCGATGGCACGATGCATTCTAATGAATGATCGTGAGGGTTGTTTGATTCCCCGAGGAGGGATCGATGTGATTTGGAATCATGGTGGTTCTTGTTGGATAATTCGATAGCCTTCCTATTTTAGGATTGTTAGATCCAAGGATAGATGAGGGATGGCCGAGATTCGGATCTGTTTAGTGTCATGGTTGACACTTGTGTAGGAATGCAATTGGTTGCCTTCCATGTCCCCTATGGAACTTGAGACTTGGTGGAGTCTTGATGGTGTGTCGGGACCAAGATATGATTTCTTGGAACACACCGGTGTAAACATCCTCGGTGATGTATTTTGAGTGGATTAGTGACCGTGGGTAACCCGGTCCGGGTTGCAAGTGGTGCAACTAATCCTTTGGAGGAGATGGACTGGGAAACGAAGACTGGTTTCTTTTGTGAGTATACTGTTGTATGCTAGTGGTCCCCATCTTGACGATGCGTGTCAAGCATCGTGGGCAGGTGGTGGATATCACGGGATGATATCTTTGTCAGAACCAATGGAGATTTGGTTGGTTTGCAGTTTTGGTGAACTGACTTGTGGGACGATTCACGTCGAGGTATGTTGTTATCTTTCGGGTTTGTATTGGTTTTGGTGTTGCGCTATTTTAGGGTTTGGTGCGAGACTGGTATTCTCGCAGTTGTTAATTCGATTCTAAGGTGGTTTAGAACCGGGGTCTTGGCTTTGTTTTGTTTATGTAGTCCTGGTGTTACGTGGAGTACACCGGTGCAATTTCGGGGACGAAATTTTATTAGTAGGGGATAATTGTGATGTCCGGAAATTATGGGGGTAATCCCGGTGTTGTATTAATCCTTGATGGATTTTTAATTGTGACAATCAGGAATTAATTGCGGTTTGGCATCTCCCGAGGTTGGTAAATCGGGCATTTGGGATCGTTGGATCCCGAGGTTGAGATCGTATTCTCATTCCGGTGAAAACCTGCGAGTTGGGTTTTTAGTGTGACTCGGAATCTCGGGTGCTTGGTGTGGACACCGGTAGGGAGTTTTTGAGTTAGAGAGAGAGTTTTTAAAAACAGATGATTTTTAATGAATCATGATGTATTTGTGGGGCTATTAGTATTTCGGGGTATTTTTGCTATAAATACCAATTAAACCCGGGATTTTAATTATCGGAACCATTTTTCCTCTTCTTCCTCCTCTCTTCCCGCGCGCGAGCTTTCCCGATCCCCTTTGACCCCCGCCGCTTCAAGGCGTGCGCCCGCCGCCGTCCGGCCGCCGTTCGGCGCGTGCGACCCGCCGTTGGAATCGTCTCTCCGAGGCGCAGCTATACATACAATCAATTTGAGGTTTGGTCGCGATTTGAGCTCGGATTTCTGCTGGAAACGCTAGGGTTCGAAACTGGAATTTCTTCGATTTGGGGCTCGATTTTTGGTACGATTTTGGGGCTTTCTTTCAGGTGTTTTTGGGGCGTTTTGGTGCTTGGTTTGGGTCGATTATTTCACACTTTCATGGTTCGAAAATTTGTTGCTTAATGGTTCGATTTTGTATGCTGTGTGCGTGGAGTTATGTTCGAATTTTGGGGGGGTTTATGTTCGAAATTGGGGGTTTTGGTTTGGGGATGTTGATTCTTGTTGTTAATTAATTAATTTATGGTTTAGATGCTTATTGGGTTCGAATTGAGGAATTGGATTCGAATTTAGGGCTTTAAATTCGAATTTTGGGGGTTTCGCATGTGGGGCGATTATTCATGTTGTTGATTGATTAATTCATGTTTTAAATGAATTATGGTGATTTTTGGATTTGATTTGTGTGGTTGGGGTTCGAATTTTAGGAGTGGTTCTTGAGCAATTTTTGATATTGTCTCATTCGTTTCCCCTCCCTGTATATGCCCTGCCCCGGGTCTTGTAAATGGTAAATTGTCGTGGGTTGACAATATGTTGAGGGTTATGGGTGTGCTTGAGCATGGGTTGCATGTTCGTAATTAATTGTGAATATTTATGTGTTTTAGCACATGTTTCTCGGAGCATGGAACTCAAGCCAGGCTTGATATGGACTACGGAATGCTAAGGTACGTGGGACGTACGAGCATAGCCTATTATAGTATTGCAACTGTAATATGCATGGTTTGTGATAATGGTAATAAATGGGCAGTGAAATGCATAATGTGTGGCATTTACAATAAATGGGTATTGAAATGCATGGTATATGGTATTGGAAATAGATGGGTATCAAAATGCATGATTTATGGTACTTGCAATGATTGGTTTGTGGAATGCATGGTATATGGTAACTGTGATAAATAGACATACATTGGAAATCATAGGGTGCCGCTTTAGAGCGAGCAACGATTGGGTGTTGTCGCCGTTGAGCGACCATCGGTCATGACGCCGCTATTGTTGAGCATGCGCTGGGTTTAGAATGCCGCTATTGTGGAGCGAGCAATGTTATGGGAACATGGAATCCTTGGTTAAATGTATGTGAAATCTATGGCCTATATATATATGCTGATTTTACACATTGATTATGGAACTGGCATGATAGAACTATATTAGTTAATCTATATGGCGATTAACTGGCTTTGGGAATTTGATGAGTTTGGTTGTGTTGAGAACAGGGACAATACAGGGGGATCCCGGATGAGGGTATTGCCATCCAGGGAGTATCATTTAAATTATGGCATTTACATTCTGTAAATTATGAATTGCAATATTATTATTTTGTGATTGGTGGTATTGGTATGCTCACCCCGTGTGGGGGCTGTCTCTGTTGGGGCAGGTAACACAGGTGTAGCGGCTATGGAGTCGAGCTCGGGCTGTTGATTGGGGTACTTCCAGGATCGAGGTACCAGAGCTGGCTGGATGGACGCTCAGATCCAGTGTTGAGATCGAGTTGTGCTTGGAAGGTGCTTCCAGGATAGAAGTACCAGTAGCGGTATCCGGTATAGTGTTTTATGCATCAAATACACGTTTATTCATTGAGTACACCTTACGTGTATATGGGATGTATAAATGGGCTATGGCCTCTTTCTGTTCATTATGGTTGCATGCAATTAATTATGGAAATTGCTAAATGAACTAAGAGCATATTAGTGTATTATGTGGGTGCATGTTATGCGAATAATAATGGTAGGGGGAATTTGAATATTGGGAATTGAATGCAAGAAATTTTCTGGGTAGCATACGGTGTTGCACTTGCATAGGGTTTTTCCCCTGATGGTATGATTATATGCACTCATGGTATGGCTTAATGCACTAATTACGGGTTAAGGGCACGGGGGTCCTTACAGCGGCGACCGCTAGAATTCCAAGTAGAAGACAAGGTCTTCTTGAAAATCTCACCGTTCAAGGGTGTAGTTCGTTTTGGTATGCGGGGGAAGTTATCCCTGAGAAATATGAGCCAGATCCGTCTCATGTATTGCAGCCTACTGAAGTGCAGTTGGACTCAGATGTATCCTGCGTTGAACGACCGGTCAGAATTCTGGATCGTGAGGATCACAGATTTACGAAGTAAAGTTATACAGATGATTAAAGTTCAGTGGGATCGTCGGGGTGTCGATGAGGGTACGTGGGAGACGGAACGGCATATGATACAGCATTACCCGGAACTATTTCTGGCATGATTTATGTTTAGTTTCATTTGGGTAAGTGCATGCGATTTCGATGATGAAATCTTATAAGTAGGGGAGTAATGTGATGCCCCGAAATTAATTATATGCAATTTGGGCATTAATTATGTTTATATGATGAATTATGTTGATAATTGATTTATGTGTTGAAATTAATTATCATGTTGAAATGCTTAGTCAGGCGTGACCCGGGGTTGCATTTCAGGGTGCATGTTATGCATGTTAGAAAATGAGGTGTTAACATGATTTAATTGTGTTGATTGTTAATTATGAGGAAAGCATGATTTTAGTGGAAGTTGATTGCATTTTTGTAAATGCTTGTAAAAATACCATGTTGGAGTATTTTATGAATCATGTTAAGTTTGGGGTGCAATTTTAAATTAATCCACAACCCCTTTTAACCCTTTACCCATCACTTTAACCCCACTTTATCCTTACTCTTTTAAAAATCCCCAATTCACTCTCAAACCCTACCCATTTCACTATTTTCGATTTTGAGCAAAAGTGGAAGGAGAAATCTTCACAAAACCTTTGTTTCTGAGATTTATTGTAGGATTTGGAGTCCTTAAGAGGTATGGAACCCTTCCTAAAGTTTTTATGATGTTTGGTGTTGAAATGGGTTAGCTTTTGGTGTTTTATGTGGGTTTGTTTTGGGTATATGTTTGGGGCATGATTTTTGAAGTGTTTTATGTGGGTTTTAGTGTGTTATGATGATGTTGATGTTGTAGAAAAGTTTGAGTTTGAAGGGTTTGAAGTAGAGCTTGAAAAATGCTCAAAAATGGCGAATTTTCGATGTACAGGGATTGGCGATCGATCGCCCATTTTTGGCGATCGATCGCGAGCCAGCAGTAGGCTCTAGAACCATTTGGCGATCGATCGCCACTTTTGGGCGATCGATCGGCGAGGTTGGCGATCGATCGCGCCAAAAGTGGCGATCGATCGCCGAAGGCACAAAAAGTCAGCAACGGGCGGTGCGATCTCGTGACCGATCGGGGCATCTCAGCGATCGATCGCGAGTCACACAATTATGTGTTTTTGTTATTTTTGTGGGATTTTTTGGATATTGGACTATATTTAGCTTCTAATATCGATTTGTATGGTTATGTAGAACCATCCCAGGTACCCACAACTTCAAGGAGATAAAGTTCTACAACTTCTCCATTTTGGAATTAAGGTACGTAAGAGACGTACGGGCATCGGACGGTAACACATTCCTAAACTATGACTATGCATTGATGCATAAGTATTTATGATGTTTATGATGATGATTATGATAAGTAAATTATGATGATGATGTTATGATAAAAGATGATGATGTTTATAAGATGATGATGTTTATAAGATGATGACGCTTATAAGATGATGATGTTTATGAGATGATGATGCTTATAAGATGATGATGTTTACAAGATGATAATGTTTACAAGATAATGATGTTTATAAGATGATGATATTTATAAGATGACGAGGTTTATGATATGATGATGATGATGTATGTTTAACATTGTTATTAAGAATGGTTGAACGTCCGGTGGTTGTTATGGGCAAGCGAGGAAGGTACTTGCCGCTCACATAACTAGCGAGGGGATACATCCGCTATCAAGGCGTAGCGAGGGGTATCATAATTCCGCTAAGCGAGGAGATACATCCGCTATCAAGGTGTAGCGAGGGGTATCACAATTCCGCTTTATGTTGAGCGAGGGGACCAATTGTGCCGCTGTCATAATAGGACCAGGACAGCCCCATTTCTAATTAACATTGTTGATTATGAGCTTATGAATGAAGTACGATTTTGATCATTATATCTAGAACTAATGATTATATGCATGACTATGTAACAGGGACAACCAAAGAGGGTTAATGCGATTGACCAGGAAGTATATGTTACCAAATACTTTCATGCATTTATTTATATGCCATTACCTTATGATGTTAAGTAACGATGTGCATGCTCATGATGGGTTGTTCCTGTAGGTACACTTTTGGACTGAAGGGCCTAGGGTCGGGTTGAGGCAGTGAGCTAAGAGGAGCAAGACGGACATAGGATACAGGATTTTGATAGTCTCTACTCTAGGAGTAGTGTAAATCTATAGCTTAAACATTCATTATTGAGAATGTAATTAATTAGCTTTTGGAAATTCTAACTTGGCCTGTAATCTTATTAGCTCAAAGCTACAATCGGCGCCCTAAGAAGTTATAAATGCATGTTTAGTCCCTAATATGTTATTACGATGATGTTAAGGTAGGAAGACCCTACATTAGTGGTATCAGAGCAGTGGTTAGATAACCCGAGAATGAGTGAAGGGTAGCCTTAGCAATAAGTTAGCTAGGTGCTCACTTTTAAACATGTTTGTGCATAAGTTGCATATGAAGGATATAATGTTACACTAACATGGTTGATTATCTAAATATGTATTATATGAACTTCTTTTGGGTATTGTTGTTAACCCTTGTCTTGCAGTATGGCAGCGAATGTGGAAGTGGGTGACGCTGTGAGTGTCAATGCAAGTGCCGGACGTACGAATCCCCTACCCCCGCCTGCCTTTGGCGAAGAACCGTCTGAACAGCAATTGCTGCCTGGGGAACTGAGTTTGACTCAATGTCTTGCATACCGACCCCCGACCTTTGAAGGAACTGAAACAGGGGAACAAGATGAGGAGTGGTTAGAGAGAATAGAGCAAATCTTCGTGGCAGCTCCTTGTGCTAAGACAGCCTGGATCAGACTTGCGGAGTTCCAATTGGCCAAGAAGGCGCTGATGTGGTGGAAGACCATAGTAGTAGAGCAAGAGGCTCAAGGTCATGAAGTCAATTGGAAGCTATTCAGAACCCGGTTTCTGACCCGCTATTTATGGACTAAACAAGCATTAACAACGTCTTAGGGTTCCGATTGTAGCTTTGAGCTAAAAAGATTTTAGGCCAACAATGAAATTTCAAAACTTAACTCATTACATTCTCAATAATGAATGTTAAAGCGATAGAATTATACTACTCCTAGAGTAGAGACTATCCAAAAGTCCTGTATCCTATCTTCTTTCATGCTCCTTTTAGCTCACTGCCTCAACCCGACCCTTAGCCCTTCGGTCCAAAAGTGTACCTACAGGAACAACCCATCATGAGCATGTACATCGTTACTTAACATCATAAGGCGATGGCATATAAATAAATGCATGAAAATAATTGGTAACGTATACTTCCTGGTTAATCGCATTAACCCTCTTTGGTTGTCCCTGTTTCATAGCCATGCATATAATCATTAATTCTTGATATGAATGATTATAATCATCATCTTATACTATCATCATCATATAAGCATCATCATTTTATAAATATCATCATCTTATAATATCATCATCATGTAAGCATCATCATCTTATAGCATCATCATCTTATAACATCATCATCATCTTATAGCATCATCATCTCATAACATCATCATCTTATAACATCATCATCATCTTATAACATCATCATCCTATAGCGTCATCATCATATAAGCATCGTCATCTTATAGCATCATCATCTTATAACATCATCATCTTATAGCATCATCATCATATAGCATCATCATCATATAGCATCGTCATCATATAAGCATCGTCATCTTATAGCATCATCATCTTATGACATCATCATCTTATAGCATCATCATCATATAGCATCATCATCATATAGGATCGTCATCATATAAGCATCGTCATCTTATAGCATCGTCATCTTATAAATATGACAGTAAATGTACAAAATCATAGTTAAATAAACATGCGGGTTATTCGTCAGTTTCTTTTTGTTGACCCTGATTCACATTCGTGCATATGGGCATCTTACCCCATCGTATGGCATCTTACCATATCATAACATTGTGTGGCATCTTACCACGTGGGCATCTTACCCTATCGTATGGCATCTTACCATATCATAATATCGTGTGGCATCTTACCACGTAATAACATCGTATGGCCTCTTACCATATGGGCATCTTACCCCGTGGCATCTTACCACATAATAACATTGTATGGCATCTTACCATATGGGCATCTTACCCCGTGGCATCTTACCACATAATAACATCGTATGGACTCTTACCATATGGGCATCTTACCCTTTTTATAAACATCGTATAACAAAATTATAAACTTACTTATCATATCATCTTCACAAACATCATCATCTTAAACTTATTTATCACAATCACCATCATAAACATCGTCATCATAAACTTACTTATCACAATCGTCATCATAATCATCATAAATACTCATGCAATCAATGCATAGTCAGAGTTAGGAGTGTGTTACCGTCCGATGCCCGTACGCTTCTTACGTACCTTAATTCCAAAAGTGGAGAAATTGAAGAACTCTATCTTCTCGATGTTGTTGGCACCTGGGATGGTTCCACACAACCATACAAATCGATATTAGAAGCTAAACAATAGCCAAATACCAAAAATTCATCAAAAAACATCATTTGCCATGTTTTAAACAGCGGCGATCGATCGCTGCACGAGGCGATCGATCGCCTCACTTTTTGCCCTGCGGCGATCGATCGCTTCATTTCAGGCAATCGATCGCCTGCTACGTGAAATGGCTACTGGTCATCGGCGATCGATCGCCTCATTTCTGGCGATCGATCCCACCTGCTGGTGCGCGATTTTTCGCCATTTTTGTACATTTTTCGAGCTCATCCTCATACCTTACAAAACCAAACTTTCCTACAACATCAACAACATCATAACCCACTAAAACCCACATAAAACACTCCAAAAATCATACCCCAACAACATACAACACATACCCAACCAAACCCACATAAATCACTTCAAAATCATCCCATTTCAAATCCAAACTTCATAAAAACTTTAGGATTGGTTCCATACCTCTTGAGGATCCAAAATCTTACTAAGATTCAACAAATGGAGAGTGTGCAAGGATTTCTCCTCCTCTCCTTGGCTTGGACGAAAATGGGATGAAATGATAGGGTTGGGATGAATTTGGGGATTTAAGAGTGAAAATGTAAAGTGAGGGGGGAGAGGGTATAGTGGGGTATATGGGTTAATTGATTTGTACCCAAAAATTAACATGATGTATAAAATACCCCAACATGGTATTTTAAAAGCATTTTACAAAAATGCAACCAACTTCATTAAATCCATACTTTCCTCATAATTAACAATCAACATAATTAAATCATGTTAACACCCCATTTTCTATCATGCATAACATGCACCTTGAAACGTAACCCCCCGGGTCATGCCTATCATGTGACTAAGCATTTCATCGTGATAATTAATTTCAACACGTAAATCAATTATCCTCGAAATCGCATGCACTTACCCCAAAAGAAACTAAACATAAATCACATACCAGAGAATAGTTCCGGGTAGTGCTGTACCATATGCCGCTCCGTCTCTCACATAGCCTCCTCGACACCCCGACGATCCCACTGAACTTTAATCATCGGTATAACTTTACTCCGTAATCTGTGATCCTCACGATCCAGAATTCTGACCGGTCGTTCAACATAGGATACATCTGAATCCAACTACACTTCAGTGGGCTGTAAAACATGCGACGGGTCAGGCTCATATTTCCGCAACATAGAAACGTGGAAAACATCATGAATCCCAGATAAGGACGGCGGTAGAGCCAAACGGTAGGCCAAAGTACCGATACGCTGCAATACTTCATATGGACCAACATACCTCGGGGATAACTTCCCCCGCATACCAAGACGAACTACACCCCTGAAGGGTGAGATTTTCAAGAAGACCATGTCTCCTACTTGGAATTCCAGCGGTCGTCGCCGCTCATTGGCATAGGCCGCTTGCCTATCCTGGGCCGCTTTCATCTTTTGGCGTATCAACTTAATCTTGTCTTACATATCCTTAATCATATCCGGTCCTCCGACCACTTTACTAGTCAAGTCCTCCCAATACAGCGGTGACCTACATCGTCGTCCGTAAAGAGCTTCAAAAGGAGTTATTTGAATGCTCGTCTGATAGCTGTTAATATAGGAGAACTCCATCATTGGCACTGAATCTTGCCACGGAGTATCAAACTCCTAAACACATGCCATCGACATGTCCTCGAGTGTCTGAAGGGTACGCTCTGTCTGGCCGTCTGACTGAGGGTGATAAGCTGTACTCAGTATCACTTCTGTGCCCAAAGCTGTCTGAAGACCCTCCCAGAAATGTGGAGTAAACCTTGGGTCTCTGTCAGACACAATCGAGACTGGAACCCCATGCAACCTCACCACATCCCGCACATCTAATTGGGTCATCTTTAGGTACGCAAAAGTCATACAGTAGGGGATGAAGTGAGCTACCTTCGTTAGCCTATCCACGATCACCCAGATCGCATCAAATCCAGAGGCCGTCCTTGGTAAGTGGGTCACAAAGTCCATAATGATATGCCTCCACTTCCACTTAGGCACCTTCAAGCTCTTCAGCTCGCCACCAGGCCTCTGCCTTTCTGCCTTTACCTGTTGGCAGATCAAACATCTTTTAACAAAAGCGATCACATCGTGCTTCATGCGTCTCCACCAGAACTGACCACTTAGGTCCTTATACATTTTCCTTCCTCCTGGGTGGATATTGAACCGACTACTATGATCCCGTTCCGATATTCCTTTAAGCCACTCCGGCGTATCTGGGACTACCCATCGGTTGCCCAGCCTCAAGGAATCATTTTCTGCCATCCTGAACTTTGGTGGCTGTCCTCGAAGTACTAAAAACGACCACCTCTGAACCTCATCATCTGACCTCTGGGCTTTCCTAATAGCCTCAAATAAGTCTGGCTCAGCCAACAAGGTCGACACTCGCACCGGCGACGTGTCCACATCAAAATCATAGCCCAAATGGCAACAAGAGGTCATCATAGCTGATAAATTCATGACATCCATCTTCTTTGTCGCATATTCATCTCAGCCTGTGTGAACAAAACTCCAGGCTCTTATGGTCCGTGTAGATGGTAAACGACGTACCATGCAAGTAATGCCTCCAAATCTTCAAGGTAAATATAACGGCTGCCAGCTCCAAATCATGGAATGGGTACCTATCCTCATGTGGTTGTAACCGCCTCAATACATAAGCCACCACATGCTTATCTTGCATCAACACACAGTCCAAACCCTGCAGTGATGCATTCGTGTACAAGACAACCCTCTTATTCTCAGAAGGAATCACCAACATAGGTGTCGTAGTCCAACGACGCTTCAATTCTTGGAAGCTTTCCTCACAAGCTTCGGACCAATAGAACGACACTCCTTTCTGAGTCAGCTGTGCCAGGGGTCTGGCAATCCCTAAGGATCTGGAGTACTGTTCTCAAGTGCTTCACGTGTCCCTCTTCAGTTCGAGAGTAAATAAGCATATCGTCAATGAAAACTATGACGAACTGATCCAAACATGGTTGGGGTACTCTGTTCATCAGGCTCATAAAACAGCTAGGGCATTCGTCACCCCAAAAGGCATGACTAAGAATCCGTAGTGTCCATATCTAGTCCTGGAAGCTGTCTTCTGTACATCATCCTCTCGAACTCGAATCTGATGATACCCCGATCTCAGATCGATCTTACTGTAGAGCCTCGTACTCTGCAGCTGATCAAACAAATCATCAATTCTCGGAAGCGGATACTTATTCTTTACAGTAGCTTTGTTCAGTTGTCTGTAATCGATGCGCAGCCGCATCGAACCATCTTTCTTCTTAACAAACAAAACTGGCGCACCCCAGGGCGATACGCTAGGGCGTATATAGCCCTTATCGAGGAGCTCTTGCAACTGAACCTTTAACTCCCTTAGCTCCACTGGTGCCATCCTATTGATCGCTTTTATTTTAAACAATTATTTTCTCAGAGTAGTGATTCTATACCGCAAGTGCACGGTGTCAAGTTTTAGTATAATGATAATATAAGTACGGATTGTCGATCCCACGAGGACTAGTAAATACGTACCAAACTCCACTAGTTTAACTATATTTAGCCTACGAAAATTGGTTATAACTAATTAACTCAATAATAAATCCAAACAAATGATAGAGAATGAGAATAAAATCAATAGAGACAATTATCAAGACTTTCGGTTCACCTATGTAATCCCCCACAATTCGCCTATTAGTTAAGAATTAATTCAAACAATCTAAGGTGACGAGTTTTCCTAATTCACTTGCTATACCTTGGTCCGGCTATAACAAATCTAATACTAACGTAACAATAAGCCACTCTCGTACCCTTATTGAACAATTAATATTGTAAATCGATCTATGAAAACTTCTAGCCTTCGATTACTAGATATCTATAGCTATCACACGTGTATTTGACTTTATCTCTCGATCTCAGTCTGAAATCCACGGCATAAATCACTATATCGAATTCCAAGTTTATCTCTCGATCTCAATTGTAATTTAATATCATTCAAGGATGGCCAAACCCTTAAAAGCATGAAGAACAATGATCTATGCCCTTAGATAAATAAGAATCAATCAAAACATTAAAATTAAATCATGGGTTCATAACATAGGATCCCCTAAGTCTTGATAACAAACTTAGCCTAGCAACATATTTAAAATCAAATGCAATATCATGTATTTCAACATCAAAAGCATAAGAAAATTAAATAGAATCAAACAAAGTTTAGAAATACGTATAAACTAGCAATGTTGAATCGCGTCGTCTACCGTAGCTCCGTCTCTCGCTTTGTTGTTGTCTGTACGTGAGTTATTCGCACCAAATCCTTACTGTCGTGCTTCTTCTTCACTCCTTTTCTCGTCGCTCTTTTCTGTATTGCTGCTGTTCTGCTCACGGCTCACGTAATTCTTCCTCCAGAATACGTGAATTCTCGTCCGTTTATTTCACCTCTCTGCTGTTCCGTATCACTCTTCTCCAAAGTCTCGTCTGTTTATTTCTGTTTATCCTCCTCCTCAATTTGAAGACCTTATGTACGTTGCTGCTGTGCTTCTTCTTCCTGATCTCCTTAATCTCCTCTCCTCTTACGTGAATCTTGTTCAATTTTTCTCGTCTGTTCCAATCTTCACGTAAAATTCTTCAATTCTATTGTGCGTGAGAAATCTCCTTCTCCCCCTCCTCCTGCTCACGTAAACTCCTTCACTATTTGATATCGTTGCTGTTCACGTCTGCTGCTCTCCTTTCTACATCTCGGACTCACCTTTCTTCTCTTAAACTCTCGTTCCTTTCAACTCTGAATCTGCTCACGTTTTTCCTCAAATATATTCGTTGCTCTTCTTTCTCGTAAGTACCCCTCTTCGTAAATCTCACGTCTCTCTCCTCTTTTATTGCTCTTTAAATCTCTTATAATCTGATCTCCTCTTAAGTGCTACCGTATCAGATTCACTCCCTTCCGATATTGTTTCCTTTCTCGTATATCCTCACCTCTCCACGTAAATCTCTTCCTTTTCTACGTTTTATCAGCTTCCTCCGTGAATGAAAGTCTTTTCCCTTCAATCTCTTCACGTCTATCTTATATCATATATTATAACATAATATCATATATTATAATATAATATTTCATCCATGTTCCATAATATCCGGTTGTGCTCGGTTTGGTCCTTTTTCATTAATTAAAGCTCATTTTCTCGACTTTTATGCATTTGGACCTGGATTCCTGAAATATACAAATATATACCAAAACGCGTAATATTTCCCGGGAATCACTATAAAAACGCCCCTAATTATATATCAAATTAAGTGTAAAAATCACACTTATCAACTCCCCCAACTTAAACTTGATCGTCTCGAGCAAGAAATAAGATCATAAAGTAGAGTTCAATATTGAAGATTCAAATAAACAAATTCGCAGTCAATCAAGTAACTCAGACATCTCACTTACAGACAAATAACAGTTAATCAGAAAGTTCAACACGCTGTGTTTTCTCCTAGAACAAGCAACATGTCTCTGAATCAGAACGTGCGTGTGTGCTATTGTCACTTTCAAGTTTCATGCAATTTTCATAGATCAAATCATGCTAGTTAATGAAAGTTAAGATTATCATTGAGCACCCTATAGTCCTATTCTCAAACAGCTTCTCCACTAATGTAGTCACTCCCTAGACTTGGATCAATAGGTCTTTTTAAGCTTGTAGCGTTAGGCCTAGGTGTTTGGCTTCAAAGAAAAGATAGGATAGCACAAAGAAGAGAGTATAATCATGTAAAATTCAAATTTTTAGCACAACTCGAGCTTCTCTTCTTTTTCTCTTTTAGCCTTGGCCACTTTGGGTCTTATTTAGTCACTTTTTTTTCTCAAGGCTTTATCTATCTTTTTCTTTACTCATTCATCATTTTTTTCAACAATAAGCTCATCAACATATAACAAATTATGTGCATCTAATGAGTTTCATTATACTCCCTTTAGGTAATGATGAATTCTTTCAATTTAGGCTCATAAAGGTGGGTATAATGAGTTGCCAAAAAATGTTGAATGGGGGCTAATAGTATGTTAAACATACTCCATTCTTTTGCAATTAGGCTCAAAATGGGATACTAGAGATTGATGAATACATGGTAAGCTTGAAAGGCTCAAACGATCCAAAATCGCCTAAATCATTTCCTAATCATGTTCATGACTATATAATTTCGCCTCAAAGTGTCATCATCAAATAGTTTCTAAGGTACTCTAAGATGCTCAAAACAATTCATCAAGTTCACAACGATTATTACTACTCCAAATGCACTTCACAAGATCATGACTCAAATGTGCTCAAAATATTCCTCATCTTTGACATGTTACTCAAAACAAGATATTCACAAACAAGTCTTACAATCATCAAAACTTAAGTTGACATGCAAATTGAGATTAATATCATCATGGAATAGATACCACTACTATGATTTATTCTTATCTTACTAATTGAACTCATTTTCAAGAAAAATTTTGTTGGTGCTCAATAAACGATCAATTTCCAAATAAGAAGCATGACACAGTAATGCACTCCCCCAAACTTAAATCATGCATTGTCCTTAATGTAATAAGCATGGAAAGTACGACAAAGCATTTACCGTTGACAACGACCGTCAGTGATCGTTGTCCAATTCCTCATCAGGTCGTGGGGCATATTGTTGGAACACGTCACAGCACGCATGGAGTCTCTCAAAATAAAAAAAAAAAACAAAAACAAAAACAAAAACAAACCAAAATAAACTAAAACAAAGCAAAAGGGATAGGAAAGAGTTCTTGATTTATAGTCCCAAGATGGACTTTTTACCGTTTAAGCTCAAGTGTCGCTATGGCCAGTAGGGGGTGATTTCACATCCTCCATGTGGTAATGTCGTAACCACTTCTCTTTCACAGTGAATAGTCCCCCATGGTCATCTCTCAGTTTGAAGGTGTTGAATGGTAGAACATCGACAATTTTGAATGGTCCAGCCCATGGTGCGTCAGACTCCCATGGAAAAAATCTCATCTTTTTCCTATTCATTAATACCGAGTCTCCTACACCAAATTTACCTCTTCTTTGTTGGCCATTCGATGTGACAACCACCTTCTTCTCACTCTTACCCTGCATCGCATCAACAGATAGTGTATCAATTATATTGACACTAAAACATCGGTGCTCAGTGCGTGTAGTGTTCACAACTTTGAACATATCATAAGTAACTTGATCCCCCCCTACTCGGAGGATCAACTTCCCTTCTTGGACATCTATCAATGCCCTTCCAGTAGCTAGGAACGGTCTTCCTAATATCAATGGCATGTCCGCCTCCTCCCCTATGTCTAGCACCATGAAATCCACCGGAATGGTGAATTTGTCAACCTTTACCGGTACATCCTCCACTATCCCATGAGGGTACTTGATGGACTTGTCTGCCATCTGCAATGAGACATTGATTGCTTTTAGCTCTCCCAAGCCCAGCTTCCTGTACACAGACAAAGGCATTAAATTAACACTTGACCCCAAATCACATAAAGATTTATTAAAAGATTTAGAATTTATTTTGCAAGGTATAGTGAAACTCCCTGGATCCTTTAACTTTGGAGGTGAATCATTTTGAATGACAGCTGAACACTCCTCAGTTAAGTTTATCATCTCATGCTCTCCCAGTTTCCGCTTTTTCGATAGAATCTCCTTTAAAAACTTAGCATAATTCGGCATGTGCCGAATAGCATCTATGAAAGGCATCTCAATATGAAGATTCTTAATCAATTCTAAAAATTTAGCAAATTTAGCATCGATCTTTGCTCTCTTATTGTAGGGTCTTCCTACCTTAATATCATTTAGTACACATAAATTGGACAGAACATGCATTTATAACCTCTTAAGGGTTCCGGTTGTTGCTTGAGCTAAGGAGATTACAGGCCAAAATAAAGTTTCCAAAAGCTATTTAATTACATTCCCAATAAAGAATGTTAAAGCTATAGATTTACACTACTCCTAGAGTAGAGACTATCAAAATCCTGCATCCTACGTTCATCATGCTCCCTTTAGCTCACTTCCTCAACCCGACCCTAGGCCCTTGGTCCAAAAGTGTACCTACAGGGATAACACATCGTGAGCATACACATATTTACTTAACATTATATAAAAGCATACAATAATGCATAACATCTTAGTTAAGTAAAGGTAATTGGTCGTCCTTCGACTTCCTTTGTTATCCCTGACTCTTATTCATATATTAGGGCGTCTTACCCCATTGTGTGGCATCTTACCATATCATAATCATCGTGTGGCATCTTACCATGTCATAATCATCGTGTGGCATCTTACCACGTCATAATCATCGTGTGGCATCTTACCACGTGGGCATCTTACCCAATCATATGGCGTCTTACCATATCATAAACATTGCGTGGCATCTTACCACGGGGCATCTTACCCACTCACATACTTTGGGTGGCATCCTACCACATGGGCGTCTTACCCAATCATACACGTAGTATGACCTTATCATAAACTTCGTCATCATAGACGTCCTCATAAACATCATCATCATAACATCATCATCGTAACATTATCATAAGCATCATCATCGTAAATATCATCATAGACATCATCATCATAACATCATCTTAAACATCATCATCGTAAACATCATCTTAAACATCATCATCGTAAACATCATCTTAAACATCATCATTGTAAACATCATCTTAAACATCATCATAATATGTAAGGGTATGGTTTACCGTCCGATGCTCGTACGTCTCTTACGTACCTTAATTCCAAAAGAAGGAGAAATCGTAGACTTTATCTCCTTGAAGTCGTGGGTACCTGGGACGGTTCTACATAACCATACAAATTGATATTAGAAGCTAAATATAGTCCAATATCCAATAATCCCACATAAATATCAAAAATCCATTTTTTTACAGCTCGCGATCGATCGCTGCCCAGGCGCGATCGATCGCGAGATCGCACTGGACGAGGGGCAAAAATTCTCTTCTTGGCGATCGATCGCCACTTTTGGCGCGATCGATCGCCAGCCTCGCCGATCGATCGCCCAAGAGTGGCGATCGATCGCCAAATGCTACTGGCGGGCACTGGAGGCTCGCGATCGATCGCCAAGAACGGGCGATCGATCGCCGAGTGCTGTACTCCGAAATTTCGCCATTAATGCTCATTTTTCAAGCTCTTCCTCAAGCCACCCAAAACCAAACTTCTTAACAACTTCAATAACATCATAACCCACTAAAACCAACATAAAACACTTCAAAAATCATACCCCAACCATAAACAACACATACCCAAACAAACCCACATAAAACATCAAAAACTTAACCCATTTCAACACCAAACATCGTAAAACTTATAGGAATGGTTCCATACCTCTTGTAGGCTCCAAATCCTAGCAAAGATCACACAAACAAAGTTTTTGTGGAACTTTTCTTCTCCTCTTTTGGTGGAACTCGAAAATGGGAGGGTTTGGGGTTGGGAAGTGATTTTGGGGATTTTTAATAAAGTGAAAGGTATAGAGGGGTTAAAGTGGTGGGTAAAAGATTAAAAGGGGTTGCTTTAACTTAATTAAAATTGTACCCCAAACTTAACATGATGTATAAAATGCTCCAACATAGTATTTTAAAGGCATTTTACAAGAATGCTCCAAACTTCATCTAAAATCACATCCTCCTCATATTTAATAATTAACACAATTAAATCATGTAAACATCTTAATACTCAACACATAAATCCATCAACACATGATCCATCATATAAACATAATTAATGCCTTACTTGCAAATAATTAATTTCGGGGCATCACATTACTCCCCTACTTACAAGATTTCGTCCTCGAAATCGCATGCACTTACCCAAAAGAAACTAAACATAAATCATACCAGAAAATAGTTCGGGGTAATGCTGCATCATATGCCGCTCCGTCTCCCACGTAGCCTCCTCGACACCCCGACGATCCCACTGAACTTTGACCATCGGTATAACTTTACTTCGTAGTCTGCGATCCTCACGGTCCAGAATTCTGACCGGTCGTTCAACGTAGGATACATCTGAGTCTAACTGCACTTCAGTAGGCTGTAAAACATGAGACGGGTCTGGCTCATACTTCCGTAGCATAGAAACATGGAAAACATCATGAATCCCAGATAAAGACGGCGGTAGAGCCAATCGGTAAGCCAAAGTGCCGATACGCTGTAATACCTCATACGTCCCAACATACCTCGGGGATAGCTTCCCCCGCATACCAAAACGAACAACACCCCTGAAGGGTGAGATTTTCAAGAAGACCTTGTCTCCCACTTGAAATTCTAGCGGCCGTCGCCGCTTATTTGCATAGGCTGCTTGCCTATCTTGGGCCGCTTTCATCTTTAAGCGTATCATCTTAATCTTTTCCTCCATGTCTTTAATCATATCCGGTCCTCCGACCGCTTTACTCGTCAAGTCCTCCCAATACAGCGGTGACCTACATCGTCGTCCGTAAAGAGCTTCAAAAGGGGCCATTTGAATGCTCGCCTGATAGCTGTTATTATAGGAGAACTCTACCAGTGGTATAGATTCTTGCCACGGAGTATCAAACTCCAAAACACATGCCCTCAGCATATCTTCGAGCGTCTGTATAGTACGCTCCGTTTGGCCATCAGTCTGAGGGTGATAAGCTGTACTCAGTCTCACCTCGGTGCCCAAAGCTGTCTGGAGACCCTCCCAGAAATGAGAAGTAAACCTTGGGTCTCTGTCAGACACGATCGAGACTGGAATCCCATGCAACCTCACTACATCCCGTACATATAATTGGACCATCTTTAGATACGTGAAAGTCATACTGTAAGGGATGAAATGAGCTACCTTCGTCAGCCTATCCACGATCACCCAGATCGCATCAAATCCAGAGGCCGACCTTGGCAAGTGGGTCACGAAGTCCATAGATATATGCTCCCACTTCCACTTAGGTATCTCCAAGCTCTTCAGCTCGCCACCAGGCCTCTGCCTTTCTGCCTTTACTTGTTGGCAGATTAAACATCTCTTAACAAAACTGATCACATCACGCTTCATGCGTCTCCACCAGAATTGACCACTCAGGTCCTTGTACATCTTTCTTCCTCCGGGGTGGATACTGAATCGGCTACTATGAGCCCGTTCTAAAATTCCTTTACGTAACTCTGGTGTATCTGGGACTACCCATCGGTTGCCCAGTCTTAATGAATCATCTTCAGCCACTCTAAACTTTGTTGGCTGACCTCGAAGTGCTATCGATGACCATCTCTGCACTTCATCATCCGACCTCTGGGCTTTCCTGATAGCCTCAAATACGTCTGGCTCGGCCAATAAGGTCGACACTCGCACCGACGACGTGTCCACATCGAAGTCATAGCCCAGATGGCAATAGGAAGTCATCAAAGCTGATAAACACATAACATCCTCAGCAGTACTCTTCACCTTCCGACTTAAGGCGTCTGCTATCAAATTTGCTTTACCAGGATGGTACTCAATTTCACAGTCATAATCCTTGAGCAAATCCATCCATCTTCTTTGACGCATATTCAGTTCAGCCTGAGTGAATAGAAACTTTAGGCTCTTATGGTCCGTAAAAATGGTAAACGTAGTACCATAAAGATAATGACGCCAAATCTTCAAGGTGAAAATGATAGCCGTCAGTTCCAGATCATGGACTGGGTATCTGGTCTCATGAGGCTTCAACTGTCTCGAAGCATAGGCTACCACTTGTCTGTCTTGCATCAATACACAACCCAAACCCTGCAATGATGCATCCGTGTACAAGGCAAACCTCTTATCCTCAGACGGAATCACCAATACTGGCGCTGTCGTCAAACGACGCTTCAATTCTTGGAAGCTTTCCTCACAAGCTTCGGACCAAAAGAATGGGACTCCTTTCTGAGTCAGCTGTGTCAATGGCTTAGCAATCTTAGAAAATCCCTCGACAAAACGTCGGTAATAACCTGCTAAGCCAAGAAAACTCCGTATCTCGGGTACAGAAGTGGGTGCTGCCCACTCCATCACAGCTTCAATCTTCCTGGGATCCACAGATATCCCTTGGCTAGATATGACATGGCCTAGGAATACCACGCTGTCCAACCAGAACTCGCACTTGCTAATCTTTGCATACAACTGATGATCCATGAGGATCTGAAGTACTATCCTCAAGTGCCTTACATGATCTTCTTCGGTCCGAGAGTAGATGAGTATATCGTCAATGAAAACTATGACGAATTGGTCCAAAAATGGCTGGAACACCTTGTTCATCAAACTCATGAAAACGGCCGGGGCATTTATCACCCCAAAAGGCATGACTAGGAATTCATAGTGCCGATACCTCGTCCTGAAGGCCGTCTTCTGAACATCCTCTTCTCTTACTCGAATCTGATGGTACCCCGACCTCAGATCGATCTTACTGTAGAGCCTCGTACCCTGCAACTGATCAAACAAATCATCGATCCTCGGGAGTGGGTACTTATTCTTCACTGTAGCTTTGTTCAGTTGTCCGTAATCGATGCACAAACGCATCGAACCATCTTTCTTCTTCACAAATAAAACCGGTGCTCCCCAGGGCGATACGCTAGGGCGTATATAGCCCTTATCAAGGAGCTCTTGCAACTGAATCTTTAATTCCCTTAGCTCCGCTGGTGCCATCCTATAAGGGGCACGAGAAATGGCCGACGTCCCCGGTAATAACTCAATCCCAAACTCGACCTCTCTCGTCGGTGGGAATCCGGGAATCTCCTCCGGAAAGACATCGGGAAACTCCGCCACTACGGGCACATCCTCAACTTTTACTTCTTCTTTCTTTTCGTAACATCAACGGCATATATGAGATATCCTGTATGGCCTCGTTCCAATAACTGTGCCATCTTGACAGCAGATATCAATGGAATCTTTGAGCGAGAACCATCCCCATAGAACATCCATGGAATTCCCATATCAGATTTGAACCGTACTGTCCTCTGCCTGCAGTTCACAACTGCCTTATACCTGTTCAGAACGTCGATGCCCAGAATGCAGTCAAAGTCTGACATTCCCAGAACAATCAAATCTGACCTTAGTTCTTTATCCTCAAAATAAATGAGGCCATTGTAGACGATCCGATCAGTAATCATACTTCTTCCAGCGGGGGTCGAGACTATAAGAGGCGTGGGCGACGGAGAAGTACATATGTGGTGTCTTTCCACAAAACTTGTTGACACAAAAGAGTGTGACGCACCTGTGTCGATCAATATAAAAGCAGGATGCGTAAATAAAAGACACGTACCTGCTATAACCTCCTCCGGAGCCGCTGAAGCCTGCTCCCTTGTCAGTGCATAGACTTGTCCTTGAGGTGGCCCCATGGGCTGACCTCCATGCTGACGCGGCACAAATGGGGGTCTGTGCTGTGCTGTCCTATCCGCAGGCCTCCCCGCAGGACCCTGTTGACTTCCCCTGTTGGGATACTGTCTAGCAAAGTGGCCCTTGTCGCCACAAACATAGCACCCTATACAATCTTTCGTCAGATGTGGTTGCCCACAAAGAGTGCATTGGATCTTCCCGGATCTGTCTCCCTGAGACTGCCCCCTTCCAGATGGGGCATCACCCCTACGGTTCCCCTTCCATCTATTGTCAGACCTCTTACCACTGAACCTTGACGCCGATGAGTTCCCCTTGACTTGAACTGATCACTCTTTGGCTTCAAATTATATGGAGTGGATTTCTGAGAGGGTGCCGACGGTGGTACAACATCAGGGTATGCACCCACTCCTAGTTCGGCCAGCTCGGCCCGTGAGAGTGCATCGTCAAAACAAGTAGGGCCATAAGTGATCACCCTATCGTACAGCTCCGGTCTCAAACCTTTCATGAAATTCCTCATCTTTGCTTGCGTGCTCGTGGCAATGTGAGGCACATATCTGAGCAAGGAGCAAAACTGAAGAGCATAATCTGACACTGACATATTACCTTGCTTGAGGTGAGTGAATTCATCTTCCTTAGCCTGTCGTGCTGCAGCCGAGAAATAACGGTTCAGAAAGCGAGTTCGAAACATTTTCCAGTTAACTTCATGACCTTGAGCCTCTTGCTCTACCACAGTGGTCTTCCACCACATTAGCGCCTTCTTGGCCAATTGGAACTCTGCTAACCGTATCCATGCTGTCTTCGCACATGTGGCTGCCACAAAGATCTGCTCTATTCTTTCTAACCATTCCTCAGCTCGTTCCCCAGTTTCGGTTCCTTCGAAGGTTGGGGGTCGGTAAGCAAGAAACAGAGTTAAGCTTAGCTCCCCTGGCAACAACTGTTGTTCGGCCGGTTCATCATCAAAAGCTGGCGGGGGTAGGGGATTCGTACGCCCTGCACTTGCATTGACGCTCACTGCGTCACCTACCTCCACGTTTGCTGCCATACTGCAACACAAGGGTTAACAACAAGATCCAAAAGCAGTTCGTATAAGACTTCGTTAGATAAACAAAACATGTTAGCACAACATCATATACTTCATATGCAACTTATGCACAAAACATGTTCGAAAGTAAGCACCTAGCTAACTTATTGCTAAGGCTACCCTTCACTCATTCCCGGGTTATCTAACCACTGCTCTGATACCACTAATGTAGGGTCTTCCTACCTTAATATCATTTAGTACACATAAATTGGACAGAACATGCATTTATAACCTCTTAAGGGTTCCGGTTGTAGCTTGAGCTAAGGAGATTACAGGCCAAAATAAAGTTTCCAAAAGCTATTTAATTACATTCCCAATAAAGAATGTTAAAGCTATAGATTTACACTACTCCTAGAGTAGAGACTATCAAAATCCTGCATCCTACGTTCATCATGCTCCCTTTAGCTCACTTCCTCAACCCGACCCTAGGCCCTTGGTCCAAAAGTGTACCTACAGGGATAACACATCGTGAGCATACACATATTTACTTAACATTATATAAAAGCATACAATAATGCATAACATCTTAGTTAAGTAAAGGTAATTGGTCGTCCTTCGACTTCCTTTGTTATCCCTGACTCTTATTCATATATTAGGGCGTCTTACCCCATTGTGTGGTATCTTACCATATCATAATCATCGTGTGGCATCTTACCATGTCATAATCATCGTGTGGCATCTTACCACGTCATAATCATCGTGTGGCATCTTACCACGTGGGCATCTTACCCAATCATATGGCGTCTTACCATATCATAAACATTGCGTGGCATCTTACCACGGGGCATCTTACCCACTCACATACTTTGGGTGGCATCCTACCACATGGGCGTCTTACCCAATCATACACGTAGTATGACCTTATCATAAACTTCGTCATCATAGACGTCCTCATAAACATCATCATCATAACATCATCATCGTAACATTATCATAAGCATCATCATCGTAAATATCATCATAGACATCATCATCATAACATCATCTTAAACATCATCATCGTAAACATCATCTTAAACATCATCATCGTAAACATCATCTTAAACATCATCATAATATGTAAGGGTATGGTTTACCGTTCGATGCTCGTACGTCTCTTACGTACCTTAATTCCAAAAGAAGGAGAAATCGTAGACTTTATCTCCTTGAAGTCGTGGGTACCTGGGACGGTTCTACATAACCATACAAATTGATATTAGAAGCTAAATATAGTCCAATATCCAAAAATCCCACATAAATATCAAAAATCCATTTTTTTACAGCTCGCGATCGATCGCTGCCCAGGCGCGATCGATCGCGAGATCGCACTGGACGAGGGGCAAAAATTCTCTTCTTGGCGATCGATCGCCACTTTTGGCGCGATCGATCGCCAGCCTCGCCGATCGATCGCCCAAGAGTGGCGATCGATCGCCAAATGCTACTGGCGGGCACTGGAGGCTCGCGATCGATCGCCAAGAACGGGCGATCGATCGCCGAGTGCTGTACTCCGAAATTTCGCCATTAATGCTCATTTTTCAAGCTCTTCCTCAAGCCACCCAAAACCAAACTTCTTAACAACTTCAATAACATCATAACCCACTAAAACCAACATAAAACACTTCAAAAATCATACCCCAACCATAAACAACACATACCCAAACAAACCCACATAAAACATCAAAAACTTAACCCATTTCAACACCAAACATCATAAAACTTATAGGAATGGTTCCATACCTCTTGTAGGCTCCAAATCCTAGCAAAGATCACACAAACAAAGTTTTTGTGGAACTTTTCTTCTCCTCTTTTGGTGGAACTCGAAAATGGGAGGGTTTGGGGTTGGGAAGTGATTTTGGGGATTTTTAATAAAGTGAAAGGTATAGAGGGGTTAAAGTGGTGGGTAAAAGATTAAAAGGGGTTGCTTTAACTTAATTAAAATTGTACCCCAAACTTAACATGATGTATAAAATGCTCCAACATAGTATTTTAAAGGCATTTTACAAGAATGCTCCAAACTTCATCTAAACTCACATCCTCCTCATATTTAATAATTAACACAATTAAATCATGTTAACATCTTAATACCCAACACATAAATCCATCAACACATGATCCATCATATAAACATAATTAATGCCTTACTTGCAATTAATTAATTTTGGGGCATCACACTTATACGCAGCGGGGAATGGGGGTGGGATATCTACCTTAGCAGGTGTGATGGGTGTAGAGGTCTTAGTAGACTTACCTTTGTCGCGTGTTTGTCCCTCTTCTTGCTTGATGTCCGCCTTGCCTCTTAACTCTACGTGCACATCCTTCTTCTCAACGACCTCCTTTCCACTCCTCAACGTGATAGCATGGACTTGCTCCCTAGGTTTCATCTCAGTGTCACTAGATAGTGATCCTTGTGCTCGTTCGGCTACGATCTTTGCTAACTGTCCCACTTGGACTTCCAAGTTCTTTATCGATGCCTCATGATTGTTCATCCTTGTTTCAGCCGATGATATGAACTTAGTTAGCAGCTCCTCCATGCTTGGCTTTGGTGCATACCCCGGTGGTGGTTGAGGATAGTTCCTCGGCCCAGTATTGTACGTATTTGGGTAGGGGTAGGTCTGTGGTGGTCGGTTCCCTATGAAATTAACAGCTTCATTAGTAGTAATGAATGGGTTACCAACCTGGCATTCAGTGCTCGGATGTCCTCCATGGCAAAGCTCGCATGTAACAGTTTGGACTTGCATTGCATGCATGCTCAAACTATCGATCTTCTTGTTCAGTGCTTCCAACTGGGCAGCTAGGGCAGTGACTTCACTCACTTGATGCAATCCGACTTGCTTCTTTGGCACGTTCCTCTCGGACTGCCATTGACAGCTATTAGCAGCCATATCCTCCAACAGTGTATAAGCTTCCTCGGGGGTCTTCCTCATCACAGTTCCTCCTGACACTGCATCAATCATAGAACGATTATCAGAAAATAAACCGTTATAAAATGTTTGTACCTGCAGCCAGATAGGGAGGCCGTGATGTGGGCATCTCCTCAGTAGATCTTTGAAGCGCTCCCAAGCCTCATATAGTGTCTCTGGATCACATTGGGCAAAAGTAGTGATGTCATTGCGCATCTTGGCCGTCTGGTGGAAAGAATTTTGACAAGAACAACCGCGCCATTCCATCCCACGTGGTAATAGATCCTGCAGGCAACGATTGTAACCAGGATTTAGCTTTATCTTTTAAAGAAAAGGGAAACAAACGTAACCTGATGGCGTCGTCAGTAACACCATTATGCTTGAATGTATCACAAATCTCCAAGAAGTTGGAGATGTGATCATTTGGATCATCTGTAGCAGCTCCCGCA
The DNA here is from genome assembly GCA_907163345.1 of Haberlea rhodopensis. NCBI lineage: Eukaryota > Viridiplantae > Streptophyta > Magnoliopsida > Lamiales > Gesneriaceae > Haberlea > Haberlea rhodopensis. The sequence goes on from CAJQUN010000291.1 coordinate 224,746, forward strand.
AACTGGACCGAATGTTGGATCATCTGTATGATAGCAGGCTTGATCTCAAAATTGTTAGCCTGTATGGTTGGTCTCGTGATACTCGACAGTGATCCATGGAATGCAGGGTGGGAATAGTCCATGAGTGATCTTGCCACTAGTGGTACCGGAATCTCCTCGTTATTAGCCATGTGTGCTCTTGCTTGCCTTAGCCTCCTTTGACAAGTGTGCTCTCAAGTGTAGGCTTGCTACTCCTTAGCATGCACCAAGAGATTACAACCTGTAACAATCAACCAAAAAGAACACAAACAGTAGAAGAGTAGAGAGAAAGAAGAAAAAAAAATCGAAAATAAAAACAAATAAATGACTAAACTACAGTCAACTAATCTCGTTTGATATTATTAAAACTAGTCCCCGGCAACGGCGCCAAAAACTTGATCGCTTTTATTTTAAACAATTATTTTCTCAGAGTAGCGATTCTATACCGCAAGTGCACGGTGTCAAGTTTTAGTATAATGATAATATAAGTACGGATTGTCGATCCCACGAGGACTAGTAAATAAGTACCAAACTCCACTAGTTTAACTATATTTAGCCTACGAAAATTGGTTATAACTAATTAACTAATTTAACTAATTAACTCAATAATAAATCCAAACAAACGATAGAGAATGAGAATAAAATCAATAGAGACAATTATCAAGACTTTCGGTTCACCTATGTAATCCCCCACAATTCGCCTATTAGTTAATTCAAACAATCTAAGGTGACGAGTTTTCCTAATTCACTTACTATACCTTGGTCCGGCTATAACAAATCTAATACTAACGTAACAATAAGCCACTCTCGTACCCTTATTGAACAATTAATATTGTAAATCGATCTATGAAAACTTCTAGCCTTCGATTACTAGATATCTATAGCTATCACACGTGTATTTGACTTTATCTCTCGATCTCAGTCTGAAATCCACGGCATAAATCACTATATCGAATTCCAATTTTATCTCTCGATCTCAATTGTAATTTAATATCATTCAAGGATGGCCAAACCCTTAAAAGCATGAAGAACAATGATCTATGCACTTAGATAAATAAGAATCAATCAAAACATTAAAATTAAATCATGGGTTCATAACATAGGACCCCCTAAGTCTTGATAACAAACTTAGGCTAGCAACATATTTAAAATCAAATGCAATATCATGTATTTCAACATCAAAAGCATAAGAAAATTAAATAGAATCAAACAAAGTTTAGAAATACGTATAAACTAGCGATGTTGAATCGCGTCGTCGACCGTAGCTCCGTCTCTCGCTTTGTTGCTGTCTGTACGTGAGTTCTTCGCACCAAATCCTTACTGTCGTGCTTCTTCTTCACTCCTTTTCTCGTCGCTCTTTTCTGTATTGCTGTTGTTCTGCTCACGGCTCACGTAATTCTTCCTCCAGAATACGTGAATTCTCGTCCGTTTATTTCACCTCTCTGTTGTTCCGTATCACTCTTCTCCAAAGTCTCGTCTGTTTATTTCTGTTTATTCTCCTCCTCAATTTGAAGACCTTATGTACGTTGCTGCCGTGCTTCTTCTTCCTGATCTCCTTAATCTCCTCTCCTCTTATGTGAATCTTGTTCACTTTTTCTCGTCTGTTCCAATCTTCACGTAAAATTCTTCAATTCTATTGTGCGTGAGAAATCTCCTTCTCCCCCTTCTCCTGCTCACGTAAACTCCTTCACTATTTGATATCGTTGTTGTTCACGTCTGCTGCTCTCCTTTCTACGTCTCGGACTCACCTTTCTTCTCTTAAACTCTCGTTCCTTTCAACTCTGAATCTGCTCACGTTTTTCCTCAAATATATTAGTTGCTCTTCTTTCTCGTAAGTACCCCTCTTCGTAAATCTCACGTCTCTCTCCTCTTTTATTGCTCTTTAAATCTCTTATAATCTGATCTCCTCTTAAGTGCTACCGTATCAGATTCACTCCCTTCCGATATTGTTTCCTTTCTCGTATATCCTCACCTCTCCACGTAAATCTCTTCCTTTTCTACGTTTTATCAGCTTCCTCCGTGAATGAAACTCTTTTCCCTTCAATCTCTTCACGGCTATCTTATATCATATATTATAATATAATATTTCATCCATGTTCCATAATATCCGGTTGTGCTCGGTTTGGTCCTTTTTCATTAATTAAAGCTCATTTTCTCGACTTTTATGCATTTGGACCTGGATTCCTGAAATATACAAATATATACCAAAACGCGTAATATTTCCCGGGAATCACTATAAAAACGCCCCTAATTATATATCAAATTAAGTGTAAAAATCACACTTATCACCTATACGGGGCACGAGAAATGGTAGACGTCCCTGGTAGTAACTTAATCCCAAACTCGACCTCTCTCGTCGGTGGGAATCCGGGAATCTCTTCCGGAAATACATCAGGAAACACCGCCACCACGGGCACGTCCTCAACCTTTAACTCTTCCCTTTTTTTTTTTCTTTCAGTAATATCAACAGCATAGACGAGATATCCTTTGTGGTCTCATTCCAATAACTGTGCCATCTTGACAGCATATGGTAACGGAATCCTTGAACAGGAACCATCCCCATAAGATGTCCATTGGACTCCCATATCAGACCTGAATCGGACAGTCCTTGTCTGCAGTCCACAACTGCCTGATACTTGTTCAGCACATCGATGCCCACAATGCATTCGAAGTCTGACATTCCCAGAACAATCAAGTCTGTCCTCAGCTCGTTACTCTCAAAATAAATGAGGTCGTCATAGACAATCTGATCAGTCATCAGACTTCTTCCAGCGGGTGTCGAGACTACAAGAGGCATGGGCGACGGAGAAGTGCATATGTAATCGCATCACTTACTTCAACATTTTCTGCCGTACTGCAAGACAAGGGTTAACAACAATACCAAAAAGCAGTTCATATAATACCTCGTTAGATAAATAAAACATGTTAGCATAGCATCATATACTTCATATGTAACATATGCACACAACAGGTTTACAAGTAAGCACCTAGCCAACTTATTGCTAAGGCTACCCTTCACTCGTTCCCGGGTTATCTAACCTGGCTCTGATACCACTAATATAGGGTCTTCCTACCTTAACATCATCTTAATAAGCATTAACAACGTCTTAGGGTTCCGATTGTAGCTTTGAGCTAAAAAGATTTCAGGCCAACAATGAAATTTCAAAACTTAACTCATTGCATTCTCAATAATGAATGTTAAAGCGATAGAATTATACTACTCCTAGAGTAGAGACTATCCAAAAGTCATGTATCCTATCTTCTTTCATGCTCCTTTTAGCTCACTGCCTCAACCCGACCCTTAGCCCTTCGGTCCAAAAGTGTACCTACAGGAACAACCCATCATGAGCATGTACATCGTTACTTAACATCATAAGGCGATGGCATATAAATAAATGCATGAAAATAATTGGTAACGTATACTTCCTGGTTAATCGCATTAACCCTCTTTGGTTGTCCCTGTTTCATAGCCATGCATATAATCATTAATTCTTGACATGAATGATTATAATCATCATCTTATAATATCATCATCATATAAGCATCATCATTTTATAAATATCATCATCTTATAATATCATCATCATGTAAGCATCATCATCTTATAGCATCATCATCTTATAACATCATCATCATCTTATAGCATCATCATCTCATAACATCATCATCTTATAACATCATCATCATCTTATAACATCATCATCCTATAGCGTCATCATCATATAAGCATCGTCATCTTATAGCATCATCATCTTATAACATCGTCATCTTATAGCATCATCATCATATAGCATCATCATCATATAGCATCGTCATCATATAAGCATCGTCATCTTATAGCATCATCATCTTATGACATCATCATCTTATAGCATCATCATCATATAGCATCATCATCATATAGGATCGTCATCATATAAGCATCGTCATCTTATAGCATCATCATCTTATAAATATGACAGTAAATGTACATAATTATAGTTAAATAAACATGCGGGTTATTCGTCAGTTTCTTTTTGTTGACCCTGATTCACATTCGTGCATATGGGCATCTTACCCCATCGTATGGCATCTTACCATATCATAACATCGTGTGGCATCTTACCACGTGGGCATCTTACCCTATCGTATGGCATCTTACCATATCATAATATCGTGTGGCATCTTACCACGTAATAACATCGTATGGCCTCTTACCATATGGGCATCTTACCCCGTGGCATCTTACCACATAATAACATTGTATGGCATCTTACCATATGGGCATCTTACCACATAATAACATCGTATGGCCTCTTACCATATGGGCATCTTACCCTTTTTATAAACATCGTATAACATCATTATAAACTTACTTATCATATCATCTTCACAAACATCATCATCTTAAACTTATTTATCACAATCACCATCATAAACACCATCATCATAAACTTGCTTATCACAATCGTCATCATAATCATCATAAATACTCATGCAATCAATGCATAGTCAGAGTTAGGAGTGTGTTACCGTCCGATGCCCGTACGCTTCTTACGTACCTTAATTCCAAAAGTGGAGAAATTGAAGAACTCTATCTTCTCGATGTTGTTGGCACCTGGGATGGTTCCACACAACCATACAAATCGATATTAGAAGCTAAACAATAGCCAAATACCAAAAATTCATCAAAAAACATCATTTGCCATGTTTTAAACAGCGGCGATCGATCGCTGCACGAGGCGATCGATCGCCTCACTTTTTGCCCTACGGCGATCGATCGCTTCATTTCAGGCGATCGATCGCCTGCTACGTGAAATGGCTACTGGCCATCGGCGATCGATCGCCTCATTTCAGGCGATCGATCGCCACCTGCTGGTGCGCGATTTTTCGCCATTTTTGTACATTTTTAGAGCTCATCCTCATACCTTACAAAACCAAACTTTCCTACAACATCAACAACATCATAACCAACTAAAACCCACATAAAACACTTCAAAAATCATACCCCAACAACATACAACACATACCCAACCAAACCCACATAAATCACTTCAAAATCATCCCATTTCAAATCCAAACTTCATAAAAACTTTAGGATTGGTTCCATACCTCTTGAGGATCCAAAATCTTACTAAGATTTCAACAAATGGAGAGTGTGCAAGGATTTCTCCTCCTCCTCCTTGGCTTGGACGAAAATGGGATGAAAATGATAGGGTTGGGATGAATTTGGGGATTTAAGAGTGAAAAGGTAAAGTGAGGGGGGAGAGGGTATAGTGGGGTATATGGGTTAATTGATTTGTACCCAAAAATTAACATGATGTATAAAATACCCCAACATGGTATTTTAAAAGCATTTTACAAAATGCAACCAACTTCATTAATTCCATACTTTCCTCATAATTAACAATCAACATAATTAAATCATGTTAACACCCCATTTTCTATCATGCATAACATGCACCTTGAAACGTAACCCCCCGGGTCATGCCTATCATGTGACTAAGCATTTCATCGTGATAATTAATTTCAACACGTAAATCAATTATCCACATAATTAATCACATAAACATAATTAGTGCCTTAATTGCAATTAATCATTTCGGGGACATCACAGGGTGAGAATGATTGAGGATTGACAGTTGAGATTGGGACTTTTGGGTATGATTGGTGATACCCGAGTTGATTGCATTGAGTATACATGTAGTATTGGTGCTTAGGCATGTATGCCGGTGTGTGTATACGAATGCGACATTTTCTTGGTACTCGTCGAGCATCGGGTTAGTATACTTTGATGAATGAATCTCCGGTGAGAGATTGTGGCACCTTGAGATTGGTAATCTCAATGACACGATGTATTCTGAAGAATGATCGTGAGGTCTGATTGACTCCCTTGAGGAGGGATTGTCGTGTGTTGAGGCCATGGTAATTCATTCTGAGTAATTTATAACTTCCATGTGTTAGGATTGTTGAATCCTAGGGTAAACGAGGGATGGCCATGATTCGGATTTGTTAGATGTCGTGGTTGAGACGTGTGGCGGGAATGCAATTGATCTTTCTTGCATGTCCTTTTGGGAACTTGAGACCTTGTGGAGTCTCGATGATGTGTTTGGACCAAGATATGATTTCTTGGAACACCAGGATGTAGACATCTTTGGAGATGTGTTTTGTGTTGATCGGTGGCCGTGATGTTGCATGTTGCAATGTGGTGCAACTACTCCTTTGATGGAGATGGATTTGGAAAGCGAAAACCGGGTGGGGTTTAGGTACAATTTGTGTACTGGTAGTTTCTTTTGTAACGATGTATGTTTAACATTGTTGGTTAAATTATAGAGATATCATTGAGGTGATATCTATTTTGGAATCATGAATGATTCGTTTGATTAGCAGTTATGGTTGACTGACGGCTTTTGGGTGGTTAGCATCGGGGTATGCTAACGTCCTTTTGAGATTATGATGGTTTGGGAGACTTAATCCATTCCATATTTTGATTCGAGATCGGTATCCTCGCAGTTGATTTGTCGTTCATGATATGTTCATGATCCAACGATATGGATATGTTTGGATTGTGTGGTCTTGGCAGCACGTGAGGTACGCCTGTGCAAATTTCGAGGATGAAATTTTATTAGTGGGGGATAATTGTGATGCCCGGGAATTAATGGTGTTAATCACGGAGTAGTAATGATCCTTAATGGATTTTATTTGTGGAAATTTTGAATTAATTACGGTGTTTGAACACCCGATGATTGTTAAATCGGGTATTTGGGATCGTTGGATCCAAAGGTTGAGATTGTATTCTCACTCGTGGTGAAAAACCTTGGAATTGGGTTTTTTGTGGTATCTGGGGTCCTGGGTACCTTGTATTGGGGCTGGTATGGGAAATGGAGATTGGAGAGATAATTATTGAAAACATATTATTTTTAATGAATCATGATGTAATTGTTGAGTATTGGTATTTTGGAGCCTTGGTGCTATATATACCAAATGGACTCAGTATTCCGTCATTATGCGGAATCTCTTCTCTCTCTCCTCTCCCTCACGCCACTCTCTCACCCCAAACCCTTCCCCCTTTCCCTTTGATGAGCAAAATAAAGGGAGGCTCATCCTAGGAGCCGAATTTCTCGAAGATAAGTTGGTAATTTTCTTCTCCTCAATTTTTGCTTCGATTTGATTATGGTATTGTATGATTTTTGAGTTGGGTTTGAGTCTTGGAATTTTAAAGAATTTTGGGTTGGTTGGTTTGAGGAGTTTTTATGGTGTTTATTTTGAGGTTTAATGTTGTATGGGGTGTGAGGATTGTTATATGGGAAGAGTTTGCAAGAAAAAATGCCATTTTTGGCTGGAACAGGTCGAGGCGATCGATCCCTAGGGCGGGGCGATCGATCGCCGCGTCGTTTGTCAAAATTTTGAAGACGATGAACAGTGAAGCGATCGACCGCTTCAAAGTGGCGACCGATCGCTTCGAGGCACTAGCTAATTTATACCATGAGGCGATCGATCGCCTGGGAGAAGCGATCGATCGCAAAGGGACACACGACCGATCGCATGTAGGAAGCGATCGATCGCCTGGAAGCAGTAGCCATATGCACTGAGGGGCGATCGATCGCCTGGTTTGTAGCGATCGATCGCCTAAGCCATTTTTTGATGGTGAAATATTTTGGGTCTTGTTTTCGATGCATGCTTCACCCGAGGGTCTTTTAAAAGGGTTAATTGACATGGATTGACAATGTATTGGAGGTTATAGACATGCTTGGGCACGTGGTTGCATGCTGATGATTAATTTGTGAGTTATTTGATGTGTTTAGCACATACTTCTCGGGGCATGGAATTCAAGCAAGGGTTGATCGGTCTACAAAATTATAAGGTACGTATAACGTATGAGCATAGCTTTAAATGTATTATTGCAATTGTTGTGCATGAATAATATATGAGAATTGCGATCACTTGATATGCATTGGGAATTACATGGTGCCGCTTTTGAGCGAGCAGTGATTGGGATGTTGTCGCTATGGAGGGAACATCGGTTATGACGCCGTTATCGTTGAGCGTGCGTAAGGATAAAATGCCGCTATTATGGAGCGAGCAATGAACTAGAACTATGAAATCATTGGTTAGATATATGTGATATCTATGAGTATTTATTTAATGGTTTAATCACATTTGATTATGAAACTGGTATGGCAGGAAGGAATTTAGTTGATCAATGAGATGATTAACTGGCTTTTGGGAATTTAATGGTTTGGTTATTTTGAGAACTGGGACAATGCAGGGGATCCTGGATGAGGATGATACCATCCAGGGAGTATCATTTAAATTCATGGCATTTACATTCTGTAAATTATGAACTGTAATATTATGATTATTGGATTGGTGGTATTGGTATGCTCACCCCCGTGTGGGGGCTGTGGTGAATAGGTACATTGATGGCTTTGGAGTTGAACTCGAGCTATGGATTGGAGGTGCTTCTAAGATCGAAGTACTAGTGACGGTATTGATCACATTGGTTTATACATTTGATACACATACATTTGTTGATGCTCGCATGTGAGCACTGTTACATGTGTATATGGGTTGTATAAAGGGCATTGGCCTTTCTCTTTTCATTTATTGGTCACATGCAATTACTTATTGAATTGCTAAATGAACTGAGAATATGTTAGTGTATTATAAGGGTGCATGATATGTATGTGGACTTGGTTGGGGAAAAGTGGACATTATGTGGAATAATGTATGAAGTTTTCTTAATGGTATGCTATGTGATGGTAGTATGGGTTCTTTCCCCTGATTACATGACTAGGGAACAGGCCGAGGCAGCTCCAGAGGAAGTGATAGTTGGTATGTGCTTTTATTTACATATTCCGCTTTTTTTTTATAGACACATGTGCTTCGCACTCCTTTATGTCTGCGGATTTTGTGGAGAGACATCTTATGTGCATGTCTCCGTTACCCACGCCTCTTTTGGTCTCGACACCCACTGGGATGAATGTTATTACTGACCGGTTTCTTGCTGACTGCCTCATTTATTTTGAGGGCAATGAGTTGAAGGCAGATTTGATTCTGTTGGGTATGTCGGATTTTGATTGCATTGTGGGCATCGATATACTGAACAAATATAAGGCAGTGGTAGATTACCGGCAGAGGACGGTACAGTTCCGATCTGATATGGGGATTCAGTGGACTTTCTATGGGAACGATTCTCGTGCAAAGATTTCGTTGATATCGACGGTCAAAATGTCCCAAAATATTGGAACGTGGACACACGGTCTATCTGATCTATGTCGTGGACATGGCGGGAAAGAATAAAGAGTTGAGGGTTGAGGATGTACCCGTGGTGGCAGAGTTTGCTGATGTGTTTCCGGGGGAAATTCCAGGGTTCCCGCAGACTAGAGAGGTCGATTTTGGGATTGAGTCGTGCCCCTTATAGGATGCCACCTGGTGAGTTAAGGGAATTAAAGGAGCAGTTACAGGAACTCCTGGACAAGGGATATATATGCCCTAGAGTATCTCCTTGGGGCGCGCCGGTTCTTTTCGTAAAGAAGAAGGATGGTTTGATGTGTTTGTGCATCGATTACTGGCAACTGAATAAGGCAACGATGAAGAACGAGTATCCTCTCCCAAGGATTGACGACTTGTTTGATCAGTTGCAGGGTACGAAGCTATATAGCAAGATTGATTTGAGGTATGGGTACCATCAGATTCGTGTCAGAGAGGAGGATGTTCAGAAGACAGCATTCCGGACTCGGTATGGGCAATACGAGTTCTTGGTTATGCCGTTCGGTGTGACGAACGCCCCGGCTGTCTCTAAGAGTTTGATGACCTGGGTGTTCCAACCATATCTTAACCAGTTCATCATAGTGTTTATTGATGACATACTTATCTACTCTCGGAGTGAGGAGGAGCACGTGAGACACTTACGGACAGTGCTCCAGATCCTCAGAGATAATCAATTGTTTGCCAAGCTCAGCAAGTGTGAGTTCTGGTTGAGCAGCGTGGTGTTTTTGGGGCATGTTATTTCTAGCAGTGGGATATCAGTGGATCACAGGAAGGTGGAGGCAGTGATGGAGTGGTCTGCACCCACTTCTGTGCCCGAGATACGGAGCTTCCTTGGTTTAGCTGGTTATTACCGACCCTTTGTCGAAGGATTTTCTAAGATTGCTAAGCCTTTGACACAGTTGACTCAAAAGGGAGTACCATTCTATTGGTCTGGGGCTTGTGAGCAGAGTTTCCAGGAGCTGAAGCACCGGTTGACGAAAGCGCCTGTGTTAGTGATTCCTACGGAGAACAAGAGGTTTGTTCTATACATTGATGGATCACTACAGTGCTTGGGATGTGTACTGATGCAGGATAAGCATGTGGTAGCTTATGCATACAGGCAGTTGAAGCCGCATGATACTAGATATCCAGTCCATGACTTGGAGCTGGCGGCTTTCATTTTTGCCTTGAGGATTTGGCGGCATTACTTATATGGTACGTCGTTTACCATTTATACGGATCACAAGATCCTGAAGTACTTGTTTACTCATGAAGAGCTGAATATGAGACAGAGGAGATGGATGGACTTACTCAAGGATTATGATTGCGAGATTGAGTACCATCATGGGAACGCGAACTTGATAGCAGACGCCTTGAGTCGGAAGGTGAAGTGTACTACTGAGGACACCATGCATTTATCGGCTATGATGACTTCTTACTGCCATCTGGACTATGATTTTGATGTGGATACATCACTGGTATGTGTATCAACCTTATTGGCAGAGCCGGACATTTATGAGAATATTCGGAGGGCTTAGAAGGCAGATGATGAAATTCAGAGATGGTTATCATTGGTACTTCTTGGACAGCCATTGAAATTCAGAGTGGCTGAGGACGGTTCTTTGAGATTGGGTAACCGTTGGGTAGTTCCGAGTACGCCGGAGTTGCGTAGAGGGATCTTACAGCGAGCTCATAGCAGCAGGCTTAGCATCCACCCAGGCGGGAGGAAGATGTATAAGGATCTATGTAATCAATTTTGGTGGAAGATGATGAAGCGTGATGTTATCACTTTTGTTAAGAGGTGTTTGATATGCCAGTAGGTGAAGGCATAAAGGCAGAGGCTTGGTGGCGAGCTGGGGAGCTTGGAGATACCGGAATGGAAGTGGGAACACATATCCATGGACTTCGTGACCCACTTGACAAGGACCACTTCGGGTTTTGATGCCATTTGGGCGATTGTGGATAGGTTGACGAAGATAGCTCACTTCATTCCCTATAGTATGAGGTCTTCAGTCAGCTTTGGGTACTGAAGTGAGGTTGAGAGGAATTCCAGTTTCTATTGTAGTGAGGTTGCACGGAATTCCAGTTTCTATTGTGTCCGACAGAGATCCACGGTTTTCATCTCACTTTTGGGGAGGTCTTCAGTCATCTTTGGGTACTGAAGTGAGGTTGAGCACGTCATATCTGTTAGTAATCCTAAGAGCATACAACGCAGCGGAATAAAATATTTTGGATTACTAGAACAATGGATCTATACATAGGATATCATATCGGATAAAGGTTTACAAAAATTCTCACCCTTGTAGCGTGTTTGAGCAGATTCCACGGAGCTGCACCACGTCCAACGTCTCCTCCTAGTCACTAGCAAAACTTGTCTAGTTTTCCTCAACGGTATCCACACGATCAAATCGGGTGAAGGGATAGTTTAAGAACAAGTTGCTAGACAAGTTCTTAAACCGGAACAAGAAACACACTCGATTCTAAATCGAATAACTCGCCGGAAATCACACAAGTCCACTTCGGCTATGAAGAAGAAGCCGAGAGCCTTTTGTGATTGTAGGAGGCGGCCGTGTGCTTCTTAGAGTTTAGGTTGATTGATATGATGTGTTAATCTAATTAATCACAATGCAATCAAACTATATATGATTAATTAAAGGCTTTCATAAAGCCTCATGGGCTTAAGCCCATGGTTTTAATTTAATCCTTATAATTATTAATTAAGACTCTTCTTAATTATTTAATTCATCCCATGAATTTAATTTCCCTTCTCGATTTAATCTTTTGTGCGACCCGATAGGATCTTGTAATGTTGGCAGTGACATAAAATCTCATTTTATGTCGCAAGCAAGGAGTGGTGTCTAGCAACACATCGAGGCTACCCAAATTACAAGAATGTCAATGACTCGACATAACCTTTAGAACTTGTGATAATATTAACCATGTAACTTAATCCCTTTGTCCTTTGTGTTTAGATTGAACACGAGTCATGGAATAGTCATACTCGTATATTCAATCTCTATTTCTTGATCCCCAAGTAGAACTAGAATAAACGAATAAGCTCGATATCTCATATCGACTCATTCGAGCATGGCCATGCATTTTAGTTCTCACTTGATCAAGGGCCAAACACATCTCCTGTTATATAGGAGGGACAAATCCTATCTCGATCAGTCAACATCCCTCTACATAATTCGTAGTGTATCCAATAGTCGCCTTTATAGATTACCCTGTTACGGGTAACGTTTGACGATATCAAGATACATAACTCCTTATGTTGGGATATCTGATGATCACAAGTCGTAAGGATTACATACATTATTATCACTATGAGAATTGCATATGACGATCATATAACTATCCATGTTACATTCTCATGGTGGGTCTGTCCAGTACATCGTTCTCTAACATGTACCCATATGTTGATTTGATATCTCATATCAATGAACAATTCATCGATCAACACATACTAGTCTCTACGTATTATCATTATCCCTATTCATGATAATACTTGACTAGGGACATCTTTAAGAATAATACAATATTATTCTAAGGACATTAACATATATATTAATTCACATTGCACAGTTAAAAGAATAATATATAATAATGAATTGCCATTCATAAAATCATAAACATTGTACGTCAAAACAATCATCTAATGATTTGTCTTAGGGCATATCCCAACAAATCTCCCACTTGCACTAAGACCACTCAGACATATACCTAATGCCTAGATATCTAGTATGACGATCATGCCTCTGCTGTGACAGTGGCTTCGTCAATGGGTCAGATACATTATCATCTGTTGGTACTTTGCATATTTCAACATCTCCCCTTTCAACGATTTCTCGAATGAAATGGAAACGCCTAAGTATGTGCTTGGATCTTTGGTGAGATCTTGGTTCCTTAGCCAATGCGATCGTTCCATTGTTGTCACAATAGAGTTCTATCGGATCTTTAATGCTAGGCACCACTCCAAGTTCAGAAATGAACTTCCTCATCCAAACAGCATCCTTTGCTGCATCCGAGGCAGCAATATACTCAGCTTCCGTTGTAGAATCAGCTACTGTTTCTTGCTTTGAACTCTTCCAGCTCACAGCACCTCCATTTAGGCAATACACATATCCAGATTGCGATCGAAAATCATCTTTGTCGGTTTGGAAGCTTGCATCAGTGTAACCCATTACATTGAGCTCTTCCTCCCTCCATAAATCAAGAATGTATCCTTAGTCCTTCTTAAGTACTTCAGGATGTTCTTGACAGCAATCCAGTGACCTTCACCTGGATCAACTTGATATCTGATCGTCATGCTCAAAGCATACGATACATCGGGACGAGTACATATCATGGCATACATGATAGATCCAATAGCTGACGCATATGGAATCTTACTCATACGTTGTCTCTCATCTGGTGTTGAAGGACACTGTTCCTTCGAGAGATAAATGACATGCGTCATAGGCACGAATCCTTTCTTTGATTCTTGCATGCTAAACCTTTTAAGCACTTTGTCTATGTATGTACTTTGACTTAGGCCAAGAAGCTTCTCGATCTATCTCTATAGATCTTGATTCCTAATACATAGGTGGCTTCTCCCAACTCTTTCATCGAAAAGCAATTCCCTAGCCAAATCTTTACAGATTGTAAGGCAGGGATATCATTTCCAATGAGAAGTATGTCATCTACATACAACACTTGGAAAATTATTACGCTCCCACTGACCTTCTTGTAGACACAAGGTTCATCTTCGTTTTTGATAAAACCAAATTCTTTGATTGCATCATCAAAACGGAGATTCCAACTCCGAGAAGCTTGCTTCAATCCATAAATGGATCGTTGTAGCTTGCATATCTTTCCAGCATCCTTTGGATCGACAAAACCCTCGGGCTGTGTCATGTACACATCCTCGAGCAGATTTCCATTAAGGAAAGCTGTTTTGACATCCATCTGCCAGATTTCATAATCATGAAATGCAGCTATTGCAAGTAAGATCCTTATGGATTTAACCATGGCCACTGGTGAAAAGGTTTCATCATAGTCAATACCATGAATTTGTTTGAATCCTTTTGCAACCAGCCAACCTTTAGGTTTGTACGTTACCATCCATATCGGTCTTTTTCTTGAAAATCCATTTGCACCCTATGGGTCGTACCCCTTCAGGTGGATCAACCAAAGTCCATACTTGGTTTGCATATATAGATTCCATCTCAGATTTCATGGCCTCTTGCCATTTCTCAGAATCATTGCCCATTATAGCTTGTTGATAAGATGACGGCTCATCCTCATCAATAAGTAGTAAGCACCTTGTTGAGTCACAAGAAATCCATATCTCTGTGGCTCCCGGTGTTCTCTTACAGACCTACACTGGGCTTGTGTCTCTTGAGCAGGTACTTCTTCCACAACAGATTGCGGTGCCTGCTCTGTTTCCATCTCAATCTCAGGTTCAGTGTTTTCTTGTGGTTGAACTTCACTAAGTTCTATTTTTCTCCCACTGGTTTTTCTAGAAATAAATTCTCTTTCAAGAAATACACCAGTCCGAGCAACAACTACTTTGTTCTCGGTGGGATAATAGAAATAGTATCCTTTTGTTTCCTTAGGATACCCCACAAATAAACACTTATCAGATTTGGGTCCAAGTTTGTTAGTGGCGTGACGTCTAACGAAAGCCTCACAACCCAAATCTTCATAAAAGACATACTAGGACGCTTCCCAGTCCATATCTCATATGGTGTCTTTTCCACTGATTTAGATGGAACACGGTTCAGTAAGAAAATCGTTGTTTCTAGAGCGTGTCCCCAAAACGATATCGGAAGATCTACATGACTCATCATTGATCTAACCATGTCCAAGAAGGTTCGATTTCTCCTCTCGGATACACCATTCCATTGTGGAGTATACGGAGGAGTGAGTTGTGGGACTATCCCACACTCCTTTAGATAGTCATGAAACTCTTGGCTTAAGTATTCACCTCCTCGATCTGATCGAAGGATTTTGATACTTTTGCCAAGTTGGTTTTGTACTTCATTCTTGAAATCTTTGAACTTTTCAAAGGTTTCATTCTTATGCTTCATTAGGTAGACATACCCATATCTACTGAGGTCATCAGTAAATGTAACGAAGTATTGAAAACCACCTCTAGCTTGTGTACTTATTGGTCCACATACATCACTATGTATTAGTCCCAATAAAACATTTGCCCTTTAAACATGTCCCTTGAAAGGGGCTTTAGTCATCTTGCCCATTAAACAAGATTCGCATGTTTCATATGATTCAAAATCAAATGAATCTAATACTCCATCCTTATGAAGTTTAGATATGCGGTTCTCGTTTATGTGGCCCAAGCGACAGTGCCAGAGATAAGTCGGATTACAATCATTATTTTTAATCCTTTTAGTATTTATGTTATAGATAGGCATATCAAGATTTAATACATAAAGACCATTCATCATTTGTGCACTAGAATAAAACATATCATTTAAATAAATAGAACAACAGTTGTCCTTTATTATAAATGAAAAACCATACTTGTCTAAACAAGAAATAGAAATTATGTTTTTAGTAATAGATGGAAAAAATAACAATCTTTTAAAATCAACGATAAACCAGAAGGTAAAGCTAAACAGTAATCTCCTATAGCTAATGCAGCAACTCTTGCTCCATTTCCAACTCGGAGATCAACTTCACCTTTCGCCAACGTCCTACTCCTTTTTAGATCCTGCACATTTACACAAATGTGAGATCCACATCCAGTATCTAATACCCATGATGAAGAAGTAGATAAATTGACTTCTATAACAAAAATACCTGAAGTGGAAGTCACACTTCCTTTCTTTAGATCCTCCAGATATACTTTGCAGTTTCTTTTCCAATGGCCGGTCTCACCGCAATGGAAACAGTTCCCTTCCTTTGCTATCCCTCCTTTTGGTTTCAGTGCATAAGACTTTGGCTTAGATTTAACAAAGACCTTCTTTGCTTTCTTATTGCCTTTAGCTTTGGCCTTTCCTTTGCCCTTATTCACAATAAGAACATTTGTGGCCTTAGTCTTCTTTGTATTTGCTTCATATGTTCTCAACATACCAAGCAATTGTGGTAGAGTCTTTTCCATGTCAGTCATATTGTAATTTACTACAAATTGACTGAAGCTCTCAGGCAACGATTGCAAGATCACATCGGTGGCCAACTCTTGGTCTCAATGTACCCAATCATCTTGAGCACATGAGTTCCAACTAGGCTTCCCTCTACCATCCTGCACTGGAACAACACTTTAGAGACGTCATACCTCTCTTGTCTAGCTTGTTGTTGGTACAGTTGCTTTAAGTGTTCGATCATATCGAACGCCTCCATTTCCTCATGTTGCTTCTGAAGCTCAGAGTTCATGGTTGCAAGCATAAGGCATCCAACATCAAGTGCGTCACTTTGATGCTTCTTGTAAGCATCTTTATCAGCTCTTGTAGCTGTTAGGGGAGGTTCCTCAGCTGGCAAGGGTTCCTCTAGGACATATTGTTTCTTTTCTTGTTTGAGGACTATCCTCAAGTTCCTATGCCAGTCTAGGAAATTTGTCCCATTTAGTTTGTCCTTCTCAAGGACCGATCGCAGTGATAATGTGTTTGATACGTTGTTAGTTGCCATGGATATCTACAATATAAATATGCAAAAATAAGTTTATGATTTAATCATTTAACATGGTCTTACATTAAATGATGCTCCCACTATTTTGTTTAAAAAAATATCAACCCTCAAAACCTTTACTGGGCCAAGATCCATATTTCGCCTAATCTTGAGTTAGCTTTGGCTAATCGCCCAAGACTCGGTTGTTTAGGTAGACAACACTTTGTCAATTATATCACATATAATTCTTGGATAGTTGGACGAACAACACTTTGTTCAATTCATCAAATGAATTATAATCCAACCCATGCCTCTAAGTTCCCAATCCTATTGAGATAACTTAGTTAAGTCGTACCCAATTTAAAGTATAACGGATATCACTTTTATCCTTTCGCGCCTTACTAAGATTGCCACGGTGCTTTGCTTTGGCAAACCCACACATGTACAATCGAAGTTATTGACGAGTACTTTTAATTTTGGAAGGCATCTAAAACTTAATATTTTAGAGGGATTTATTGATCTCATTATTAGTTTGATAATTTAAAATATGTCAACTACATATAGTTGTATACATATCTACATATACGTGTAATACAATTATCAATCTAAAACATAAGATAAATCATGCATCAACATACATAATTAAACGTGTCATGGTTATAACCCCTACTAACGATTCTCTCAAGCCAATGAGAAAATCCTAAGAGTCAACCTAAGGTAACTTCACAAGCACCTTCCTTTGGCTCCAATTTGTGAATGGCCTCCTCATCCCGGCACGATGCTCCATCTTCATTGATCACCATCAATAAAATAAACTACACTATTTACAAGATATAGAATTCCTCGATTCACATTCGAGGGGAACATAGGGGAGGGATTACATTTAGAATGAAATAGAGAAGGCACGACACGCAGGTCGTATTATATATTACAAACATCCACAAATCCTATCTAATAGGTCAAAGGGCTATAACCACGCACCATGCTCAAACAACACATAAAGCATGCATTAACATTTAATTAATTAAATTCTAAACATTTTAAATTTAATTCTAATTAAAACTGTAAAATAATTTTTGAAAAATTATCGTACGCTCGGGACATCATATGCCACGAACTTAAGCGACTAAGACACGAACCACCATGGTTCGAACCACAAAAGCACACGGCTGGACCAATAATGGGCCTAGGGTTCGAAACCCTAGCCCATGGCCGAGCCAAGCTCGAGCGGCGGCGGCGCTAGGGTTCCAAACCCTAGCCGCCACGCACCACCTTGGGTTTTCATCGAGCCATCTTGTTCGAAACGCCGGAATTTGTTAGCCACGAGTCACGGTCAGGCCATGCACGGGGTTGGCTCAACCATCTCGAGCTAAGGGTTCGAAAAACCTTGCTCTCATGTGGTAAAGCTACTAATCCATGCATGCGTGAACCATTATCGAGCCAAAGAGTTCAAAACTCATCCACGTCTCAAAACCTTAGCATAAGAGGCGACGATGGCCGAGCCCATGTACGGCTACTAGGGTTCGAAACCCTAGCCGTCATGAGCTAGCCGTCACGAGCCAATGGGTTCTAAACCCTAATCAATTTTCGACACTTCCATGCACAATTATTAGCCACAACGACTAAGCCATCTCGAGCCAAGGGTTCGAAAACCCTAGCCCTCATGTGGCTAGCCGTGGTGTCATTTGTGATGGTGATGGCCGAAAATATTGCCCAATAAATTTGATTATTCGCCAATTATATCAAATACAATTTTACGATGATTTTCACAAACTAAATATTAACATATCATATATGTTCATACATTTTAAATAGCATGCAATATTAATTCTAATATGATTAAACTATTTAATCACATAAATCCGATATGAGCCTTGTACACGGCTCTGATACCACTGTTAGTAATCCTAAGAGCATACAACGCAGCGGAATAAAATATTTTGGATTACTAGAACAATGGATCTATACATAGGATATCATATCGGATAAAGGTTTACAAAAATTCTCACCCTTGTAGCGTGTTTGAGCAGATTCCACGGAGCTGCACCACGTCCAACGTCTCCTCCGAGTCACTAGCAAAACTTGTCTAGTTTTCCTCAACGGTATCCACACGATCAAATCAGGTGAAGGGATAGTTTAAGAACAAGTTGCTAGACAAGTTCTTAAACCGGAACAAGAAACACACTCAATTCTAAATCGAATAACTCGCCGGAAATACACAAGTCCACTTCGGCTATGAAGAAGAAGCCGAGAGCCTTTTGTGATTGTAGGAGGCGGCCGTGTGCTTCTTAGAGTTTAGGTTGATTGATATGATGTGTTAATCTAATTAATCACAATGCAATCAAATTATATATGATTAATTAAAGGCTTTCATAAAGCCTCATGGGCTTAAGCCCATGGTTTTAATTTAATCCTTATAATTATTAATTAAGACTCTTCTTAATTATTTAATTCATCCCATGAATTTAATTTCCCTTCTCGATTTAATCTTTTGTGCGACCCGATAGGATCTTGTAATGTTGGCAGTGACATAAAATCTCATTTTATGTCGCAAGCAAGGAGCGGTGTCTAGCAACACATCGAGGCTACCCAAATTACAAGAATGTCAATGACTCGACATAACCTTTAGAACTTGTGATAATATTAACCATGTAACTTAATCACTTTGTCCTTTGTGTTTAGATTGAACACGAGTCATGGAATAGTCATACTCGTATATTCAATCTCTATTTCTTGATCCCCAAGTAGAACTAGAATAAACGAATAAGCTCGATATCTCATATCGACTCATTCGAGCATGGCCATGCATTTTAGTTCTCACTTGATCAAGGGCCAAACACATCTCCTGTTATGTAGGAGGGACAAATCCTATCTCGATCAGTCAACATCCCTCTACATAATTCGTAGTGTATCCAATAGTCGCCTTTATAGATTACCCTGTTACGGGTAACGTTTGACGATATCAAGATACATAACTCCTTATGTTGGGATCTCTGATGATCACAAGTCGTAAGGATTACATACATTATTGTCACTATGAGAATTGCATATGACGATCATATAACTATCCATGTTGCATTCTCATGGTGGGTCTGTCCAGTACATCGTTCTCTAACATGTACCCATATGTTGATTTGATATCTCATATCAATGAACAATTCATCGATCAACACATACTAGTCTCTACGTATTATCATTATCCATATTCATGATAATACTTGACTAGGGACATCTTTAAGAATAATACAATATTATTCTAAGGACATTAACATATATATTAATTCACATTGCACAGTTAAAAGAATAATATATAATAATGAATTGCCATTCATAAAATCATAAACATTGTACGTCAAAACAATCATCTAATGATTTGTCTTAGGGCATATCCCAACAATATCATCACCAAACGGATGGTCAGACCGAGCGTACTATACAAACGTTCGAGGATATGCTACGGGCATGTGTATTAGAGTTTGATGCTCGTGGCAAGATTCATTGGCCTTGGTAGAGTTCTCATACAACAATAGCTATCAGGCAAGTATTCAGATGGCTCCATTCGAAGGTCTATATTGTCGGCGTTGCAGGTCGCCATTGTACTGGGATGATTTGGCTAGCAAATCAGTCGGAGGACCCGAATTGATTCGGGAGATGGAGGATAAGATAAAGGTTATCCGACGGAAAATGAAGGCAGCCCAGGATAGGCAGGCAGCCTATGCAAATAAATGGTGGCGACTGTTGGAATTTCAGTTGGGAGACAAGGTCTTTTTGAAGATCTCACCTTTTAGAGGTGTACTACGGTTTGGTATGCGTGGTAAATTGTCTCCGAGGTATGTGGGACCATTTGAGATTTTACAGCGCATCGGTACATTGGCTTACCATTTGGCTTTGCCATCGTCATTGTCTGGTATTCATGACGTGTTCCATGTATCTATGTTGAGGAAGTACGAGCCGCATCCGTCACATGTGTTGCAGCCTTCTGAGGTGCAGTTAGATTTTGATGTGTCCTACGTGGAACTGCCAGTCAGGATTCTGGATAGAACTGATCGCAGACTTCGGAACAAGGTGATATCGATGGTCAAGGTTTAGTGGGATCGTAGGGGTGTCGAGGAGGCAACGTGGGAGACGGGGCGGCATATGGTGCAGCACTACCCGGAACTATTTTTTGGAATGTGATTTGTGTTTAGTTTTGGATTGGTAAGTGCATGGATTTCGAGGACGAAATCTTATAAGTAGGGGAGTATTGTGATATCCCCGAAATAATTATGTGCATTTGGGCATTAATTAATGTTTATGTGATCATTATGGTGTTAATTAATTTAGTGTTGAATTAATTAATATTGTGAAAGGTTTAGTCATGCGGTGGGCGTGACCTGGTAATGCATTTCAGGGTACATGTGATGCATGTTGGGGATTTGAGTTATGGCATGGTTTATTTGTGGTGGGTAATGTTTATTTTTGGTAAAGCATGTTTTAGTTGGGATTATGGTGCATTTCTGGAAAATGCTTTTGAAATATCGAGTTGGGAATATTTTATACATCATGCTAATTATTGGGGTACCATTTTATTTTAAACCTCCCACTTATACCCCACTACCCTCCTAACCCATCACTCTTAATTAAAACTCACTCTGAACTTTCAATCCCCAAAAAAACCCATCTCATCGACAAGAAGTGAAGAGAGGAGAGGTATTTCAAAAACTCTTGGTTGCTTGATTTCTTGGTGAGATTTGAAGCCTAAAAGTTGTATGAGCCCCTCCTTGTTTGGTTTATTATGTTTTGGGTTTGAAATGGGTTTGTATTAGGGATTTGAAAAGGGTTTGGTTTTGGGAATATGTTGTTTTTGGTTGGGTGTTGGATTTTGGTGTTATTAAGGTTTATATTGATAGTTTAGGGTGTTTTGATGATGTTGGTTGGTTGTTGTTTGAAGGAAAATGGGTTGGAGGGGATGAAGTGTGTTGAAAATGGCGATTTTCGCGTTTACAGGTATCCACGAATGATCGGTGAGCATCAGGGTGCGCGGCAGAGACTTTCCGTGATCGATCGGCATGTTTTCAGCGATCGATCGCGGAATGGTAAATTTTGGGCGTTAAGGCAGTAGCATCTCGCGATTGATCGGGGCCCATTGGCGATCGATCGCGAGAAGCCAAATTATGTGTTTTTGGTTATTTTTTCGGGATTTTTGGTATCGGACTATTATTGGCTTCTAATATTGATTTGTGTGAATGTGTAGAACCATCCCAGGTGGCAACACAGCCAAGTAGATAAAGTCCTACGACATCTCCATTTTTGGAACAAAAGTACGTAGTGAGACGTACGGGCATCGGACGGTAAAATGTATTTTACGTATTAGATTTGGGCTATGCATTATGGTTGCATACAGGAGTTTGGTTATGCATTGTGGTTGCATACATGGATTGGGTGATGCATTATGGTTGCATACATACATGGAATGCATTGGTGCATGTGATTGTGAGTCGAGGTTATATTCCAGTGATGAAGAATACTTGTCGCCTTCATGTCGAAGCGATGATAGAATACTTGCCGCTGTCATATTATAGCGATGAAGAATATTTGTCGCAAATATGTCAAAGCGAAGGATAATTCCGCTGTCATATTACTAGTGCGAGGGATATTATGCCGCTTGTAGGGTCTTCCTACCTTAACGTCATATTAAACACATAATATGGACTAAACATGTATTCATAACCTTTTAAGGGTTCCGGTTGTAGCTTTGAGCTAATAAGATTACAGGCCAACATAAAATTTCAAAAGCTATTTAATTACATTCTCAATGATGAATGTTAAAGCTATAGATTTTGTTAGGATCGGTCCGGAGTGTTTAGAGGGGGGGGTGAATGAACACTCCTTACAAAATTTATCCCTTGTGAATTCTTTCGGATTAGTGAAAGAAATCTGTTACTTAATCAACTCTTTGAACAGAACAGACCACTAAAAAGGTGAGTGCGGAAACGGTCTGCTCTTGTAAAAGTAAGAACGGCTCGATGGCTAAGTGCAGAAGGATAAGACACAGGATATGTTTCTGGAAGTTCGAAGGTGGTGTAATCCTTCTACGTCTCCCCTTCTTCCAATTAAGGAAGGTTTATACTAGAAGACTTTGATTTATACAATCCTGTTGTACAAACCCGATTCAGACTGGATTTACCTCACTACCAGTCTGAAACTCCTAGTCATTCAACCTGCTCAGACACACTCTGTCTGACAGTTACAATAAGTTCCTCACTTCTATTTTTCAATACACAATGCGCACAGTGATCCTACAATGATCAAATGTTACAAAGTAATTGCGCTTAAATAAATAACTTCAGCTCGAAAGCTTCTAAACTTTGTAAGCGTGTGCAGTTGCTTTCTTGTATGTTTTTCAATTGATCAGCGTGAGTTCGAATCAAGAGTCTTTTTCTTCCTTTTGTTGCATCCTTTTATAGTTGAGGGTAGCAACGGCATTGTTTCCCTTAATGTGCAACTTTGACTCTTTTTAAACTCTGAGAAAGCTACAGTCTTCTTCTTCAGGACACTTGCCGTTCTGGTGTATGTTTTCGGCGACTGTCAGGTAAGCTCTCCTTTGTCTTCTTACCTTTAATGGCAATCTTCGACTTTTGATTCTTTGTAGCATTAATTACAGCATTAAATGCTACAATAAATAACCGTTGATGGTTCGGACTGAGAAGCCATCCTTTATGTATCTTTGACTGCTTTGATCTGATGAAGATTGAGATCGATCTGAAGTATCGATCTAGTCAGTCTGGAATCCATCGATCCGGTCTGATATGTGATATGCTTTATCAGCTTGCTCTGTTTTGCGCGATCGATCTGGTATGCCTGATTTCCATCGATCCGGTCTGAAATAATTTGTCATCTTGCTCTGTTTTGTCCGATCGATCTGGTCAAACTGATATCTATCGATCCGGTCTGAAATGTTTTGTCATCTTTAAAATCTCATCGATAAGGTCCGGAACTAACAAATTCCCCCTTTTTGATGATGACAAAACCTAGCTTCTAAGTCTTTTTAACCAGTCTTGATAAGAGCTCTGAAGCGAATGCTTTCGGATCGATTACTTCTTTGTTCAAAATAAATGAACTTCATTAAGTTGAATCGATTAAATCTTTATTATTAAGCCTTATGATGAGGTTCAAAATAAATGAACACAGACTTAATCAAATGAGGATTTTATTGATCACCAAGAAAATCCTAAAAATACATAGTCTGAAAATATTATTTTTTAGAAGGCGGCCTGAAGTCTGTCTTCTTTTCCCCCTTTTTGTCAGCAGCAATCTCTTGAAGAAAGTCGACAACTTGTGCTAGCTGCGCGCTGATAGCGTCAAGACGAACGTCTTGAGCGCGGAGGGAATTGGCAACAGATGCTCTGACTTCAGTGGCTAGCTCGATCTGCTCTTTTCTCAAGCTGTTCTTGTAAGAGGCCTGTTGAGAAAACAGATCGTTTATGCCGCGCTGAAGGCTTCCGATACTGGCATTCATCTTCTCTTTGAAGGAAGCAAAATCCAAAGCTGTGACCCTCTGACCTTGATGAACTTCTAAAATGCGCTGAGTCAAGGACAGACAGGTATCAGAGAAGTGCTGGATAGTCCATGCCAGGGATGGAGGTGCATCAGATAGCTTGCTGGGAGAGTGATCTGATGATGACATGGCATGGTCATCTTCTTCAGCAATCGGCACGATGGAAGAAATGGCAGCTTGATGACTTTCGGATCGGATCAGAGTGATCAGATCCGAAGAGAAACCTTGAATGAAGGCCAAATCTTCATCTGATGGTCCCGGAGGAGAGTGGGGACTGGGAAGTTCTTCAACTTGGAGAGCTGCAACCACTGTAGATACCACGAAATCCGGATCGATGAGGTCTGGTACTTCAGTTGTTGCACATGCTTCAGCTGGACTGGGTTGTGCATGGGAGGCTGATGACTTCAATGGAATAGATGTTGTCGGAGAGTCCAACAGAACATTCATTTGTTCATCATCTGTTGCAGACGGAGCATTAGGCAATGGCTGCTCCGCTGTCTGGTCTGGTACGTGCTCTGCAGGCTGATCTGGTATTAGCTCTGCAGTCTGATCTGCTATGACAGAAGGAATAACCTCAATGAAGGGTTCTGCCATAGTCTTGCTTGCAGAGGGATGATTCGGGCTGGTTGTGGGAGTGGAGATACTAACCTTCTGTCGTTGAAAACGGACAGCTAAGTGAGCGTGAACATCCATCTTTAGTTGAGCAATAACAGCCCCATCATCTCTGGCAGTAGGAGCAAGTGGATCGAAGTTCTTCTTTTTGGCAACTAGAAGCAGATTGGCCAGCCTGAATCTGTGAATAGCCGTAAATAAGTCTTTGCGCTGCACGGCAAGTCGAACATCATCAGTCTCTGTGCCTTTCAGAACTTCATCTTCCATTTTCTTCAATCTGTGCAGCTTACCGTAGAACAGCTCAATGTGGTTGATAGTCCGGTACTGGACATATTCATCAAAAACCACAATGAGTTCCTTTAGCCTCTCATCAACATCCTCCATAGCGATGTTGATGGCAGTCTGCGCTGCAGATTTGGGTTTAGTAGAGAGGGGTTCGGAGAGAATGGCTTTTCCCTTGCCGGTGGAGGAAGGGGACTTAATCCCTGATTGGGTATAGTCTCCCAACTCAGTGATGACTATCCCTTTGACCACGGGATTGGCAGAGGGAATACTAAGGGTGACTTTGGGTGCAGGGGTTGAAGCTTGTAAGAGCTGGGTGGAAGGTTGAGGGGCAGGGGCTGCTTTAGAGGGTGGCAGTATGGGTGGAGGTAGAGATTTAGCTGGTTTGGTAATCTGGGTTCGGGGCTTTTTGGGAAGTGGCTTGGTTGGTGATGAGTGAGCAGACTGGGTGGCTTCAGAGTCAGTCTGAATGGTCAGCTTCCGCTTGACCCGAGGTTTGCGCACAGCAACTGGTTCCTCGTCCTTCTCAACCTTGACTGCAGCCAGAGTAGCAGGAGTAGGCGGAGCACTCTTGGATTTCAGCAGTGCAAGCCCTTTGGAGTTAAGGATCTTAAAGGGACGGAGAGCAGACGGCTTGCTCAGCTCGAGGCCTAAGGACTCCAAGAGCTTGCTGAGAGGAACAGCAAAACATACGGCGTGCTTGGATGCAATCACCGTTTCCAGCAGTACTCCAAACAAAATCATGGACCAGTTTATCTTCTGGCCGGATATAATAGCAGCCATGGCCCTGAACTTTTCGGCGGTTACAGCATCGAAGCTTCCTGCTTTACCCAAAAGTGGCTTGCCTACCACTTCGCACAGCACCTGGAAATGGAATAGCATTTCCTTCTTCTTAAAGGAGGGTTGCAATCGTTGACCAGAAATAGAAATCTTCCCCTGAAGATCTAAGAGTGACGCTTGAGGAGTCTGTCCGAACTCTGTCAGTCCGGAACTGGGGAGGCCAAAGGTCTTGGCCATCGTTGTTGGCGAGATCTCGAAAGATTTGCCCTGGACAGTAGTAGAAATGGAGGTCTTCCGGGATACGGCGTTGGCGAACAGCTCGCGGATTTCTGATTCATAAACAACTGTTCCGCATTCCAAGAAGTTCCTTAAACCAGATGATTCCAGGGCTCTAAAAATGGACACCATCGCAGCATCTTCTGTCCTGTAAATGTCATCAAACTCAACGGAGAGTGAGTTATGAGTGATGGTAGCCATTTGAAAAGAGTTTAAAGAAAGTGCGAAGAGTAAGAGAGTGAGAAGGTAAAAAGCGGTAAACTGTAAAAAGTGAACAAGTATGAAATGTTCAGCCCGCTAAATAGGAGAGAGAAGACACGTGTCTTTATCTCCAAGACTGAGAATTAAATAATTCAAAATAAACGGTCAGGATGAAGAAAGATAAGGCGGTTAAAGTACAACTAGTTAAAATGGTCAATCAGTCCGAGCTGTTTTTATTGTCCAGACAGATCATAGGATAAAATCAGACTGACAAGGATCGGTCTGAAAGTTCGGACCGGTCTGTGTCTTTCTGAACATTGTATTATCGATCTGTGGTGACAAAAAAATTCTTTCAGTGCGAAAAGAATAAGAACATCTAAACTAATTAAGATAAGTCAATTAAACCAAGAATTTGACGAAAGTAATTAAACTTAGCCTCAGGGAGCGGTTTAGTGAAGATGTCTGCTGCTTGCTGCTCTGTTGAAATGTGCTCGATCCGAATTTCCTTTTTGCCAACATGATCTCGAATAAAATGATGTCGTATATCAATATGCTTTGTTCGAGAGTGCAGAACTGGATTATACGTTATAGCAATTGCACTTGTGTTGTCGCAAAATATCGGAGAGTCAACAGCTTGGATGCCATAATCTTTGAGCTGGTGTTGAATCCAGAGCATTTGAGCACAACAGCTTCCAGCGGCTAGGTATTCTGCTTCAGCTGTGGATGTGGCAATTGATGTTTGCTTCTTACTGAACCAAGAAATCAATCTTTCACCTAGGAATTGACATGTTCCACTGGTGCTTTTACGATCGATTTTACACCCAGCGTAGTCTGCGTCTGAATACCCGATCAAGCTGAAGTTTGAATCTTTGGAGTACCAAAGACCAACGTTCTGAGATCCTTTTAAATATTTCAGAATACGCTTGGCAGCAATAAAATGTGATTGCTTTGGTTCTGACTGAAATCTGGCGCACATACAGACTGAAAACATAATATCGGGCCGGCTCGCTGTAAGATACAATAGCGATCCGATTAGTCCTCTATACATGGTTACTTCAACTGCCGTTCCCCCTTCATCTTTGTCTAACTTGATTGTTGGACTCATTGGAGTTGATGCAGTTGAGCATGTTTCCATTCCAAATCTCTTGAGGAGCTCTTTGGTATACTTGGTCTGATTGATGAAAATGCCATTGTTGAGCTGTTTTACTTGCAGACCCAGAAAGAATGACAATTCTCCCATCATGCTCATCTCGAACTGTCCCTACATTAACTTAGAAAATTTCTCGCACAATTTGGGGTTAGTTGACCCAAAGATTATGTCATCAACATAAATCTGAACTAATAGGGTATGTTCCCCCTTAATGAATTTAAATAGAGTTTTATCTACTGATCCGATCTGGAAATCATGGTTCAGCAGAAATTGAGATAGAGTGTCATACCAGGCTCTTGGAGCTTGTTTCAGACCATATACTGCTTTATTCAGTAGATATATGATTGGGATACAAATGGTTCTGAAATCCAGGTGGTTGCTCAATGTAGACTTCTTCCTGAAGTTTTCCATTAAGAAAGGCGCTCTTAATGTCCATCTGATATACTTTGAAGTCTTTAAAGGCAGCATAAGCAAGAAAGATTCGGATAGCTTCAAGTCTGGCGACTGGTGCAAATGATTCATCGAAGTCGATTCCTTCTTCTTGTCTGAATCCCTGTGCCACCAGTCTGGCTTTGTTTCTAACCACAGTTCCATCTGCGTCTAGCTTATTTCTGAAGACCCATCTGGTTCCAATAACAGGCAGATCGCTTGGTCTGGGGGTTAGACTCCAAACTTGATTTTGTTCGAATTGATTAAGCTCTTCTTGCATTGCTTTAATCCAGTTGAAGTCAGTCAGAGCTTCATCGATCTTCTTGGGTTCCAGAGTAGAGATGAAGGCAGCATGAGACTCATCCATCATCTGTCCTCTGGTTCTGATCGGTGCAGAAGAACTAACAATCACTAGATTAGGTGGATGCTTCTTAGTCCATCGATAGCTTGACTCTGGATTGTCTGGTCCGGTCGGATGAACAGTAACAGCATGATCAGCATCTGTTTTAATATTTGAGTCAGGAGCATTCGGATCAGCTCGATCTGAAGTTTCTTCAAAGCCTGGATCCGGTCTGTCTGGTAATTCTGGTTCTGGTGGATTGTCTCTTGACCTGTTAGCTACAATCTCATCATCACTGTTAGCTTCGAGATGGATATTTTCCATCTGATTTGAATTGATTCTTTGTTGCCCTCAACACATAAAGTTTCATCAAAGACTACATGAACAGATTCTTCTACAGTTAAAGTTCGATTATTAAAAACTCGATAAGCTTTGCTAATTGATGAATATCCTAAGAATATACCATTATCTGACTTAGCTTCAAATGCTGTAAGATGACTCTTACCATTGTTGTGAACGAAGCATTGACAGCCAAATACATGAAAGTGAGAAACAGATGGTCTGTTACCAGTCCATATTTCATATGGAGTGAGATTCAGCTTCTTGTTAATCATAGATCGGTTTTGAGTGTAGCAAGCAGTATTTACAGCTTCTGCCCAGAACTTTTGAGAGATTCCAGAGTCAGCAAGCATTGTTCTTGCTGCTTCCTTGAGCGTTCTGTTTCTTCGTTCTGCAACTCCATTCTGTTGAGGAGTACGAGCAGCTGAAAACTCATGCTTGATTCCATGATCTTCTAGAAAGGATTCAAGATTCTGATTTGAAAACTCAGTCCCTTTGTCACTTCGAATCCTGTCTATGCTGGATGATTTCTCGTTCTGAGTGCGTTTCAGCAGCTTGATCAACTTCGGACCGGTCTGATCTTTACTGCTTAAGAATATAGTCCATGTAAAGCGTGAGTAATCATCAATAACAACAAGAGTATACCGCATTCCCCCTAAACTTGTTATTGGTATAGGACCAAACAAGTCCATATGCAGTAATTCTAAACAGCGGGAGGAGGATTTGGCATTCTTGTTTTTGAAGGATGATCTGATCTGTTTGCCCATTTGGCAAGCTTCGCAGATCTTATCCTTAGCGAAATCGATCTTGGGCAGACCGATAACTAAATCATGTTTACACAGGCTAGCAATGGTCTTAAAGTTGATATGATTCAAGCGCTTATGCCACAGCCAATGTTTATTATCATTGTTAGCGATGAAGCAAGTAGGATTATCAGGTTGAGCATGATTCCAGTTAATCTTATATGTGTTTCCATTCCTGATTCCTACGAGCATGGTTATACCGTCTGATGATTTAACAGTGCAAGTGTGTTTATGAAATTCTACAGCATAACCATTATCACAGAGTTGACTTATACTAATCAGATTATAGCACAGATTTTCAACTAACAGCACATCATTGATAATAATGTTACCATGGACAATCTTACCCTTGCCCACGGTCTTACCCTTTGAGTTATCTCCGAAAATGATTTTGGGTCCAATACATTCTGTCACTTCAGACAGCAGCTCGATGTTTCCAGTCATGTGACGGGAACACCCACTGTCCAAATACCAGTCTGATGCGAGTTTCTTCGGTACCTGTCATCAAATATAATTATTGTTGGTACCCAATCCTATTTGGGTCCAGAACGGATTAGCCCTTTGGGAACCCACACCTGTATCAGCTTCAATGGCTTGTGTGTGTAGGGTGTGCTGTGTACTGGTCTGTTTCGATGCTGTGTGTGATAATGTGTGCGCTGTGAAAACCTTTGATTCTCATAAGGTAGTCTATATCTTCGTTGAATCGGTTTTGAGTTATAGTAATTGTATTGTCTTCCTTGCCTTCGATCTTGCACCTTTGGATTTGGTCTGATAGACGCAAATCTTGCTGGTGCCTTTTCTTTGGCTTGGTCAACATAACCAATTCCTTTTCTCAGATTTTGATTCTCGTAAGAGACTCCTGTTTGAATCTTAGGTGCTTCAGTTTCATATACTGTGCTGGATTTAACAAATGTCATTTGTTTGACTTGATTCTTTACCAGCAACAGCTCAGATTCATCTTTGGTGCATTCTTTGGTGTCAAAGCCTATGCCGGTGAAATCACCGACGTTTCTTTGAACCTCTTGTAGTTCTTCCAAGGATGTTCTGGATTTTGTCCATGTTTTGAATATATGTGAGAACTTAGCATTTTGTGTGCTAATTCTCTTATTTTCTTCATGGAGCTGATCATAAGAGATTTTCAGCTTATTCAGCTCGATCTGGAGATTTTTGCACTCACCCTGCTCAGAGCAGCTTGGTTTGTTGTGCTCATCCATTTGAGTACTGATTTTGGCTTTATTCTTCTCAAATGATTCAGCTAGGATCCTATAATCATTAGCCATGTCTTGCAGTGTGGACATGAGCTCT
Organism: Haberlea rhodopensis; assembly: GCA_907163345.1. Classification (NCBI taxonomy): domain Eukaryota; kingdom Viridiplantae; phylum Streptophyta; class Magnoliopsida; order Lamiales; family Gesneriaceae; genus Haberlea; species Haberlea rhodopensis. Next base: position 255,657 of record CAJQUN010000291.1, read on the forward strand.
TCTCGTGTAAATTCATTTGAGTCAAGATCATATACCTCGTCTGTCTGACTCATTTCTTCGTCTGCCATAAGACATTGAATATCTTCTTCGCTTTCGCTGGAAGAATATTCAGAGCTTTCTGAGTCTGAGTCTGTCTGAGCCCATTTGCTGTTTCCTTCTTCAGCTACTAGGACTTTTTGGGATTTTCCATGATTCTTGCGGTCTTTGTAGTGCTTCTTCTTTCTATCATCACGATGCTTCTCTTTCCGTTCTTCTTTCTTCGGTCTGGTGCAATCTGCAATGAAGTGTCCGGTCTTACCACAATTGTAGCAAGCCTGATCGTTAACAGTATCATCTTTTCTTGATTTATAATGATGAGAGGGTTTGAAGTTCCTCTTATTTTTAGACATAAATTTACCGAATTTCTTGATAAATAATGACATAGCATCGTTACTCATCTGTTCAGCAGATCGGTCTGATGTTGAAGCGATCTGTTCTTGAGTGGCTGCCAGGGCCTTGTTTGGTTGAGAGATGAATGGCTCTGCTTCACCTCTGCTTATCAGTTCAAACTCATAGGCCTTAAGATCTGCAAACAGATCATGAAGTTCAACCTTGTTAAGGTCTTTTGATTCCCTCATGGCGATGGTCTTTACATCCCATTCCTTTGGCAGAGCTCTCATAACTTTCAGAGCGATCTCTCTGTTAGAATATTCCTTCCCCAGACCATTCAGTTCATTTATGATGCTGGTGACTCTTTCATCAAACTCATTTAGAGTTTCTCCACTTTTCATCTTTATGCTCTCAAATCTTTGAAGAGCAACAGTTAACTTGTTTTCTTTGGTCTGGTCGTTGCCTTCACATAGCTGTGCTATCTTCTCCCAAATTTCTTTGGCAGTAGAGCACATTTTGATTTTGCTGAACATGTTCTTGTCCAAAGTCTTGAACAAGATGTCTTTGGCCACATTATCGAGATTTGCTTTCTTTCTTTCCTCATTCGTCCAGAGGGATCTGTCTTTTTCCACCATTTGTGGTTCTCCATCAGAGATGGCTACTGCTGTATTGATTTTTAAAATCTTCATTGGTCCATCAGTGATGACGAACCACATATCGTCATCCTGAGCTGACAGATGAGCTTGCATTCTGATTCTCCAGTCATCATAGTCTTCTTTTGAGAACATGGGGATTTTGTTGAATGATGCCATCAGCTTAGTCTTTGTGCTGATTAAGATAACCTGGCTCTGATACCACTTGTTAGGATCGGTCCGGAGTGTTTAGAGGGGGGGTGAATGAACACTCCTTACAAAATTTATCCCTTGTGAATTCTTTCGGATTAGTGAAAGAAATCTGTTACTTAATCAACTCTTTGAACAGAACAGACCACTAAAAAGGTGAGTGCGGAAACGGTCTGCTCTTGTAAAAGTAAGAACGGCTCGATGGCTAAGTGCAGAAGGATAAGACACAGGATATGTTTCTGGAAGTTCGAAGGTGGTGTAATCCTTCTACGTCTCCCCTTCTTCCAATTAAGGAAGGTTTATACTAGAAGACTTTGATTTATACAATCCTGTTGTACAAACCCGATTCAGACTGGATTTACCTCACTACCAGTCTGAAACTCCTAGTCACTCAACCTGCTCAGACACACTCTGTCTGACAGTTACAATAAGTTCCTCACTTCTATTTTTCAATACACAATGCGCACAGTGATCCTACAATGATCAAATGTTACAAAGTAATTGCGCTTAAATAAATAACTTCAGCTCGAAAGCTTCTAAACTTTGTAAGCGTGTGCAGTTGCTTTCTTGTATGTTTTTCAATTGATCAGCGTGAGTTCGAATCAAGAGTCTTTTTCTTCCTTTTGTTGCATCCTTTTATAGTTGAGGGTAGCAACGGCATTGTTTCCCTTAATGTGCAACTTTGACTCTTTTTAAACTCTGAGAAAGCTACAGTCTTCTTCTTCAGGACACTTGCCGTTCTGGTGTATGTTTTCGGCGACTGGCAGGTAAGCTCTCCTTTGTCTTCTTACCTTTAATGGCAATCTTCGACTTTTGATTCTTTGTAGCATTAATTACAGCATTAAATGCTACAATAAATAACCGTTGATGGTTCGGACTGAGAAGCCATCCTTTATGTATCTTTGACTGCTTTGATCTGATGAAGATTGAGATCGATCTGAAGTATCGATCTAGTCAGTCTGGAATCCATCGATCCGGTCTGATATGTGATATGCTTTATCAGCTTGCTCTGTTTTGCGCGATCGATCTGGTATGCCTGATTTCCATCGATCCGGTCTGAAATAATTTGTCATCTTGCTCTGTTTTGTCCGATCGATCTGGTCAAACTGATATCTATCGATCCGGTCTGAAATGTTTTGTCATCTTTAAAATCTCATCGATAAGGTCCGGAACTAACAGATTTACACTACTCCTAGAGTAGATACTATCAAAATCCTGTAATCCTATATTCATCTTGTTCCTTTTAGCTCACTGCCTCAACCCGACCCTCCCTTCAGTCCAAGAGTGTACCTACAGGGACAACGCATCGTGAGCATACAAGTGTTTACTTAACATCATATTAAAAGGCATAACAGTAAATGCATAACATCGTAGTTAAGTAAAATTTGTTGGTCGTTCTTTAACTTCTTTTGTTGTCCCTGATTCTCATTCATGTATAAGGGCATCTTACCCCATTGTATGGCATCTTACCATAACATAAACATTGAGTGGCATCTTACCACATAGGCATCTTACCCAATCGTATGGCGTCTTACCATATCATCAATATCGTGTGGCATCTTACCCAATCGTATACATCGTGTGGCATCTTACCACATGGGCGTCTTACCCAATCATATACATCGTATCATTAAATAAACATCGTATAAACATTATCAAAATCTTACTTATCACAATCATCATCATAAAAATCATCATCATAAACTTACTTATCATAACCATCATCTTAAACATCATCATCATAAACTTACTTATCATAACCATCATCGTAAACATCATCATCATAAACTTACTTATCATAATCATCATCATAAACATCATATGTAGGAGTATGGTTTACAGTCCGATGCCCGTACGTTTCTTACGTACCTTAATTTCCAAAAGTGGAGAAGTTGGAGAACTTTATCTCCTTGATGTGGTCGGTACCTGGGATGGTTCTACACAACCATACAAATCAATATTAGATGCTAAATAATAGCCAAATACCAAAAATTCATCAAAATTCATCATTTTCCACTTTTTAAGCAGCGGCTATCGATCGCTACTTGAGGCGATCGATCGCCTCACTTTTTGCCTTGCGGCGATCGATCGCTTCATTTGAGGCGATTGATCGCCTGATACGCAGAATGGCTACTGGCCTTCGGCGATCGATCGCCTCATTTCAGGCGATCGATCGCCACCTGCTGGTGCGCAATTTTTCACCATTTTTGAGCATTTTTCAAGCTCCGTCTTAAACCATTCAAACCCAAACCTTCCTAGAACAACAACATCATCATAACCCACTAAAACCCACATAAAACACTTCATAAATCCATCCCCAAACATGCATAACATATACCCAAAACAAATCCACCCAAAACACTTCAAATCATCCCATTTCAAAACCAAACATCATAAAAACTTTAGGAAGGGTTCCATACCTCTTGTAGGCTCCAAATCTTAACAAAGATCACACAAACAAAGGTTTTGTGAAGCTTTCCTTCTCCTTCCTTGGTGAATTTCGAAAATGGGAGATGGTTAGGGTTGAGGAAAGAATTGGGGATTTTAAAAGTGATTGGTAAAGTAAGTGGGTATAGTGGAAAAAGGGGGTTATAAGGTTAATATTAAAATTATACCCCAAAGTTAACATGATGTATAAAACACCCCAACATGGTATTTAAAAGCATTTACAAAAATGCATTAAGCTTCCACTAAATCATGCTTTCCTCATAATTGACAATCAATATAATTAAATCATGTTAATACTTCATTACCCATCACATAAATCAATTACCAACATAATTCATCATATAACCATCATTAAAGCCAAAATTGCATATAATCAATTTCGGGGCATCACATTACTCCCCTACTTATAAGATTTCGTCCTCGAAATCGCACGCACTTACCCACAAAGAAACTAAACATAAATCATACCAGAAAATAGTTTCGGGTAATGCTGCGCCATATGTCGTTCCGTCTCCCACGTAGCCTCCTCGACACCCCGACGATCCCACTGAACTTTGACCATCGGTATAACTTTACTTCGTAATCTGCGATCCTCGCGATCCAGAATTCTGACCGGTCGTTCTACGTAGGATACATCTGAATCTAACTGTACTTCGGTAGGCTGTAATACATGAGACGGGTCTGGCTCATACTTCCGTAACATAGAGACATGGAAAACATGATGAATCCCAGATAAAGACGGCGGTAGAGCCAAACGGTAAGCCAATGTACCCACACGCTGCAATACCTCATACGGCCCAACATACCTCGGGGATAACTTCCCCCGCATACCAAAATGAACTACACCCCTGAAGGGTGAGATTTCAAGAAGACCTTGTCTCCTACTTGGAATTCTAGCGGTCGTCGTCGCTTATTGGCATAGCTGCTTGCCTATCTTGGGCCGCTTTCATCTTTTGGCGTATCAACTTAATCTTTTCTTCCATGCCCTTAATCATATCTGGTCCTCCGACCGCTTTACTAGTCAAGTCCTCCCAATACAGCGGTGACCTACATCTTCGTCCGTAAAGAGCTTCAAAAGGGGCCATTTGAATGCTCGCCTGATAGCTGTTGTTATAGGAGAACTCTACCAGTGGTATAGAATCTTGCCACAGAGTATCAAACTCCAAAACACATGCCCTCAGCATATCTTCGAGCGTCTGTATGGTACGCTCTATTTGGCCTTCTGTCTGAGGGTGATAAGCTGTACTCAGTCTCACCTCGGTGCCCAAAGCTATCGGGAGACCCTCTCAGAAATGAGAAGTAAACCTTGGGTCTCTGTCAGACACAATCGAGACTGGAACCCCATGCAGCCTCACTACATCCCGTACATATAATTGGGCCATCTTTAGATACGTTAAAGTCATACTGTAAGGGATGAAATGAGCTACCTTCGTCAGCCTATCCACGATCACCCAGATCGCATCAAATCCAGAGGTCGTTCTTGGCAAGTGGGTCACGAAGTCCATAGATATATGCTCCCACTCCCACTTAGGTACTTCCAAGCTCTTCAGCTCGCCACCAGGCCTCTGCCTTTCTGCCTTTACTTGCTGGCAGATCAAACATCTTTTAACAAAAGTGATCACATCACGCTTCATGCGTCTCTACCAGAATTAACCGCATAGGTCCTTGTACATCTTCCTTCCTCCTGGATGGATACTGAATCGACTACTGTGAGCTCGCTCCAATATTCCTCTACGCACACATCAATAGAAGTCAATCAACATTTAACAAGAAAATACATCGCAACATCGGAACGTGCGTGTGTGCTATTGTCAAACATGAGTTACATATATATCTTTAACATCAACATGTGCCATATTAACTCCTAGTCAAGATTACTTTGAATTACTCTACAAGTTTACTATCCAGCACTTCTCCACTAATGTAATTGTTCCCTAGACTTGGATCAAAAGGTCTTGAAAGCTTATAACGTTAGGCCTTTTGGTGTCGGCTTCAAAGGAAAGGTAGGATGAATTCAAAGAAGAGAGTATAACAAAATCAGTTCAACTATTTTTTTGAGCTTCTCTTCAGCTTTTTTCTAGCATTGGCCACTTTGGGTCTTATTTTGAATTTTTCTTTTCAAGGCTTTTCTCTACATCTTTTCTTTTTTCTTTGCTCATTCTTTTGTTCCTTTTGAACTCATTTGCATATAACAATTCTGTGCAATGAATGAGATTCATTATACTCTCCTAGGGGTAGGTAAAAATTTTCTTTTAGGCTCAAACCAAGGTGGGTATAATGAGTTGCCAAGAATGTCGAATGGGGGTCTAATCATATGCAATGCATATACCATTCTTTTTTCAATAAGGCTCAAAAGGGGACACTAAGGAATAATATATAACAGGTAGGCTTGAAAGGCTCAAACGGTCCAAAGATCGCCTAAATCATCTCCAAGTCTAGTTCCTAATTATAAATTTCGCCTCAAAGTGCTTTCAACTAAACTGTAAAGTTATCTAAGATACTCAAGACTCATCATAGTTAACACAAATTTTCAATTTAATCAATATATACTTCACTCAATCATGACTCAATAAGTGCTCAAATTATTCCTCAGTTTTGACATATAGTTAACAAAGGATATATACAAACAAGTTAAACATTTTCATGACTCCTATCTAGATGAGGATTAATTTCATCATGTATTACCGTTGCAAGTCCAACTCAACAATTCTCAAGAATAACTCAATCAATAAAAAAAAAAAATTTTGTTGGTAATGCTCAAGGACGAATTAGTCTCAACATCATGCAGTCATGCTAGAAAAAGAAACAAGACAAGTAGCAATATGTGCAAAAGCAAGATATATACAAATAATCAAAAAACCCCCCCAAACTTAGCATGTGAATTGCCCTCAATGAACAAGAAAAATAAATGCAGTGGCAAAGACACATACCATGATGACGATCGTCACTGATCGTCATCCTCATCATGCTCCGGAGGGGGAACTGGGTCGTGGTTCTCCTCGCCCTGATATGGCGGAAATGGTGGGTACTCGGAAGGTGGAGGTGCATGTGGCTGGTAAGGTGCAAAATGTGGCTCCGGCGGGAACTGGAAACCTGGAAAGCCCTGGGCCATGGCAGTGTTCCATGCACTCTGATAGTGCATGAACTCCATCTGTCTCTGAGCTACCTGCTCATGGTCCATCTGCAATGCTCTTTGCATGCTATGAATGTCCCGCTGCATGCTGTGAATGCTCTGCTGCTCCAGGCGAATATCTTGGAGATCCCTATGAAGAGAATCCAAAGTAACTCGTGTATGCTCTGCAGCAGAGGATGATGCTCCAGCTTGTGTAGTGTCCGAGGGTCTTCGTCGATTCGTAGGATCGGCTACAATGATTGGTGTCTTCGGCGGGAGTAGCTCCTCGTCTTCCCCCCATGTCACTCCGTATCGCTGACATAAAGCAGTGATCGTGGATGGAAACGGTAGTGCGGAGGTCGGTGGGCTACTTCCAATCTCTTGAATATGATCACTGATGATCTCACGAAGTCCACATCCTTCCCTGAGAGGATGGCATAAACCAGGACCGCTCTATCTTTTGTCACCTCAGAAGTGTGGGTCGATGGCATGACCCGCGAGACGACAAATGAAAACCATGCTTGGGCCTCTGGCTTCAAATTTTTCTTTAGAACCAACTGTGGCTCTGCTTTATCATTCCTTTGCCAATCCACTCCCGGCTTGCCAATGACTGGCAATACCTCATCGTAGTCGATCCTGCTGTTCTTGAAAGATTGGTATTCACAGTTGTGAATGAAAGGCATCCGGTGAATATTATTGATTGTGGCTCGATCCGCCAACACATCTTTCCCTCGAACATAAACACTTACTCGGTGCCCTGGTTGAACAGCTCGAAGATTTGTATAGAACTCCCTCACCAGTGGCACCACAGCATCAATCATTGCCTGAACGAATTGAAACCACCCTTTTCGGCGTACTGTCCTAATGACAGGACACTCCAATTTATCCAAGCTCATTCCCCTTTCACGGCTCAGGGGTTTCTTATGGTAGATGGGGTATAACTCAGCAATCTTGGCATTGAGAAACTTCTGTTCATCATAAACTGGCTCAGAAATAGTGGCCTCTGCCTGCTTTTGCTTCTGGGAAGCTTCCGCCTGCTTTTTGACCTCTTTCTGGATGACATTTTCTTGCCAACTGATTCCCAACTAATACAATTCAATTCAACTAACACCCCACAACACTGTCAATCCGACACCCTTCAATACCACAAAACTTCCTCCAAATTTCAATCTTTCCTAACCCAATCTACTACAATTCAAAACTTAGCACCAAAAGATAAAATCTTTGAGAATTAGAGACCAATTACCGCTTAAAAATCCGATCTTGGAAAGTTTGGCACTTGGCTTGGAATTCCCTTCTTTATGCGCTTCTACCCAATTTGCCTTGCAAGTCTTCAAATCTGCAATGAAAATCTCATTAGGATGAATATTACTTCTTAGAGTTGAAGTAATTTGAAATTTGATGAACAAAATGAGGAGATTAGATGAAGGGATTTGAAAGAGGCGGCTAGGGCTTTTGTTGTGGAGAGGAGAAAGATTGAAGTTTGAAAGTGATGGATGCTGCGTCTGTGCCCTTGTTTTTTTTTTCAAAATTTTCTCTCGCTCGATCGATCGGAAAAATTCTCGATCGATCGAGCAAGGCAGTAGGCACAATGTCATTTTAAAAATTCGGGCGATCGATCGAGATTTCCACCGATAGATCGCCAGCAGCAGCAAACAAAATTTGAAATTTTTTTTTTTCAACATCTTTCTCTCGGATTGCCTCGCCTATAACCAACTTGCTCTTGCTTTCACATCTGCAATAGAAAATACACGAATTCATTCCCAGACAAACTCAAAAACAAACAAACTAACAAAAACTCAACAAAACAAGAAATCAAAAACAAAACTCAAGGAAGGAAAAACGGAAGTTCTTAATTTATAGTCCCAAGCTGGACTGTCACCTCCTCGTCTTCATCAATTTGATGGCTCCTTCGGATTCTTTACAGAATCACTCGGGAGCGTACCTTGCGTCCTCCCAGATATCAACGTGGCCAACTGCCCTATCTGCACTTCCAAATTTTTAATAGATGCATCCTGATTCTGCATCCTCACCTCTGTTGATGAAATCAGCTTCGCCATAAGTTCCTCCATACTCGGCTTTTGTGTGAACCCTGCCTGTGGTTGTGGGTTCAACACATTCCCTTGATTCGACCACCTCAAATTCGGGTGGTTCCTCCATGGTTGGTTGTAATTCGAGTATGAATTATTGGGTGGCCTGTTACCTACAAAATTAACAGCTTCAACGGATTGGTTAAATTGATTACCTGCCTGGCACTCGATGCTAGGATGACCGCCTCCACACAGCTCACAGAAAATAGTTTGGGCCTGCATTGCTGCTGCTCCCAAGCTGTCAATCTTCCGGTTCATGGCTTCTAATTGAGCCGAAAGAGCAGTGATCTCGTCCACTTGATGGACTCCCATTGGTTTCTGTGGCGTGCTCCTCTCTGATTGCCACTGATAACTGTTGCACGCCATTTCCTCCAACAAGCTATATGCCTCTTCCGGCGTCTTTCTCATTATGGATCCCCCAGATGCTGCATCAATCATTGAACGGTTAGAAGAAAATAAACCGTTATAAAAAGTTTGTACCTGTAGCCAAATGGGTAGACCATGGTGTGGGCATCTCCTCAACAACTCCTTAAACCGATCCCACGCTTCGTATAAAGTCTCGGGGTCAAACTGACCAAAAGTCGTTCGCCGTCTTGGAAGGGGGAAAGTACTTTGACAAAAACGCCTTTGTCATCCCCTCCCATGTTGTTATAGAACCTGCAGGTAGAGAATTCAACCATGCCTTAGCTTTGTCTCGTGATGAAAAGGGGAAAAGTCTTAACCTGATGGGGTCGTCAGAGACGCCATTGTGTTTGAATGTATCACAAATCTCCAAAAAGTTGGAGATGTGATTGTTCGGATCATCTGTAGCTGCTCCCCCGAACATCACCGAGTGCTGAATCATTTGTATGATTGCCGGCTTGATCTCAAAATTGTTTGCTTGAATCGTCGGCCTTGTAATACTCGACAACGATCCATGAAATGCGGGTTGTGCAAAGTCCATCATCGATCTAGGGTGCTGTGCTTCGTTATTGTCAGCCATTTCTCGAGCTTCTCGTAATCTTCTTAGTAACGTTCTCTCTATCTCTGGATCAAACGGCTCGAGAAAGGGTTCCTCTCTTCTATGCATGCACTAAAGAACCGATTCCTGTACAAAATAGACAAAAGGAGACAACAAAATGCACAAAGTTATTCACAACGATCAACAAAAGAAAACAAAGAAAACAAAAATGCAATAATAAAAGAATTGGCTAAATTACAATTAACTAATCTCGTATGATATTATACAGATTAGTCCCCGGCAACGGCGCCAAAAACTTGACCGCTTTATTTTTAAAAAAAAGATATTTCAAAGAATGGTTTTAAGCGATTCTACCGCAAGTGCACGGTTGTCAAGTTTTAGTATAGTGAAAATTAAGTACAGGTTGTCGAATCCACAGGGACTAACGTATAAGTACCAAATAAGATTAATAAAATTATATTTAGCCTACGATAAAAGAGTTTTGATTAACTAGATCTAAATTAAACTGAAGAATAAAGATTAAACTAGAAACAAAGAATAGAACGGTTCCGGAAATGCGAAGGTAAGTCACTCGAGAAAATTACCAAGCTCGTCGTTCAATTATATTATCTCTACTGATTCAACGGAATTCTCAAGTTATCACTCAATTGATTTTAAAGGTGAAAGGTTTTCACTATTATTCGATACACTCTCTCGAGCTGTAACGAAACTAACAATAAATTAGAATAAGTCACTCTCGTGCACCTATTTACTAATTCAAAGTTGCTTAAATTATCAAAACCTTATAACTCTAAATCTTTCGATTTCAAGTTCTCACGTATGCGATATCATCTCTCGATCTCAATCGTGACATACATCATAAATAAATGGAGCGTGTTACAACGTTATCTCTCGATCTCGGTTGTAACTCTCAAATTCAATCAAAGCTAGCTAGACTTTGATCTACACATGCAATCAATCTATGAACAATAATATCAATGCGCTCAAATACCAATGAATCAATAAATCAAACACAACGAACTAAAACTTCAATAATATAAACCAAATTCAATTCAAATCAAATACAGATGAGTTTAATTGTCTCTCGACCTCAAAAAAATCAAATGAAAATGAAAATCAAATAAATTAAGGTTCAGAAATACGATAAACGATGGATGAATCCGTGCGTTGCACCGTAATTTCTTCTCTTGTTCCTTCCTTGCACTCCGGAAGAGATTGGCTCGACTTTGGACGAAGAACGGAGATTGGATCTCCTTGGCGGCGTTGGGCGGCGGCTACTTGACCTAGAAATCGTCTGAAAAATGGTCTAATATCGTGTATTTTCTTGAAATGGATCAAGCCCCCTTAAAAGCCCCACAATCTCGATAAATAAGGAAAATAAAATCTTCAAATTTCGCGTCTCGATCGATCGAGATTTTCACCGATCGATCGGTGCACTGTTCACGTCAGCCCTTTTGCACTCACTGCCTCGCTCGATCGATCGAGAATTGCCACCGATCGATCGAGATTTCTCAAAATTTGTTGCTGAAGTTACTGCCTCGCTCGATCGATCGAGATTTCCACCGATCGATCGAGCCTTCAAAAAATCTGATTCTCGCTTCTGGCTGGCTCGATCGATCGAGATTTGGGAAATTCATCTTCTTTCATTTTCTCTTCTTTTACGCCTCGATTTCGCTCGTTATCTTCATATAAGCTCATTTCTTCCACTTCCGGTCTAATTTCCTGAAACAAACGAATAAACACCAAAAAGCATAATATCATCCAGGAAAAAGTACGGAAAATGGGAAGAAATTACAGTTAAAATCACTCAAAATCTAAGCCTATCACCCAGTCTCAAGGAATCATCTTCTGCCACTCTGAACTTTGATGGATGTCCCTGAAGTACTATCGATGACCATCTCTGAACCTCATCATCCGACCTCTGGGCTTTCCTGATAGCCTCAAATACGTCTGGGTCAGCCAACAAGGTTGACACTCGCACCGGCGACGTGTCCACATCAAAATCATAGCCCAGATGGCAATAAGAAATCATCATAGTGGATAAACACATAGCGTCCTCAGCAGTACTCTTCACCTTCCGACTTAAGGCGTCTGCTATCAAATTTGCCTTACCAGGATGGTACTCAATCTCACAGTCATAATCTTTGAGCAAATCCATCCATCTTCTTTGACGCATATTCAATTCCGCTTGCGTGAATAAGAACTTCAAGCTCTTATGGTCCGTATAGATGGTAAACATCGTACCATAAAGTTAATGACGTCAAATCTTCAAGGCGAAAATGATGGCCGCCAGTTCCAGATCATGGACTGGGTATCTGGTCTCATGAGGCTTCAACTGTCTCGAAGCATAAGCCACCACGTGCTTCTCCTGCATCAATACACAGCCCAAACCCTGCAATGATGCGTCCGTGTACAAGGCAAACCTCTTATTCTCAGAAGGAATTACCAACACTGGCGCTGTCGTCAAACGACGCTTCAATTCTTGGAAGCTTTCCTCACAAGCTTCGGACCAATAGAACGGCACTCCTTTCTGAGTCAGCTGTGTCAGGGGTTTGTCAATCTTTGAGAAACCCTCGACGAAACGTTGGTAATATCCTGCCAAACAGAGAAAGCTCCGTATCTCGGGTACAGAAGTGGGTGCAGCCCACTCCATCACAGCTTCAACCTTCCTGGGATCTACAGATATCCCGCTGCTAGATATAACATGACCCAAGAATACTACACTGCTCAACCAGAGTTCGCACTTGCTGAGCTTTGCATATAACTGATGATCCCTAAGGATCTGGAGCATTGTCCTCAAGTGCTTTACGTGTTCCTCTTCAGTCCTGGAGTAGATGAGTATATCGTCAATGAAAACTATGACGAACTGATCCAAATATGGTTGGAACACCCTGTTCATCAAACTCATGAAAACAGCTGGGGCATTCGTCACCCCAAAAGGCATGACTAGGAATTCATAGTGCCCATATCTAGTCCTGAAAGCTGTCTTCTGGACATCATCTTCCCTTACTCGAATCTGATGGTACCCCGACCTCAGATCGATCTTACTGTAGAGCCTCGTACCCTGCAACTGGTCAAACAAATCATCGATCCTCGGGAATGGATATTTGTTCTTCACTGTAGCTTTGTTCAGTTGTCTATAATCGATGCACAGACGCATCGAACCATCTCTTTCTTCTTAACAAATAAAACTGGTGCACCCCAGGGCGATACGCTAGGGCGTATATAGCCCTTATCAAGGAGCTCTTGCAACTGAATCTTTAACTCCCTTAGTTCCGCTGGTGCCATCCTATATGGGGCACGAGAAATGGCAGACGTCCCCGGTAGTAACTCAATCCCAAACTCGACCTCTCTCATCGGTGGGAATCCGGGAATCTCTTCCGGAAAGACATCAGGAAATTCCGCCACTACAGGCACATCCTCAACCTTTAATTCTTCTTTCTTTTCAGAAACATCAACAGCATAGATGAGATATCCAGTATGGCCTCGTTCCAATAACTGTGCCATCTTGACCGCAGATATCAACGGAATCTTAGAACGAGAACCATCCCCAAAGAACGCCCACTGGACTCCCATATCAGACCTGAATCGGACAGTCCTCTGCCTGCAGTTCACAACTGCCTGATACTTGTTCAGAACGCCAATGCCTACAATGCAGCCAAAGTCTGAAATCCCCAGAACAATCAAATCTGACCTTAGCTCGTTATCCTCAAAATAAATGAGGCCATCATAGACAATCTGATCAGTAATCATACTTCTTCCAGCGGGGGTCGAGACTATAAGAGGCGTGGGCGACGGAGAAGTGCATATGTGGTGCCTTTCTACAAAACTTGTCGACACGAAAGAGTGTGATGCACCTGTGTCGATCAATATAAAAGCAGGGTGCGTAAATAAAAGACACGTACCCGCTATAACCTCCTCCGGAGCCGTTGTAGCCTGCTCCCTTGTCAAAGCATAAACCTGTCCCTGAGGTGGCCCCATGGGCTGACCTCCATACTATCTCGGCACAAATGGCGGTCTGTGCTGTGCTGTTCTATCCGCAGGCCTCCCCGCATAGTCCTGTTGTCTTCCCCTGTTGGGACACTGCCTAGCAAAGTGGCCTTTGTCGCCACAAACATAACATCCCACGCAGTCTTTTGTCAAATGTGGTTGCCCACAAAGAGTGCACTGGACCTTCCCAAATCTGTCTCCCTGAGACTGCCCTCTTCCAGATGGGGCATCATTCCTACGACTTCCCTTCCAACGATTATCGGGCCTCTTACCACTGAACCTCGAAGCCGATGTGTTTCCTCTTGGCTTGAACTGATCACCCCTTGGCCTCAAATTATCAGGAGTGGATTTCTGAGGGGGTGCTGGAGGTGGTACGGTATTAGGGTATGCACCAACTCCTAGTTCAGCTAGCTCAGCCCTTGAAAGTGCATCGTCAAAGCAAGTAGGGCCATAAGTGATCACCCTATCATACAGTTCCGGCCTCAAGCCCTTCATGAAATTCCTCATCTTTGCTTGCGTACTTGTGGCGATATGAGGCACATATCTGAGCAAAGAACAGTATTGGAGAGCATAATCTGACACCGGCATGTTACCTTGCTTGAGGTTAGTGAATTCATCTTCCTTGGCCTGTCGTGCAGCAGCTGAGAAATAGCGGGTCAGAAACCGAGTTCTGAACAGCCTCCAATTAACTTCATGACCTTGAGCCTCTTGCTCTACTACTGTGGTCTTCCACCACATCAGTGCCTTCGTGGCCAACTGGAACTCTGCTAGTCTTATCCAGGTCGTCTTAGCACAAGGAGCTGCCACGAAGATTTGCTCTATTCTCTCTAACCACTCTTCAGCTTGTTCCCCTGTTTCAGTTCCTTCAAAGGTCGGGGGTTGGTATGCAAGAAATTGAGTCAAGCTCAGTTCCCCAGGCAGCAACTGCTGTTCAGACGGTTCTTCGCCAAAAGCTGGCGGGGGTAGGGGATTCGTACGTCCAGCGCTTGCATTCACACTAACCGCATCTCCCACTTCAACATTCGCTGCCAAGCTGCAACACAAAGGTTAACAACAATACCAAAAGCAGTTCATATAATACATCGTTAGAGAATCAAACATGTTAATGTAACATCATATACTTCATATTCAACTTATGTACAAAACATGTTTAAAGCACCTAGCCAACTTATTGCTAAGGCTACCCTTCACTCATTCCCGGGTTATCTAACCACTGCTCTGATAACACTAATGTAGGGTCTTCCTACCTTAACGTCATATTAAACACATAATATGGACTAAACATGTATTCATAACTTTTTAAGGGTTCCGGTTGTAGCTTTGAGCTAATAAGATTACAGGCCAACATAAAATTTCAAAAGCTATTTAATTACATTCTCAATGATGAATGTTAAAGCTATAGATTTACACTACTCCTAGAGTAGATACTATCAAAATCCTGTAATCCTATATTCATCTTGTTCCTTTTAGCTCACTGCCTCAACCCGACCCGCCCTTCAGTCCAAGAGTGTACCTACAGGGACAACGCATCGTGAGCATACAAGTGTTTACTTAACATCATATTAAAAGGCATAACAGTAAATGCATAACATCGTAGTTAAGTAAAATTTGTTGGTCGTTCTTTAACTTCTTTTGTTGTCCCTGATTCTCATTCATGTATAAGGGCATCTTATCCCATTGTATGGCATCTTACCATAACATAAACATCGAGTGGCATCTTACCACATGGGCATCTTACCCAATCATATGGCGTCTTACCATATCATCAACATCGTGTGGCATCTTACCACATGGGCATCTTACCCAATTGTATACATCGTGTGGCATCTTACCACATGGGCGTCTTACCCAATCATATACATCGTATCGTTAAATAAACATTGTATAAACATTATCAAAATCTTACTTATCACAATCATTATCATAAACATCATCATCATAAACTTACTTATCATAACCATCATCTTAAACATCATCATCATAAACTTACTTATCATAACCATCATCGTAAACATCATCATCATAAACTTACTTATCATAATCATCATCATAAACATCATATGTAGGAGTATGGTTTACCGTCCGATGCCCGTATGTTTCTTACGTACCTTAATTTCCAAAAGTGGAGAAGTTGGAGAACTTTATCTCCTTGATGCGGTCGGTACCTGGGATGGTTCTACACAACCATACAAATCAATATTAGATGCTAAATAATAGCCAAATACCAAAAATTCATCAAAATTCATCATTTTCCACTTTTTAAGCAGCGGCGATCGATCGCTCATTTGAGGCGATTGATCGCCTGATACGCAGAATGGCTACTGGCCTTCGGCGATCGATCGCCTCATTTCAGGCGATCGATCGCCACCTGCTGGTGCGCAATTTTTCGCCATTTTTGAGCATTTTTCAAGCTCCATCTTAAACCATTCAAACCCAAACCTTCCTAGAACAACAACATCATCATAACCCACTAAAACCCACATAAAACACTTCATAAATCATACCCCAAACATGCATAACATATACCCAAAACAAATCCACCCAAAAACACTTCAAAATCATCCCATTTCAAAACCAAACATCATAAAAACTTTAGGAAGGGTTCCATACCTCTTGTAGGCTCCAAATCTTAACAAAGATCACACAAACAAAGGTTTTGTGAAGCTTTCCTTCTCCTTCCTTGGTGAATTTCGAAAATGTGAGATGGGTTAGGGTTGAGGAAAGAATTGGGGATTTTAAAAGTGATTGGTAAAGTAAGTGGGTATAGTGGAAAAAAGGGGTTATAAGGTTAATATTAAAATTATACCCCAAAGTTAACATGATGTATAAAACACCCCAACATGGTATTTAAAAGCATTTACAAAAATGTATTAAGCTTCCACTAAATCATGCTTTCCTCATTCCTTATATGAGTGTCATAAGCAATTCTCATAGTGATAATAATGTATGTAATCCTTACGACTTGAGATCATCAGAGATCCCAACATAAGGAGTTATGTATCTTGATATTGTCAAACGTTACCTGTAACAGGGTAAACTATAAAGGCAACTATTGGATACACTACGAATTATGTAGAGGAATGTTGATTGATCAAGATAGGATTTGTCCCTCCTATATAACTGAAGATGTGTTTGGGCCCTTGATCAAGTAAGACTAAAATGCATGGTCGTGCTCGAATGAGTCGATATGTGATATTGAGCTTATTCGTTTATTCTAGTTCTACTTGGGGATCAAGAAATAGAGATTGAATATACGAGTGTGACTATTCCATGACTCGTGTTCAATCTAAACACAAGGACAAAGGGATTAAGTTACATGGTTAATATTATCACAAGTTCTAAGGTTATGTCGAGTCAATGACATTCTTGTAATTTGGGTAGCCTTGATGTGTTGCTAGATACCGCTCATTGCTTGTGATATAAAATGAGATTTTATGTCACTGCCAACATTACAAGATCCTATCGGGTCGCACAAAAGATTAAATCGATAAGGGAAATTATATTCATTGGATTAATTAATTAATTAAATGATTATAAGGATTTAATTAAATCATGGGTTTGGGCCCATGAGACTTTAAGAAAGTCTTGAACCTTAATTAAATCTTATAATATAAATACAAGGTTATAATTAATTGTTAAGCTAGACAATTTTATATCTCATAACCTAGCCTCCAAAGAAATTCCTCTCGGCCTCCTCTCATTCACGAAGGTTCACGGTCGCCACCCTCCTCACGGCCGCCGTCGATTCCTTCTGGTGGTGTTAGGCTGCCGTTAATCGGTTTTGAACCGAGAGTTCGGTTTTGGTTCAAGAATAAGTCTAGCAACTTGTTCTTGAACGTCCCTTGTTCGATTTGATCGTGTGGATATCGTAGAGATAAATGTGCAAACTTTTTTTTGTGACTCGAGGTGCTACAACGTGGAATCTGCTTCAAACACGCTACAAGGGTGATACTCTTTTATCATTCCGATATGAACACTCTGTATAGGTCCATGGTTAGGGAATCCAAATTTATTATTTTCGCTGCGCATTGCTTGTTGGATTCCTTACAGAAGCTAGGGGTATTAATGCCGCTGTCATGTTAATGTGAGGGGTATTATGCCACTGATATAATAAGACTGGAAATGGCCATTGGAAATCATGGAATGGATGCATGTCATGACATACATTATTGGTATTATAATCTATTGATTATGATTGTAGTACATGGACAACCAAATGGAGCATTTAAATGTATTAAATACAGGAAGTGATTCGTATTTACGGTTTATGGATTTCTATATTACAATCATATTATTGTGAATATGGTTTGTTACATGCTCATGGTTTTGGGGTTGTTCCTATAGGTACTCTTTGGCATGAAGGGCTATGGATCGGGTTGATGCGGTGAGCTTGTGAGGAGCGCTATTGGTATAGGATGACGGCATTCTTTTGTATAGTCTCTACTCTAGGAGCAGTGTAAAACTATAGGATTAGCATTCATTAGTGGGAATGTAACTAATCCTTTTTGGAATTTTATTTTGGTACTGTAATCCTAATAGCTCGGGGCATCAACACGAACTTTATACTCTGTTAGATGTATGTTTAGCTCTTCTTATGTCTTTAATCCACACTTAAGGTAACAGGGTCCTTACAATATGCACACTTTGCACATTTAGAATTCATTCGCATGTTGTTTCATTGCCTTAAACGCATTTTGCCTTCCTCTCAAGGATTTGATCTTAAGCTTAAATGTTTTTCATTTTGCCTCTCATGCGCATATGATATCTTACTTTGAAGAGTTCAAATGGATTTGATTTCGTTGGCAATTTATTAAGCAATTGTAATGAATGCATTGAATTTATACTTGTTATGGCTATTACATGCTTGATGAGGAACATGTGCTTATTTTTAGACTTTGGCAATGTGTCAATATATATTTGTGATATATTCTCTTGATTTGTTTATTTGAACATTGTGCTTTTTGATTATCACAAAAAGAGGGAGATTTGTAGTAAACTTGAAGCTTAATACATGTATGTTTTGAGGGGGAGAGTTCTTGAATATGCTTTGCTTGGTTAAATTTGTATGTGATATGCATTTGTTAAAGGGGAGCCTTATTTATTCTTATTGCATGCATATTTCATTTACAAGTTTACCAAGTTTTGTGATCATCAAAAAGGGGGAGATTGTTGAGTCTTAAACGCGTTGTTGAGTTTAGTGCTTAATTAATCTCTAAATTATTTATCAGTTTTTATGATCAACAAAACTTACATTTGTTGTACTAATGTGTCTACTTAGTGTACAGGGTTAGATGGAAAATTTGGTTGGGAAGACCAATGGAAAAGGACCCAAGTTATACAATGACATTTGCGAGTTCATAGGACAAGCGGTGAATTTTATGAAGGAAGATATTGAGCTTGGACGAGAAGGAATGACATCTATGAACAAACAAAATAAGTGTTCAACATGTGTGGAATGATGTTGGAACAATATTTTGTGATGGGATGAAGACCCACAAACCAATGGTCCGTTGGTGGGCAAATTCGTATAGAAGCCAATTGGAGCGCAGTGCAGTGTTTTGATAATATCTCTTGGCTCGATGATCCGAATGGTGTGAATCCAAAGAGGATGGAAAGCCAACTCAAAATGCTAGATTTCATATTGAAGCATATCAGTCCAATTCATATTGCATCATGGAGCAAAATGGCATGAAAGTCACAGCAAGTGCAGATTTTAGCAAGGTTGGAGCGGCTGTAGCATTTTGGGCATAACTTATTCACCTTAATGAAATTCGGTGATTTTGGTGTCCACGCGTTGCTAATAGGATATGCTACAACTTTGATGTTCACCACTTTTCCCATAAACGAGCTTAAGATGGTTGAAAAATGCAAAGTTTGAGAGTGTTGAAATCTGGCAGATAGTTTCAGGCGATCCGGGCCATCACCTCAGGCGATCCGAGCCACGCTGCGCACCATCGACTGAAGCGATGGCACAGGCGTGTGCCTAGTGATCTGGATCGCCCCAGGCGATGCACGGAACGCCTGAGGCGATCCAGAACTTTACCTACTGCATTTTTATTTAATGGAGATCGCCCCAGGCGATGGCAAGATCGCCTGAGGCGATCTGGGCCAGATTTGACCGTTAAGGCTTGACGATGGAGATCGCCTGAGGCGATGGAGCGCATTTTTGGTCCAAAATTAGATATTTTTTATTTTTGGTCCAAAATTAGATATTTTTTATTTTTGGTCCAAAATTAGATAAAAATAAAAATTTAGCCCGTTATATAAAAAATGGGGTATGTTGTGGGTGTATTAGGACCTAAGTTTGATTTTGAATTACATTTTTGTAATGGGTGGTGGTCAACAAGAATACATCAATGATATTTTTTTAAAATCTGTTTAGAGTTCACATATTTGTATATTTGGGTATACTGTATGTTGTAAACAAAGAAAGACAAAACATAAATAAATTAAGATTCGTACCGTAAATAAATAGAATAAATATAAATGTGTTACAAACAGTTGCATACCCGGTGAAGTAGATCAAATGGAAGAGCGCTCGCTTTGCATGCGAGAGGCACGGGGTTCGATCCCCCGCATCTCCAATCAATATTGCTTAATAAATCGCACGTTACTAATTATTAATAATAATAATATTATTATTATTATAAGAATATGACTTTCCACTAAACTACCACAATATTATTATTATTATAAGAATATGACTTTCCACTAAACTACCACAATAAATTTTGGTCTCACATTATATTTGTTTACAAATTATTGAATTCCAAATAAATATATATTTTTAAAATGGAATTATTGGTACGTGATAACACTCTGATCGATACTCCATTACACAGGTATTGATTTTGACCTTTTTTCGGCAAAGAATCAATCTTTCGTAAGACTTATGTATTTGATGCGTGAACCGTCGGTTCGACGGTTCAAACGAGCTCGACCCTTAATTTTACTCTTCGTAGATGGTTTCGGTTACTATTCATGAACCGTCGATTACGGTTAGGGTTCGACCCTTATAGTTTTAAAATTTAATAAAATTTAAAAATTAATATAAAAGAATCATAACAAATGAAATGTAAGGGGTGAGAGAGTTTGAACTTTTTAAGTTGTCATTAACTCTCTATATTCATATGAATCATTTATCAATTTATATATTGAGCTCCAACGTATGGTATATCTAGTGGAAATTTTCTAGGTCGCAATGTCATTAATCTTACAAAACTTACCCCATCGGTTCATCAAACTCGATGGGACCACAAATAAGAAATGTCATTTTAATTGATTGAATCTGATTATCTAACAATACTAATTACATAGAAATTAGTATGAAACATATACAATTTTGATACTAATTACATATGATATTGCTATAAAACATTTACAATTTATTATATTAGTTACATATGAAATACGTATGAAACTTATACAACTTTGGTATTAATTACAGAATAGTTTGGTATGAAACATTTACAATTATGATACTAATTGTATGGAATCCAACAAGCAATGCGCAGCGAAAATAATAAATTTGGATTCCCTAACCATGGACCTATACATAGTATTCATATCGGAATGATAAAAGAGTCTCACCCTTGTAGCGTGTTTGAAGCAGATTCCACGTTGTAGCACCTCGAGTCACAAACAAAAGTTTGCAGGTGTCCACACGATCAATTCGAACAAGGGATGTTCAAGAACAAGTTGCTAGACTTATTCTTGAACCAAAACCAAACTCACGGTTCAAAACCGATCAACGGCGGCCAATCAAAAACACAAGCTCACTGCGGCGGCGGCGGCGAGAGTGAAGATGATATCGGCGGCCGAGAGTTTGAGAGTAGTGGCTAGGTTATTTTATGAATTGTGTCTTGACCATTAATTATAACCTTGTATTTATATTATAAGATTTAATTAAGGTTCAAGACTTTCTTAAAGTCTCATGGGCCCAAACCCATGATTTAATTAAATCCTTATAATCATTTAATTCAGACTCTTCTTAATTATTTAATTCATCCCATGAATTTAATTCCCTTTATCGATTTAATCTTTTGTGCGACCCGATAGGATCTTGTAATGTTGGCAGTGACATAAAATCTCATTTTACGTCACAAGCAATGAGCGGTATCTAGCAACACATCAAGGCTACCCAAATTACAAGAATGTCTTTGACTCGACATAACCTTTAGAACTTGTGATAATATTAACCATGTAACTTAATCCCTTTGTCCATGTGTTTAGATTGAACACGAGTCATGGAATAGTCATACTCGTATATTCAATCTCTATTTCTTGATCCCCAAGTAGAACTAGAATAAACGAATAAGCTCGATATCACATATCGACTCATTCGAGCACGGCCATGCATTTTAGTCTTACTTGATCAAGGGCCCAAACACTTCTCCTGTTATATAGGAGGGACAAATCCTATCTTGATCAATCAACATCCCTCTACATAATTCGTAGTGTATCCAATAGTTGCCTTTATAGTTTACCCTGTTATAGGTAACGTTTGACAATATCAAGATACATAACTCCTTATGTTGGGATCTCTGATGATCTCAAGTCGTAAGGATTACATACATTATTATTACTATGAGAATTGCTTATGACACTCATATAACTATCCATGTAGCATTCTCATGGTGGGTCTGTCCAGTACATTGTTCTCTAAAATTTACCCATGTGTTGATTTGATATTTCATATCCATGAACAATTCATCAATCAAAACATACTAGTCTCAATGTATTATCATTATCCTTATTTATGATAATACTTGACTAGGGACAATCTTTAAGAATAATACAATATTATTCTAAGGACATTAACTTATATATCTATTCATATTACACAGATATTCGAATAATATATAATAATGATTTGCCATTTATAAAATCATAATACATTGTATGTCATAACAATCATCTAATGACTTGTCTTAGGGCATATTCCAACACTAATTACATATGAAATTGTTATGGAACATATAAAATTTTGATACTAATTACAAATGATATTGATATAAAACATTTACAATTATGATACTAATAACATTTACAATTATGATACTAATTACATATGAAATTCGTATGAATCATATACAACTTTGATACTAATTACAAAAGAGATTGGTATGAAACATTTACAATTATGATACTAATTACATATGAAATTGGTATGAAACATATACAATTTTAATACTAATTACAAATGATATTGATATTAATCATTTACAATTATGCTACTAATTATATATGAAATTCGTATGAACCATATACAACTTTGATACTAATTACAAAAGAGTTTGGTATGAAACATTTACAATTATGATACTAATTACATATGAAATTGATATGAAACATATACAATTTTGATACTAATTACAAATGATATTGATATGAAACATTTACAATTATGATACTAATCGCATATGAAATTCGTATGAAACCTATACAACTTTGGTAGAAATAATTACAAAAGAGTTGGGTATGAAACATTTACAATTATGATACTAATTACATATGAAATTGGTATGAAAAATATACAACTTTGGTACTAATTACAAATAATATTGGTATGAAACATTTACAATTATGGTACTAATTACATATTGTTGGGAAAACGATTTCTAAAGTTTTGGTAATTACAAACTGGATGAAGTCCTACCGGATATTAAAGACAAACTGGAAAAAGACTTATACCGGATGAAGACATCAACTGGATGGACATCAACCGGATGAAGTCATCAACTGGACAAGACATCAACTGGATGGACATCAACCGGATGAAGTCATCAACTGGACAAGACATCAACTTGATGGACATCAACCGGATGAAGTCATCAACCGGATGAAGACATCAACTGGATGGACATCCACCGGATGAAGACATCAACTGAATGGACATCAACCGGATGAAGTCATCAACCGGATGAAGACATCAACTGGATGGACATCAACCGGATGAAGTCATCAACCGGACAAGACATCAACTGGATGGACATCCACCGGATGAAGACATCAACAGTGCAAGCTATCAACAAGATAAACTTAAACTGGATGAACATCTACTGGACAACTATCAACTGAATAGTCTCTCACTGTACAAGGACATCAACTGGTCATAAGAGGATGAACGACCAGTTGAACAAAGAAAACCAGCAGAAGTCTAACTTCCAGTTAGAGCACTAAGCAACGAGACAAAATCAGTACAACATTCTCTGACAAAGGTACAACAGAGCGGCGCACCCTGCTATATCTCCGCCACCATTACCGTCAGAGTAAAAAGAGCCGCTGCTTTACAAAATAGGAAAGAAGACAATATGAAATTGGAAAGTTAATCTCTTCCATATACAGAAAGGCTACCGTTGGACATCCAAACCTATAAATACATCCAAGCAGAGAACAAAGAAGTGCTGAGCGATTTTCAACTAAGAGATATATTTCAAAGCAAACACTAAAGTCATCCGACTGATATTCCAAACGTTCAGCAAAGAGCAGACAAACAGCAAAACTGAATCTGTGACAGATTATCCTCAATTGAAGTCTGCTGCTCAAAAAACTCTCAAAGCTAGAAAGTGTATTCTGTAAAGAGTGTCATAGAATCCATTGTAATCAAAGTAAAGAAGTGTGTGATTACTAGGAGTTTAGGCCAAGTGTGTTAGTGCCTAAGAAGGTTGTATACTGTAAAAGTGTAAACCAAGTCTTCTAGTGAATCCTTCCTGCAAAGGAAGAAGGGGAGACGTAGAAGCGTTGTGCTTCGAACTTCCAGAAACAATTCTCGTGTTATTTGTTTATTGCTTTATTACTTCAGTTTTATTCCTCACAAGTTTTGTAGACGTCTTCCGCACTACAACAAGTGTCTACTAACTTGCCTGATATTGAGAAGCAACTGTAATACTTAACAGTTTACAGTTAACCAGAAAAAGAAATCGAAATTATATCTAGTGTTTATTCAACGCCCCCCCTTCTAAACACTACCCCGATCCTAACAAGTGGTATCAGAGCATAGGTCTTCTCAATCTTGAGAAATTACCATTTATCAAAAACTGATGGCCTCATTCAGCAAGATTCCAATGTTCAAGAAAGACGAATATGATGACTGGAGGATCCGTATGCAAGCACATCTAAGTGCTCAAGATGATGATATGTGGTATGTAATCACTGAAGGACCTTTGAAGATCATGAAAATCAATACAGCTGCTTCTATCACAAG
Organism: Haberlea rhodopensis; assembly: GCA_907163345.1. NCBI lineage: Eukaryota > Viridiplantae > Streptophyta > Magnoliopsida > Lamiales > Gesneriaceae > Haberlea > Haberlea rhodopensis. The sequence continues at coordinate 280,675 of CAJQUN010000291.1, forward strand.
TGGAGACCCACAAATGGTAGAAAAGGAAAGATCTCAATGGTCAAATGAAGACAAGAAAAAGGCAAACCTAGACAACGTTGCTAAGGACATTCTATTCAAAACTTTGGACAAAAATATGTTCAACAAAATAAAGATGTGCCCAACAGCTAAAGAAATCTGGGAGAAGATTGCTCAACTATGTGAAGGAAATGATCAAACCAAAGAAAACAAGCTTACCGTGGCTTTACAGAAGTTTGAGCATATCAAAATGATAAATGGAGAAACTCTCAACGAGTACGATGAAAGAGTGACAGGAATAATCAATGAACTAAACAGTCTGGGTAAGGAGTTACCCAACAGAAAAGTCACTCTCAAAGTAATGAGATGTCTACCAAGAGAATGGGATGTCAAGACCATTGCTATGAGAGAATCGAAGGACATCAACGAAATAGATCTACATGATCTGTTTGCTGATTTAAAAGCCTATGAATTCGAATTAGGCATTCGGGTTGAAGATGAACCAAGCACCAGTCAACCAACAAAAGCTCTCACTGCATCTGAGTCTCTGCCCACCCCTACAGAAATGACTCCAGAAAAGATGTGTAATGATGCTATGGCAATGTTTGTAAAGAAATTTGGGAAATTCATGAAGAAAAATCAGAGATCTTATCAATCATATCCTCGGAGGCAGAGTTCCAAAGGAAATTCAGAAGAAGAAGAGCGAGTATGCTTCAACTGCCTCAAACCAGGACACTTCATTGCGGACTGTCCTAAACCCAAGAAGGATGATCACAAAAGAGGATCCAAGGATTACAGAAAATCCAAAGAAACCAGAAGATCATCCAAAAAGGACAGAGATCAAAAGGTCTTGATGGCAGAAGAAAGTAAGAGCAAATGGGCTGAGTCTGAATCAGACTCAGAAGAGTTAACTAGCTCATCCAGCGAGAGTGAAGACGAGGAAGTCCACTGCTTAATGGCAAATAATGAAAATGAGGTACATGAATCAAACCTATCTGAATTTACACATAGTGAACTCACCAATGCATTGCAGGACATGATAAATGAGTATCGGACGCTATATGAATCTTTTGAAAGCTATAAGACTGAGCATACAACCCAAACTGAAACGCATGAAAACAAGCTTGATTGTGAACAATCAAGGGAGTTGAACTGCCTAAGGGAAACAGCCAGTCTTCTAGTGAAGGAAAGAGATGAAGCCAAGAATGCTTACCAGAAACTTAGCAAACTGGTTAGCATTTGGAATGCATCGACTACCAGAAAGGATGAAATGCTTGAGTCTATAAGGCTGGCTGGTGATTTAACTGGCATAGGCTATAATAGCAATGATAGCAGTTCATCTGCTAAAGAACCTCAGCTGTGTCTAACAAAAGGCAAGGCTCAATCAATGAACTTTGTAAGATCTAGCACAGTATATGACCCTTACGAACTGGTTAAAGAACCTGTTAAAGCAACACTCATCAAGGAACAGGCACAGCACAGAGGTATCGGTTATGTAGAACCACTCAAAGAGGCTAAACCGAGGCAAAAGTTCAGAAATGAACTTAAACCTACTGGTCGAGCAGCTAGAGAGGTTAAACCCAACTGGTACTACAACTGTAAACCTGTCCAGAAGAGGTATATGCTAAATAACAGGAACTACAAACCAAAAGCACATGCATACACATATTATCACACTCCACAGTCAAAATCATCACCTATATCTATAAATGCACACACATTTCAGAACACACACCGACCTAAGTCATTCAGGGTCATACAAGTGTGGGTTCCGAAAGGACTAATCCTACCAGGACCCAAGTAGGATTGGGTACCAATCATGCTATCGCTTTAATTGCAGGAAACTAGAATGCATCCTGTTCGGAGCTCAGAATGGTTTCTGGACAGCGGGTGCTCTAGACATATGACAGGGAACGCGAGCTTACTGTCTGAACTGGTGGACTCCACCGGACCCAGAATAACCTTTGGAGACAACGCGAAAGGTAGAACCGTGGGTAAGGGTAAGATTATCTACGGTAACATCATCATTAAAGATATTCTTTTAGTTGAAAATCTATGCTACAACTTGATTAGCATAAGTCAACTGTGTGACAATGGTCATTCCGTAGAATTCAATCAGTACTCATGCACAATCAAATCTATTGATGGTAGTATACTACTTGTAGGTAGAAGGCATGATAACACATATAAAATTGATTGGAATCTTAATCAGCCTATCTCTTCTACTTGCTTAGCTGCTCTGAATTCATCCAAAAATTGGCTTTGGCACAAACGGTTGAGTCACTTAAATTTTAAAACTATTGCCAGTCTGCGTAAACTTGATCTAGTTGTTGGACTGCCCCAAATTGAGTTCTCAAAAGATAAGATCTGTGCAGCATGCCAACTTGGTAAGCAAATCAGATCCTCCTTTAAGAACAAAGGGAGTAAATCTTCTTCTCGGTGCCTAGAGTTGCTGCATATGGATCTATTTGGTCCTATACCAGTAACAAGTCTAGGGGGAATGAAATATACTCTAGTGGTTATAGACGATTACACTCGTTTCACGTGGGTCTTGTTCCTAAGTGGCAAAGATCAAGCTACTCCAAAGCTGATCAAATTACTGAAAAGACTCCAAAATGAGAAATCGTGTGGGATAGATAGAATTCGCAGTGATAAAGGTACTGAGTTCACCAATCAATCACTCGAATCATATCTAGATGACCTTGGTATTAAACACGAATACTCTGCAGCTAGAACTCCTCAACAAAACGGAGTTGCTGAGCGTAGGAACCGCACTTTGAAAGAAGCTGCGCGAACCATGCTCGCGGAATCAGAAATATCGCAGAGATTTTGGGCAGAAGCTGTCAACACAGCATGTTATACGCAGAACAGATCAATGATTAATAAGCGAGCAAATAAAACCCCTTATGAGATCTGGAATGGCAGTAAGCCAAATATTTCCTATTTCCATGTGTTTGGTTGCAAATGTTTTATTCACAACAATGGAAAGACTCATCTCACAGCCTTTGATGCCAAATCTGATGCTGAAATATTCCTTGGCTATTCTACAGTTAGTAAGGCATTCAGAGTATTTAATAATAGAACTCTTAATGTAGAAGAATCAGTGCATGTAAAATTTGATGAACCTACTAACTGTACACTATCTGATATACAAATCAACAACTTGAGTAATCGACTGGAAAGCACTTACATTGACGAAAATGTTGATGATGAGATTGATTACAGAAGCAGGACTGACTGCTCCTTAGAACCAGAAGTTCCTGAAACTCAAGCAGAGGAGTCTGCTGGCCAACAAGCACTGCAGCCAGCTACAAATGAAACAGTTGCATCTACCCCTGCTGCAGTAGAAGGAACTAATGAGAAAGATGAGTCAATCAGAACCTCTGATCTGCCTACTCACATCCAGTCAACTGAAGAACTCAATCCTCTTGGACCTTCGCTCCGGTGGAAGAAGGATCATCCACCTGAGCAGGTCATCGGTAACCCTCTTGCTCCTCTACGCACCAGAGGACAAATGATTAATGAATTTCTTCATGCTGCATTCATATCTCATATAGAACCTAAGAAGATTGATGACGCTATATTTGTAAGGACCCTAATCCTTAAGTGCGGAATCAAGGCATAATAGAGCTAAAGTAAATCAATCAGAGCATAAAGAACATGTTGAGTCTATGAGCTTAAGCATTACATGCCAAAAATAAGGACCACTAAAAGGATTAATTGCATTCCAATCAATGAATGTTCATCTATAGTTTTATACTACTCCTAGAGTAGATACTATCCAAAATAATCCTGTCCTTTAATCCTCAAAAGAATGCTTCACAAGCTCACCACCTCAACCCGTTCAAGCTTGCTATCATGCCAAAAAGGTACCTACAAGGACAACCCCCAAACATGAGCAATAATAATCATTCATATTCAACACAATATGAAGATAAAGCGTAAATGCATAATCAAAATGAAACACTTCCTGTTTCCCCGTGCATTTCAAACGCTTCCCGTTTGGTTGTCCCTGTACCACAACTCATGAATATAATCAACAGATTATTTTTAATGGCCAAAACATGTCATGACATCATATACCATCTCAACTGTACCACCTATTGGTCACCATTCCCTAGTCTGTCCATCACAGTGTATTTTAATGCCCCTCGCTTATATTCATATGGGCGGCATAGGATAACCTCGCTACAATGGACATGCGGCGCTCCCACCCCTCGCTTCACAGAGAGCGGCAAATACCCTTTCCTCGCCCCATATGACAACCACGCTCAAATGTGACATGCGGCGCTCCCACCCCTCGCTTCACATTTAGCGGAACCAATACAAAAAGCGGCAAGCATTAAAATCATCAAAGGATGACCACGACTCATGGGATGTGCATCCAATAATCATAATATGCATCTATCATCAATATGCATAAATTACCATGTATATGCATCCACAATGCAATACCTCATATGGCATAAATCAACATGTATATGCATCCACAATGCAATACCACATATATACTCGCATCCACAATGCATAAACAATGAGTATATAAAATACATGTTACCGTTGGGTGCCCGTACGTCCACTACGTACCTTTCCAAAATGTGGAATGTGGTTGGACCTCAATTCCTTGGCTGCGTTGCCACCTGGGTTGGTTCTACATATTCACAAATACCAATATTAGAACCCAATAATAGTCCAATACCAAAAATCCCACAAAAATAACCAAAAACACCCTTTTTGGTGTCTCGCGATCGATCGCCAACAAGCCCCGATCGATCGCGAGACTACACTGTCTCAGCCAACAAATTTTCAACAATCCGCGATCGATCGCGGAGCTAGCGCCGATCGATCGCGGCCTCGCCGATCGATCGCGCGCATCTCGCGATCGATCGCTGAAGCCCTCTGCCTCAGCATTGCTGCTCGCGATCGATCGCGAGAAAAAACGCCGATCGATCGCCGAGCTGCGGGCAAGCGAGATTCGGGCACTATTCACCCATCTCCTTCCCAAACAAACCCACCAAAACTAACATTAATCAAACCCAACAACTCAAAACCACCCATAAACATCATAACAAACTCATATAAACAACATCCAACCAAAACACTACCAAAATCACAACACCCAACACAAACCCATTTTAAAACCCTTCAAACCAACCCAAACTTAAACAAAACCTTACAAAATTAACAATGAGGTACCCATACCTCTTGGGGATCTCAAATCACCCAACAATCTCCTCAAAACAAGATTTTGCAAGAACTTCTCTTCACCCTTGGACTCAAAAACGAAAATGTGAAGAGGAGAAGGGTTTGGGTGTTGGAAATGATTTGGTAAAGTGAGTAAGAGTGGATGGGGTGGGGTTGGGTATAAAAGGTGAGTTTATTAAATCAAATGCATACCAAAATAATCCCATGGTGTATAAAACACCCCAACATGATATTTTTCAAAGCATTTACTCAAAATGCACCATAATATCAATTAACACATGATTTCCAATTAAATTGCTAACCAATGCAAATAAATCATGCTTCCAATATTATTTACCCAACATGCACCACATGCACCCTGAAATGCAATCCCGGGTCATCCTAACCACATGACCATGCATTTCCACATAAGGTAAATAAATCCCAACACATAATCAATTACCACATAATTAATCATGTAACCACAATTAATGCACCAAATAGCAATTAACCATTTCGGGGATGTCACAATACTCCCCTACTTATAAGATTTCGTCCTCGAAATCACATGCACTTACCCAAACAGAAACTAAACATAAACTCATACCAGAGAATAGTTCCGGGTAATGCTGCACCATATGCTGCTCCGTCTCCCACGTAGCCTCCTCGACACCCCTGCGATCCCACTGAACTTTGATCATCGGTATCACTTTGTTCCGAAGTCTACGGTCTGCTCTGTCCAGAATTCTAACAGGCCGTTCCACATAAGATACATCTGACTCTAACTGAACTTCGGAAGGCTGTAACACGTGAGACGGATCCGGCTCATACTTCCGCAGCATCGATACATGAAACACATCATGTATACCAGATAAAGAAGGCGGCAAAGCCAGTCGGTAAGCTAAGGTGCCAATGCGCTGCAAAATCTCGTACGGTCCCACAAACCTCGGAGACAGTTTCCCGCGCATCCCAAACCGCACAACGCCTCTGAAAGGCGAGATCTTCAAAAAGACCTTATCTCCCAACTGAAATTCCAACGGTCTCCGCCGTTTATTTGCATAAGCAGCCTGTCTGTCCTGTGCCGCTTTCATTTTCTGCCTTATTACCTTTATCTTTACTTCCATTTCCCGGATCAACTCAGGCCCTCCGACTGATCTACTGTCCAAATCATCCCAACACAAGGGTGATCTACATCGTCTGCCATAAAGAGCTTCATACGGAGCCATCTGAATACTTGCCTGGTAGCTATTGTTATAAGAAAACTCTACCAGAGGCACTGAATCCTGCCAAGAAGCATCGAACTCCAATACACAAGCTCTCAACATGTCCTCGAGCGTCTGAATAGTGCGCTCGGTCTGGCCATCCGTCTGAGGATGATAAGCAGTGCTCAATCTGACCTCAGTTCCCAAAGCTGACTGAAGGCCTTCCCAGAAATGAGATGTGAATCGCGGATCCCGATCTGACACAATGGAAACGCGGATCCCATGCAATCTCACCACATCTCTAATATACAACTGCGCCATCCTCAAAAATGTGAAAGTCATGCTATAGGGGATAAAGTGGGCTACCTTAGTCAATCTGTCCACAATCACCCAAATAGCATCGAAGCCTGAAGCACTCCTCGGCAAATGAGTCACGAAGTCCATGGAAATGTGCTCCCACTTCCACTTCGGTATCTCCAAGCTCCTCAACTCGCCGCCAGGTCTCTGCCTCTCTGCCTTAACCTGTTGGCAGATCAGACACCTCTTCACAAAAGTGACGACATCAGACTTCATTCGCTTCCACCAAAACTGACCACGCAGATCTCTGTACATTTTCTTCCCGCCTGGGTGGATGCTAAATCTGCTACTGTGAGCTCGCTCCAAGATTCCCTTACGCAACTCCGGCGTACTCGGAACTACCCAGCGGTTACCCAATCTCAAAGATCCGTCGTCTGCCACTCTGAACTTCGTCGGCTGACCAAGATGCACTATAGACAACCATCTCTGAACCTCAGCATCTGATCTCTGAGTTCTCCTGATGTTCTCATAAATATCCGGCTCAGCTAATAAGGTAGAGACATACACTGGCGGTGCATCAATGTCGAAGTCATAGCCCAGATGGCAATAGGAGGTCATCATAGCCGACAAATGAATGACGTCCTCAGCAGAACTCCTCACTTTTCGGCTCAAAGCGTCTGCTGTCAAATTGGCTTTCCCCGGATGGTACTCTATCTCGCAATCATAGTCCTTGAGTAGGTCCATCCATCTCCTCTGCCTCATGTTCAGCTCTGCCTGAGTGAATAAAAACTTGAGGCTCTTGTGGTCCGTATAGATGGTAAACGACGTACCATACAAATAATGCCTCCAGATCTTCAGGGCGAAGATGATAGCCGCCAATTCCAAGTCATGAACTGGATATCTGGTCTCATGCGGCTTCAACTGCCTCGATGCATAAGCTACCACATGCTTATCTTGCATCAGAACACACCCAAGGCCCTGAAGCGATGCATCAGTATACAACACAAATCTGGAGTTCTCCGTAGGAATCACTAATACTGGCGCCGTCGTCAACCGGTGCTTCAACTCCTGGAAGCTCTCCTCACAAGCTTCTGACCAAAAGAAAGGCACACCCTTCTGAGTCAACTGAGTCAGCGGCTTGGCAATCTTCGAAAAGCCCGCGACGAAGCGCCGATAATACCCGGCCAAACCAAGGAAACTCCGGATCTCAGGTACAGAAGTGGGGGCAGCCCACTCCATTACAGCCTCAATCTTCTTCGGGTCCACTGATATCCCGCTGCTCGAAATGACATGCCCCAGAAACACTACACTGCTCAGCCAAAACTCGCATTTACTGAGCTTAGCATACAACTGATGCTCTCTGAGAATCTGAAGCACTGTCCTCAAGTGTTTCACATGATCTTCCTCACTCCGGGAGTAGATAAGAATGTCGTCAATAAACACGATGACGAACTGATCAAGATACGGCTGAAACACTCTGTTCATCAGACTCATGAAGACTGCTGGAGCATTCGTCACACCGAACGGCATCACTAAGAACTCATAATGCCCGTATCGAGTCCGGAATGCTGTCTTCTGCACATCTTCCTCTCTGACCCGAATCTGATGATACCCGGATCTCAAATCAATCTTGCTATACACCCTGGTACCTTGCAACTGATCAAACAAGTCGTCTATCCTTGGGAGAGGATACTTGTTCTTCACTGTAGCCTTGTTCAGCTGCCGGTAATCGATGCACAACCGCATCGAACCGTCCTTCTTCTTCACAAAGAGAACTGGTGCGCCCCATGGCGACACGCTCGGGCGTATATAACCCTTGTCAAGGAGATCCTGCAACTGCTCTTTCAACTCTCTCAACTCTGCCGGTGCCATCCTATAAGGTGCACGAGAGATAGCGGATGTCCCTGGCAATAACTCGATCCCAAATTCAACTTCCCTGGCCGGTGGAAATCCTGGGATTTCTTCTGGAAATACATCAGCAAATTCTGCCACAACTGGTACATCCTCAACTCTCAGTTCTTTACTCTTTCCAGACGTGTCCACGGCATAAATAAGATAGCCCGTGTGCCCACGTTCCAATAGCTGAGACATCTTGATCGCTGAAATCAACGGAATCTTCGCACGAGACCCGTTGCCAAAGAAAGTCCACTGACTGCCCAACTCAGGTCTGAACTTCACTGTTCTCTGCCGGCAATCTACCACTGCCTGATATTTGTTCAGAACATCAATACCCAAGATGCAGTCGAAGTCTGACATACCCAGCACAATCAAGTCTGATCTCAACTCGTTGCCCTCAAAATAAATGAGGCAGTCTGCCATAAACTGATCAGCAACAACATTTCTTCCAGTGGGTGTCGAGACCAATAGAGGCGTGGGCAAAGAAGACGTGCGCATATGGTGTCTTTCCACAAATCCCACAGACACAAAGGAATGGGAGGCACCTGTATCTATCAAAACAAAAGCAGGGTACGTAAATAAATGACACGTACCGGCAATCACCTCCTCTGGAGCTGCCTGAGCCTGCTCCCTGGTCAGTGCATATACTTGTCCCTGGGGTGGTCCCACTGTCTGACCTCCCGATGGACGAGGCCCAAACTGCTGCCTCTGCTGCACTGTCCTGTCCTCAAACCTTGGCCTGTTGCCCTGATACTCTGACTGGCCTCCCCTGGTGGGACAATACCGAGCAATGTGGCCCATCTTGCCACAGACATAACATGCAGGACACTTGTTTGAAGAATGTGGCCCTCCACAATTGTTGCACCTCGGCTCTCCCGGCCTATCCCCCTGTGAAGATCCTCGACTGGCGGACCAATTTCCCTTCTTGCCATCCTGTTTCTGGCCAAAGTATTTCTTTCCACCATACCGCGAAGATGAAGAGGCACCACGGGGTTTAAATGGCTCACCCCGAGGCCTCAAACTGTCACTAGTCTGCCTCTGTTGCGGTACCTGTGGTGGCATGGCATAAGCTCCCACTCCTAGCTCAGCAAGCTCCGCTCTTGTGAGAGCATCATCAAAAGAAGTTGGGTTATTGATGATAACCCGGTCATAGAGCTCCGGTCGCAGTCCTTTCATGAAATTTCTCATCTTGGCACGTCCATCAGAGGCAATATGGGGGACATACCTAAGTAGTGATGAGTACTGTGTGGCATAGTCTGCCACTGTCATGTTCCCCTGCCTCAGACTTGCAAATTCATCCTCCTTTGTCTGTCTTGCTGCTGCGGAGAAGTATCGGTTCAAGAACCTGGTCCTGAAGAGCGTCCAGTCAATCACAGCACCCAGTGCTCTCATTTCAATTACTGTGCTCCTCCACCACATCAGAGGTTTCTTGGCTAATTGAAACTCCGCTAGCCTCAGCCAAGCCGTCACAGCACAAGGAGCCGATACAAAGATCTGCTCAAGTCTTTCTAACCACTCTTCAGCCTCTTCTCCGGACTCTGTCCCCTCAAACCGGGGCGGATGATAAGACAGAAACTGCGTCAAGCTAATCTCACCCGGTAGCAATAACTGAACTACTGGTTCCATTCCTACAGCCGGTGGAGGTAGAGGATTAGCCTGTCCAATACTCGCATTTACACTCCCAACATCTCCGACTTCCTCATTAGCAGCCATGCTGTAACACAAATGTTAACAACAATCCAAAGCAATATATATCATGTCGTTAGATAACAGGAGTGATATAAGCATGTTAGTATAACCAAATATACACCAATATGCACCACATGCATAAACATGCTTCAAATGTGAGCACCTAGCCAAACATGCTAAGGCTACCCTTCACTCGTTCCCGGGTTCTCTAACCACTGCTCTGATACCACTAATGTAAGGACCCTAATCCTTAAGTGCGGAATCAAGGCATAATAGAGCTAAAGTAAATCAATCAGAGCATAAAGAACATGTTGAGTCTATGAGCTTAAGCATTACATGCCAAAAATAAGGACCACTAAAAGGATTAATTGCATTCCAATCAATGAATGTTCATCTATAGTTTTATACTACTCCTAGAGTAGATACTATCCAAAATAATCCTGTCCTTTAATCCTCAAAAGAATGCTTCACAAGCTCACCACCTCAACCCGTTCAAGCTTGCTATCATGCCAAAAAGGTACCTACAAGGACAACCCCCAAACATGAGCAATAATAATCATTCATATTCAACACAATATGAAGATAAAGCGTAAATGCATAATCAAAATGAAACACTTCCTGTTTCCCCGTGCATTTCAAACGCTTCCCGTTTGGTTGTCCCTGTACCACAACTCATGAGTATAATCAACAGATTATTTTTAATGGCCAAAACATGTCATGACATCATATACCATCTCAACTGTACCACATATTGGTCACCATTCCCTAGTCTGTCCATCACAGTGTATTTTAATGCCCCTCGCTTATATTCATATGGGCGGCATAGGATAACCTCGCTACAATGGACATGCGGCGCTCCCACCCCTCGCTTCACAGAGAGCGGCAAATACCCTTTCCTCGCCCCATATGACAACCACGCTCAAATGTGACATGCGGCGCTCCCACCCCTCGCTTCACATTTAGCGGAACCAATACAAAAAGCGGCAAGCATTAAAATCATCAAAGGATGACCACGACTCATGGGATGTGCATCCAATAATCATAATATGCATCTATCATCAATATGCATAAATTACCATGTATATGCATCCACAATGCAATACCTCATATGGCATAAATCAACATGTATATGCATCCACAATGCAATACCACATATATACTCGCATCCACAATGCATAAACAATGAGTATATAAAATACATGTTACCGTTGGGTGCCCGTACGTCCACTACGTACCTTTCCAAAATGTGGAATGTGGTTGGACCTCAATTCCTTGGCTGCGTTGCCACCTGGGTTGGTTCTACATATTCACAAATACCAATATTAGAACCCAATAATAGTCCAATACCAAAAATCCCACAAAAATAACCAAAAACACCCTTTTTGGTGTCTCGCGATCGATCGCCAACAAGCCCCGATCGATCGCGAGACTACACTGTCTCAGCCAACAAATTTTCAACAATCCGCGATCGATCGCGGAGCTAGCGTCGATCGATCGCGGCCTCGCCGATCGATCGCGCGCATCTCGCGATCGATCGCTGAAGCCCTCTGCCTCAGCATTGCTGCTCGCGATCGATCGCGAGAAAAACGCCGATCGATCGCCGAGCTGCGGGCAAGCGAGATTCGGGCACTATTCACCCATCTCCTTCCCAAACAAACCCACCAAAACTAACATTAATCAAACCCAACAACTCAAAACCACCCATAAACATCATAACAAACTCATATAAACAACATCCAACCAAAACACTACCAAAATCACAACACCCAACACAAACCCATTTTAAAACCCTTCAAACCAACCCAAACTTAAACAAAACCTTACAAAATTAACAATGAGGTACCCATACCTCTTGGGGATCTCAAATCACCCAACAATCTCCTCAAAACAAGATTTTGCAAGAACTTCTCTTCACCCTTGGACTCAAAAACGAAAATGTGAAGAGGAGAAGGGTTTGGGTGTTGGAAATGATTTGGTAAAGTGAGTAAGAGTGGATGGGGTGGGGTTGGGTATAAAAGGTGAGTTTATTAAATCAAATGCATACCAAAATAATCCCATGGTGTATAAAACACCCCAACATGATATTTTTCAAAGCATTTACTCAAAATGCACCATAATATCAATTAACACATGATTTCCAATTAAATTGCTAACCAATGCAAATAAATCATGCTTCCAATATTATTTACCCAACATGCACCACATGCACCCTGAAATGCAATCCCGGGTCATCCTAACCACATGACCATGCATTTCCACATAAGGTAAATAAATCCCAACACATAATCAATTACCACATAATTAATCATGTAACCACAATTAATGCACCAAATAGCAATTAACCATTTCGGGGATGTCACAATATTAGACCCAAGTTGGGTAGAAGCAATGCAGGAGGAACTAAATCAGTTTGAGCGAAACAAAGTATGGTATCTAGTACCACGACCACAGCATCACACTGTTATTGGCACCAAATGGGTGTTTAGAAATAAATTAGACGAAAACGGTACAGTAATCAGAAATAAGGCAAGATTAGTTGCACAGGGCTACAGACAGGAAGAAGGCATTGATTTCGATGAAACCTTTGCCCCTGTAGCTCGACTAGAAGCAATTCGCATATTTCTTGCATTTGCTGCGTTTAAAGACTTTAAAGTCTATCAGATGGATATTAAGAGTGCATTTCTTAACGGCAAACTCCAGGAAGAAGTCTATGTTGAACAACCTCCTGGATTTGAAAACCATCAGCAGCCATCTCATGTTTTTCGTCTCAATAAAGCCTTGTATGGTCTAAAGCAAGCTCCTCGTGCCTGGTATGAAACTTTGTCAAAATATTTGACAGAACACAATTTTATTATTGGCACGGTGGACAAGACCCTTTTTAAATTTACAAAGGGAGATCATACTCTGCTTGTTCAAATTTATGTTGATGATATTATCTTCGGTAGTACTAACTCAAAATTGTGCGAAAGATTCTCTAAAATTATGCAGGACCAGTTCGAGATGAGCATGATGGGAGAACTATCATTTTTCTTAGGACTGCAAGTCAAGCAATCTAGTGAAGGAATCCTGATCAATCAGTCTAAATACACTAAAGAGCTACTGAAGAAATATGGAATGAGTACCAGCTCAGCTGCTGCTACACCAATGAGCTCATCTGCCAAACTTGACTTGGATAATTCAGGAATACCAGTCGAAGTTACAATGTATCGAGGCATAATTGGATCTTTACTATATTTGACAGCCAGCCGACCAGATATTATGTTTGCAGTGTGTATGTGCGCCCGGTTTCAAGCAAATCCCAAGCAGTCGCACTTCACTGCAGTCAAAAGGATCCTCAAATATTTGAAAGGCACTGAGAATGTCGGTCTATGGTATCCAAGGGACTCAACCTTCAATCTTATCGGATACTCAGATGCTGACTATGCTGGATGCAAAATTGACAGGAAAAGCACCAGTGGGTATTGTCAATTCCTTGGTGATCGATTGATATCATGGGGTTGCAAGAAACAGACATCCATTGCAACTTCCACTGCAGAAGCAGAGTACCTTGCTGCTGGAAGCTGCTGTGCTCAACTGCTCTGGATTCAACAACAACTCAGAGACTATGGAATTGAGTCTACAGAGGCTCCTATTTTCTGTGACAATACATCTGCCATTGCCATAACGTACAATCCAGTTCTTCATACTCGTACTAAACATATTGACATCCGTCATCACTTTATCAGAGATCATGTCATGAAGAAAGAAATTCGGCTGGAGTATATTTCTACAGAACAACAGGCAGCAGACATCTTCACAAAGCCTCTACCGGACGCTAAGTTTTCTTACTTTCGAAACATTCTTGGTTTAATTGAAATTACTTCTTGATTATTTTGTTTTGGGTAATGAATTCAGGGGGAATTAGTTAGTTTATGTGCATAAATTTAGGGGGAATTTCTGTTATAGTTTTATCATGGTTATTTAAGCTCAGCTGGTAATACAATGGTCAGCTGCAGTAGGTGTATCCGAACAAGTAGGACTCCACAACCAGTGGATGTTTTCCTACCAGTCGAACCCTACATACCAGTTGATGTTACCAAATATGCTTTGACAAAAATAACCCTCGATACTCATTAACCTAATGAACGTCGGAATTCAAAATTACTTTTGGTTAAAAATAAATTATTTCACTCCCGCCTAAATCCTGTTCTTTCATTTATTTGTTAAATCTTTTTAAACCGTTAGATGATCGCCACGTATACATGTGTCCGCTCATCTACAGTACGACGTTACATATACTTCCTTTTTCACCGCCTTTAGTTTCACTACTCTTCTTCTCCAACAAATCACTGCGATTATTTTTCTCTTTCAGAAAACTTACTCTAACAAACTGTTGCTGCTTCTTCCTCCTACTCACTTAATATGTCGAAGAATGTTCAGCCGAGTTTTATCACCAATGCTATTCACGTTGATTTTCACTCAATATCCACATCCTCTGATGAAGAAACCAAGGAGTTGATACAAAGGCTGGATACCTCCGGACTCCTGGTAATCTTGAGCCAGACCCCTTCCTTTTACAAGAACGAACTACAAGAGTTCTTTGCTACTGCCAAAGTTGTGGATGACACCGTGGTGGCGTCCATCTCTGGACAATCCGTCACCATCACCCAACCAGAATTTGCCACTCACCTGTGCCTACCCTCTACCGGACTTTCTGATTTCTCTACTATTCCGGCAGAACTAAGAGAAGAAATGCGTCTCACAGTCTCGGAATCTACTCATCGCCTTCCACGTCCTCCTTTCCGGAAAGTTTTGATGAAGAGTCATTATAGACAACTGGCGGACATAATCTCCAAGGGGCTCCTCTGTAAGGCAGGATCATTTGATATAATTACCCCTGAGAAGTTTGACGTTATGAGCGCTATATGCAAAGGGTTGGAGATAAACTGGTCAGCTGTGCTGTTTCAAATACTGACTAGTCTGGTCGCATCTGGCAAGGGTCAATCAGGTTTTGCTCTCCCACTCAGCAGTCTTTTTGAGAGCAAACACCTTAAGACAGGAGCTCTTTCTCACCTTCATCCAGGGAGGCTCATCACTCATAAGTATCTTCAGCTTCATCGCCAACGAAGTGGCAGAGAAGGCGGAGTAACAAAGCGTCGCTTGACTCAGGTTATAAGTGACTCTGAACAGACTATATCGGAATCCGCTGAGTCCTCTCCCCCTCCTCCACCTCCTAAGAAGCCAAGAACACGAAAAGCTGCTCCTCGGACTGCCCGACAGTTAGACATTGCCGCCTCCGACACTATATCCTCCGCCGGTCCTACAGATGTAAATCCTGATAGGGAACCCAGCCCTGTCATCCCTTCAACTGAGGAACCACCTGCTTCCTTGGCCATGGTGCCTGTTCCTTCAGTGGTTCCAGCTGACACTCAGACAACACTGGTAAGCACTCAGCAAGCACCAGGCTCTATCAGCTTCAGGACGCCCAAGTCATTATGTCCATACTGTCATCCCAAGACCACCCCTGCTGGAAAAGGAAAATCTCTTACGGCTCCAGTGTCCACTCCTGTTGCCTTCGAGATTCAAATGGTAATGGATACAGTTGAAGCCAAACTGCAACCACAGTTGGAGATTTTTGATCGATGGGTAAAGGCCCGTATCAAGGTTCGCTTAGATGATTTTGATCAAATTCTGGATCAGGCTAGGGGAGATGAGAACAAAATACTAGCGTATCTGCAAATCTCAGACCCTGAAACAAGCTTGAAGCTGCGAGAAGTTTTCAGCCTGATGATCTATGTGGGTGAACTTCAGGCCCTGGTTGAAACTCGCCTTCAACAATTTGACGGGAATTCCGGAACAGCGAATCATGATAGAGCGGAATGCTCTTGGACCCAAGCTCGAAATGGCTGAGCTTGCTCTTCATGACCTTCGCATATCCACTGGTATTCATTCTTGCTCCTCTACTACAACTGTTGCCAGTCCTGATCAGCAGGATCTACACTCCATCATTGCAAATTTGGAGATTGTTCCATTTTCTGTGGAGCTCACCTCTACTGCTCTGGAGACTACTTCCCCTGGAGCGGAGGCCGCACCAACTGCCTTGGAAGTAGCCTCCTCGGTTCAAGAACTCCCCTCTCCAACTGCTCTCGGCGTCTCCTCTCCTCCCAGCTCTCACAAGGATCAACAGCCCCAGCCAATGGCTGTTGATCACACCAATGTGGATGCAGTCATACAGACAGTGGTTCAGCAAGTTACCATATCCTCTGCAAATCATGAACCTAGCGAGTCTTCGCACTCAAATGATCACACCCAGATGTCAGCTGCTGTGGTTGATCAACCCTCAACCATTTTAACTGCTCCACCAAATGAAGACGCTGCCCAATTGGCTCTCACTATCTCAGAGTCTACAGCTGCACCACTTGTTGAAGCTTCTATATTGCCATCCGCTGCAGTTGACGATGCTCATCTCAGCGCCCTTGTCCCTCCTACTGATGTTCCACTGATTGCTGCAGATCCGTCCATGGTTCAAGAGCTTTCTGAAGATTTTTTTGTCTTTACCAACCCTATGGACGAACCTCCGAACATTGCTGCACAGCTAGCCAATCTATCCACTGCCATATCAGCCATAGCCAGTGATGTTCATAAGCTTAAACAAGAAGAACGAACTGCAACTCTCATTCTAGGCACTCATCAGCAGCACAATGACTCACAATTCCAGCAAGTCTACCGGGACTTAAGTAGTTTAACTACTACCGTCACCAGACTTCAAACATTTGCTGAGAATGCAGTGGCGGATGCTTTTACTAGAATTGGCCAGGCGCGTCTTCAGATCAATCAGAACAATGAATCTCTTCATGCTGCCACCTCAATGGCTCTTGGAGAAAAGATTGACGACGCCAAGAAAACATTGACTGATCAGTTGGCCACTATGCAGGCAGCATTTGCATCTCAAATTCAAGATATTTGCAACAGCCTGCCTGCAGCTCCTCAAATTATTCGCAGATTACCTGAACCCAGCCGAACTGCTCCCTCCACGCAGCGAGGTTCAAGTTCCGCTGCACATTCATCCCCTGCAACTGGAGCTCCCACTCAGTCCAGACCAACTGCTCAACAAAGATCTCGGAGTCCACGCCAACCGCCTACCGAGAAACGCGACTATTCCAAACATTGGTTCGGGCGCAAATAGTATCATTCTCTGACTCTTCCATTAATTACTCGTATCTATTTACTGCTTTTATTGACTTTTTCTTTGTATTTACTGTTCCACTTAAATACATTCACATTAATTGCAACCTTTTCATTTCTATAAATAGCGACTCTTGTTTGCTCACAGAACACACATTCACTTAACATGCTTACCTTCAAGCTATTCAAAGTTCCCTGGTTTTCTGTTCGATTTGTTTCACCTTCATGGGTTTATTACTTATCTAAATCAACCCCTCATGGGTTGATTACTTATCTAACCCAGCTCTGTTAAGCTTCAGCGCTTTGATCCTGTGCTGGTGCTCCTCATCAGTCAGGAACCACTAACAGCAGATGCCTGGGTGCTGATGACAAAAAGGGGGAAGACAGAGATAGACTATTCTCATTAGGTGAATCCATGGACCATGGAAGCTGCCTGATGAATATTCATATGACTCTTCCCGACCTTCTCTCTGAAACAAGGTAGACCGGCAGAGATAGAGTATTTTTATTAGGTCCTCTCGGAAACAAGGTGGATCGAGCTCTTCCTCTCTGAAATAAGGTGGATCGAGCTCTTCCTCTCTGACACCAGATGGATCGAAGCTCTCCGGGTCTACAATACTTGTTTAAAGATTTGTCTTGTATCAGCTAAATTATGTAAACTAAATTGATCTTAGATTCTAGTCAAGTTATTAGAATTCATCTTAAGTAAAGATGAATCTCTCTCAATTGTCCGGTTTGATTACAACTTGTAATCTGCTTATATTTAATGAAAATTTCTTTTCCATTATGTCTTCAAGTAATTTCAGGATTCTCATCTTATTTACTCAAACTGGAAATAGATCTTTGCTTAGTTTTGTCATCACCAAAAAGGGGGAAATTGTTGGGAAAACGATTTCAAAGTTTTGGTAATTACAAACTGGATGAAGTCCTACCGGATATTAAAGACAAACTGGAAAAAGACTTATACCGGATGAAGACATCAACTGGATGGACATCAACCGGATGAAGTCATCAACTGGACAAGACATCAACTGGATGGACATCAACCGGATGAAGTCATCAACTGGACAAGACATCAACTGGATGGACATCAACCGGATGAAGTCATCAACCGGATGAAGTCATCAACTGGATGGACATCCACCGGATGAAGTCATCAACCGGATGAATACATCAACTGGATGGACATCAACTGGATGAAGTCATCAACCGGACAAGACATCAACTGGATGGACATCCACCGGATGAAGACATCAACAGTGCAAGCTATCAACAAGATAAACTTAAACTGGATGAACATCTACTGGACAACTATCAACTGAATAGTCTCTCACTGTACAAGGACATCAACTGGTCATAAGAGGATGAACGACCAGTTGAACAAAGAAAACCAGCAGAAGTCTAAGCTTCCAGTTAGAGCACTAAGCAACGAGACAAAATCAGTACAACATTCTCTGACAAAGGTACAACAGAGCGGCGCACCCTGCTATATCTCCGCCACCATTACCGTCAGAGTAAAAAGAGCCGTTGCTTTACAAAATAGGAAAGAAGACAATATGAAATTGGAAAGTTAATCTCTTCCATATACAGAAAGGCTACCGTTGGACATCCAAGTGTCATAGAATCCATTGTAATCAAAGTAAAGAAGTGTGTGATTACTAGGAGTTTAGGCCAAGTGTGTTAGTGCCTAAGAAGGTTGTATACTGTAAAAGTGTAAACCAAGTCTTCTAGTGAATCCTTCCTGCAAAGGAAGAAGGGGAGACGTAGAAGCGTTGTGCTTCGAACTTCCAGAAACAATTCTCGTGTTATTTGTTTATTGCTTTATTACTTCAGTTTTATTCCTCACAAGTTTTGTAGACGTCTTCCGCACTACAACAAGTGTCTACTAACTTGCCTGATATTGAGAAGCAACTGTAATACTTAACAGTTTACAGTTAACCAGAAAAAGAAATCGAAATTATATCTAGTGTTTATTCAACCCCCCCCCCCCTTCTAAACACTACCCCGATCCTAACACATATGAAATTGGTATGAAACATATTCAATTTTGGTACTAATTGCAAAATATATTTGTGAACCCCGAAATAATTATATGCATTTGGGCATTAATTATGTTTATGTGATTAATTATGGTGATAATTAAATTATGTGTTGGAATTAATTATCTTGTTGAAATGCTTAGTCACATGGTAGGCGTGACCCGGGGGTGCATTTCAGGGTGCATGTTGTGCATGTTGGGAAATTGGGTGTTAGCGTGATTTAATTGTAATGGTTGACAATTATTTGGAAAGCATGAAATTATTGGGAGTTTGGTGCATTTTGTAAAATGCTTTTAAAATATCATGTTTGGAGGTTTTATACATCATGGTAATTGTTGGGGTTCAATTTTTAATTTAACTCCCCCCACAACCCCTTATTACCCCACTTTACCAATTACTTTATCAAATATCCAACTCACTCTCCAACCCTACTTTCCCTTCCATTTTCGATTTTTGGCACCAAGGAGAGGAGAAATCCTTGCAAAAACTTGATTTGTGGGATTTATTGTGAGATTTGGAGTCCCCAAGAGGTATGGATACCTCCTTGATACTTTAATGGTGTTTAGTTTGGATTTTTGTTTTGGTATGTTGAGTTTTAAAATGGGTTTGTGTTGGGTTGTTATTGGTATTGGTGGGGAGTTGGATTTTTGGTTGTTAATGGTGTATATCGAAGGTTTAAGGTGTTTTTATGTTTTTGGTTTGTTGGTATAAGTGTTGGTGAGGTTGGTGGAGAATTTATGGTAAAAAAATGTTTCTCGCAACACAGACAGCGACGATCGATCGCCCGTTTTTGGCGATCGATCGCGCGCAACCAGTAGGCTCCAGAAGCATTCGGCGATCGATCGCCAACATTTGGACGATCGATCGGTGAGGCTGCGATCGATCACGCCAAATGTGGCGATCGATCGCTAAGAGCAGAAAATTTTAGAAGCGGGCAGTATGATCTCGCGATCGATCGGGCCTTGGTGGCGATCGATCGCGAGATACAAAATTTGTGTCTTTTGGTGTCTTTTTGTGGAATTTTGATATTGGACTATGATTGGCTTCTAATATTGATTTGTATGGTTGTGTAGAACCATCCCAGGTACCAACAACTTCAAGGAGATAAAGTTCTTCAACTTCTCCACTTTTGAGACTAAGGTACGTAGTGAGACGTACGGGCATCGGACGGTAAAATATGTTCTTACACTTTTGGCTATATATATATATATATATATATATATATATCGTGGACAAGTGTGGATTACGAAATGTGTTGATATATATTGAGATAATGGTGATGCATTATGATTGTGGACTCAAGTGTTGTGTTTATTTATATGTGGTTGGAAATGCTTGATTGTTCCGGTAGTTGTTATATACTGTTGGGATATGCCATAAGACAAGTCATTAGATGATTGTTTTGACATACAATGTTTATGATTTTATGAATGGCAATTCATTATTATATATTATTCGTTTAACTGTGCAATGTGAATTAATATATATGTTAATGTCCTTAGAATAATATTGTATTATTCTTAAACATTGTCCCTAGTCAAGTATTATCATGAATAGGGATAATGATAATACGTAGAGACTAGTATGAATTGATTGATGAATTGTTCATTGATATGAGATATCAAAATCAACACATGAGTACATGTTAGAGAACGATGTACTGGACAGACCCACCATGAGAATGCAACATGGATAGTTATATGATTGTCATATGCAATTCTCATAGTGATAATAATATATGTAATCCTTACGACTTGTGATCATCAGAGATCCCAACATAAGGAGTTATGTATCTTGATATTGTCAAACGTTACCCGTAACAGGGTAAACTATAAAGGCGACTATTGGATACACTACGAATTATGTAGAGGGATGTTGACTGATCGAGATAGGATTTGTCCCTCCTATATAACAGGAGATGTGTTTGGCCCTTGATCAAGTGAGAACTAAAATGCATGGCCATGCTCGAATGAGTCGATATGAGATATCGAGCTTATTCGTTTATTCTAGTTCTACTTGGGGATCAAGAAATAAAGATTGAATATACGAGTATGACTATTCCATGACTCGTGTTCAATCTAAACACAAAGGACAAAGGGATTAAGTTACATGGTTAATATTATCACAAGTTCTAAAGGTTATGTCGAGTCATTGACATTCTTGTAATTTGGGTAGCCTTGATGTGTTGCTAGACACCGCTCTTTGCTTGTAACGTAAAATGAGATTTTATGTAACTGCCAACATTACAAGATCCTATCGGGTCGCACAAAAGATTAAATCAAGAAGGGAAATTAAATTCATTGGATGAATTAATTAATTAAGAGGAGTCTTAATTAAATGATTAAAAGAACTTAATTAAATTATGGGTTTGGGCCCATAAGACTTTGAGAAAGTCTTAAACTTTAATTAAGCCTTTTAATAACAAGGTTATAATTAATTGTAGGGTACAATTATTTATTCCATTCGAAAACACAAGACACACGGCCGCCTCACTCACGCATTCTCTCTCGGTTTCGTGATAGCCGAAGGGAGGTTGGTGATTTCGTGCCATCATTCGATTTGGAATCGAGTGTGCTTCTTGTTCCGGTTTAAGAACGAGTCTAGCAACTTGTTCTTAAACTATCCCTTCACCCGATTTGATCGTGTGGATACCGTTGAGGCAAAACTTGATAAGTTTTGCTAGTGACTCGAAGAAGGCGTTGTACGTGGTGCTGCTCCGTGGAATCTGCTCAAACACGCTACAAGGGTGAGACTTTTGTATTCCTTTATCCGATATGAACCCCTTTGTATAGATCCGGTGTTTAGTAATCCATAAAATTTTATTCCGCTGCGTTGCTTTGCTTGATGGATTACTTACAGTGGTATCAGAGCCGTGTACAAGGCTCATATCGGATTTATGTGATTAAATTGTGTTAATCATATTAGAACTAATATTGCATGCTATTTAAAACTGTATGAACATATATGATATGTTAATATTAAGTTTGTGAAATTATCTTGAAATTATATTTGATATAATTGATGTTTGATGTATACGATACACGAAGCGAACAATCGAACCCGTAACAAGTTGTATTCGGCCACCACCATGCATTTGACCCACGGCTTAGCCACGTGAGGGCTAGGGGTTTCGGACTCCTATGCTCGAGATGGTCTAGTCGTTGTGGCTCATGTTCATGCATGGAGGTTTCGAGACGTGGATGAGTTTTGAACTCTTTGGCTCGATAATGGTTCGGACCATGATTCTCGGAATCATACGTGTTGGCGGCTACACCACATGAGGGCTAGGGTTTTTGAACCCTTGGCTTGAGATGGTTGACCCGCCACCGTCATGAACCGTGCATGGTTGGACCGTGGCTCGTGGCTCATAAAATCCGGCGTTTCGAACAAGTTGGCTCGATAGAAACCAACATGGTGCAAGGCGGCTAGGGTTTGGAACCCTAGCGGCGCCGCACCCAAGCCATCGGCTCGGACCATATCGTGGGCTAGGGTTTCGAACCCTAGGCCCATAATTGGTCCAGCCGTGGTGTATGGTTGGTTCGAACCATGGTGGTTCGTAGCTAAGTCGCATTAAGTTCGTGGCATGTGATGTCCCGAGCGTACGATAATTTTTCAAAAATTATTTTACAGTTTTAATTAGAATTAAATTTTAAAATGTTTAGAATTTAATTAATTAAATGTTAAAGCATGTTTTATGTGTTGTTTGAGCATGGTGCATGGTTATAGCCCTTTGACCTATTAGATAGGATTTGTGAATGTTTGTAATTTATAATACGACCTGCGTATCGTGCCTTCTCTATTTTATTATGTTCCCCTCGAATGTGAATCGAGGAATTCTATATCTTGTAAATAGTATAGTTTAATTGTTGATGGTGATCAATGAAGATGGAGCATCGTGTCGGGATGAGGAGGCCATTCACAAATTGGAGCCAAATGAAGGTGCTTGTGAAGTTACCTTAGGTCTCTTAGGATTTTCTCATTGGCTTGAGAAAATCGCTAGTAGGGGCTATAATCATGTCACGTTTTAATTATGTATGTTGATGCATGATTTATCTTATGTTTTAGATTGATAATTGTATTACACATATATGTAGATATGTATACAACTATATGTAGTGGACATATTTTAAATTATCAAACTAATCATGAGATCAATAAATCCCTCTAAAATATTAAGTTTTAGATGCCTTCCAAAATTAAAAGTACTCGTCAAGAACTTCGATTGTACATGTGTGGGTTTGCCAAAGCAAAGCACCATGGCAATCTTAGTAAGGCGCGAAAGGATAAAAGTGATATCCGTTATACTTTAAATTGGGTACGACTTAACTAGGTTATCTCAATAGGATTGGGAACTTAGAGGCATGGGTTGGATAATAATTCATTTGATGAATTGAACAAAGTGTTGTTCGTCAAACTATCCAAGAATTACATTTGATGTAATTGACAAAGTGTTGTCTACCTAAATAACCGAGTCTTGGGCGATTAGCCAAAGCTAACTCAGGATTAGGCGAAATATGGATCTTGGCCCACTAAAGGATTCGAGGGTTGATATTTTTTAAACAAAATAGTGGGAGTATCATTTAATATAAGACCATGTTAAATGATTAAATCATAAACTTATTTTGCATATTTATATTGTAGATATACATGGCAACTAACAATACAACTAGCACATTATCACTGCGATCGGTCCTTGAGAAGGACAAATTAAATGGGACAAATTTCCTAGACTGGCATAGGAACTTGAGGATAGTCCTCAAACAAGAAAAACAATATGTCCTAGAGGAACCCTTACCTGCTGAGGAACCTCCCCTAACGGCTACAAGAGCCGATAAAGATGCTTACAAGAAGCATCAAAGTGACGCACTTGATGTTGGGTGCCTTATGCTTGCCACCATGAACTCTGAGCTTCAGAAGCAACATGAGGAAATGGAAGCGTTTGATATGATCGAGCACCTTAAGCAACTGTACCAACAACAAGCAAGACAAGAGAGGTATGACGTCTCTAAGGCGTTATTCCAGTGTAGAATGGTAGAAGGAAGTCTGGTTGGAACTCATGTACTCAAGATGATTGGGTATATTGAGAATCTGGAGAAGTTGTGTTTTCCTTTGGACCAAGAGTTGGCCACTGACGTGATCTTGTAATCGTTGCCTGAAAGCTTCAGTCAATTTGTCTTAAATTACAATATGATTGAAATAGAAAAGACACTACCACAGTTACTTGGCATGCTTAGAACTTTTGAAGCAAATAGAAAGAAGTCTAAACCTACAAATGTTCTTATTGTGAATAAGAGCAAAGGAAAGACTAAAACTAAGAGCTTCAAGAAGAACAAGAAGGTCTTTGTTAAATCTAAGCCAAAGTCTTCTGCACTGAAACCAAAGGGAGGGATAGCGAAGGAAGGGAACTGTTTCCATTGCGGTGAGACCGGCCATTGGAAAAGAAACTGCAAAGTATATCTGGAGGATCTAAAGAAAGGAAGTGTGACTTCCACTTCAGGTATTTTTGTTATAGAAGTCAATTTATCTACTTCTTCATCATGGGTATTAGATACTGGATGTAGATCTCACATTTGTGTAAATGTGCAGGACCTCAAAAAGAGTAGATTGTTGGCGAAAGGTGAAGTTGATCTCCGAGTTGGAAATGGAGCAAGAGTTGCTGCATTAGCTATAGGAGATTATTATTTATCTTTGCCTTCTGGTTTATCGTTGATTTTAAAAGACTGTTATTTTGTGCCATCCATTACCAAAAACATTATTTCTATTTCTTGTTTAGACAAGTGTGGATTTCATTTATGATAAAGGACAACTGTTGTTCTATTTATTTAAATAATATGTTTTATGCTAGTGCACAAATGGTGAATGGTCTTTATTTATTAAATCTTGATATGCCTATCTATAACATAAATACTAAAAGGATTAAAAATAATGATTGTAATCCGACTTATCTCTGGCATTGTCGTTTGGGCCACATAAACGAGAACCGCATGTCTAAACTTCATAAGGATGGAGTATTAGATTCATTTGATTTTGAATCATATGAAACATGCGAATCTTGTTTAATGGGCAAGATGACTAAAGCCCCTTTCAAAGGACATGTTGAAAGGGCAAATGTTTTATTGGGACTAATACATAGTGATGTATGTGGACCAATAAGTACACAAGCTAGAGGTGGTTTTCAATACTTCGTTACATTTACTGATGACATCAGTAGATATGTGTATGTGTACCTAATGAAGCATAAGCATGAAACCTTTGAAAAGTTCAAAGATTTCAAGAATGAAGTACAAAACCAACTTGGCAAAAGTATCAAGATCCTTCGATCAGATCGAGAGAGTTTCATGACTATCTAAAAGAGTGTGGGATAGTCCCACAACTCACTCCTCCGTATACTCCACAATGGAATGGTGTATCCGAGAGGAGAAATCGAACCTTGTTGGACATGGTTAGATCAATGATGAGTCATGCAGATCTTCCGATATCGTTTTGGGGACACGCTCTAGAAACATCGATTTTCTTACTGAATCGTGTTCCATCTAAATCAGTGGAAAAGACACCATATGAGATATGGACTCGGAAGCGTCCTAGTATGTCTTTTATGAAGATTTGGGGTTGTGAGGCTTTCGTTAGACGTCACGCCACTAACAAACTTGGACCCAAATCTGATAAGTGTTTATTTGTGGGGTATCCTAAGGAAACGAAAGGATACTATTTCTATTATCCCACCGAGAACAAAGTAGTTGTTGCTCGGACTGGTGTATTTCTTGAAAGATAATTTATTTCTAGAAAAACCAGTGGGAGAAAAATAGAACTTAGTGAAGTTCAACCACAAGAAAACATTGAACCTGAGATTGAGATGGAAACAGAGCAGGCACCGCAAACTGTTGTGGAAGAAGTACCTGCTCAAGAGACACAAGCCCAGCGTAGGTCTGTAAGAGAACACCGGGAGCCACAGAGATATGGATTTCTTGTGACTCAACAAGGTGACTTACTACTTATTGATGAGGATGAGCCGTCATCTTATCAACAAGCTATAATGGGCACTGATTCTGAGAAATGGCAAGAGGCCATGAAATCTGAGATGGAATCCATGTATGCAAACCAAGTATGGACTTTGGTTGATCCACCTGAAGGGGTACGACCCATAGGGTGCAAATGGATTTTCAAGACAAAGACCGATATGGATGGTAATGTACAAACCTATAAAGGTCGGCTGGCTGCAAAAGGATTCAAACAAATTCATGGTATTGACTATGATGAAACCTTTTCACCAGTGGCCATGGTTAAATCCATAAGGATCTTACTTGCAATAGCTGCATTTCATGATTATGAAATCTGGCAGATGGATGTCAAAACAGCTTTCCTTAATGGAAATCTGCTCGAGGATGTGTACATGACACAGCCCGAGGGTTTTGTCGATCCAAAGGATGCTGGAAAGATATGCAAGCTACAACGATCCATTTATGGATTGAAGCAAGCTTCTCGGAGTTGGAATCTTCGTTTTGATGATGCAATCAAAGAGTTTGGTTTTATAAAAAACGTAGATGAACCTTGTGTCTACAAGAAGGTCAGTGGGAGCATAATCATTTTCCTAGTGTTGTATGTAGATGACATACTTCTCATTGGGAATGATATCCCTGCCTTACAATCTGTAAAGATTTGGCTAGGGAACTGTTTTTCAATGAAAGACTTAGGAGAAGCCACCTATGTATTAGGAATCAAGATCTATAGAGATAGATCGAGAAGGCTTCTTGGTCTAAGTCAAAGTACATACATAGACATAGTGCTAAAACGGTTTAGCATGCAAGAATCAAAGAAAGGATTCGTGCCTATGACGCATGGTATTTATCTCTCGAAGGAACAGTGTCCTTCAACACCAGATGAGAGACAACGCATGAGTAAGATTCCATATGCGTCAGCTATTGGATCTATCATGTATGCCATGATATGTACACGTCCTGATGTATCGTATGCTTTGAGCTTGACGAGCAGATATCAAGTTGATCCAGGTGAAGGTCACTGGATTGCTGTCAAGAATATCCTGAAGTACTTGAGAAGAACTAAGGATACATTCTTGATTTATGGAGGTGAGGAAGAGCTCAATGAAATGGGTTACACTGATGCAAGCTTCCAAACTGACAAAGATGATTTTCGATCGCAATCTGGATATGTATATTGCCTAAATGGAGGTGATGTGAGCTGGAAGAGTTCAAAGCAAGAAACAGTAGCCGATTCTACAACGGAAGCTGAGTATATTGCTGCCTCGGATGCAGCAAAGGAAGCTGTTTGGATTAGGAAGTTCATTTCTGAACTTGGAGTGGTGCCTAGCATTAAAGATCTGATAGAACTCTATTGTGACAACAATGGAGCGATCACATTGGCTAAGAAACCTAGATCTCACCAAAGATCCAAGCACATACTTCGGCGCTTTCATTTCATTCGAGAAATCGTTGAAAGGGGAGATGTTAAAATATGCAAAGTACCAACAGATGATAACGTATCTGACCCATTGACGAAGCCACTGTCACAGCAGAAGCATGATCGCCATACTAGATCTCTAGGCATTAGGTATATGTCTGACTGGTCTTAGTGTAAGTGGGAGATTTGTTGGGATTTGCCCTAAGACAAGTCATTAGATGATTGTTTTGACATACAATGTTTATGATTTTATGAATGGCAATTCATTATTATATATTATTCGTTTAACTGTACAATGTGAATTAATATATATGTTAATGTCCTTAGAATAATATTGTATTATTCTTAAACTTGTCCCTAGTCAAGTATTATCATGAATAGGGATAATGATAATACGTAGAGACTAGTATGTATTGATTGATGAATTGTTCATTGATATGAGATATCAAAATCAACACATGGGTACATGTTAGAGAACGATGTACTGGACAGACCCACCATGAGAATGCAACATGGATAGTTATATGATTGTCATATGCAATTCTCATAGTGATAATAATGTATGTAATCCTCACGACTTGTGATCATCAGAGATCCCAACATAAGGAGTTATGTATCTTGATATTGTCAAACATTGCCCGTAACAGGGTAAACTATAAAGGCGACTATTGGATACACTACGAATTATGTAGAGGGATGTTGACTGATCGAGATAGGATTTGTCCCTCCTATATAACAGGAGATGTGTTTGGCCCTTGATCAAGTGAGAACTAAAATGCATGGCCATGCTCGAATGAGTCGATATGAGATATCGAGCTTATTCGTTTATTCTAGTTCTACTTGGGGATCAAGAAATAAAGATTGAATATACGAGTATGACTATTCCATGACTCGTGTTCAATCTAAACACAAAGGACAAAGGGATTAAGTTACATGGTTAATATTATCACAAGTTCTAAAGGTTATGTCGAGTCATTGACATTCTTGTAATTTGGGTAGCCTTGATGTGTTGCTAGACACGGCTCTTTGCTTGTAACGTAAAATGAGATTTTATGTCACTGCCAACATTACAAGATCCTATCGGGTCGCACAAAAGATTAAATCAAGAAGGGAAATTAAATTCATTGGATGAATTAATTAATTAAGAGGAGTCTTAATTAAATGATTAAAAGAACTTAATTACAAGAATGTCAATGACTCGACATAACCTTTAGAACTTGTGATAATATTAACCATGTAACTTAATCCCTTTGTCCATGTGTTTAGATTGAACACGAGTCATGGAATAGTCATACTCGTATATTCAATCTCTATTTCTTGATCCCCAAGTAGAACTAGAATAAACGAATAAGCTCGATATCACATATCGACTCATTTGAGCACGGCCATGCATTTTAGTCTTACTTGATCAAGGGCCCAAACACTTCTCCTGTTATATAGGAGGGACAAATCCTATCTTGATCAATCAACATCCCTCTACATAATTCGTAGTGTATCCAATAGTTGCCTTTATAGTTTACCCTGTTATAGGTAACGTTTGACAATATCAAGATACATAACTCCTTATGTTGGGATCTCTGATGATCTCAAGTCGTAAGGATTACATACATTATTATTACTATGAGAATTGCTTATGACACTCATATAACTATCCATGTAGCATTCTCATGGTGGGTCTGTCCAGTACATTGTTCTCTAACATGTACCCATGTGTTGATTTGATATTTCATATCCATGAACAATTCATCAATCAAAACATACTAGTCTCAATGTATTATCATTATCCTTATTTATGATAATACTTGACTAGGGACAATCTTTAAGAATAATACAATATTATTCTAAGGACATTAACTTATATATCTATTCATATTACACAGATATTCGAATAATATATAATAATGATTTGCCATTTATAAAATCATAATACATTGTATGTCATAAACAATCATCTAATGACATGTCTTAGGGCATATCCCAACACTAATTACATATGAAATTGTTATGGAACATATACAATTTTGATACTAATTACAAATGATATTGATATAAAACATTTACAATTATGATACTAATAACATTTACAATTATGATACTAATTACATATGAAATTCGTATGAATCATATACAACTTTGACACTAATTACAAAAGAGATTGGTATGAAACATTTACAATTATGATACTAATTACATATGAAATTGGTATAAAACATATACAATTTTAATACTAATTCCAAATGATATTGATATTAATCATTTACAATTATGATACTAATTATATATGAAATTCGTATGAACCATATACAACTTTGATACTAATTACAAAAGAGTTTGGTATGAAACATTTACAATTATGATACTAATTACATATGAATTTGATATGAAACATATACAATTTTGATACTAATTACAAATGATATTGATATGAAACATTTACAATTATGATACTAATTGCATATGAAATTCGTATGAAACCTATACAACTTTGGTAGAAACCTATATGAAATTCGTATGAAACCTATACAACCTATTCACTCACGCATTCTCTCTCGGTTTCGTGATAGCCGAAGGGAGGTTGGTGATTTCGTGCCACCATTCGATTTGGAATCGAGTGTGCTTCTTGTTCCGGTTTAAGAACGAGTCTAGCAACTTGTTCTTAAACTATCCCTTCACCCGATTTGATCGTGTGGATACCGTTGAGGCAAAACTTGATAAGTTTTGCTAGTGACTCGAAGAAGGCGTTGGACGTGGTGCTGCTCCGTGGAATATGCTCAAACACGCTACAAGGTGAGACTTTTGTATTCCTTTATCCAATATGAACCCCTTTGTATAGATCCGGTGTTTAGTAATCCATAAAATTTTATTCCGCTGCGTTGCTTTGCTTGATGGATTACTTACATATACGAGCGAGGGAGGTACTTGCCGCTGTCATATGAAGCGATGGTAATATGATATTTGCCGCTGTCATGTCGAAGCGATGTACATGCCGTTGTCATTGTCGTAGCGAGGGATATCATATGATGCCGCTATATGTCGAAGCGATGGGTCCTAAAATTTCGCTGTTGTAACAGGACCGGAACAGTCACATTTCTTGTGATTAGTGAGGAATATTGTGGTTATAACTGGAATGTTGTATCGATCATTATATTATGAACTAATAATTTTGTGCATGAGTTTATGAAACAGGAACAACAATGAAAATGTGCTAATGTGGTAAATCAGGGAGCATACATACATATATATCTCATGCAATTATTTATGTTATTGTGCTTGGATTTTGTTGAATAGTGATGTATATGCTCATGGTGAGTTGTTCCTGTAGGTACATCTTTTGGACTTGGAGGGCTATGGGCCGGGTTGAGGCAGTGAGCTATGAGGAGCATTAAGGAATTAGGATACAGGATTTGTGGATAGTCTCTACTCTAGGAGTAGTGTAAATATATAGTATTAACATTCATTATTGGGAATGTAATTAATTAGCTTTTGGAAATTTATTTTCGGCCTGTAATCCTGTTAGCTCAAGGCTACAACCGAAACCATAAACTGTCTTTAATGCATGTTAGCCCTATTTATATTTTTTTTACACTGTTAAGGTAGAGAGGCCTTACAATATTGGTATGAAACATTTACAATTTTGGTACTAATTACATATGACATTGGTATGAAACTTATAAAACTTTGGTACTAATTGCAAATGATATTGGCATGAAACATTTACAATTATGATACTAACTACATATGAAATTGACGAGAATAACATTAATTATTTGTTATTTATCTATAAAAAACAACACAAAAGTTATTGTTATGTTAAAAAAAGTCAGTAATAAGATTTGTCACTATCAATTTAAATAAGAAACAAATGTCAGTAAAGTTATTTTTATGATGATTTTATTGATTAATCGTAAATATATTAAGTTAGAAGTTATTAATTTATATAATATATAGTTAGTGAATTATCAATTCAATACGTTGTTCCCAAATCAGTATAAGTAAATTATTAAAAGATTTTATTAATTAATCAAATATTACATTACATAGTTTATATTGTTAGTCATATTGTGATAAACTAAGATATACTTATTTAATTATTACATATATAATGTATATCAAATAATGAACATAAAGTGCTTGTAGAATAATTAAAAGGTATATAATATATTTGTTTTGTAATAATTTGCTTCATTATTATAATATTTTATTTTGCAACCACTATTTATAGTTTTTATTAATTTATCCAATATTTTTTGTTATATTTACTTTGTTATAGATATTGTTAGGATCGGTCCGGAGTGTTTAGAGGGGGGGTGAATGAACACTCCTTCTAAAAATTAATCCTTCGTGATTTCTTTCGGATTAGTGAAAGAAATCTGTTTCTTAATCAATTCTTGTACAAAACAGACCACTGAAAATATAAGTGCGGAACGGTCTGTTCTTGTATGTAAGAACGGCTCGATGGCTAGTGAGAAAGAACGAGTGCAGAAATAAGATACATAGGATATGTTTCTGGAAGTTCGAAGGTGGTGTAATCCTTCTACGTCTCCCCTTCTTCCAATTAAGGAAGGTTTATACTAGAAGACTTTGATTTATACAATCCTGTTGTACAAACCCGATTCAGACTGGATTTACCTCACTACCAATCTGAAACTCCTAGTCACTCAATCTGCTCAGACACACTCTGTCTGACAGTTACAATATGTTTCTCACTTCTATTTTCAACACAGAAAACACAAGATGCGCACAGTGATCCTTAATGATCAAATGTTAAAAATTAAACGTGCTTGAGAATGATTTCAGCTCGAGAGCTTCTGAACTTGTGAGCTTGTGCTGTTTTTGCTTTCTTGTGCGTTTTCAATTGATCAGCGAGAGTCGGTAGCCAGAGTCCGTAAGTTCCTTTTGTTGCATCCTTTTATAGTTGAAGGTACCAACGACATTATTTCCCTTAATGTGCAACTTTGACTCTTCTTAAACTCTGAGTAGGCTTCAGTCTTCTTCTTCAGGATACTTGCCGTTCTGGTTCATACTTTCGGCGACTGTCAGGTAAGCTCTTCTTTGTCTTCTTACCTATTATGGAAATCTTCAGTCTTTGGTCCTTTGTAGCATTAATTACAACATTAAATGCTACAATAAATAGCCGTTAATGATTCGGACTGAGGAGTCATTCTGTATGTATCCTAAGCTGCTCTGATCTGATAAAGATAGAGATCGATCTGAAGCTTTGGTTGACTCAGTCTGAAATTCATCGATCCGGTCTGATAAGTAATGTGACTTATCAGTTTGTTCTGTTGTTGAGCTATCGATCTGGTCAGTCTGATTACCCTCGATCCAGTCTGATATGCTTTGTCATCTTATCAGCTTGATCTGTTTTGGGCGATCGTTCTGGTCAGTCTGATTTCTCTCGATCCGGTCTGATATGTTTGTCATCTTTAAAATCTCATCGATAAGATCCGGGACTAACAAATTCCCCCTTTTTGATGATGACAAAACCTAGCTTCTAAGTCTTTTTAACCAGTCTGATGAGAACTCTGAAGCGAAAACTTTCGGATCGATTACTCTTTCTTGTTCAAAATAAATGAACATCATTAAGTTGGATCGATTGAGCCTTTTATTATTAAGCCTTATATTGTAGTTCAAAATAAATGAACATGGACTTAATTAGTTCAAAATAAATGAACACGGACTTAATCGAAAGAGGATTTTTTATTGAGCACCAAAAAATCCTAAATACAGACAGTCTGAAAATATTATTTTCTAGAAGACTGAGACGGAGGCGGCCTGAAGTCTTTCTTCTTTTCCCCCTTTTGTCAGCAGCAATCTCTTGAAGAAAGTCAACAACTTGTGCTAGCTGCGCGCTGATAGCGTCAAGACGAACGTCTTGAGCGCGGAGGGAGTTGGCAACAGATGCTCTGACTTCAGTGGCTAGTTCGATCTGCTCTTTTCTCAGACTGTTCTTATAAGAGGCTTGTTGAGAAAACAGATCGTTTATGCCGCGCTGAAGGCTTCCGATACTGGCAGTCATCTTCTCTTTGAATGAATCAAAGTCCAAAGCCGTAAGCCTCTGACCTTGATGAACTTCGAGAATGCGTTGAGATAGTGACAGGCAGTTGTCAGAGAGGTGCTGAAGAGTCCTTGCCAGAAATGGAGGTGCATCAGATTGTTGGCTGGGAGAGCGATCTGATGAGGACAAAGCCTGTTCATCATCTTCAACAACCGGGACAAGTGAAGATACAGCAACTTGGTGACTTTCGGACCGGATCAAGGTGACCAGATCCGAAGAAAATGTTTGGATGAAAGTCATATCTTCATCTGATTGGATTGGAGGAGTGCTTGGTCTGGAAGGCTCCTCAATCTGGAGAGCTGCAACAACGGTGGACACCACCAGATCCGGATCGACGTATTCTGAAGCGCCAACTGTTGCCAGTTCTACTGTTGGACTGATTTGAGCACGGGAGGCTGAGGACCCCAAAGGAATGGAGGTTGTTGGAGAGTCCAACAAGACATTCAAGGGTTCATCATCTGTCGCAGACGGAGCATTAGGCAATTGCTGCTCCGCTGTCTGGTCTGGTAGTGGTCAGACTGAATCTTTCATTTGCTGTAAATAGGTCTTTGCGCTGCACGGCAAGCCGAACATCATCAGTCTCTGTTCCTTTCAGAACTTCCTCTTCCATCTTCTTCGGTCTGCTCAGCTTACCGAAGAATAACTCAATGTGGTTGATAGTCCGGTACTGGACATATTCATCAAAGACCACAATGAGTGCCTTCACCTTCTCATCAACATCCTCCATAGCGATGTCGATGGCTGTCTGCGCTGCAGATTTGGGTTTAGAGGAGAGGGGTTCGGAGAGAATGGCTTTTCCCTTGCCGGTGGAGGAGGGGGACTTGATCCCGGATTGGGTATAATTTCCCAACTCAGTGATAACTATTCCTTTGACCGTGGGAATGGCAGAGGGGACTCGGATAGTGACTTTGGGTGCAAGGGTTGAAGCTTGTGAAGGTTGGATGGAAGGTTGGGTTGCAGGGGTGGCTTTAGTTGGAGGCAATATGGGTAAGGCTTTCAGGGGTAATGGTTTGCTGGGCTTGGTAATCTGGGTTCTTGGCTTTTTGGGAAGTGGCTTGGTTGGTGGCGAGGGAGCAGACTAAGTTTCTTCCGAATCAGTCTGGATGGTCAGTTTGCGCTTGACGCGAGGTTTGCGCGCAACAGCTTGTTCTTCGCCCTTCTCAATCTTGATTGCAGCCAGAGTAGCAGGAGTAGGCGGAGCACTCTTGAACTTCAGCAATGCAAGTCCTTTGGAGTTTAGAATCTTGAAGGGGCTGAGAGCGGACTGCTTTCCCAGCTCGATGTCCAAAGACTCCAGTAGCTTGCTGAGAGGAACAGCAAAGCATACAACTTGTTTCGATGCAATCACTGTTTCCATCAGAACTCCAAACAGAATCACGGACCAGTTCATCTTCTGTCCAGATACAATAGCCGCCATAGCCCTGAACTTCTCTGCGGTCACAGCGTCAAAACTTCCTGCTTTGCCCAACAGAGGCTTACCCACTATCTCGCCCAGCACCTGGAAATGAAAGAGCATTTCCTTCTTCTTAAACAATGGTTGCAGGCGGTGGCCAAGAATAGATATCTTCCCTTGAAGATCTGAGAGTGACGCCTGAGGAATCTGTCCAAATTTCGTCAGTCCGGAATTGGGGAGGCCAAAGGTTTTGGCCAGCGTCATCGGCGAGATCTCAAAAGATTTGCCCTTGACAGTAGTAGATATTGATGTCTTCTGGGAGACGGCATTGGCAAATAGTTCGCGGATTTCTGATTCATAAACAACGGTGTCGCATTCCAGAAAGTTTCTCAGACCAGAAGATTCCAACGCTCTGAAGATGAACACCATCTCTGCATCTTCTACCCTGTAAATATCATTAAACTCAACGGAGAGGGAGTTATGAGTGATGGTAGCCATTGGAATGAAATCAAACGAATGCGAAGATTTAGGAGAGTGAGAGAGTAAGAAAACAGATAGCGGTAAAATGTAAAAAGTGAAATAAAATGAAATGTTCAGCCCGCTAAATAGGAGAGAGAAGACACGTGTCTTTATCTCGATGACTGATGAAAAGAAATTCAAAAATAAACGGTCAGGATAACATATAGTTAAGGCGGTTAAAATGCGATCAGTCCGGGCTGTTTTTGTACAAAAGATGTATTGTCCAAACAGATCATGGGATAACATCAGATTGACATAGATCGGTCTGAAAGTTCGGACCGGTCTGTGTCTTTCTGAACATTGTATTATCGATCTGTGGTAACAAAAATCTTTAAGTGCGAAAGTAAGTGAACATCTAAACTATTAAGATAAGTCAATTAATCCAAGAATTTGACGAAAATAATTAAACTTAGCCTCTGGGAGCGGTTTGGTGAAGATGTCTGCTGCTTGCTGCTCTGTTGAGATGTGCTCAATCCGAATTTCCTTTTTGCCAACATGATCTCGAATAAAGTGATGGCGTATATCAATGTGCTTTGTTCGAGAGTGCAAAACTGGATTATACGTTATAGCGATTGCACTTGTGTTGTCGCAAAATATCGGAGAGTCAACAGCTTGGATGCCATAGTCTTTGAGCTGGTGTTGAATCCAGAGCATTTGAGCGCAACAGCTTCCAGCGGCTAGATACTCTGCTTCAGCTGTGGATGTGGCAATCGATGTCTGCTTTTTGCTGAACCAAGAGATCAATCTTTCACCTAGAAATTGACATGTTCCACTGGTGCTTTTACGATCAATCTTACACCCAGCGTAGTCTGCGTCTGAATATCTGATCAAGCTGAAGTTTGAATCTTTGGAGTACCAAAGACCAACGTTCTGAGATCCTTTTAAGTATTTCAGAATACGCTTGGCAGCAATAAAATGTGATTGTTTTGGTTCTGACTGAAATCTGGCGCACATACAGACTGAGAACATAATATCAGGCCGGCTCGCTGTAAGATACAATAGCGATCCGATTAGTCCTCTATACATGGTTACTTCAACTGTTGTTCCCCCTTCATCTTTGTCTAACTTGATTGTTGGACTCATAGGAGTTGATGCAGTTGAACATGTTTCCATTCCAAATCTCTTGAGGAGCTCTTTGGTATACTTGGTCTGATTGATGAAAATACCATTGTTGAGCTGTTTTACTTGGAGACCCAGAAAGAATGAAGGTTCTCCCATCATGCTCATCTCAAACTGTCCCTGCATTAACTTAGAAAATTTCTCGCACAATTTGGGGTTAGTTGACCCAAAGATTATGTCATCAACATAAATCTGAACTAATAGAGTATGTTCCCCCTTAATAAATTTAAAGAGAGTTTTATCTACTGAGCCGATCTGGAAATCATGGTTCAGCAGAAATTGAGATAGAGTGTCATACCAGGCTCTTGAAGCTTGTTTCAGACCATACACTGCTTTATTCAGTAGATACACATGATTGGGATGCAAATGGTCTTGAAATCCAGGTGGTTGCTCAATGTAGACTTCTTCCTGAAGCTTTCCATTAAGAAAAGCGCTCTTAACGTCCATCTGATACACTTTGAAGTCTTTAAAGGCAGCATATGCAAGAAAGATCCGGATGGCTTCAAGTCTGGCGACTGGTGCAAATGATTCATCGAAGTCGATTCCTTCTTCTTGTCTGAATCCTTGTGCCACCAGTCTGGCTTTGTTTCTAACCACAGTTCCATCTGCGTCCAGCTTATTTCTGAAAACCCATATGGTTCCAATGACAGGCAGATCGCTTGGTCTGGGGATTAGACTCCAAACTTGATTTTGTTCGAATTGATTCAGCTCTTCTTGCATGGCCTTAATCCAGTTGAAATCAGTTAGAGCTTCATCGATTTTCTTAGGTTCCAGAGTAGAGATGAAAGCAGCATGTGTGAATTCATCCATCATCTGTCCTCTGGTTCTGATCGGTGCAGAGGGACTACCAATTACTAGATTGGGTGGATGCTTCTTAGTCCATCGATAGCTTGACTCTGGATTGTCTGGTCCGGTCGGATGAGTAGTAGCAGCATGATCAGCATCTGCTTTAACATTTGAGTGAAGATTGTCCGGATCAGCTCGATCTGAAGAAGCTTCAATGGCTTGAGCCGGTCTGTCTGGTACTTCTGGTTCTGGTGGATTGTCTCTTGACCTGTTAGCGACAATCTCATCATCACTGTTAGCTTCGAGATGGATATTTTCCATCTGATTTTGAATTGATTCTTTGTTGCCCTCAACACATAACGATTCATCAAAAACTACATGAACAGATTCTTCTAAGGTTCGATTATTAAAAATTCGATAAGCTTTGCTAGTTGATGAGTATCCTAAAAATATTCCATTATCTGACTTAGCTTCAAATGCTGTAAGATGATTCTTACCATTGTTGTGAACGAAGCATTTGCAGCCAAAAATATGAAAGTGAGAAATAGATGGTCTGTTACCAGTCCATATTTCATATGGGGTAAGGTTCAGCTTCTTGTTGATCATGGACCGATTTTGAGTGTAGCAAGCAGTGTTTACAGCTTCTGCCCAGAACTTTTGCGAAATTCCAGAATCAGCAAGCATTGTTCTTGCTGCTTCCTTGAGCGTTCTGTTTCTTCGTTCTGCAACTCCATTCTGTTGAGGAGTTCGAGCGGCTGAAAACTCATGCTTGATTCCATGATCTTCTAGAAAGGATTCAAGATTCTGATTTGAAAACTCAGTGCCTTTGTCACTACGAATCCTGTCTATGCTGGATGATTTCTCGTTCTAAGTGCGTTTCAGCAGCTTGATCAACTTCGGACCGGTCTGATCTTTACTGCTCAAAAATATAGTCCATGTAAAGCGTGAGTAATCATCAATAACAACAAGAGTATACCGCATTCCCCCTAAACTTGTTATTGGTATAGGACTGATAGGGTTGAATATTACGCGTTTTTATGCTTTGATATGTATATGTTTTCGTGTTGATTCTTGAGTTATTTTACGTTTTATGGTATATATTTCTATATTTCAGGAATCAATGTTGAAATTCATAAAAGGGGAAGAAATCAAGCTAAAATGATGAAAAAATGAATAAAGTTGAAGAAAAGAGGAAGAAACCAGAATCCAAGACACATGTTGCTCCTTTCTCCTCAAATTACTATATGTTCGAGCCATGTTTTGGAAATGTGGTCCATATAAAAGTTGTAGAACTTTCTCTTATCTTCGCGTGGACAGCTGATTCATCAAATTCGGAGTTCGTATGAGAAAGTTACGGCCAAAATACGAAACTCGCCAGAAGCTGAAAAAGGCGAAGAAACTTACTGTGATTTCCGATCGATCGAGCAGAATTTCCGATCGATCGAGACGGGCAGAAAAAGCCACGAAAATCTTACTGGAAGGCTCGATCGATCGGCTCTTCTTTCGGATCGATCGGGACGAGCAATTTTCATTAAAATACCTTCCTTGTAGAGTTTGGATGCAAGAGGAAAGTCCATAATTCTTTCCCCTATATATTATACACCATAATTTCAACCCAAATCATACTTTAAACCCTAGGAATAGCCTCCACACCTCCATACACCCATTCACCATCCAAATCTCAGCCCCCCTTTTCCTTCAATTCCATCATACCTCCATCACTCTCCACTAACACCATCTCACGCCTCCTTCCATATAATTCACGTCCATCACCCCTTTCCTTCACTTCATATCCAACCTCCATCCTTCTACCATTCAACCTTCATCCACCATCACCACTTCATCCTAGGAATTGGAACAAGCCAACAAGATAATCGAAGAGCACGATCGAGAAAGAAGCGAGGAAGGATCAAGAATCAACGAACGGAGTCGACTTGGGAGTTTGCTTTTACTTTTCGATTATTTGTTTTGATTTATTAT
Source organism: Haberlea rhodopensis (assembly GCA_907163345.1). Lineage (NCBI taxonomy): Eukaryota > Viridiplantae > Streptophyta > Magnoliopsida > Lamiales > Gesneriaceae > Haberlea > Haberlea rhodopensis. The sequence goes on from CAJQUN010000291.1 coordinate 320,413, forward strand.
TGGATTTTATGTGTTTTGGATGATTGAGAAATATCTTAAACATTGTTTCCTTTAATATTATTGATTCATTAATTTCATACATCTTCTATGAGCATGTGTTATTGTTTTTAATGCTTTTGAAGGATTGATCACCTTTGAATGATATTTTATTATAATTGAGATCGAGAGATGAAATTATAATACGATATAGTAATTCATGCCGTGTGTTAAAGATTGAGATCGAGAGATAAAATCACACACGAGTGATAGCTTTGGGTTGTTTAATCTAAAAGTTAGTGGTTTTCATAAAGCGCATTCAACATTAAATTGTTAATTACGTGAACGAGAGTTACTAGTTGCAATTTGATGTTAGACTTAATATAGCTCGAGAGAGTATATTGAATAAATTCGGAAAACCCGTCACCTTAGAGATGTATGAAGAAAAGAATTGTAAGAGTTGGGTTAGGTGAATAATTGTCTTGATACTTTCTTGTGGATTTTTCTCGTGATCGTTGACTATTTTGGTTGGATTATAGTAGCTTAATTTAGTTTAGTTTAATTATTAATTGATTATCGTAGGTTAAATATAGTTAAAAGAAATCTTATGTGGTACTTGCTTGTTAGTCCTTGTGGGTTCGACAATCCGTATCTTCCTATCTATACTAAAACTTGACACCGTGCACTTGCGGTCTAAAATCGCTAGATTGGAAATAATTGTTTAAAATAAAAGCGATCAAGTTTTTGGCGCCGTTGCCGGGGACTAACTTTAGTAATATCATACTAGGTTCTTTGACTGTAATTTAACCATTTTTCCCTTTGTATATATTTATTTCGAAAAAAAAAAAAATTATTAATTTATTTTGTTTATTTGTCTTGTGAGGTACTTGGAGATGCTACATCAACAAGCCTTCACAAGCTTTGCCCAACAACGTTCCGAGCCATTCTACGCAGCGTGGGGAAGATTCAATGAATTGGCAGACACATTCCGGTATCACAACTTTTCGAACTATACTCTTCTACAATATTTCTTCAAAGGTTTGGATGCACAGACACGAGAATGGGTATTTAGCGGAGCACTAGCAACTGGAAGTCCGTTGGTTGCAAGAGATGAGGACAGTGTGGTGCACCTGCTCAATGATATGGCGGACTTCGATTACCAGTGGCATTGGAATCCTTCACTGCAGGGTTGGAGTCACCAATACCCACCGGAGCCTCGCTACCCTATTGATACGCCACAACCATTTGAACATCTCAAAGAGAGGAGAGATAGTTCTGCAGATGTCACAACTCAGTTAGAAGATACCTTAAAAAGATTCATAGCATCAACTGAGAGCAGTTTAGAGTGCCAAACCAACTCTATGCGTCACCTGGAGCAGCAAATGGCGGTCCTCATGGAAACAATTTCAAGTAGTTGCCAAGAGGAAGAGATGAGGGCTACAAAGCAAGAGACGACGAATCGAGTTTGGTTATATGATTACGATCACTCAACCAACCAAGTTTGGGGGAGTGATCCTGCTAGTGTGGAAGAGTCGAGGGAACTTGAGCCTCTTCAAGAGATTGAGACTACTTCAAAGATGTCATCCGAGGAGTTCCCAAGTGAAGATGAGTCGAGTGTGATGTTGGAGAAGGAAGATACTTTCGAAGATTCTGATTTGAGCCCATCAATGGAGACATGTTCTATGCCATATGTGGATCCATATTTTCCATCGATGCCAACTTCACCGCACTACATCCTCCATATGAAGCCAAGTCAAGAATCATTCTCCCATACCTACCACTTCAAGATGAATGTTGTTGGAGCGACGAGCTTACACTGCTACAATCTTGCCAATCTTGAGGGCATATTGAATGAAGACCCATTAGTGGTATCATACGATACTTACTATGGGCGGCAGCCGCTCTTTGATGGTTGCTTCTGATGGTCAAGCCGAAGACCAAAAATCAGCGCTTCTTGGGAGGCAACCCAAGCGTATCCTTTTGTTATTTAGTTTTGTTATTTGATTTTCAGTTTTTGTTTTAGTTTTGTTTATCTCTCGAGTCGAATATTTTACCATTTGCATTCTTCTCTTGCTAGGTACTTGGTTGGAGCGATGAACCCCTACAATAGTGGAGCTTTCAAAAGCAAATCTTCCTCAACCCTCATGCAAGCGTCTTGATCCTCAACCCTCATGCAAGCGTCTTGATCAGGGGAGTTCACTTTTTCCCTTTTGATTCTTTTAAACATTGAGGGCAATGTTTGATTTAAGTTTGGGGGAGTAGTAGCTTGCATGTTTTACTTGTTTTAACCACATGTTGTGTGCTTAAATGACACTTGAATCGTCCGATTATTATGAGCTAAAAATTTTTTTTATGAGTTCAAACTTGAGAACATCATGAATTATAGTAGTGACTATTCAATGAGGATTTTGATCTCACTATGCATATGAACTTGATTTGTAATTGGACTTGTACATGAATATCTTAATTTGAGTTAGCATGTCAAGATTGAGGAATATATTGAGCACAATGAGTCATGATCTTGTGGATTGCATGTTGAATAGTGATAATTGTTGTGAACTTAATGATTTGTCTTGAGCATCTTAGAGCTATCCTAGAACTTATTTGATGATGACACTTTGAGGCGAAATTTTATAGTTACAAACTTGACTTGGAAATGATCTAGGCGATCTTTGACACGTTTGAGCCTTTCAAGCTTACCTATTCTATATCAATCCCCTAGTGTCCCATTTGAGCTTTACTGAAAAAGAATGGTATATGCATTGCATATAATGAGACCCCATTCGACATTCTTGGCAAACTCATTATACTTACCCTTATTTGAGCCTAAATGAAAAAAGTTATCTTTACCCTAAGGGAGTATAATGAATATCATTCGATGCACTTGAATTGTTATATTTTGATGAGCTTATAAAAAAATATTGATGAATGAGAAAAAGAAAAGAAGAAAAAAAAAAGAGCCTTGAAAAAATAAAAAATAAACTATAAGACCCAAAGTGGCCAAGGCTATAAAAGAAAAAGAAGAAAAGCTCGATGTGTGCGAAAAATTTGAACTGTAAATGATTATACTCTCTTCTTTGCGCTTATCCTATCTTTTCTTTGAAGCCAACACCAAAGGCCTTACATTACAAGCTTAAAAAGTCCTTTTGATCCAAGTCTGGGGAGTAACTATCATTAGTGGAGAAGTTGTTTGAAAATAGGCTTATAGGGTGCTTGATAATAATCTCGACTTTGAGTTGATTAACATGATTTGATCTTTAATATGTGCATGAAACTTGAGACTGACTATATCACACACACACGTTCCGATTTTGAGATATGTTGCTTGAATTAGGAGAAAACATGTCTTGTCAACTTTTGTATATGTGCATGAGATTTCTGAGAATAAAATAAGTCATGAAATAATTGTTTCAAGTAGAATGAACTCTACCTTGTGATTTTAATGCTTAATCGATGACGATTAAGTGATAAGTTTGGGGGAGTTGATAGGGTTGAATATTACGCGTTTTTATGCTTTGATATGTATATGTTTTCGTGTTGATTCTTGAGTTATTTTACGTTTTATGGTATATATTTCTATATTTCAGGAATCAATGTTGAAATTCATAAAAGGGGAAGAAATCAAGCTAAAATGATGAAAAAATGAATAAAGTTGAAGAAAAGAGGAAGAAACCAGAATCCAAGACACATGTTGCTCCTTTCTCCTCAAATTACTATATGTTCGAGCCATGTTTTGGAAATGTGGTCCATATAAAAGTTGTAGAACTTTCTCTTATCTTCGCGTGGACAGCTGATTCATCAAATTCGGAGTTCGTATGAGAAAGTTACGGCCAAAATATGAAACTCGCCAGAAGCTAAAAAAGGCGAAGAAACTTACTGTGATTTCCGATCGATCGAGCAGAATTTCCGATCGATCGAGACGGGCAGAAAAAGCCACGAAAATCTTACTGGAAGGCTCGATCGATCGGCTCTTCTTTCGGATCGATCGGGACGAGCAATTTTCATTAAAATACCTTCCTTGTAGAGTTTGGATGCAAGAGGAAAGTCCATAATTCTTTCCCCTATATATTATACACCATAATTTCAACCCAAATCATACTTTAAACCCTAGGAATAGCCTCCACACCTCCATACACCCATTCACCATCCAAATCTCAGCCCCCCTTTTCCTTCAATTCCATCATACCTCCATCACTCTCCACTAACACCATCTCACGCCTCCTTCCATATAATTCACGTCCATCACCCCTTTCCTTCACTTCATATCCAACCTCCATCCTTCTACCATTCAACCTTCATCCACCATCACCACTTCATCCTAGGAATTGGAACAAGCCAACAAGATAATCGAAGAGCACGATCGAGAAAGAAGCGAGGAAGGATCAAGAATCAACGAACGGAGTCGACTTGGGAGTTTGCTTTTACTTTTCGATTATTTGTTTTGATTTATTATTGGATTTTATGTGTTTTGGATGATTGAGAAATATCTTAAACATTGTTTTCCTTTAATATTATTGATTCATTAATTTCATACATCTTCTATGAGCATGTGTTATTGTTTTTAATGCTTTTGAAGGATTGATCACCTTTGAATGATATTTTATTATAATTGAGATCGAGAGATGAAATTATAATACGATATAGTAATTCATGCCGTGTGTTAAAGATTGAGATCGAGAGATAAAATCACACACGAGTGATAGCTTTGGGTTGTTTAATCTAAAAGTTAGTGGTTTTCATAAAGCGCATTCAACATTAAATTGTTAATTACGTGAACGAGAGTTACTAGTTGCAATTTGATGTTAGACTTAATATAGCTCGAGAGAGTATATTGAATAAATTCGGAAAACCCGTCACCTTAGAGATGTATGAAGAAAAGAATTGTAAGAGTTGGGTTAGGTGAATAATTGTCTTGATACTTTCTTGTGGATTTTTCTCGTGATCGTTGACTATTTTGATTGGATTATAGTAGCTTAATTTAGTTTAGTTTAATTATTAATTGATTATCGTAGGTTAAATATAGTTAAAAGAAATCTTATGTGGTACTTGCTTGTTAGTCCTTGTGGGTTCGACAATCCGTATCTTCCTATCTATACTAAAACTTGACACCGTGCACTTGCGGTCTAAAATCGCTAGATTGGAAATAATTGTTTAAAATAAAAGCGATCAAGGACCAAACAAGTCCATATGCAATAATTCTAAACAGCGGGAGGAGGATTTGGCATTCTTGTTTTTGAAGGATGATCTGATCTGTTTGCCCATTTGGCAAGCTTCGCAGATCTTATCCTTAGCAAAATCGATCTTGGGCAGACCGATAACTAAATCATGTTTACACAGGCTGGAAATGGTCTTAAAGTTTATATGATTCAAGCGCTTATGCCATAGCCAATGTTTATTATCATTGTTAGCGATGAAGTAAGTAGGATTATCAGGTTGAGCATGATTCCAGTTAATCTTATATGTATTTCCATTCCTGATTCCTACGAGCATGGTTATACCGTCCGATGATTTAACAGTGCAAGTGTGTTTGTTAAATTCTACAGCATAACCATTATCCCAAAGTTGACTTATACTGATCAGATTATAGCACAGATTTTCAACTAACAGCACATCATTGATAATAATGTTACCATGGACAATCTTACCCTTGCCCACGGTCTTACCCTTTGAGTTATCTCCGAAGATGATCTTGGGTCCAGTACATTCTGTGACTTCAGACAGCAGCTCGATGTTTCCAGTCATGTGACGGGAACACCCACTGTCCAAATACCAGTCTGATGCGAGTTTCTTCGGTACCTGTCATCAAATATAATTATTGTTGGTACCCAATCCTATTTGGGTCCAGAACGGATTAGCCTTTTGGGAACCCACACCTGTATCAGCTTCAATGGCTTGTGTGTGTAAGGTGTGCTGTGTGCTGGTCTGTTTTGATGTTGTGTGTGATAATGTGTGCGCTGTGAAAACCTTTGATTCTCATATGGTAGTCTATATCTTCGTTGAATCGGTTTTGAATTATAGTAATTGTATTGTCTTCCTTGCCTTCGATCTTGCACCTTTGGATTTGGTCTAATAGACGCAAATCTTGCTGGTGCCTTTTCTTTGGCTTGGTAAACATACCCAATTCCTTTTCTCAGATTTTGATTCACGTAAGAGACTCCTGTTTGAATCTTAGGTGCTTCAGTCTCATATACTGTGCTGGATTTAACAAATGTCATTTGTTTGACTTGGTTCTTTACCAGCAACAGCTCAGATTCATCTTTGGTGCATTCTTTGGTGTCAAAGCCTATGCCGGTGAAATCACCGACGTTTCTTTGAACCTCTTGTAATTCTTCCAAGGATGTTCTGGATTTTGTCCATGTTTTGAATATGTGAGAGAGCTTAGCATTTTGTGTGCTAATTCTCTTATTTTCTTCATGGAGCTGATCATAAGAGATTTTCATCTTATTCAGCTCGATCTGGAGATTGTTGCACTCACCCTGCTCAGAGCAGCTTGGTTTGTTGTGCTCATCCATTTGATCACTGACTTTAGCTTTATTCTTCTCAAATGATTCAGCTAAGATCCTATAATCATTAGCCATGTCTTGCAGTGCGGACATGAGCTCTTCTCGTGTAAATTCATTTGAGTCAAGATCATATACCTCGTCTGTCTGAGTCATCTCTTCGTCTGCCATAAGACATTGAATATCTTCTTCGCTTTCGCTGGAAGAATATTCAGAGCTTTCCGAGTCTGAGTCTGTCTGAGCACATTTGCTGTTTCCTTCTTCAGCTACTAGGACTTTTTGGGATTTTCCATGATTCTTGCGGTCTTTATAGTGCTTCTTCTTCCTATCATCACGATGCTTCTCTTTCCTTTCTTCTTTCTTCGGTCTGGTGCAATCTGCAATAAAATGTCCGGTCTTACCACAATTGTAGCAAGCCTGATCGTTAACAGTATCATCTTTTCTTGATTTATAATGATGAGAGGGTTTGAAGTTCCTCTTATTCTTAGACATAAATTTACCGAATTTCTTGATAAATAATGACATAGCATCATTACTTATCTGTTCAACGGATCGGTCTGATGTTGAAGCGATCTGATCTGGAATGGCTGCCAGGGCCTTGTTTGGTTGAGAGATGAATGGCTCTGCTTCACCTCTGCTTATCAGCTCAAACTCATAGGCCTTAAGATCTGCAAACAGATCATGAAGTTCAACCTTGTTAAGATCTTTTGATTCCCTCATGGCATTGGTCTTAACATCCCATTCCTTTGGCAGAGCTCTCATAACTTTCAGAGCGATCTCTCTGTTAGAGTATTCCTTCCCCAAACCATTCAGTTCATTTATGATGCCAGTGACTCTTTCATCAAACTCATTTAGAGTTTCTCCACTTTTCATCTTTATGCTCTCAAATCTTTGAAGAGCAACAGTTAACTTGTTTTCTTTGGTCTGGTCGTTGCTTCACATAGCTGTGCTATCTTCTCCCAAATTTCTTTGGCAGTAGAGCACATTTTGATTTTGTTGAACATGTTCTTGTCCAGTGTCTTGAACAAGATGTCTTTGGCCACATTATCGAGATTTGCTTTCTTTCTTTCCTCATTCGTCCAGAGGGATCTGTCCTTTTCTACCATTTGTGGTTCTCCACCAGTAATGGCGACTGCTGTATTTATTTTTAGTATCTTCATTGGTCCATCAGTGATGACGAACCACATATCGTCATCCTGAGCTGCTAGATGAGCTTGCATCCTGATTCTCCAGTCATCATAGTCTTCTTTTGAGAACATAGGGATTTTGTTGAATGATGCCATCAGCTCGAGTGATTTTGTGTTGATTAAGATGACCTGCTCTGATACCACTTGTTAGGATCGGTCCGGAGTGTTTAGAGGGGGAGGTGAATGAACACTCCTTCTAAAAATTAATCATTCGTGATTTCTTTCGGATTAGTGAAAGAAATATGTTTCTTAATCAATTCTTGTACAAAACAGACCACTGAAAATATAAGTGCGGAACGGTCTGTTCTTGTATGTAAGAACGGCTCGATGGCTAGTGAGAAAGAACGAGTGCAGAAATAAGATACACAGGATATGTTTCTGGAAGTTCGAAGGTGGTGTAATCCTTCTACGTCTCCCCTTCTTCCAATTAAGGAAGGTTTATACTAGAAGACTTTGATTTATACAATCCTGTTGTACAAACCCGATTCAGACTGGATTTACCTCACTACCAATCTGAAACTCCTAGTCACTCAATCTGCTCAGACACACTCTGTCTGACAGTTACAATATGTTTCTCACTTCTATTTTCAACACAGAAAACACAAGATGCGCACAGTGATCCTTAATGATCAAATGTTACAAAGTAAACGTGCTTGAGAATGATTTCAGCTCGAGAGCTTCTGAACTTGTAAGCTTGTGCTGTTTTTGCTTTCTTGTGCGTTTTTCAATTGATCAGCGAGAGTCGGTAGCAGAAGTCCGTAAGTTCCTTTTGTTGCATCCTTTTATAGTTGAAGGTACCAACGACATTATTTCCCTTAATGTGCAACTTTGACTATGCTTAAACTCTGAGTAGGCTTCAGTCTTCTTCTTCAGGATACTTGCCGTTCTGGTTCATACTTTCGGCGACTGTCAGGTAAGCTCTTCTTTGTCTTCTTACCTATTATGGCAATCTTCAGTCTTTGGTCCTTTGTAGCATTAATTACAACATTAAATGCTACAATAAATAGTCGTTAATGATTCGGACTGAGGAGCCATTCTGTATGTATCCTAAGCTGCTCTGATCTGATAAAGATAGAGATCGATCTGAAGCTTTGGTTGAGTCAGTCTGAAATTCATCGATCCGGTCTGATAAGTAATGTGACTTATCAGCTTGTTCTGTTGTTGAGCTATCGATCTGGTCAGTCTGATTACCCTCGATCCGGTCTGATATGCTTTGTCATCTTATCAGCTTGATCTGTTTTGGGCGATCGTTCTGGTCAGTCTGATTTCTCTCGATCCGGTCTGATATGTTTTGTCATCTTTAAAATCTCATCGATAAGATCCGGGACTAACAGATATATTTCTATTATACAATATTTATTTAAGAGCATAACATATTTTTTTAGATAATTTTTATTTTGTCAATATAAAATAGTTATTATTGTATTACATATATAATATATATTGTGTTTTAGTATATATAATTATATTATCTAAAATAAAACAATTAAGACAATAGCTTAGTGGTAAAAAGCTATATTTACATGATAGATGTCAAGAGTTCGAATCTTCATCAACACACTTTAATTTTAATAAATAATAAATAATAAACAATAAATAATAAAAACAATTAAGGGGTGGAACCTGCGGTTCCACGCTTCTTGAGAACCAGGAATCTTAACCGGTCCTTTTATAGTCTGGGCAGCCGCTATAAAAAAAACCGCGGTCATGTCTAGTCATATCGTTCAATTTAATTGCTTTTCTTTTAATTTCTTTATATTATATTGTTGTCATTTTTCGGCCAATTGGAAATAAAATCGTGAATTTAAAAACGAATTTACAAAATGATGTTAATTTTTATTTTTTTACAAAAAAATTGTGAAACGCATGGGTTGTATACGTTTCTTACTTTTAATAGTATAAGAAACGCATACACGCCATGCGTTTCTTATTATTATAAAAAAAAAAATTATTAATAATAAGAAACGCATAATTTGAATGCGTTTCTTACATTTTTCAAAAAAAAAATTTTGTTTTTTTAAATAATAAAATGTGACCATTAACCGTACTACATAATTCATGATTGATGGTATTGATGGCATTAGCAAGTGGTATACTGTATGCGACGTTTTTTCCTTCCATGCAATTTGAAATCTTTTACTTTGTTTATTTTGCTAATTTAGAGAATAAATCTTTATTGGAAATTATATTAATAAATCATTTGAACTTTTATTAAAGATCATGAAGCTATAGCAATTAAAAGTGTAGACTAATTTTCGTGTAATGATCCATCAATTTTTTTTAATACCTAAATTAATCCGATTACAATAATTATTTTCCATAATAGTTATTTACAAAATAATTTATACTAAAATAACCAAAATAAATTTACTAAGAGTTATTATAATCAATTATATAAAATCATTCAGAAATTTTTTAATACAAATATATAAGTTTTCTATAATTTATATATTAATGGATTTATAAAATATTTTTTATTGTGTATGAATTTACATATTGCGGGCCAATAAAAGAGTTGGTGGATGGCAAGCATTGGTAATTTTTTTTTTTTATATTTTTGAGAAGATGCGTCTGCGTTTTTAAAAGTGCAAACTACAAAAAATTACACAAGTCATAAATTATCTCACGTGTATGCTAATTTACAGAAGACCAGATCGGTCGAAGAAGAATAGTTGATCTGGATTTTTCATGCCTTTACAAACCTCTGCCTAAATGTCGTATCCTCTGTTGCAGAAGGAAATGGCCATGAAAATAAGACAGATATCACTTAATAACTCTCCCTTTTCATAAAAAAACCCTCACATTTCGTCCATGTGTACGAAGTTGTAAGGACCCCCGTGCCCATATCCAGTAATTAGTGCATTAATCCATACCATTAGTGCATATATTCATAAATCATGGGGAAAAGCCATATGCAAAAACCATACCGTGTGTCATCCTGAAAATTTCTTGCATTTGATCTACATAATATTCAAATTCACCAACCATGATTACATATATAACATGCACCCTCATAATACACTAACATGTTCTCAGTTCATTTAGCAATTCCACATTTAATTGCATGCTAACCGTAAATGAATAGAGAAAAGCCGTAGCCCATTTATACATTCCATATACACGTAATATGTACTCACATAAGAGCACCCAATGAATAAGCTTGTATCTAATGTATAAAACACTCTACTGGATACCGTTACTGGTGCTTCGATCCTGGAAGCACCTCTCAAGCGCAACTCGATCTCGACTCTGGATCTGAGCGCCTATCCATCCAGCTCTGGTACCTCGATCCCGGAAGTACCTCTAATCAACAGCCTGAGTTCAACTCCAAAGCCGCTGCTGCACCTGTATCACCTGCCCCAACAGAGACAGCCCCCACACGGGGTGAGCATACCAATATCCCAAATCCTATAACCACAACAATACAATTCATAATTTACAACAATGTAAATGCTATGAAATACAAAATATACTCCCTGGATGGTATCATCCTCATACGGGGTTTCCTGTACTGTCCCTGTTCTCAAAACACTGAAACCATCAAATTCCCAAATGCCAGTTAATCATTACATTGATTAACAATTCCATAAGTCATATGCCAATATCATAATCAATAACATCTAATCATTAAACAATGATTATAGACAATCCATGTTTCTCACTTATGGTTTCATAGCTCTACTTCATCGGCATTCCATTTCCACGCATGCTCAATGGCAGTGGCGTCGTAATCGATGTTCGCTCAAAAGCGACAACATCCATTCCTTGCTCGCTCAAAGGCGGCACCATATAATTCACAATGCATGTATGTCCGTTTGTAGAAATTCCCATAAACCATGTAATTCCAATGCCATTCATTGCTAACGTCATATATCATGCATTTCCACACATATTCATTTCAATACAGTGTACCAAGCATTCAACGATTGCAATTATATAAAAGGGCTATGCTCGTACGTCATACGTACCTTATAATTCCGTAGCTCGAGTCCAAACTCTGCTTGAGTTCCATACCTCGAGAAATATGTGCTAAAACACATAAACAACTCACAATCAAGTATAAGCATGCAACCACGTGTCCAAGCACGTTCAAGACTCCCAATCATATCGTCAATCCATGACGATTACCAAAATAAAAGCCCCCCGGCTAAGCATGCATAATACCCAAAATATCTCATTTTATATGTTTAAAAAGATAGCCAAGAATTCATCCGAGAATTCCATTTAATTTACTTGGCTCCAACCAAACCATTTTAAAAGTCTAGCATTCCCATTGGAATGAGAACATTGCCTAGGAAGCCGACCATTTAAGTCGCAAATCCAAAATCCCACGAAAAAACCAAGAATTCCAAAAATTACCTGCTGGCGATCGATCGCTATACCGAGCGATCGATCGCTAGCCCCTTGGCGATCGATCGCTCGATATGGCGATCGATCGCCAGACCTCTCTGGCGCGAGGCGATCGATCGCTCCAAAAGTGGCGATCGATCGCCAAAATGCTGAAAAGCCCACTGCCTGCATGCGATCGGTCGCCTGCTACGGGCGATCAATCGCCATGCCCTGCAACTCAAAAACCACCATTTTTAAAAGCTTGAAACCTCCACAAATCATACCCCAACTCAAACCACAACGAAACAACACCCAAGAACCTCCAACAAGGGTGTTAGACTTGAATTAAAACAAACCCAAAAGTTTTCAAGATTTTCATCAAAATCACCCAGCCCAAACCAACCTCAAAACTCAACCAAAATCAACAAAACTACTATCAAATCAAAGCTACAAGAGAGGAGGAAGAGATTACCAGCTTTTCTTCAAGAGACCCGGCCCCTAAATCGAGCCTCCGTCGATTTTTCTCCAAAGAGAAAGGGTGAGGGTTAGGGGAGAGGGGTTGGCGTGTAAGGAGGGGGGAGAAGGAGAGAAATGGATTCCGAATGACGGAATCCCGAGCCAACTGGTATATATAGCAAAATGCCCTAAAATACCAATACTCCCACAAATACATCATGATTCATTAAAAATCATCTGTTTTCAAAAACTCTCTCTCCAACATCAAATCTCCATACTGACCCCAACATTCAACACCCCGGACTCCAAGTCCCACAAAGATGATAATACAATCTCAACATTTGGATCCAACGATTCCAAATGCCCGATTTAACAACCTCGGGAGACGCAAAACCGTAATTAATTCCTAATTGCCACAATAAAAAAATCCATCAAGGATTAATACCACACCGGGATTAACACAATAAATCCCCGGACATCACAATTATCCCCCACTAATAAAATTTCATCCTCGAAATTTGCACCGGCATACTCTACGTAACATCAGGACTACACAAACAAAGTAAAGCCACAACCCCGATTCTGGACCACATTAGAATCGAATTATCAACTGCGAGAACACCAATCTCGCACCAAGCTCTACAATAGAGCAAACGCCAAAACCAATATAAACCCGAAAGATAACAACATACCTCGATGTGAATCGTCCCGGAAGTCAGTCCACCATGACTGCAAATCAATCAAAACCCCATTGGTTCTAACATAGATATCTCTCCATGATATCCACCACTCGCCCACGATGCTTAACACACATCGTTAAGATGGGAACCACTAGTATACAATCAGTATACTCCCGGAAAAATCCGGTTTCGCTTTCCCGTTCATCTCCTCCAAAGGAGTAGTTGTACCCCTGGCAACCCGGATCGGGTAAACCACGGTCACTAATCCACACAAAACACATCACTACAGATGACTACAACCATGTGTTCCAAGAAGTCCCATTCTGGTCCAAAACACACTATCGAGACTCTACAAGGTCTCAAGTTCCACATGGGACATGCAAGACGAACAATTGCATTCCCAAACACGTGTCGACCGTGATACTAAACAAATCCGAATCCTGGCCATCCCTCATTTATCCTGGGATTCAACAATCCTAAAACAGGAAGGCTATCGAATTATCCAACAAGAACTACCATGGTTCCAAAACACGACAATCCCTCCTCAGGGGAAGTCAACAATCCTCACGATCATTCGTCAGAATGCATCGTGTCATCGAGATTTCCGATCTCGAATTGCCACAATCTCCTACCGGAGATTCATCAAACCAAGCACACTAATCCGACGTTCAACAAGAAACGAAATAGAGTTGGCATTCGTATACATACACGGGTATACATGTCCAAGCACCAACACAACAGGCACACTCGAAGCAATAGACTCGGGTATCTCCAAGCATACCCAAAGTTCCAAAACCTACTGTCAAACCTTGATTATTCTCACTCCACGGAGAATAGTGGTCGACAGACCAAAGTCAAAGGGTGTGATTTCAACATCAACACCACACAACCAAAGTAACGAATCTCCCAAAAGATTCAATCGGCAGGTATATCAATACCGCCTTTCCCACAAGGGTAGTGTCATGAATCCATGACCTTCCAACCTCGAACCACCGTCCGGAAAACTGGATATATACATACCAACATATATCTCGGAACCAAAAATATGTGACTGGTTCAGAATAGTGCATCGAAGCCACTATTATAAAATCGAAATTCGTATACGCCAGGTATACCCAACCAACGATGCCTTGTACTATTGCCATAGTACTACACAACTCGAGCATCACCCGGGAGACGTCTCCTCGAACGTCTCACTGGAAGTACGAAGCCATCACCTAGTCCAACACTAGTAGGGCTTACCCTGGTTGATTCACGATCAACCCTCAACAAATACTAGATGTCTCCATGACAGTACAATCCAGATCTCTACAAGAGATAAAGTCAATATAGTAGTGTCACCCCACTGACTATACCACACAACTCCAATTGTGACTTCCGTCGCATACTATATGCAAAGATGCTCAACCAGAGCTAACAACGACTTGTCGACGCTCATGTTGGTATGTCCAACAAAATTGAGTTGTCCCAAAACAAGTCTCTTAAAACATTTGACGTATAAACGTCTCCGTGAGGTATTCCCTGCCTCAATTATCATGCCACAAAGAGACTACAAAAGTCTACCAAAAGTCCTCATCGTATCATCATACGATTCGCTGAACTCGAATCACACGAGCAGTATAATGGCTATCACAAGCACACTATAACACTGAAACAATACATGGGTAACAATTCTCTGGTCCCTTAGGCTCATACCAACCTATCAACGTGGCACACGTCCTATTCCGGTATACCATACCGTACAAACCATTAGAGTTGTGGGTCATCACCCACATATCTCTAAAACACCAAAGCATAATGGACATCCCGGTGTCCTTGCTCAACCACGAAGCAATCCTAATCCATTAGGACTTATCCCACACCCTCAGGGTGGGTGTGACCACGCCTACCGCACATCACAACAACAAGCGAGTAGTTTCCTCAATGACTACTCTTACCACCAATCACTTGGCCTAAGCTAAACCAGCGAGTATACCCAAAGGATATCATCACTCGAACAATATATACTCCAAATAGGTGCTGCGGTACAATTCCCGTGGCGCGCCCAATAATTCTTCGAGCAACCTGCTCGGTATAATGGTCTCGTCAACTAGTGACCCAGACACTACCAAGTGTCCACTAAAGGCACTCTAACCATACAACCAAATACATAAATATAAATGTATTAATCATCAAAATGATGCTACACGTCTACATAGAGCATCCACTATGTCATCGTCACCCCGTGACGATACCTGTCAACATATGACTTTGAAATAACATCGTCGACTCGTGACGATATATGTCGATACACGACGTCCATAATCTCATCGTCAAGCACATGACAATCATAAGTAAATCAACGCATGATATCCACAATAATGCTAAATAAACAGTAATATGCCATACCTCATTGCTAACAATATAGTGGCATACCTGTCTCCGTCATCCAACAGTGGTACGCAATCAGCACCCATCGCTCATAGGTGGCGTAATCCAGTGTCATGTACATAGCGGTATAACCCGTCGCTATAGAATCAATGGCATAATCCATCGTCATAGAGTCAGCAGCATAAAACATTTATAGATCCGGCGGCATGAACCATCGCCATGGATGTAGCGGAATAACCCGTCGCTATATAGTACTCGGTGGCACGAACCATCGCCACTAGAATAGCGGAATGAACCATCGCTATGAATACCCGGCGGCATAAACCATCGCCAATAGAATAGCGGAATGAACCATCGCTATGAATACCCGGCGGCATAAACCATCGCCAATAGAATAGCGGAATGAACCATCGCTATGAATACCCGACGGCATAAACCATCGCCAATAGAATAGCGGAATGAACCATCACTATGAATACCCGACGGCATAAACCATCGCCAATAGAATGGCGGAATGAACCATCGCTATGAATACCCGGCGGCATAAACCATCGCCAATAGAATAGCCGATCCCTAGTCATTGTTACGGTAGTGTATTTTAATGCCCCTCGCTCAACAAAACATGCGGTACTCCCACCCCTCGCTTCACATATAGGCAGCATAGAATAACCTCGCTTAAATGGACATGCGGCGCTCCCACCCCTCGCCTCACATTTTAGCGGAAAATATTCTTTCCTCACCTCATATGATAACCACGCTTCAATGTGACATGCGGCGCTCCCACCCCTCGCTTCACATTTTAGCGGCACAAAACAAATAAATGGCGGCAAGCATTTAGAATCATCACTCATCCATAACAATGACTCATGGGGTATTCACCAAGTATTCCATTTATACCTGCAACACAAAGCATATTCCATATCCCAACATACATCATCATGAGTGTATTTTAATGCACCTCGCTCAAATGCGACATGCGGCACTCCGACCCCTCGCTTAAACATTTGGCGGCAGAGCATTAAAATCATCACTCCATTGTACACATGCAACCACAATGCATAATTCCATGATGTATATAAAACGCAGGTTACCGTTTCGTGTCCTGAAACCCTGGCCTTAGCCTTTCGCGTCATAGTGTCCCTACAGGAACAATCCCAAACCATGAGCATACGATAATCCATATTCCCCACAATATGATTATAATGAGTAAATGCATAAACTATGAGTACAAAGTACTTCCTGTATCCCAATGCATTTCAAAATGCTCCATTTGGTTGTCCCTGTGTCACTACTCACAATCATAATCAATAGATTATATTATGATTCTATAGATGTCATGACATATAATCGTTTCACTATGATCACATATCACAAATGCACATAAGCAAAATAGTTGTGTCACACAACACTAACTACTATCATGCATAAATATGTGCTACCCATCCCTATCAGCATGTTCCAGGCCTTCAACAGCCCCAAAGAGCTAACCACTGCTCTGATACCACTAATGTAAGGACCCCCGTGCCCTTATCCAGTAATTAGTGCATTAATCCATACCATTAGTGCATATATTCATAAATCATGGGGAAAAGCCATATGCAAAAACCATACCGTGTGTCATCCTGAAAATTTCTTGCATTTGATCTGCATAATATTCAAATTCCCCAACCATGATTACATATATAACATGCACCCTCATAATACACTAACATGTTCTCAGTTCATTTAGAAATTCCACATTTAATTGCATGCTAACCGTAAATGAATAGAGAAAAGCCGTAGCCCATTTATACATTCCATATACACGTAATATGTACTCACATAAGAGCACCCAATGAATAAGCGTGTATCTAATGTATAAAACATTCTACTGGATACCGTTACTGGTGCTTCGATCCTGGAAGCACCTCTCAAGCGCAACTCGATCTCGACTCTGGATCTGAGCACCTATCAATCCAGCTCTGGTACCTCGATCCCGGAAGTACCTCTAATCAACAGCCCGAGTTCAACTCCAAAGCCGCTGCTGCACCTGTATCACCTGCCCCAACAGAGACAGCCCCCACACGGGGTGAGCATACCAATATCCCAAATCCTATAACCACAACAATACAATTCATAATTTACAACAATGTAAATGCTATGAAATACAAAATATACTCCCTGGATGGTATCATCCTCATACGGGGTTTCCTGTACTGTCCCTGTTCTCAAAACACTGAAACCATCAAATTCCCAAATGCCAGTTAATCATTACATTGATTAACAATTCCATAAGTCATATGCCAATATCATAATCAATAACATCAAATCATTAAACAATGATTATAGACAATCCATGTTTCTCACTTATGGTTTCATAGCTCTACTTCATTGCTCGCTCTACAATAGCGGCATTCCATTTCCACGCATGCTCAATGGCAGTGGCGTCGTAATCGATGTTCGCTCAAAAGCGACAACATCCATTCCTTGCTCGCTCAAAGGCGGCACCATATAATTCAGAATGCATGTATGTCCGTTTGTAGAAATTCCCATAAACCATGTAATTCCAATGTCCATTCATTGCTAACGTCATATATCATGCATTTCCATACATATTCATTTCAATACAGTGTGCCAAGCATTCAACGATTGCAATTATATAAAAGGGCTATGCTCGTACGTCATACGTACCTTATAATTTCGTAGCTCGAGTCCAAACTTTGCTTGAGTTCCATACCTCGAGAAATATGTGCTAAAACACATAAACAACTCACAATCAAGTATAAGCATGCAACCACGTGTCCAAGCACGTTCAAGACTCCCAATCATATCGTCAATCCATGACGATTATGTTGGGTTTTGGAAACCCGAATAATCTTGGTTTTGATGTTAACAAAACTTGTTATTGTGTTGCTAACATATTTCATCAAGTGTGCAGTTCATAGATCATATTTAAGAGCTTGATGAATTACAAAGAAGTAGCTTGAAAATATCAAGCTGGACCAAGACTGGAATTCTGGCATAGCGGTTTGTTTCGATCATATCTAATAGCTCGGATATCGAAATGGCGTGCTTCCAAAGAGATTGAACAGCCAACTTAAAATACTAAAAGTCATATTTCACAGAATAAAGCTAGGATTCTACACGAACAACAGAATCTTAGTATCTTACCAGTCAGTTTCTTGGAATTTTTACGCTGTGGGCTGGTCATCCAGCAGGACTCTCTGATCACACCGGAGCTATTTCCCATTATCTATCACAAATGACCCGAATATACACCATGAAAATGGTGGTATCGTTCATGGTGAACTTGTGTAGGGAGATAATCAAGAAGATCAGTTCATAGTTGATGGATAAGGTACATCTTGCACTATAACACAGTAGGAGCATTATAACATAGTTGATCGGCTAGTTCAAATGTTATCAAGGAGAAAAGACGCCTGCAAGATCGAGCTGAACCGCGAAGAAACAGCAAGCTGTTTCAGCAAGCAACTGTCAGTCTGGTGGGCATAACTCTTAGGTCAATTATCGGAACGGAACGATTCAGTATGGGCTGGAAAGATACGACAAAGATCTACAAGTCATATTTGGAAGTGAAAGACTGAATCGGACGTTACGATGGCCAAAAAGCTTCTGCAAGTCACGCCATGTGACGCCTGTAAGATCGAGCTGTTACAGCAAAGTCCCTGTCAGTCTGGTGGGCATAACTCTTAGCTCGCTTATCGGAACGGAACGATTCAGTATGGGTTGGAAAGCTAAGACAAAGATATACAAGTCATCTTTGGAAGTGAACGACTGAATCGGACGTTAAGATGGCCAAAACGCTTCTGCAAGTCACGCCATGTGCTGCTGCATCCAGCAAACAGACAGCAGGAGCATCGCCTCGTATTTCGAGCATAACTCTCTCATACAAACTCGAAATCGAGCGATTCTTGATTCCGTGGAAAGCTAAGAGAAAGGGCTACAACTTTTATGTGGATCACTTTGCCCAGAAATCAAAGAATGAAGAGTTACAAGCAACAGATCAAAGAGCAAGTTTATCAATCTGTTTTTGTATCAAGCTGATTGTCCAGACCAGACTGACATGTCCAGACCAGCAGACCAGACCAGCAGATCAGAGCATGTCCAGACCAGCAGATCAGAGCAGCAGACCAGACTAGCTGAGCAGACCAGCAGACCAGACCAGTCCGGTCCGAAATACAAAGAGCCCAGAAACCAGAATATGACCGTTGCAAGCTCGGGAATGGTGCAGAATCTTCTCCAACGGGCATATTCTTGTGTCTAACGTATATATCATTACTTGGGGCTATATATACATGATTTGGAAGCTCAATAACAGCTGATTGAAGATCAATCCAAGCCTTCCAAAGCAAACCCACTTGGGATTCAATTGAGGAACTTCAAAGACAAAAGTTGCTAAATGAAGAGCACTCCTCAAACCTTTGGCACCTCTTACCTTGCTATATCAGATTCATTATGGAATCATTTGTGCCATATATATTCACTCTATTCATTGTATTTGAGAGCTTAATAGATGAGTGAATGTCATTGTAACGGTTGATGATTTATCACAACCGATGAGAGGTCTTTGTATGTGAGACGTTAAAGAACATACATAGTTGAGTTGCTAGGAGTTCTAGTTGGATGGGGAATTCCCAACTGGATCGGGTTTGTACAACGGGATTGTATAAATCAAAGTCTTCTAGTGGAATCCTTCCATGCGGTGGAAGAAGGGGAGACGTAGAAGGATTACACCACCTTCGAACTTTCATAAACAAATACTTGTTTATTTACTTTAATTGCATATCTTTAAAACGTCTTTCAAATGTTTAATCGGTTTAGAGCGGGTTATGTCGAGTGTCTTCCGCTCGATTTTGTAATCGAACTCGATATAATCTCTCGGTGCATTAATTCAAGAACACGAGCTATTGAAGCTCAAGTTGGTTGAACTCGGGTGTGGAATTGCAACCCACCCCCGGAATCGATCCTGACAAGTGGTACCAGAGCGGGTTGTTCTTGGAAAGCATTTGAACCGATTTTTGTAGCGGATATCTTTTAAAATTATTTTCAAAATTTTCTCAAGAGCATGAAATATTTTCATAGCATATTTTTTTCTAAACTTGGTGTATAAAATTTTTTAGCATAAAAATCAATTTCATTGCATTCATTTTGCGCGAAAATAATTTTAAAATCTATTTTAAAGGTTTAATTTTCGTTCAATCGGTTCTTAACTCATTTTTTTAGTTTAACATTTTTATTTGAGATTTTATCTAACAATTTTCGAAGTATTTTACTTTTTCTGGCAGCTTGCAGCGACTTTGGGAAAATTGGCATAACTTCTTGCTCGGATGTCCAAATGACAAACCATTTTTTGCGTTGCAAACTAGACTCATAGAGGTTCGCAACGGTATAGGTCTTGCAGCCTAATTCTTCACGAGGAGAAGCAGTTTATTCTGCAAAGTTGACTCATGTGCTGCCACCGCAGAAAGATGAAATGGACATTGTTGAGTTTTGTCAAGAAATTCAAATTTGTTGCCAAGTATGCTACATGCATCATCAAAAGAGGTTATTTTTGTTCAACAATTTAATGTGCATTGCAATTTTTTTAATTTGTTTTAGCCTACCCGATTTGCCCCTCACTTGCTCAAATTTTCAAACATTTTAAAATTAAGGGGGAGAGTTTAATCTCAATCCTTGAGGGGGAGAACATTTTATTTGTCTTCCTTTTTGATTCACACAAAAAGGGGGAGAAATATGTTGTTTAAAAAATATGATTTTTCTTGTTATGCAACATTGTGCTTTAATGTTCATATTTTTATTCAAGATTGTTGGGTTTTGGAAACCCGAATAATCTTATTTTTGATGTTAACAAAACTTGTTATTGTGTTGCTAACATATTTCATCAAGTGTGCAGTTCATAGATCATATTTAAGAGCTTGATGAATTACAAAGAAGTAGCTTGAAAATATCAAGCTGGACCAAGACTGGAATTCTGGCATAGCGGTTTGTTTCGATCATATCTAATAGCTCGGATATCGAAATGGCGTGCTTCCAAAGAGATTGAACAGCCAACTTAAAATACTAAAAGTCATATTTCACAACAGATCGGCTAGTTCAAATGTTATCAAGGAGAAAAGACGCCTGCAAGATCGAGCTGAACCGCGAAGAAACAGCAAGCTGTTTCAGCAAGCAACTGTCAGTATGGTGGGCATAACTCTTAGCTCGCTTATCGGAACGGAACGATTCAGTATGGGTTGGAAAGCTAAGACAAAGATCTACAAGTCATATTTGGAAGTGAAAGACTGAATCGGACGTTACGATGGCCAAAAATCTTCTGAAAGTCACGCCATGTGACGCCTGTAAGATCGAGCTGTTACAGCAAAGTCCCTGTCAGTCTGGTGGGCATAACTCTTAGCTCGCTTATCGGAACGGAACGATTCAGTATGGGTTGGAAAGCTAAGACAAAGATCTACAAGTCATCTTTGGAAGTGAACGACTGAATCGGACGTTAAGATGGCCAAAACGCTTCTGCAAGTCACGCCATGTGCTGCTGCATCCAGCAAACAGACAGCAGGAGCATCGCCTCGTATTTCGAGCATAACTCTCTCATACGAACTCGAAATCGAGCGATTCTTGATTCCGTGGAAAGCTAAGAGAAAGGGATACAACTTTTATGTGGATCACTTTGCCCAAAAATCAAATAATGAAGAGTTACAAGCAACAGATCGAAGAGCAAGTTTATCAATCTGTTTTTGTATCAAGCTGATTGTCCAGACCAGACTGACATGTCCAGACCAGCAGACCAGACCAGCAGATCAGAGCATGTCCAGACCAGCAGATCAGAGCAGCAGACCAGACTAGCTGAGCAGACCAGCAGACCAGACCAGTCCGGTCCGAAATACAAAGAGCCCAGAAACCAGAATATGACCGTTGCAAGCTCGGGAATGGTGCAGAATCTTCTCCAACGGGCATATTCTTGTGTCTAACGTATATATCATTACTTGGGGCTATATATACATGATTTGGAAGCTCAATAACAGCTGATTGAAGATCAATCCAAGCCTTCCAAAGCAAACCCACTTGGGATTCAATCGAGGAACTTCAAAGACAAAAGTTGCTAAATGAAGAGCACTCCTCAAACCTTTGGCACCTCTTACCTTGCTATATCAGATTCATTATGGAATCATTTGTGCCATATATATTCACTCTATTCATTGTATTTGAGAGCTTAATAGATGAGTGAATATCATTGTAACGGTTGATGATTTATCACAACCGATGAGAGGTCTTTGTATGTGAGACGTTAAAGAACATACATAGTTGAGTTGCTAGGAGTTCTAGTTGGATGGGGAATTCCCAACTGGATCGGGTTTGTACAACGGGATTGTATAAATCAAAGTCTTCTAGTGGAATCCTTCCATGCGGTGGAAGAAGGGGAGACGTAGAAGGATTACACCACCTTCGAACTTCCATAAACAAATGCTTGTTTATTTACTTTAATTACATATCTTTAAAACGTCTTTCAAATGTTTAATCGGTTTAGAGCGGGTTATGTCGAGTGTCTTCCGCTCGATTTTGTAATCGAACTCGATATAATCTCTCGGTGCATTAATTCAA
This sequence comes from Haberlea rhodopensis, assembly GCA_907163345.1. Classification (NCBI taxonomy): domain Eukaryota; kingdom Viridiplantae; phylum Streptophyta; class Magnoliopsida; order Lamiales; family Gesneriaceae; genus Haberlea; species Haberlea rhodopensis. Next base: position 343,507 of record CAJQUN010000291.1, read on the forward strand.
GAACACGAGCTATTGAAGCTCAAGTTGGTTGAACTCGGGTGTGGAATTGCAACCCACCCCCGGAATCGATCCTGACAGATTACCAAAATAAAAGCCCCCCGGCTAAGCATGCATAATAACCAAAATATCTCATTTTATATGTTTATAAAGATAGCCAAGAATTCATCCGAGAATTCCATTTAATTTACTTGGCTCCAACCAAACCATTTTAAAAGTCTAGCATTCCCATTGGAATGAGAACATTTCCCCAGAAGCCGACCATTTAAGTCGCAAATCCAAAATCCCACGAAAAAGCCAAGAATTCCAAAAATTACCTGCTGGCGATCGATCGCTAGCCCCTTGGCGATCGATCGCTCGATATGGCGATCGATCGCTCGATATGGCGATCGATCGCCAGACCTCTCTGGCGCGAGGCGATCGATCGCTCCAAAAGTGGCGATCGATCGCCACAATGCTGAAAAGCCCACTGCCTGCATGCGATCGGTCGCCTGCTACGGGTGATCGATCGCCATGCTCTGCAACTCGAAAACCATCATTTTTAAAAGCTTGAAACCTCCACAAATCATACCCCAACTCCTCCCAACTCAAAACCACAACGAAACAACACCCAAGAACCTCCAACAAGGGTGTTAGACTTGAATTAAAACAAACCCAAAAGTTTTCAAGATTTTCATCAAAATCACCCAACCCAAACCAACCTCAAAACTCAACCAAAATCAACAAAACTACTATCAAATCAAAGCTACAAGAGAGGAGGAAGAGATTACCAGCTTTTCTTCAAGAGATCCGGCCCCTAAATCGAGCCTCCGTCGATTTTTCTCCAAAGAGAAAGGGTGAGGGTTAGGGGAGAGGGGTTGGCGTGTAAGGAGGGGGAGAATGAGAGAAATGGATTTCGAATGACGGAATCCCGAGTCCAACTGGTATATATAGCAAAATGCCCCAAAATACCAATACTCCCACAAATACATCACGATTCATTAAAAATCATCTGTTTTCAAAAACTCTCTCTCCAACATCAAATCCCCATACTGACCCCAACATAAAGCACCCCGGACTCCAAGTCCCACCAAGATGAGAATACAATCTCAACCTTTGGATCCAACGATTCCAAATGCCCGATTTAACAACCTCGGGAGACGCAAAACCGCAATTAATTCTTAACTGTCACAATAAAAAAAATCCATCAAGGATTAATACCACACCGGGATTAACACCATAAATCCCCGGACATCACAGAAGTCCTCCAAAATCAAATTCTCATCAATTCTAAACTGGATCCATCATGTTCCTTGTCTTCCTTAACATGGAGGAATGTGTTTGGGCCCTTGCTGTCACGCCCCGGGCCCAGGCCCACGCAAGCGCGACTGCACAATGGGCTCCTATAGCAACTACTTCGTATCCGTCCTCGCTATACGAAAATGGTTAACCCAAGTTGCTATAATAGTATGTTGTAAGCCTTTATAAACCACTTTAAATTTATATCCACAGCCAATGTGGGACAAGGGTATTACACTTGCACAAAGTGATGATATTCTAGAAATCCTGGAAGAGATTTATCACGGAGGTGGGAGAATGAAGGCAAATTAGAGCAAGGCTTCAGGTTTTTTCATAAGGGGTGCGATGCGTGGTTCTACGTTTGCTATGGGTGAAGGGATGCGTGGTTCTACGTTTGCTATGGGTGAAGGGATGGCTGATTTCTTAGGAATTGAGAGAAGGGAGGAGGGAATTTCGTTATGGAGAAGAAAGATCATCCAAGTCTTCTCCCAAAGAAACTTTTCAGGGAAAGAAAAGCAGGTTATTGTTCTATTCATCCGAAGAGGCTGCATCAAATGAAACTAGTTGTTCCTCCACTTCACGCACCAGAGATGGAGTCGCCGCTGCATTCGACGACGCATATAAGTCACCGAAGTAGCATAGAGTGGGCCAATGAAAGAGTTGGTGGATGGCAAGCATTGGTAATTTTTTTTATATTTTTGAGAAGAAATGCCGACTGCGTTTTTAAAAGTGCAAACTACAAAAAATTACACAATATGTAAATTCATACACAATAAAAAAATATTTTATAAATCCATTAATATATAAATTATAGAAAACTTATATATTTGTATTAAAAAATTTCTGAATGATTTTATATAATTGATTATAATAACTGTTAGTAAGATTATTTTGGTTATTTTAGTATAAATTATTTTGTAAATAACTATTATGGAAAATAATTATTGTAATCGGATTAATTTAGGTATTAAAAAAAATTGATGGATCATTACACGAAAATTAGTCTACACTTTTAATTGCTATAGCTTCATGATCTTTAATAAAAGTTCAATGATTTATTAATATAATTTCCAATAAACATTTATTCTCTAAATTAGCAAAATAAACAAAGTAAAAGATTCCAAATTGCATGGAAGGAAAAAACGCCGCATACAGTATACCACTTGCTAATGCCATCAATACCATCAATCATGAATTATGTAGTACGGTTAATGGTCACATTTTATTATTTAAAAAAACAAATTTTTTTTTTGAAAAATGTAAGAAACGCATTCAAATTATGCGTTTCTTATTATTAATAAAAATTTTTTTTTTTTATAATAATAAGAAACGCATGGCGTGTATGCGTTTCTTATACTATTAAAAGTAAGAAACGTATACAACCCATGCGTTTCACAATATTTTTGTAAAAAAATAAAAATTAACATCATTTTTTAAATTCTTTTTTAAATTCACGATTTTATTTTCAATTGGCCGAAAAATGACAACAATATAATATAAAGAAATTAAAAGAAAAGCAATTAAATTGAACGATATGACTAGACATGACCGCGTTTTTTTTATAGCGGCTGCCCAGACTATAAAAGGACCGGTTAAGATTCATGGTTCTCAAGAAGCGTGGAACCGCAGGTTCCACCCCTTAATTGTTTTTAATTATTTATTGTTTATTATTTATTATTTATTAAAATTAAAGTGTGTTGATGAAGATTCGAACTCTTGACATCTATCATGTAAATATAGCTTTTTTACCACTAAGCTATTGTCTTAATTGTTTTATTTTAGATAATATAATTATATATACTAAAACACAATATATATTATATATGTAATACAATAATAACTATTTTATATTGACAAAATAAAAATTATCTAAAAAAATATGTTATGCTCTTAAATAAATATTGTATAATAGAAATATATCTATAATACATTGTATGCGTTTCTTATACTATTAAAAGTAAGAAACTTATACAACCCATGCGTTTCACAATATTTTTGTAAAAAATAAAAATTAACATCATTTTTTAAATTCTTTTTTAAATTCACGATTTTATTTTAAATTGGCCTCATTTTTCCAATTATTTTGAAGTTCTTTTAATCCCGAGTTCCGGCTCAGATCCACCCGCCTAATTTAGTTTATATACAGAAGTAAGAGCCACCGTCCGAGGGGGCTGAGAACCACAGCCACCGGTATCGCTTCCGCTAACATAACCCACGGCTTCAGGTTTATTCACTTCGTCGAGTCTCTTCTTCGATTACCCCTAAATTATTCAGCAGTTGTAATTTGATTTCTGTGCCTGTTCATTCATTTCTGACTCCTTTTCCAGTTTCTTTGGGAGCATTCAGTAACTGAATGATTGAGTGAGAAATGCATAATATATTCGCCGTTGGGTTTTTTCCCGGAAATTCCACTCCAAGTTACGGTACTTTTTGTTTCAGTATTGAGGATTCCTTTTTTTTTTGTGTGTGTGTGTGTGCCCTTTTTTGCTGCAATAAAGCCAACATCTTACCTTAATTGAGCCACTGAACTGAATATTACAGGAATTTAGTTTGCCTCTGGTGATATTTGTTGCGTTGAAAAAATGTGGTATTGTTCTATATCTCTCTTGATGTACTTGTATCTATTGCAAATTTGCAATAAATATTTGTTGCTTATTATATGGTACTTATGCCTATTGCATTATCACTGATTTAAGTTCCTTAGCAATTAGTTACCATATTTCATTCCTTGTATGTGGCTGTGTTGATAATTGTTATTCCTTGTAGAGTAGTAATTATATATCCAGATGTTGAACCTGTTTTCTCATTTTCCTGAGTTCTCCGACGTTATTGATTTGATTGCGTACGCTTCTTTCATTTCCGTCCTCTATAAAAGGACTTATTAGTTTTGGGCTTCATTCAAACTGTGAAGCAACGATTGTTAACATGGAAGAAGTTTTGGGGCATCAATAACTTGATTTGATAAATAGGTAGAGCACTTCCTCAGCCATATAGGAAGAACGGTTGCCAATGGAAAACATCGGAAAAGGGTGAAAAAAGTTATTGGTTCAATCGATTAACTACATGATACGGCAAAGCAACAAAACTTGAAACTAAAATTTAGCAGAGTCACTCTCTTTCCCCAGATGCATTTGGCAGCAAATCACCATGAATTGTTGGGTGGGGCACTAGCACTTGGAATCGTTACGTGCCCCAAGAGGCCTCTTAGTTCTTCATCGTATTTCACTGCCAACCATATATGTGTTGGTGTTATCCGAGTCTTCTTCTTCATCTTTGCCTGATCACCTGCAAGCTCCAAGACCTGGATCCACAAAAAAAGGTATCCAAGAGTAATACCTATCAACCACATTCCGATATTATAACTGAATAAAGAAACAAAATAATAAATTGAGTGTAATTAATTAACCTCTGCAGCTAGGTATTCCAGAACGGCAGTGAGATAAACAGGGGCACCAGCACCAATGCGATCTACATAATTTCCCTTTTTTAGATAGCGCCTGACTCTCCCAACAGGGAACTGTAGCCCTGCCTTCTTCGAGCCACTAGTTGAGGGAGTCTTGGATTTCCCTTTGGTGGCCTTAATTGTGGCTGCATTAGTTGAGTCCATGTTCAGTTCTTGCTGTGAGAAAATTTAATTTGGCGGAGATAAGGGAATTATGAAACAATGGATGGTGGAGGGGGTTTTATAGTAGCAGGACGGTGCATTCGGATTGATTAAAGTGGTGTTGGCGCGAGTTCTGAAATGTTTTGAAAATTAAATTTGGAGAGAAGCGCGGTTGGCCAGTAAAGTAGTGGCGCGGTTATAGAATATTTTGAATTGAAATTTAACGAAACACAGATTGCCAATAGATTAGAGGCACGAAAGTAAATGATGGCGAATCTGATTAATTTTTTTAAAATAGGAGAACAACAGAAAGTAACACATGTTTCCCAATATAGACTAACTTTACTCTACTAGGCTTGCTTGCCCTAGAAAAAGAATTATTTTTTCTGCATCATATATGCTGGTTCTTGTTGCCGAGGCGTTACTTCTTATGCATCACAGACGTCAGGTTTTACATTATTTACATTTATGCTTCCATCCTTATGCATAGGTTTTGCAAAAGATGAGAACTTGTGGTGGCAGATCGGAACGTTATACATTTCATTTTCCCCTTTCCCTATGGAGTCGAATAATCAATCTCTTAGGTTGCATTTGGATTGATGGATTTGAGGTTAATGATTTTAGATCCATAATAATAAAATACATCCAACTTGTTCGAGTACTCATGAATCCATAGATTTGAAATCCACCACTTTAGAATTTTTACTTATTTATTAGCAAATGTAATGGATTTCAAATTCCTATAAAATGGAGTTATTTGAAATCCTTTCCTCAAATCTTTTTATCAAATCCAAATGCAACCTTACTGAAATATAAATAACTGTTATCATGTACAGAGAGTTGCTACAATAAGTTTTGATATTGTTTAGGATCATGATAGAACTTGATCTTGGAGGAGGTTCGCTATCCAGTATAGTTTCTCCGGCTGTAATTCTATGGCAGTTTATGTTTTTGGATTCCGAGTAGAATTTGTAGATGTAAATCTTGCTATGAATAGTATGTTTGGCACCATGATTTTGTACCAAGTATATTATTCTATGCGGGGCTGATTTGTCATGATATTTTCAGTTGATAAGCTATGTATGATGCACAGATATAGATACAGGGTTGATGGATACGCCATCATATGAATATATGTTTCTTCAAATTTTAAAAAAAACTATATATTATATATAATTGTAAGTTATAACATGAATTCAAATGTACTAATTATATTTATCTTTATAGGAAGTTCATATTTTTAACAGTAAATAACTTTCAAGAAAAATATAAAAATAGCCCACAAAAGTAGATACAATCAGAGAACTATAATTGATTGTGCGGGATATGCTTAAAATATCATCGTTAAACTTTGTGTACAGTACCCATAATTCGTTTTTTTTCTTTTCTTTTCCTGCGTCTATATTGAGGTCAGTAGAGAGTCTACGAGTATCAAGTATTTGTGATGAAAAAAACTCCAACATGGTACGAAACTATTGTTAGGAGCATCTATCTTATCTGGCTTTGTAAAATATTTTTACTGAACAAGTGCTAATACCAATGACACTCTCCGTAAGAGCAGGGCAGTGTTAAACAATCCGAGCATCCTCACAGTAAGGTAGATGATGAATGAAAATGCACGTAGTTGCTTCTGTGTTTCGAAGTCTCTACAAATTTTGTTACGATTCCTCTCCGGCGGTGCAACTAGTTGTTTAAGGTTTATCATGGTTCGATGTCATGGTCGCGTTAGATGTCATGTAGGTTGTTACTGTTCCATTGACGTTTCACGGAATGGTCTTTAATTTTTTTAACTATAAAAATTATTAGAAAATCTTGGACAAATTTTTACTGAAAATTTTAAAAAAATCGATTTTTTTAAAATAAAATTCGGCGAAGATCATGATGACCGAGAAATTGTCGTTCCTTTCCACGATGGCCGCAAAATCACCGATATTCTATATAAAAAAAAGGTATACTTCATCCATTTTAGTTTGGAACTTTACAGCAGCGACTGTCGTTCCCATTACGGAACAGTTGTGTTAATGTTCACCTGGATAGAATACAAAAACCACATTTATGCATGGTTCCCATCAGATACTCAAAATTTAGGACAAGGGCAGGCCATTCTGAAAGCTACAAGAACCTTAGGATTGAGTCATCGAACTTTCATGGTTCTGCTGCTTGGTTACATTATCTTAAAAAGATTAGGATAGTTCAGACAATTAGAACTAAAAGCACAATGTTACGGAAAATCTAATGGGATTTACTGAAAAATTTAACTACTGATGCTTCCGAAATAAAATCAATAAATAAATTATCGATTTCTAATTATTATTTATGTTACAAACTACAAGTACATGACATAAATTACAGAAGAACTAACAGTTTCTGGGGCATCAAACCCACCAGAATGGAACATTGTGCGCAAAAGTGTTAGCATATATGCCCTGTAAGCCAAAAGTTGGCCTATTGGGCTTTATGCACCCAAAGCCCATTAGTTACTTAATGACCCTATAAATATGTTATTCTAGTTGAGAGACTCAATTCATTCCATACGATTCCATTCACTCTCATAGAAATGCCAACGCCAAACTAGCACTGGTGTTGGCTTGTAGATCTGGTCAGGTTGATTGGACTCGAGGGACTACCGCTATCAGATTCACGTCGGTGAACGGTAATCTCTTTTCGTGCATTTATATTTGATATTTGCATGTTTATATATGAATCAGGCACGATCGTCCGTCCCTGGGTCAGATCTGTTTATTATATTATTTCCGCTGCGTTTGGATCTGGCGCCGGGGTATGGAAACCCAACAGTGGTATCAGAGCCAGGTTGCGTTTTGATTCATGTATTTGATGATTAATTTTGTTAGATCGTTCCCAATCGATGCTAATCGTGTTCGATTTTTTGAAATCAAATCAAACTGTCCGAAAAATTATAAAAAATATCCACTGTTCATCGTTTTTCAGAATTTTTCCGGTAGCCTCGCGCGGCGGCACACGCGGCGGAGAAGTGTTCTCCACCACCGTGCGTCGCCTACGAATGACTGCGCTTCAATGTTCATCACGGTCAGTGATTTAATGCGCAGTATGAGTCCCGAGAAGCCACTGTATTTTTTCCCAAAACCATTCGCGTCCGATTCGTTCTCCATTTTTTCGCGCCGAGTTGCTTTATCTTGTAGAGAACTCGATGTGCGCGGCTCCAGATCGGCGAGATGAAGGCAGCGGCGCGAGATGAAGGCGGTGGCGCGAGCTAGGGTTTCTGAAACCCTAGCCGCCGCGTCTGTCATGGTGGGGAAGGAGATGAACAGTGCCACTTACCCTAATTCTCGATTTTCAATTAAAAAAAAATTATTTTTTATTAAATCCGAAAATAGGGTATTTTGGGTTGAAATTGATTTTCTAATTTTGGATCCAAATTGTTTGGAGTCCATAATTATTTTGGGTCATTTTAGATGTTTTATCCGGATATTATTTTTGAAATAATAAATCATAATACTTAATTTATTAAAAATATGATTTTTAATTTATTAAGTGTAAACTATAGATTTACAATTAGTTAAAAATTTAATTAATTGGAAATTGAATGAAAATGTTTCATTTAATTTGTTAATTTTATTTTTTGGCTAATATTATGATTTGAGGTAAAATAGTGATTTTACCAAGTAATTGAAATTTAATTAATTAGAAATTAAATGAAAGTGTTTCATTTAGTTTGTTAATTTTATTTTCGATTAATATGATTTAAAGGTAAAATAGAGATTTTACCAATTAACTGAAATTTAATTAATTAGAAATTAAATAAAATGGTTTTATTTAATTTGTTAATTTTATTTTCAATTAATGATGCGATTAGTGGGAAATGATAGAATAAATTAATTATTGTGCTCTAATTACATGTGATGTGATTAGTTCAATTACATATGATGTAATTAGTTAGTTTAATGTTTAATTACATATGATGTGATTGCATGATGGACGATTACGGGCCTTGACCAATGTGTTTAGGTGAATGCTTAGGTTTTTATTATTTCATTATTATTGTGATTTTGGTTTTCAGGCATGCGAGCCTGCTCTCTCTATTTTCTGATGTATCCCACCCCTTTTGTATCCCTATTCTCTTGTTTGCACGATTTAAATGTAAAAACTTTAGAATTAGTGGGAGATCGAGATTGAAGATGGAGCATCAAGAATCAAGACATGTATAATGGAATCAAAAATGTAATAGGATTGCATTACATACCTGCATCACCTTAGACAGACTTGTGATCCACGTATGGCTCACGTGGATCAATTAGGAAAAGGCCGTAATCGTCCATATTTATTTTTATTATGCATATGATGTATGATAAATGTTTGTTTGTATGTTTTATTAGTACATATGAATGCATGAATAAAACATAGTTGCATGAATCCGGCAAACAAACAAACAAGTACTTGATGAGATTTTAAAATATTATTAAATCCCTCTTTTGAATATGATTCAAAAATTTTAATATCAAACTGTAAAGGGAGCTCAAAGGAGTTTGTTGTTTCCTGTCTTCCATCAACAGTTAAGCCATGAGACGCTACTTGTGTCAGGTGTCTTGTCTCACCCTCGTGGGGGACATCTGGCATGGGAAAGCTGTGTGTAACTGCCACTTAATGATGGATAGGGTTCTGTTAACCTTTAAGATTACTCACCCTCGTGGGGTCTTATTGGCGAACATTACCGTCCGTGGGATGGGTTAGTTTGACGTGAGAAGGCATAACTGGCCTGCCTCCGTAGGGTTATGCCAATCACGAGACGAATATCTTGGGGGTTGCATATGATGCAATTGTGAGCTACCTTTAGTATCATGAGGTCGGTTGGACCCTCGCCCGGGGCTATCATGAGCTAGTTGGACTCCAAGCCCACTAAGAAAATACGATTTTCCGTTCATTTGTCATGAGGGTGACGAATTCGAAAAATTTAGTGGGAGCATTCAATAACTAAAGTCCATAGTTTTTGAATTAATTAATAATCAAACGGTTTGCATATATTTTCTGTTTATTCTCAGTATTATGATTGTCGTGAATCCGATTGCATCAAGTCTCGATATAAACAAATTAACCACCAAATTATTTGATTGACTATTAATTGTAAAATAGTGCTTGCTTCTAAAAAAGTTATTATATACCCTTGGTGGGAGCCTCATGTTGAAGTGTCTCCCGGTTCGTCTTATGAAGAGATCGCCACACTTGAGAAGTGGTGGGACGATGATCTCTCGGCTATGTGCTATATGATAGCATCAATGTCACCAATGAGTTTCAACACATATATGAGAAATTCGTTCACATTGCTGATATTTTCCAACACCTACAAATGTTGTGTGGTGAACGGACGCGATTACTGAGACTCGCGCTTTCAAAAGAGCTATATTCATTTCACATGCAAGATGGGGTTTCGATCTATGAGCATGGTGTAAGAAAAATATCTTTTGTTGAGAGATTGGAAAATCTGAATGTGGCAAATCCTCATTAACTGACTCTAGATTTGATCTTAAAGTCAAAATGTTGGAAACTCATGAGCCCTTGATTCAAAAGGACTGAAAAATAATCCAAATATAGATTTGAGATTGTTCTGCTTATGTGAAGCAGCCAGTGTGAGATGAGTTGGATATTTGATCCATCTTATGTTATTTTGTGTAAATTTATATTATCAATTGGTGACAAAAGTGTTTGTTTCGCAAGTGCAGTCTTTCTAGAGAAAATATTTCTATTAGAAATGAATGATAATATAATATAACTTGAAAGGGTTCAAGAACCACAAACCACTAGAAAAGTGAAAACGGTGAAATTAATTGAGTCAATCACAACCTTTGATTTACACACACCAAGGATTTGAAAATGTTTCAAGAGCTCCTGATAGAATGAATCTACTCCTTGAAAGTAGTCAAGAAATAGACCATGGATATGATCTTTGGACTTTCAAGGAGGCGATGTCAGATATTGATTCGGGACATTGTCAAGATGCCATGAAATCTGAAATGGACTCCATGTGCTCCAATAAGGTATGGGCCTTAGTAGATCATCTTTGGGAATTGTTCCCATTGGCTGCATGGATTTACAAGTGAAAGCTTGGAGTGGATGGGAAGGTAGTGACCTTCAAAGCTTGACTGGTGAGAAACGGTTATTCTCATAGGCAAAGAGTTGTTTATGAGAAAATTTTCATCGGTTATGATGCTATAGTCTATTTAGATTTTATTATTTATATCTTTATATTATGAATATGAGATATAAGTAATGGATGTGAACACAACATTTCTCAGTAGTGGCATTGAGGTAGAAATGTAGCAGCCAAATGTGTTTACAACTTCTTGGAGTGAGAAAAATGTTTCAAACTCCAGAGGTCCATTTATGGGCATAAGAAGGCATCTCGAAGTTTGAGCTTCCGTTTTGATAACATCATCAAAGTGTTTGGTTTTGTTAAAAATCCGGAAGTGACATGTGTATGCAAAAGGGTTAGTGGGAGCATGGTTACATTTGTGATGCTTTAAGTCGATTATATCATGCTCATTGTGAATGGTATTGGATTAATCAATTAAAGCATGATTATCTACTAATTTCTCCATGTAAGATTGGGTGAAGCGTCATACGTGCTTAAGGATCTATAGAGATAGATCTAAAGGATGCTTGAGATCTCTCAATTTACGTACATAAACACTGTACTAAAGGGTTTAGCATAGAATAATCAAAAAATGAGTTACTTCATAATATGTCATAGTATTCATCTCTCGAGTCAATGGGTCTTAAGATTGATGAGGAGAGAGAAAGGATGACATTGGTACCTTATATTTCTACTTTTAATAGCATATTGTATGCTATGGTATGTACTTGGCCTGATGTATGTTCTTAGAGTAATGGGCAGACATCAGACAGATCCCAGTGAAGGTCACTGGAAAACTGTGAAAATAATCCTCAAGTTCTTATGAAGAACTTATGATATGTTCATGGTTTTTGGATCTGTAAGTGGAGAAATAAAAGTTGAAGGCTAAGCTGATGCTGGTTTTTAAATTGGATGTAGATGATATCATATCGATGTTCGGATTTGTATTTAAGCTCAATGACGGTGATGTCTCTTGGAAACGTTCCAAGCAAGACACCACATTGGATTCCACCACTGAAGTTGAATACATTGCAGCATACGATGCAGCAAAGAGGCAGTTTGGATAAGAGATTTCATCCAAGAGTTGGGTGTAATTTCTAGTGCAGTTGACACAGTCTCTGTGTACTGTGACAACATTTGAGCTATTATGAATAGCCAAGATCTCATCAGGATCCAAACATATATTGAGAAAATACTATCTAATGAGAAAGATGGTAGAAGCGACTTTATTATCGAGAGAATCGCTTCAACAGGAAAATATAGTGAATCCACTGACAAAGCCTTTACAACGATTGGTGTCTGTCAGACATCTTGGGAAGATGGTCTTCAGACACATGAGTAGTTGACTTTGGGAAAGTGAAAGATATTGTTGTCATATGTGATTGAGTAAATCAATAATTGATTGATTGTACTTGTAATCTTATTATGACAAATCTTTGTTTGAATATTAATATATATGGCACTTCTTCATCTGTTTACCCATGCATCTTGATGCATTGATGAAGTCCTTGAAGTTGCTATAGTCCATAGAATGTGGTTACGCATATGATGGTGACCATGAAATACGTTCTCGACTGCGATTTCTAAATGTTCCTGGTCGATGAGCCTTCGAGAATGGGATATCGATATATGCTCGTTAGAGACTGGTATTCATGATGTGTCTAGTGTAGTGCGCCGTGTTTCATCGGCGTTGGCTTGGAGAAGTCAGCACACATGAATAGGTGCTCATTAGGAATGAGTTCACTGAACGACCCTACTCGGAATTCTATAAGTGGTTACCATTTGTCGAGTATAGAATTTCTAGTCATAGTTGTGCACCATTACTCCTCATGACCCGAGGCGTCATTGAGGTCTTGATAGATAGTTGTGTACTTTGATTTAATGACTGATCCTGACAAAGCCTTTACAACGATTGGTGTCTGTCAGACATCTTGGGAAGATGGTCTTCAGACACATGAGTAGTTGACTTTGGGAAAGTGAAAGATATTGTTGTCATATGTGATTGAGTAAATCAATAATTGATTGATTGTACTTGTAATCTTATTATGACAAATCTTCGTTTGAATATTAATATATATGGCACTTCTTCATCTGTTTACCCATGCATCTTGATGCATTGATGAAGTCCTTGAAGTTGCTATAGTCCATAGAATGTGGTTACGCATATGATGGTGACCATGAAATACGTTCTCGACTACGATTTCTAAATGTTCCTGGTCGATGAGCCTTCGAGAATGGGATATCGATATATGCTCGTTAGAGACTGGTATTCATGATGTGTCTAGTGTAGTGCGCCGTGTTTCATCGGCGTTGGCTTGGAGAAGTCAGCACACATGAATAGGTGCTCATTAGGAATGAGTTCACTGAACGACTCTACTCGGAATTCTATAAGTGGTTACCATTTGTCGAGTATAGAATTTCTAGTCATAGTTGTGCACCATTACTCCTCATGACCCGAGGCGTCATTGAGGTCTTGATAGATAGTTGTGTACTTTGATTTAATGACTGATCACATGTGGGTCATAAAGTCATTATTTTGGGTATTCAGTGATGCTGTCAGAGGCCTATGATTGTCGTTGGGGATTCACCACTGGTCTTGATGAACCAGGATGTCCTATGTGTTTTTCTATATATGATTCGAGGAATCTCTGGCCAGAGTGGGTAGTGCTTGTGAAAAAAGAGTTTTTCATATACGCACACAAGGAATCATATAACGTGAAACAAATACATAGTTATTGAAATCATAAAGGGTCTCGATCAACCAATGCCCTTGATTCAATCGGGACATATTGAGTGAAAGGAATGTACCGCACGCTAACTATGGCTGACAGGTTCTCGTACATTGCTAGTCATTTGTATCTAGGTCTTCGTGAAGCGCAGATGCTAGGCGCTACCCACGATCGGTAGGTTGTTGCTGAAATTGTATTTCGGTCATTGTCTATTAAAGGAGTTTAATTGACAATGGGGCATTCAGGGTAAGCCCAAAGAAGTTGTTTGACTTCTAAAATCATAAAGGTTGTGATCCTACTGCTATGATACACTTGAGCCTCGCTGGGTCACAATCAACCGGCCGCCGATCTATTGATGAGAATTGAGACTTAAATGTTAAGTGCTCAAGATTGTGTGATTGATATTCAAGATATGAGTTTAATTTTTGATAGCTCCTCAATTTAGTGGAGTTTCTATGTTTGGAAAGGTTCCATCTATAGAAAGTTCTAAAATTAAAAAAGTATGATATATTTATCTCATAATTATGTACGTCATTTGTACATCAAGTAATTCAATTGGATTGACCTACTTGGATTATGAGTTTAGTGCTCATGTGTTGGCTTTTGGGCAAGTGGGAGATTGTTAGCATATATGCCCTGTAAGCCAAAAGTTGGCCTATTGGGCTTTATGCACCCAAAGCCCATTAGTTACTTAATGACCCTATAAATATGTCATTCTAGTTGAGAGACTCAATTCATTCCATACGATTCCATTCACTCTCATAGAAATGCCAACGCCAAACTAGCACTGGTGTTGGCTTGTAGATCTGGTCAGGTTGATTGGACTCGAGGGACTACCGCTATCAGATTCACGTCGGTGAACGGTAATCTCTTTTCGTGCATTTATATTTGATATTTGCATGTTTATATATGAATCAGGCACGATCGTCCGTCCCTGGGTCAGATCTGTTTATCATATTATTTCCGCTGCGTTTGGATCTGGCGCCGGGGTACGGAAACCCAACAAAAAGTTGATTCTCTTTAGATTCAACCACCGACCCAAAGTGTCTTAGGTCTTCCGTTTCTCAAGTTTGATATCTTTAGTGGCAATTCATGCTTGAGAAATTAGCTCTCTTTCGTGGCTTTAACTTGATGGATACAAGGTTTATGCTACGTTTCTTGCCTTTTTTTAAGTTGAACCTTCAACTTTTTACCACCTAATTGGTACCCATCCATCACATGAATTGCATCCTGTGCTGCTGCTGGTGAATCGAAACTTACAAATCCTGCAGATAAAAACTAATTAGGAAAAACGACATACGATGTACTAGTACCATATCATTAGAAACTTAAGAGAGTTTATACCGAAACATTTGCTGGCAGCGGTTGCTTTGTCAATGAAAACCTTGGCACTCAATACCCTACCAAAACGTTGAAAGGCATTGGCTAGCTCATCATCGCCAAATTCTTGAGGAATATGGTAAATAAACAAATTAGCTCCCGGTGGACCTGCTTTTCAAAGACATTCCACTTTCGTGAGTTATACGAACAGCTACAGATGCATGTATATACCCACACAACGAAGGTTGACACTAGCACACGGTTTTTGTATTTTGTTTTTTTATAGAAAAACAAAACTGTGGAAGTTACTTGATTACTATTTCTAACAACCTTCAATTTGACCTACAGAACTCATACTGACACTTGAAGATGCTGCACATTGGCTATTTGCGTTGGAAGGTGATAGAGATCCAGAAGGGCCCCCTAGGGGCCGAGTACTCGTGATTCCTCCATGATAAGTCATTGGATATTGAACCCCAGGCAAAGCAGCAAAAGCAGATCCTACGTAACATGTAGGTGACATTGGAAAATTTCTTGGGGTTACCATTCCAGATGAAAGATCAGGTGTGCCTCCACGTATCGAATTTCCTTGGTTTAAAGGTGGTATTAGATTGTGGAATGCATGTTGATTCTGCAATGGAGGTAGACAACATTGCACGAGTCCATAGGTACCTGGAGCCTACAAAGTCGAGCAGAAACTGAATAAATGTGCCTTCATCATAGTATGATGTATAGTTATTAAAGGCGCTAGGAGCCAAAAAGCGATGAACGTGGCCTGGCTCAAAGCGCTAGGCGCCAGGCGAAGCGTGGCATAATAGACGTTACACATCGAGGAAAAATAAAATTTAAATATTTATATATGAATATTTTTTCCCAAAATAGGCAAACTATATAGCTAAGAAGCTGCTCATGTTGTAATATTTGTTCATTTCTAATATAAATATTTACTACACGAGAAATTTTTGATAAAAATGAATCCCACTCAATATTAAACAATTATATATAAAAAAAAGAAACAATAAATTAAATATACTTGATTGAATTAGGGTTCATTTTATTCTTAAAATATTATTGCTCAATTCTCAAAATATATTTTGTTTACATTAATTCTTATCATTTATTAATGCCTATACATTTGATATAATTAATAATGAATATGACGTGTTAAAACTCTAATATATAAGTATAGGGTTTATGCTTATTTAAAATTGACTTTGAGCTTATTGAAACTAGGATTTGGGCTTATTATTTTTAAGTAATTTAAGCTCAATCTCATTAACACTCTTCATTTCCATCAAGTCATCGCCCACGGCTTAAGCCCCATACACCTAGACGCTGAATAAGCGCGGCCTGATGTATGTGTGGTGTGGGGCCTCTCACACACCAGAGGCGACACACTCTGGCATGGCTTGGCTTCTCGCCTAGGCGAGCCAGGCGAGGGCTTTTTATAACCATGGTATGATGTCACAATATGTTAAGTGAGGACCTCCACAAAATTGAGCGGGTTTGAGTATCTTCAAAGTACAAAAGAAAACGAACCTGATACCCATAGCCGTTGTACGGTGGCATATAACCCATTGGTAAAGCACCAAATAGAGATGGATGTTGCCTAGAATCCGCATTTGCCACATTAGATCCCTGCGACATAGCTTTTTGAGTCCTCCGTGCCTGTCTTTCTTTTTCTGTATCGGCCCGCTTGACCACCAAAGGAACAGTTGAACCCTATTACAGAAGTGAATGACGATATAATTGACAGTGGAGTTGTAATGACCCAAATTGTAAGGCCTAGTTTATTGACCCAATTTTTAACTAAAAATTTTGTTTAAAAAAAAAAACAGTCAAAGCCTAAACCCCAAAATAAAAATAAAAAGCCGTCCCTCTCTTTCCCCATTCCCATTTCAAAAAGAATTGATTCTCTCCATCAACGCACGTCTGTTTCTCTTCCCAAACTGCAGTTTTCAAATCGTTAATTCTGTCGCCTCAATCCCTAGCTCTCTCTTATTTTTAAACCCATGCTAAATGAAAATTGAAGAAAACGCAAAGAGGCCGAGGAAGATCTGTTCGAGCGAGAGGAAGTATAGAGATTCTGAAAATCTGGTATCAAACTTCACTGTCTCAATGCTCGAAATTTTGATGTAGATGTGTTAAATGAAATCATATCATTCATGTAAAGGATTTTTGTGAAATATGAAATATTTCTGTACGTGGATATATGGCTTAAATCATGGCTGTGAACTTCAAAACAGTTCCGAGATAGGCTAAGTTTATTTGGAATTAGTTCACCATGTTCAGTTATTAGGCAATGTGCTTAAGCTATTGTGATTAAGGTTTTCTTCTTATTCGACTGTACACATAGAAATTGAGATTGTTTATCATACTTGAATTGAATTGAATTTATATTAACAGTAGCAAATGAAGTTTCTCTATACATACTTGTTTTCTATCGATTTTAGTTTCTTTAGAACAAGATAATAATGATGATGATAAAATTGAGTTACTGTTGAGTTAAGGGAAACACAGTCCAATTTGTCTATTGTTGTAATTGGGTTGGACTTATCTCAACTTGGTGCCTAGATGTGTAGTGATAATATTTACTTAACAGTTAATAGGTTTAATTGGATTAGTTTGTAAGAATGTACACTTGATAGTATTAAAATTGTTTGATAGGAAATCCGTAATATCTTGGAGATTGTTGGGGAAAATTTGTAGCTTGAACAATTTTAGGAAGCTTCGAGGTACGTAAAGGAAGTTGCAATTTTTCGCAAATTATTTTAAGTATTTCGTATTGTTTATTTTTGAAATGATTTTCGGATAGTAAGCATGCAAGAATTATTTTGAAAGATGATTTTTGATAAGAAATGTATTTTGTTGAAAAATAGAATTTTGAATAACATTTTATTGTGTGTGAAAAACTATTTTTGAAAGGCCATGTTTGTCTTGATTCGGTGAATACGAATTGAGGTTTGTGAATTGTGGATATTTTCGTTTCGTTGTGGCTCGCATTGCGACGAGGATAAAAACGCGCATACTTTCGGCTCGTTGGCGACGAGAATAAAGAAACGCATTTCGTTTTGCCCGAAGACAGAGGGGGTATAATATCTGTCGATACCCTTCCAGCGGGTATAGTCTGGAATGATATCATTGTGTCACATCCGTATTTGAGTATGCATTTGTTTCATTACAGCATGGCTATGTTTAATGATTAATTCTATAATGTTAAGACATTATATGATATGGTTATTCGTTTCCGTTATGTTTCGTTGGTTATCTGTGCAGTTATTTCCGTTATGATTCTGTTTTGTGAAATTTAGTTCCGTTGACTGCTCGGATTAAACCATATATGTGTGAAAGTTATTTTGGATATGAAAGTATATTATTTTTCGTCACATTATGAAAAATGATGTTTTTAATGCTTTTATCAAATGTTTATTATGCTTACTATAAAATGCTGCAACTTACCTTTACCTGTAATGTGACATATTACAGATGGAGTTGAAGACTTAGATGATGCAGAGGGTATTTAGTTATGCAATGAAAGTTAATTATGTTGAGAGGTTATGTGTTATTTTGAGGACATGAAGTACTTTATTTTGATTTAGTTGTTTTTGGATATTGAGACTTCAATTGGGTTTAGTTATTTTGATTTTATGATTTTGTTATTGTGGTTGTAGTGATCTGGTAGATCACAGGGCACAATATTTAAGAGGAGACTCTCCCCAAATTTTTATAAGATAATAGTCACGGGTAAAATTTATTAAGTCAAACATTAAAACGTTTCCGCTAAACATAAGTTCAAAGTGATAACAAGATTTTGAATTGAGTGTTGCCTTGTATTCAAGCAATTGAATACGGCGGGCGACCCGTCTGGGCGGGCCGTCACAGTTGGTATCAGAGCCTTAGTTTATAAGTTGGATTAGAGCCTTAGTTTATATGTTTGGGATTAGACCTTTGCCTTAAGAATAAGTTTATTTAGGTTTGACTTGTTGGGAAAAGTTTTGGATTTAGAATAATGGAGTTAAGTTTGAATCAGTACCTAGATTTTATATGTGTGTGTGTTTGAACTTATGTGTCTACTTGTTTTTACTTGCTTTAAACATTTTATTTGTTTTGTTTAAACTAGTATCATTTATTCCGATAAAACTCTATTTTTAAGATTCCAAACGGCTAGAGGAAGAACCAGTAGCAATCAGAGTGGTAGCCAAGAGCAGGACTCGAATCGCGACTGACGAGATGGTCAAGATAGGAATGTGAATCAAGGTCAAGATGGAGTCCCAAATATAAACGTGGGATCAATGAATGAGGTGGACATCACGAACATATGTCGCATCATAGCTGGAGTGTTACAACAAAATGTTGTTTCGGCACCACTACAACCGGAAACACAGAGAAGGACTGAATTTGAAAGATTCCGGGCACTCCGACCACCGTACTTTGGAAATGAGACTGATCCAATGAAAGCTGAGGAATGGCTGACTAAGATTGAAGAATTACTGAAGGCCATAAACATTGCCGATGGAGAAAAGTTACGGTAGTGACTCCATTTCTGGAAGGAAATGCAAAGCATTGGTGGACCTCAGTGGAAGTAAGTATGGAACGAAACTCCATTACCTGGACGATTTTTAGAGAGAAATTTCTGCAACAATATTTTCCTGACGCTGTCCGAATGGCTAAAGAAGATGAATTTTTGAGGCTGAGGCAAACTGAGAATATGACTGTGCTGGAATATCTGAGGAAGTTCCAAGAGCTGGGCAGATTCTGTCCTTTGTATTTGCAGTCTGAGAACAGCAAGATTACAAGGTTCAGACAAGGTCTTCGCACTGGCATCAGGCTCAAAGTAGCACCTCTCATGGATACCAAATTTGATATACTCATGGAGAGGGCATTGTTCGTGGAATCTGAACTGAGGAATCTTGAGACTCCTCAAAATCGAAAGAGAAAGCCTGAATTCAGAAACAGAGATCAGAGACCGCCAGCTCGCAGACACATGATAGTTGAAACTAAGAAGAATGAAGTTTGTCCTAAGTGTAATCGGAGTCATACTGGGGAATATTACTGGAACTCTGGAGGTTGCTTTAAATGTGGATCTAAAGATCATCGGATTAGAGATTGTCCCAGTTTGAAACAAACCTCAGGAACAAATCAACCACGTGGACAACAACAGCGCAATCCAACTAGATTGTATGCTGTCCGTGCTGAAGAGGATCATGAGTTGATCGGAGGTAAATTTAAATTCTTGAATCAAGATGTTTACGTGTTATTTGATTCTGGCGCTTCAAATTCCTTTATCTCTGAATCTTGTGTGGAGAAACTTGATTTGCACTTCAGCCCACTGTTATATTTAATGCAAGTATTGAGTCCATTAGGAAAGACAGTCACAATTAAATATGTATGCAATGATGTAACACTGATTGTGGAAAGCGAAGAATTCAAAGCCAACCTGCTCATCATCAACATGAAAGAATTCGACATAATTCTTGGAATGGATTGGTTGAGTAGTGCAAAGGCTTGCATTGACTGTTACCGAAAGATCATAACCCTACAAACGAATTCGGGTAAGGATATCTGTTATGAAGGCGTGAACTTGCATGAACGATTTTGTGGCAATGTCTCTAAAGTGGAAGCAAAAATAAATAAGATTTGCACGGTGAAAGAATTCTCAGATGTTTTCCCAGAGGATTTGCCAAGACTGCCACCAATTCGAAGCACGGAATTTTCTATTGATATTATTCCGGGATCAGAACCGATATCCAAAGCACCTTACAGGATGGCACCAGCAGAGCTAAAAGAACTGAAAGGACAATTGAAGGAACTACAAGATAAAGGTTTCATAAGGCCTAGTGTATCACCTTGGGGAGCACCGGTACTGTTTGTAAAGAAAAAGGACGGCTGCATGAGAATGTGCATTGACTACAGGGAGTTGAATCGAGTCACTGTGAAGAATAAATATCCGCTACCAAGGATTGACGATTTGTTCGATCAATTACAAGGTGCACAAATATTCTCGAAGATTGATTTGAGATCTGGGTATCATCAACTCAGAATCAAAGAGCAAGATATTCACAAAACTGCATTTCGAACCAGATATGGACATTATGAATTTCTGGTGATGCCTTTCGGACTTACGAATGCACCTGCAGCATTTATGGCATTAATGAATCACGTATTCCGAGAATGGCTCGACAAATTCATCATAGTATTCATTGATGATATATTGATTTATTCCAAATCAAAGGAAGAACATGAAGAACATTTGAAGATGACATTGGAGAGACTACGACAACATCAATTATTTGCAAAGTTCGAGAAATGTGATTTCTGGTTGGATTTTGTATCATTTCTTGGACACATCATTGATACTCAAGGAATCCGAGTAGACTCAGCAAAGATTCAAGCCATTACCAATTGGAAAGTTCCGACATCAGTAACAGAAATTCGAAGCTTTCTGGGATTGGCTGGATATAACGAAAATTTGTGGAAGGATTTTCTCGAGTTGCATTACCCCTTACAAAGTTAACAAGAAAGGGAGTAAAGTTTGAATGAGATTCTAAGTGTCAGGCAAGTTTTGAGAAGTTGAAAGATTTACTTGTGACGGCGCCTATTCTTACATTGCCGGATGGACATGAAGGATTTTGTATCTACAGTGATGCATCAAAGGAGGGGTTAGGTTGTGTACTTATGCAAAATGGAAAGGTAATTGCATATGCTTCACGACAGTTGAAAGAACACGAAATAAGGTACCCCACTCATGATTTGGAACTGGCAGCAGTGGTTTTTGCGCTGAAATTATGGCGACACTACTTATATGGAACCACATGTGATATCTACACTGATCACAAGAGCTTAAAGTATATTTTTACTCAAAAGGAGTTGAATATGAGACAGAGAAGATGGTTAGAGCTGATCAAGGACTATGATGTGAAATTGCACTATCATCCTGGAAAGAGTAATGCGGTAGCATACGCATTAAGCAGGAAGAGTTATGGATCAATGCTATTGACTACGCAACAGAAACTCGTTGATGAGATGTCAAAGTTAAATCTGAATGTCGAATTAAGAGACGACCAGAATGAGACGACGATGTTGTGTAATCTCATGGTGCAACCTGATCTTATTCTCAGGATTAAGGAAGCACAATCAAAGAATCCTATGTGGCAGACTTTCTTACAAAGAGCTCAATCAAACCAGGAAAGTTTTAGAATGCATGAAGATGGGACTTTGAGATTCAATGATAGACTATTCGTTCCAGCTGTATCAACACTCAGGGGCGAAGTCTTACAGGATTCACATCAGACATTATTGGCCATGCATCCAGGACAAAATAAAATGTATCAAGATATGAAGCAATTATTTTGGTGGCCAGGAATGAAGCAAGATGTTGTGAAGTTTGTGTCCAAGTGTTTAGTGTGTCAACAAGTGAAAGTTGGAAGACAAAAGCCAGCAGGGACACTGAGAAACTTGGATATACCAAACTGGAAATGGGAGCATATTACTATGGACTTTGTGAACGGATTACCCAAGACTACGACACAAAAAGATTCAGTTTGGGTTATTGTTGATCGACTTACTAAGTGTGCTCACTTTATACCGATGAAGAAGACCACATCAATGAATGATTTAGCACGGCTTTACATTGATCAAGTGGTGTGTTTGCACGGGATACCAGTCAGTATCATATCTGATCGAGATGCTCGATTCACCTCACAATTTTGGAAGAGTTTACAATCTGTGTTGGGAACGAATTTGAAATACAGTACAGCTTTCCATCCACAGATGGATGGACAGTCTGAGAGAACGATTCAGATCCTAGAGGATTTACTTAGAACATGTATTTTGGATTTTCAAGGACAGTGGGATCGTAATCTGAAACTGGCAAAGTTTGTGTACAATAACAGTTATCAATCCAGTATTCAAATGGCACCATTTGAAACTTTGTATGGGAGGAAATGTCGAACACCACAATGTTGGTTTGATGTTGGAGAGAAGGTATTGGAAGGACCAGAGTTGATCAAACTCACGAATGAGAATGTGTCCATCATCAAACAGAGATTACTTACAGCTCAGAGTCGACAGAAAAGTTGGGCTGATATTCGCAGACGAGATTTAGAATTTCAGCAAGGGGATAAGGTATACTTTAAAGTATCACCATTCAGAGGAGTAATGAGATTTGGTAAACATGGGAAGTTAAGTCCGAGATTCATAGGACCATATGAAATTCTGGAAAGAATAGGAACTTTGGCTTATCGACTTGCTCTACCTCCGGAACTAGATCGAGTACATAATGTATTTCACGTCTCGATGCTCAAGAAGTATGTTCCAGATGAAAGTCATGTGCTTAAGGCAACAGATATTGAGATATCGAAGGAATGCACATATTCAGAATATCCTATCAATATACTCGACCGTCAAGAGAGAATTCTACGAACTAAGACAATTCCTTTTGTTAAGGTTCAGTGGAGTAATCATTCACCTGATGAGGCAACATGGGAAAAAGAGGATGAACTATATGCTAAATATCCAGATGTAAAATGCAATACAAGTTTCGAGGACGAAACTTTTTAGAATGTATGGAGATTGTAATGACCCAAATTGTAAGGCCTAGTTTATTGGCCCAATTTTTAACTAAAAATTTTGTTTAAAAAAAAAACAGTCAAAGCCTAAACCCCAAAATAAAAAAAAAGCCGTCCCTCTCTTTCCCCATTCCCATTTCAAAAAGAATTGATTCTCTCCATCAACGCACGTCTGTTTCTCTTCCCAAACTGCAGTTTTCAAATCGTTAATTCTGTCGCCTCAATCCCTAGCTCTCTCTTATTTTTAAACCCATGCTAAATGAAAATTGAAGAAAACGCAAAGAGGCCGAGGAAGATCTGTTCGAGCGAGAGGAAGTATAGAGATTCTGAAAATCTGGTATCAAACTTCACTGTCTCAATGCTCGAAATTTTGATGTAGATGTGTTAAATGAAATCATATCATTCATGTAAAGGATTTTTGTGAAATATGAAATATTTCTGTACGTGGATATATGGCTTAAATCATGGCTATGAACTTCAAAACAGTTCCGAGATAGGCTAAGTTTATTTGGAATTAGTTCACCATGTTCAGTTATTAGGCAATGTGCTTAAGCTATTGTGATTAAGGTTTTCTTCTTATTCGACTGTACACATAGAAATTGAGATTGTTTATCATACTTGAATTGAATTGAATTTATATTAACAGTAGCAAATGAAGTTTCTCTATACATACTTGTTTTCTATCGATTTTAGTTTCTTTAGAACAAGATAATAATGATGATGATAAAATTGAGTTACTGTTGAGTTAAGGGAAACACAGTCCAATTTGTCTATTGTTGTAATTGGGTTGGACTTATCTCAACTTGGTGCCTAGATGTGTAGTGATAATATTTACTTAACAGTTAATAGGTTTAATTGGATTAGTTTGTAAGAATGTACACTTGATAGTATTAAAATTGTTTGATAGGAAATCCGTAATATCTTGGAGATTGTTGGGGAAAATTTGTAGCTTGAACAATTTTAGGAAGCTTCGAGGTACGTAAAGGAAGTTGCAATTTTTCGCAAATTATTTTAAGTATTTCGTATTGTTTATTTTTGAAATGATTTTCGGATAGTAAGCATGCAAGAATTATTTTGAAAGATGATTTTTGATAAGAAATGTATTTTGTTGAAAAATAGAATTTTGAATAACATTTTATTGTGTGTGAAAAACTATTTTTGAAAGGCCATGTTTGTCTTGATTCGGTGAATACGAATTGAGGTTTGTGAATTGTGGATATTTTCGTTTCGTTGTGGCTCGCATTGCGACGAGGATAAAAACGCGCATACTTTCGGCTCGTTGGCGACGAGAATAAAGAAACGCATTTCGTTTTGCCCGAAGACAGAGGGGTATAATATCTGTCGATACCCTTCCAGCGGGTATAGTCTGGAATGATATCATTGTGTCACATCCGTATTTGAGTATGCATTTGTTTCATTACAGCATGGCTATGTTTAATGATTAATTCTATAATGTTAAGACATTATATGATATGGTTATTCGTTTCCGTTATGTTTCGTTGGTTATCTGTGCAGTTATTTCCGTTATGATTCTGTTTTGTGAAATTTAGTTCCGTTGACTGCTCGGATTAAACCATATATGTGTGAAAGTTATTTTGGATATGAAAGTATATTATTTTTCGTCACATTATGAAAAATGATGTTTTTAATGCTTTTATCAAATGTTTATTATGCTTACTATAAAATGCTGCAACTTACCTTTACTTGTAATGTGACATATTACAGATGGAGTTGAAGACTTAGATGATGCAGAGGGTATTTAGTTATGCAATAAAAGTTAATTATGTTGAGAGGTTATGTGTTATTTTGAGGACATGAAGTACTTTATTTTGATTTAGTTGTTTTTGGATATTGAGACTTCAATTGGGTTTAGTTATTTTGATTTTATGATTTTGTTATTGTGGTTGTAGTGATCTGGTAGATCACAGGGCACAATATTTAAGAGGATACTCTCCCCAAATTTTTATAAGATAATAGTCACGGGTAAAATTTATTAAGTCAAACATTAAAACGTTTCCGCTAAACATAAGTTCAAAGTGATAACAAGATTTTGAATTGAGTGTTGCCTTGTATTCAAGCAATTGAATACGGCGGGCGACCCGTCTCGGCGGGCCGTCACAGGAGTAGAACGAGGTATTTGAACCCTCTAAAGTTTGTCATATCTGTCTCTCTATAATAGCGCGAAAAACAATAAATCCAAAGAATCCCCCGCTTTATCACGAGAGCTAATACACTATCCCAAAATGTGGTTTCTTGAGTATCCTGCATGTTTTTATGGCTAGTGAAGTATTTGACATCAAAATACTTGGTCTGAACTTTCCAAAGATCACAGAAAAATGGAAGTGCATTAATTTTGCCCCCATGATTCTTTATCCAGGATATATGTTGAGAAATAATTATCAATGGTGAAACAAATACTAGTATTTCAACTTTATAAAAATTAAATGGCTAAACTGAACTGACCTCTATCTTATGCTTTCCATTGACAGATTCTATGGCCGCCAGTGCCTGTTCTTTTGTTTCAAATTTCAGAAAAGCACAACCTACACAGATAAGCTGCTAGATTAGAAAATAACTGGACAAAACTAGTTTCCAGCACTTCTCATAAACATATAAAATTAAGTCACGTTCACCTTTACTAGTCTGCTGGGAACCTCTAAGAATTTGCAAGTCTTTTATCGTTCCATATTCCGAAAACATAGCAGAAACCTCATCATCAGAAATATTTTTTGGGAGCATACCAACGAAGAGTTTGTACTCTGATGTTTTTTCTTAAGAAGAGCGACGAATGAGAGTTTACCCAGGTCGATCAATGTTTCATCTACCGGTACAGTTAAAACACGGGCGGGTGTCAGAAACACCAACATATATACATACATGTGCAATTGTGCATCGAAGAAAAATCCGTTAAAACAAATTGTCGAATTCATAAATCAGATAATTACACAAATCACAATCACACTAACCCCAGGCAGCGTCTTCTTGTTGTGACATGCATTGATCGCCTTGTCTGCTTCCTCTCTCGACGGACATATCACGAAACAACACCCTAATCCAAACTCAACCAAAATTGGGGTTTTCCAAAACCATAAATCTAGGGGGAAAAAACACTTCAAATCACACATTCGCTATCCATCGCAAGAAATATTCAACAGAGCATGCAATGCGAATAAGAATCAAAACCTCGTGAAGCACGCGTCTCCTTGTCTTTTATAATGGCGAGAAGCTGAGACTCCGTCAAGTGCTTCGGCACTTGTCCCACGAAAAGCTTCACGCTTTCCTCGCCTTCCGCCATTGCAGCGAATAACACGCACACGCGCGCGCGCACACACTCTCTCTCTCCTCCACAATTATTCTCTCCTCTTTCTTCGAATTTCTTCACCACTTTGACGATTCCTTAATGATTATCTGAATTATTGGCAATGCTTCTAATTGTTATTATTTTTATTTAATCTTGGCTGGTGACGAAGAGAGATTGGGTAATTTATGATTGTGTGAATTTGTCAGAATTGAAAGGAGTGGGAAAGTGGCCTCAGGATTCAGATTTATTTACGAGTGGTGCCACTGGTTTCTGGGTATCTGTTTTCAACGGTTTATCCAAGCAGGGGTACTTGTCGGTTGTCTGCTGTAATAGATTCTACTGATGAAGATCTAAATGCCTGTGAGAATATGATATTGTGACGGAATTGCCTTCCATTCATGGTTATTTTTTTATAGGAGGAAATTACACTATTTTATCAAACTCTATTAATTATCACTAAAATACCCCCTGTTTTGCATCTTCATTTCCCAACCATTTGCCCAATTTCCCACCTCCAATTTTCGGCAATTGCGGACACCTCACCCCCACTCTTCCACCTTTTCAATCGTCAATGATTGAGCAATCAAACTCGTCAATGGTTTCTTCTATTGTAATGCGATTTTCGTTTAATCATGTAATCATATGATATTAATGTTTCAGAGTGAAATTTGTATGGCTGGTAGGGGATCCTTTTCACCCAAATGTTCCTCAGGCACATATTCAATTTCCACCCGAACTCGAGTCCACAGCATACCGTACTTAATACGTAATGACACCAAATCATAGCCAACATGTATATGTCATATCGAGGCATGTCATTAATCATCATGATTTGATGATGTATATGGATGATGAATACGTGCTGGGGTATGTGATTGTGTGCACGTAATTGATTGTGAGTTATTAACTGTGTATATCGAATAATTCACTGGATCTCGGGGATGGAGCAAGGACTGACTCTTGCTATTGAATTATAAGGTACGTATAACGTACGAGCATAGTTTTATATATTATTGTCATTGTTGAGTGAATATATATTATTGTTGCAATGAATTGGCATGCGTTGCGAATTATGTGATGCCGCTATTTAGTGAGCAATGGTTATGATGTTGTCGCTGTTGAGCGAGCGTCGGTTATGATGCCGTCGTTGTTGCGCGTGCGAGAGGTTAGAATACCGCCGTTGTTGACCGAGCGAGTAATAGAACTGTGAAATCACCGTTGAGATATATGTGATATCTGTAAATCATTAGGGTAATGATTTAATATATTCGATTATGAAATTGGCGGTTTGAGTATGAGTAAAGTTAATCGGTCTAATGATTAACTGATTTTGGGAGTTTGATGGTTTTGCTATTGTGAGAACATGAACAGCGTGAGAGATCCCATATGATGATGATACTATACAGGGAGTATCTTTTAAATTTACAGCATTTTTTATTCTGTAAACTATGAATTGTGAGATTGACGTTATTGAGATTGTGTTATTGGTATGCTCACCCCGTGTGGGGGCTGTTTCTGTTGGGACATGTAGAACAGGTGCATCATTGGCTCTGGAGTTGAGTTCGAGCTGTTGATTGGTAAAGCTCCCAAATCTGAGGTACCAATGTTGGTATTGGATGGTATGTTTATACAATAGATACACAATTACTTATTTAATGCTCGCCTGTGAGCATCTTACTTGTATATGGATTGTATAAGGTTTTGAGATTTCTCTTTTCAGTTATGATTTGCATGCAATTAATTAAGGAGCATTGTATAATGAATTGAGAACATGTTAGTGTATTATGAGATGTATACTTATGCTAGTTGAGCTTTATTGGGAATTGAACATTAAGAGAATTAATGTCAGAAATTTTATAGATGACATGCTAAGGTTATTAAAGCATGCAAGAGGATTCCTTAATGATATAAAAGTATGCATTTTTGTATGGACAAATGCACTAATAGTGGGTTAAGGCAGCGAGATCTTACATCTCAAATAGCTTACAAGCTCACATAAACATGCTCTTACAAGAAACAAAATAAGACAATGTGTTGTTTTATTTTAATGTTTTGTAAGAATTTTTCAAGAAATAATATTGAAAGATAAAAATATTAATGTCCGACATTATTTGACAAGATAATTTTCATTGTACGTAAATTACAAAGAAAATTAAAAAAAAAACAGGATATTTCCAAGATTTTAGTAAGTTGGTGCATATGCATTACATGCACCGATAAGCTCATACTGTCTTTAATAAAAAACATTACAAGATATTCTTAAAAAAGTTTTACCGAACATCTTATAATTTGTTAAAGACCTTAGACTTTATATAAGACATGTGGCATACAAGAAAGAATGAGGCGATTCTTGAGACTTCAAGGAAGATTACAATTTGAAGCATATCTCACTTGTTGATACAATGTGAAGCACGACGAGTGGCGGGCACCACTCGCTGGGTTGTGAATAGTGCCATATTCGAATTTCCTATACTCATGGCCAAATACGGTTCCATTTTGAGGGCAAAACTCTACTTCTCCCAGCACCCTATCTCCTTCGTACACCACCACCGATTTACTATACAATTTCGGCCAAAAAATTTTAGTTCAATAAACAACTGAAATTTCGTTTTCGAGTCCTGCTCTTTGATTTGACGTGTACAAATGGAGGAAAAAGCAATATTCGAAGATTGATGTGACGATTGATTATCGCAAATTAGAGATTTCTCAATTTTCAAATATTCTGCTGCTCCAGAAATCCCAATATTTTAATTCCTAATTTGAATGAGAGATTGAATTAAGTTATGTAGAAAAATTACTAGAGATTGTTTTGGTAACTGAAGAAGACGATGAGTTTTTTTATCGTATTAGGGTAGTTTGATTATTGCATCTAAAATTAGATTTAGTTGAAAATTTATTTGAGGTGGATTGTTTCTAATAATATTTTTCCTATTGATACCGAACGCATTTTGCCCATTTTTATATCAAGACAAGGGGATATGCCAGGTTTTGACCCGTTTGATAAGATACAACGTACGCATGGCATATTCGTGGATAAATGAATGCAATGGTGATGAAGTACAAGGATGCCAGACTGTCCCGCCAATAAATTACAAATTTACATTAATTCCCAGGCGAAGCGTCACATCATGTTTGGGACCGCACCCTCATACTTGGGGTTTTTTAACTTTTTAATTGAAAAAAAAGTAATATAACAAAATAATCGAAATTGTAAAAAGTTTTTAAACTAAACGCCATTTGAGATGGTGTGATGACCAGGGATTATAGGTGTTAATCCCGGAGTGTTTATAACCAGTAAAGTTGTTTTACGTGGCAATTTGGAGTTTAATCGAGGTGTTGGGCCTTTCGGGCTCGTCTATTTGAGTAGTTGGGATCGTTGGATCCTGAGGTTGAGATCGTATTCTCATTTCGGTGAAAACCTGTGAGTTGGGTTTTTAGTGTGACTCGGAATCTCGGGTGCTTTGTGTGGGCACCGGTAGGGGGTTTTTGAGTTAGAGAGAGAATTTTTGAAAACAGATGATTTTTAATGAATCATGATGTATTTGTGGGGCTATTAGTATTTCGGGGTATTTTTGCTATAAATACCAGTTGAACCCGAGATTTTAATTATTGGAAGCCATTTTCCCCACCTTTCCCGTCACCTTCTCTCTCCCCGCACCGCGCATTCCTCGATCCCCTTTGACCCCCGCCGCTTCCAGGCGTGCGCCCGCCGCCGTCCGGCCGCCGTTCGGCGCGTCCGACCCGCCGCCAGCTTCGTCTCTTCCAGGCGCTCCTATCCATACCATCAATTTGAAGTTTGGTCGCGATTTGAGCTCGGATTTGCCAGAAAAGCGCTAGGGTTCGAACTGGATTTCTGTTCGATTTTGTGGCTCGATTTTGGTACGATTTTGGTGCGATTATTCTGGTGTTTTTGGGGCGTTTTTGAGCTGATATTGAGTCGATAATTTCATACTTTAATGGTTCAAAAAATTGTTGCTTTAATGGTTCGAATTTCAGTGTTGCTTGCGTGATGTTAGGGCTCGATTTTAGGGGTTTATGTTCGAAAATTGGGGGTTTTTGGTGAGGGATGATGATTCTTGTTGTTGATCGATTAATTCATGTTTAGATGAATTATGGTGATTATTTGAGTTCGAATTGTTATGATGGGGTTCGAATTATTGAAGGTGTTCTTGAGCAATTTTTGATAATGGTTGATTGTCGTGTGTTGACAATATTTTTGAGGGTTATGGGTGTGCTTGAGCATGGGTTGCATGTTCGTAATTAATTGTGAATTAATTTATCGTGTTAGCACATCGTTCCTCGGAGAATGGAACTCGAGCAAGGTTTGGCTCGGACTTCGGAAATTTGAGGTACGTGTGACGTACGAGCATTACTATATAGTAGAGCATTTGTGAAATGCATAATGTGTTTTAATTGCATTAGATGGTTGTGGGTATGGTCATATATATTTGTGTTGAAACGACTATGGAACGACCTAGTCTTGACATTGCTACCACAAGTGTGCGTAACACTAGAGTAGTATAACCTTACCTGAGATATGGGGTACTGGGTTTATATGACTATTGTAGGGTATTTGAGATGCCTGAGAATGATCGTGGGATCATGTATTCATTGTAAGACATGTGAGATGTCTAAGTGAAATGGAGAATTGGTAAAATAAATGCTAGGCATTTGAGCTATCTGTGATTGGTAGCAAAGTTGAAAATCAGTATTAGATATTGAGATATCTATATTCGTATGTATAATAAATTTGGAATCATCAATTATTGATATTTGAGAATCAGGCATGCGATGAGTTAAATCAATGTGTTGATTTACTGATTTATGAGATTTGATGAGTTTGATGATTGTGAGAACAGGGACAGTACACGGAATCCCGGATGAGGACGTTGCCATCCAGGGAGTATCATTTAAAATTCATTAATATTTACTTGTGTTGTAAATTATGAATTTCATTATTGTGATTATGAGATTTTGTGTATTGGTATGCTCACCCCGTTGGGGGCTGTCTCTGTTGGGGCAGGTGAACAGGTACATCGATGGCTTTGGAGTTGAGCTCGAGCTGTTGATTGGATTCACTCCCAGGATCGTGATACCAGGGCTTGATGGAGCACGGTATCGTATAGAGTACCTATATACACATGAGGATTATATACATATTCATGATGCTCGCATGTGAGCACGATTATACTTGTATATGGATTGTATATAAAGGCATGAGCCTTTCTCTCTTTCATTTTGGGTTACATGCAATTATAGTAGAATTGCTAATGATATGAGAGTCATGGGTGTATTATGTGGGTGTTGAGACCCATTTATGTCGTCTTATGTGTGGTGTCTTCCC
Organism: Haberlea rhodopensis; assembly: GCA_907163345.1. NCBI lineage: Eukaryota > Viridiplantae > Streptophyta > Magnoliopsida > Lamiales > Gesneriaceae > Haberlea > Haberlea rhodopensis. Next base: position 375,753 of record CAJQUN010000291.1, read on the forward strand.
TGGCTGGAAATTTACTTAGTGTTGTTGTGTTTCTGTTGAGTATGTGTTTTCCCTGGCCGGGAACTATATATTGTGATGCGCTTTTATTTCGGGATGGCTCTATTTATGGGGAGACTCTGCCCAAATTTTTATAAAAGTCTATCATGTGAAAAGTGGTGTAATGTGGATGGTAATGGGCGAACTTGATGAGTCTATATGTTGTTAGGATAATGATCTTATAACATGGCATATTAAAGAAAATTTTGTGATTGCCATTCAGTGGTAAATCATCATTTGAGTTTCCCGATTGATTTTTATTGAAAGCATGTGCCACACATAGTGGTTAGTACACTAATCAAGGGTTAAGGGCTTGGGGTCCTTACATTAGTGGTATCAGAGCCAGGTTAGCTCTTTGGGGCTGTTGAGGGCCTGGAACATGCTGATAGGGATGAGTAGCACATATTTATGCATGATAGTAGTTAGTGTTGTGTGACACAACTATTTTGCTTATGTGCATTTGTGATATGTGATCATAGTGAAACGATTATATGTCATGACATCTATAGAATCATAATATAACCTGTTGATTATGATTGTGTGTTGATGCAAGATAAGCACGTGGTGGCTTACGCTTCGAGGCAGTTGAATCCTCATGAGACCAGATACCCAGTTCATGACTTGGAGCTGGCGGCTATCATCTTCGCCTTGAAGATTTGGCGTCATTATCTTTATGGTACGACGTTTACCATCTATACGGACCATAAGAGCCTGAAGTTCCTATTCACTCAGGCTGAGCTGAATATGCGTCAAAGAAGATGGATGGATTTGCTCAAGGATTATGACTGTGAAATTGAGTACCATCCCGGTAAAGCAAATTTGATAGCAGACGCCTTAAGTCGGAAAGTGAAGAGTACTGCTGAGGACGCTATGTGTTTATCAGCTATGATGACTTCTTATTGCCATCTGGGCTATGATTTTGATGTGGACAGGTCGCCGGTGCGAGTGTCGACCTTGTTGGCTGAGCCAGACATATTTGAGACTATCAGGGAAGCTCAGAGGTTAGATGATGAGGTTCAGAGGTGGTCATCGATAGTACTTCGAGGACAGCCATCAAAGTTCAGAATGGCAGAAGATAATTCCTTGAGGCTGGGCAACCGATGGGTAGTCCCAGATACACCAGAGTTTCGTAGCGAGCCCTTAGTAGTCGGTTCAGTATCCACCCAAGAGGAAGGAAAATGTATAAGGACCTAAGTGGTCAGTTCTGGTGGAGACGCATGAAGCACGATGTGGTCGCTTTCGTTATAAGATGTTTGATCTGCCAATAGGTAAAGGCAGAAAGACAGAGGCCTGGTGGCGAGCTGAAGAGCTTGAAGGTACCCAAGTGGAAGTGGTGGCATATCATTATGGGCTTTGTAACCCACTTACCAAGGACGGCCTCTGGATTTGATGCGATCTGGGTGATCGTGGATAGGCTAACGAAGGTAGCTCACTTCATCCCCTACTGCATGACTTTCACGTATCTAAAGATGGCCCAATTATATGTACGGGATGTAGTGAGGTTGCATGGGGTTCTAGTCTAGATCGTGTCTGACAGAGACCCAAGGTTTACTTCTCATTTCTGGGAGGGTCTCCAGACAGCTTTGGGCACCGAGGTGAGACTGAGTACAGCTTATCACCCTCAGACAGACGGCCAAACGGAGCGTACTATTCAGACGCTTGAGGACATGTCGAGGGCATGTGTTAGGAGTTTGATACTCCGTGGCAAGATTCAGTGCCAATGATGGAGTTCTCCTATATTAACAGCTATCAGACGAGCATTCAAATAACTCCTTTTGAAGCTCTTTACGGACGACGATGTAGGTCACCGCTGTATTGGGAGGACTTGACTAGTAAAGCGGTCGGAGGACCGGATATGATTAAGGATATGTAAGACAAGATTAAGTTGATACGCCAAAAGATGAAGTCGACCCAGGATAGGCAAGCAGCCTATGCCAACAAGCGGCGACGACCGCTAGAATTCCAAGTAGGAGACAGGGTCTTCTTGAAAATCTCACCCTTCAGGGGTGTAGTTCGTCTTGGTATGCGGGGGAAGTTATCCCCGAGGTATGTTGGTCCATATGAAGTATTGCAGCGTATCGGTACTTTGGCCTACCGTTTGGCTCTACCGCCGTCCTTATCTGGGATTCATGAAGTTTTTTCACGTTTCTATGTTTCGGAATTATGAGCCAGACCCGTCTCATATTTTACAGCCTACTGAAGTGCAGTTGGACTCAGATATATCCTGCGTTGAACGACCGGTCAGAATTCTGGATCGTGAGGATCGCAGATTACGAAGTCAAGTTATACCGATGGTCAAAGTTCAGTGGGATCGTCGGGGTGTCGAGGAGGCTACGTGGGAGACGGAGCGGCATATGGTACGGCACTACCCGGAACTATTCTCTGGTATGTGATTTATGTTTAGTTTCTTTTGGGGTAAGTGCATGCGATTTCGAGGACGAAATCTTATAAGTAGGGGAGTAATGTAATGCCCCGAAATTAATTATATGCAATTTGAGCATTAATGATGTTAATATGATGAATTATGCTGATAATTGATTTATGTGTTGAAATTAATTATCATGTTGAAATGCTTAATCCCATGATAGGCGTGACCCAGGGGTTGCATTTCAGGGTGTATGTTATGCATGTTAGAAAATAAGGTGTTAACATGATTTAACTATGTTGATGGTTAATTATGAGGAAAGCATGATTTAGCGGCAGTTTGATGCATTTTTGTAAATGCTTTTAAAATACCATGTTGGGGTGTTTTAATACATCATGTTAACTTTGGGGTACAATTTTAATATTAACCTTATAACCCCCTTTTCCCTCTATACCCACTTACTTTACCAATCACTTTTAAAATCCCCAATTCATTCCTCAACCCTAACCCATCTCCCATTTTCGAAATTCACCAAGGAAGGAAGGGGAAAGCTTCACAAAAACTTTGTTTGTGTGATCTTTGTTAGGATTTGGAGCCTACAAGAGGTATGGAACCATTCCTAAAAGTTTTATGATGTTTGGTGTTGAAATGGGTTAGTTTTTGATGCTTTATGTGGGTTTGTTTTGGGTATATGTTATTTATGGTTGGGGTATGATTTATGGTTATATGAGGAGGTTTATTGAAGATTTATAGTGATTTGGTATGGTTGGTGTTTTAATAGTTGAGTTTGTTTGAGTTGGGGAAGGAGAAGGATGAATAGTGCCCGAAAATCGGACCTACAGGACTCAGCGATCGATCGGCACCTTCCACCGATCGATCGCGAGCTACAGGGGAGAAGGCAGTAGCCTTCAGCGATCGATCGCGAGTTTGGCGCGATCGATCGGCGAGGTCGCGATCGATCGGCGCAGACTCGGCGATCGATCGCGAATTGGAAAATTTTGTTGGACGAGGCAGTGTGATCTCGCGATCGATCGGGACTTCATGGAGATCGATCGCGAGACACCAAAATGTATAATTTTGATGTTTTTGTGGGATTTTTGGATATTGGACTATAATTAGCTTCTAATATCAATTTGTATGGTTATGTAGAACCATCCCAGGTACCCACAACTTCAAGGAGATAAAGTCCTACAACTTCTCCATTTTTGGAATTAAGGTACGTAAGAAGCGTACGGGCATCGGACGGTAACACCCTCCTAACTATGACTATGTATTGATTGCATAAGTTTATGATGATGATGTTTATGATGATGATGCTTACGATGATGATTATGATTATGATGTTTATGATGATGATGCTTACGATGATGATTATGATGATGATGTTTATGATGATGATGCTTACGATGATGATTATGATGACGATGTTTATGATGATGATGCTTACGATGATGATTATGATTATGATGTTTATGATGATGATGTTTACGATGATGATTATGATTATGATGTTTATGATGATGATGCTTACGATGATGATTATGATTATGATGTTTATGATGATGAGGTTTACGATGATGATTATGATGATGATGTTTATGATGATGATGCTTACGATGATGATTATGATGACGATGTTTATGATGATGATGCTTACGATGATGATTATGATTATGATGTTTATGATGATGAGGTTTACGATGATGATTATGATGATGATGTTTATGATGATGATGCTTACGATGATGATTATGATTATGATGTTTATATGATGAGGTTTACGATGATGATTATGATGATGATGTTTATGATGATGATGCTTACGATGATGATTATGATGACGATGTTTATGATGATGGTGCTTATGATGATGATGTTTATGATGATGATTGTGATAAGTAAGTTTATAATAATGTTATACGATGTTTATAAAAGGGTAAGATGCCCATATGGTAAGATGCCTTACAATGTTATAATGTGGTAAGATGCCACGGGGTAAGATGCCCATATGGTAAAAGGCCACACGATGTTATTATGTGGTAAGATGCCACGGGGTAAGATGCCCATATGGTAAGATGTCATACGATGTTATTATGTGGTAAGATGCCACGGGGTAAGATGCCCATATGGTAAGAGGCCATACAATGTTATTGTGTGGTCAGACACCACGGGGTAAGATGCCCATATGCATGAAGGTAAATCAGGGTTAACAAGAAGAAGTTACGAATAACCAGTAAATTACTTAACCAAGACTTCGTACATTTACTGTTGTATCTTGTTATGATGTTATAAATGATGATATGTATAAGATGATAATGCTTATATGATGATGACGCTGTAAGACGACGATTTTAATCATTCATGTCAAGAATTAATGATTATATGTATGGCTATGAAACAGGGACGACCAAAGAGGGTTAATGCAATTAACCAGGAAGTATACGTTACCAATTACTTTCATGCATTTATTTATATGACATTGCCCTATGATGTTAAGTAACGATATACATGCTCATGATGGGTTGTTCATGTAGGTACACTTTTGGACCGAAGGGCTAAGGGTCGGGTTGAGGAAGTGAGCTAAAAGGAGCACGAAAGAAGATAGGATGCAGGACTTTTGGGTAGTCTCTACTATAGGAGTAGTATAACACTATCGCTTTAACATTCATTATTGAGAATGTAACGAGTTAAGTCTTGAAATTTCACTGTTGGCCCCAAATCCTTTTAGCTCAAAGCTACAATCGGAACCCTAAGACGCTATTAATGCTTGTTTAGTCCATAAATTGTGTATTAAGATGATGTTAAGGTAGGAAGACCCTACACATGTGAGCACGATTATACTTGTATATGGATTGTATATAAAGGCATGAGCCTTTCTCTCTTTCATTTTGGGTTACATGCAATTATAGTAGAATTGCTAATGATATGAGAGTCATGGGTGTATTATGTGGGTGTTGAGACCCATTTATGTCGTCTTATGTGTGGTGTCTTCCCTGGCTGGAAATTTACTTAGTGTTGTTGTGTTTCTGTTGAGTATGTGTTTTCCCTGGCCGGGAACTATATATTGTGATGCGCTTTTATTTCGGGATGGCTCTATTTATGGGGAGACTCTGCCCAAATTTTTATAAAAGTCTATCATGTGAAAAGTGGTGTAATGGGAATGGTAATGGGCGAACTTGATGAGTCTATATGTTGTTAGGATAATGATCTTATAACATGGCATATTAAAGAAAATTTTGTGATTGCCATTCAATGGTAAATCATCATTTGAGTTTCCCGATTGATTTTTATTGAAAGCATGTGCCACACATAGTGGTTAGTACACTAATCAAGGGTTAAGGGCTTGGGGTCCTTACAGATGGCGTCTTCATCTGAAGACGCCATCTCAAATGGCATCTTAAAAAAATTAATTGAATGGTGCCTTCAAATATTTTTATTGAAGGCGCCATCTCAGATGGCGCCTTCAATAAAAAATTTTTTTTTATAAAGAAGGCGCCATCTGAGATGGCGCCTTCTTTACTATAAAATGCACGGCGGAACCCTTCTTTTTCTACACAGAAATGAAAATCACATACCATTTATAATTTGTCATCTTGTTTTATCGTTGACATTGTTAAATCTCCAATCTTATAGGCCACCCTTCAAGTATTTTTCAGGTAAAAATCTTGTTATATTATTGATTTTATCATCCTGATTATAGAAATGTATTAATTACTTATAATATTTAATATTTTTTTTCAGATGTCGGTTCAAATATTATTGTATTGTGGAGGTAATATATTACAAGATTCAGAAACCATTAGATATGATCGTCATCCATTAAGAGGTACCACAATATCTCGCACAATTAATTTTATGCAGTTGTCGAACGAAATATATAATATCATTGGCATCGACCGCAACCATTTTCTTCTGAAAATATATGCAAGACATATGTTCACAGATTTTGTATATATGCAACATGGTGTATATATGCAACATGGTGTGCACTCCCATTTTTGTATATATGCAACATGGTGTGCACTCCAATCATTATTTACACTTCCCCTTCGGTCAACTGAATGTAATTTATCATCCCTTGATCGTGGATCTGTGGGGATGTCTTGTAGCATTCCAAATTGACGAAGAACCTACCAGGACGGTGCATCTCAACAATATCATAACAAATTAATGGGTCGGCATATGTCCATAACTGGTGGCTCAGATGCTCAGTGACTCAGCAGGGTATGGCTGCCAATTAAACTATAAATACAAAATTGGATTAAAATAATATAAACAACATTATTTACTTTTCATAACAAACACCACTAATATATTGCTTAATTGAGTTGATGGCTGCTCATTGTGTCCCTAATGATACGTACAGAATACCTCCTTGTTTCCGTAAACCTTAAATGGCATGCCCATCTGAAAAGAACCACACTTACAAATTCTATAAATATATTAAAACATATAAAATAGCATAAAACATAATTACATTATTACCTTGAACCATATGGAGCAGCATGTAACATATTCTCCTCGTCGATAATGATTGGGCCAATGTCGAATCTAGCATCACTCAGTTGAGGAGTTAAACCAGGTATTCTTGACCATGCCCAATTCTAAAATATTGTCAGGAATAATATTAGTTATTATGACGATAAAAATATTTCAAACATTTGAAAAGTGCTAACGTAAAGTTTACATGTACGACCTGTAATGCACCACCTATCACTTTTTTTCCTCTCATCGAGAAAGTGCATAACTCACGGCACAAATATGCCGATACGGCACTCCCCCAACTATAATTACCAACTGGATCAATATTCTCTAACTTCTATAAAAATAATAACTTTACAGTATTGCCGAAATTCCACCTAACATCAATATCACACAAGTCCGAGTATATCGGACTACATCTTCTGTCGTACTGTGCTCAGTAAGAGCATTATTCACCAAATGATTCTTTATTGCAGATAGGTACAACTTTGAACCTTTAAAGTGTGCATTATCCGGTGTAAATCCCAAAAGCATATGACAATATTCTTGCCAATTAGGTATACTCCTATCATAATCAACACCGGATAATACGATACCATCTACTGGCAATGCCCATATCACTGCAATGTCTTACAGTGTTATGGTTGCCTCTCAGGATCTAAAGTGGAAAGTATGTGTTTCACGGCGCCATCGCTCAGCTAAAGTCGTGATGAGGTGAAAGACAAATGCAATTTTACCAGACCTATAAACACCATAAAAACCAATATTGTCCAACAAACTCACAACACGAGTATCGAGGGGGCAAAGATCCCAAAAATATTTATCAGGGTTTCTGCCTCGAAGTGTAGAATCAATATCACCTGGCCAAACAGTCTCAGATCGATGACCTGACTGCAATGATAGGAGATGGCTGTCAATCGGGCCTGGTGCTTTTGTAAATCCATCCTGAAATATTACACAACAAATATCAACATAACAAAAATATAAACACGCCCACCACCATCCGCCACCCGCCAACAGCCGCCGCCGCCAGCCGCCGGCCACCGTCGCCTGTCGCCGCTGCCTGCCGGAAATGGCAGCCACATGCCGACACTCCAACATAGTAAATCATCCGACGGTCTGTCCTTATCTCCAAATTATAACTATTTTTTCAATAAAAACTACCAAACAACAAAAATCAAAATAATTGAAATTTTACAACTTTCAAAAAATTTATATTAAAAAGTTGTAGTTAGGGGTGCTTATCGGACCAGGTCGATCCGGACCCGGTCCGAAACCGGACCGGTTAGTCCGATCCGGAACCGAAACCGGACTAACCGGTTCCGGTCCGCCCCGGTTCCGGTATCGAACCGGTCCGGGGTGGTTTTTTAAATCCAAACCGGTAGCACCACCGGTTCCGATGCTACCGGTTTGGAACCGGTTCCGAAACCGGAACCGATTACATTTGAAAATCAGTAATTGATGCACGAAAAATCAGTAACTGATGCACGAAAATTAAAATCAGCTACTGATACACGAAAATTTACACAAAGTTAGTGCACCAGTGTTGTATTTTCGTGCATCAGTTCACTGATGCACGAAAATTAAAATCAGCTACTGATGCACGAAAATTTACACAAAGTTAGTGCACCAGTGTTGTATTTTCGTGCATCAGTATTATATTTTAGTGCACCAAGGTTATATTTTCATGCACCAGTGTTGTATTTTCGTGCATCAGTGTTATATTTTAGTGCACCAAGGTTATATTTTCTTGCACCAGTGTTATATTTTCGTGCACCAATGTTATATTTTCGTGCATCGGTTACTTTTTATAATTTTAGTGCACCAAGGTAAGAAAAAAAACATACGAAAAAAAAATACGAAAAAAAAGAAAACGGACCGGCTCGGCCTGGAACCGGGCCGAACCGGTTGGAACCGGAGCCGGAAGTGATCCGGTTCCTTACGGACCGGACCGGTTCCGACCTTAACGGCCCCGGAACCGGCCGGTTTCGGTCCGGACCGGTTCAGGCCAATAAGCACCCCTCGCTGTAGTGGTACCTCAAATTCAAGAATGACAAACAATTATGCTCCACAAATTGCAATCCACACTAATTTTTGAAATTTGGCACAAAAAATTTCAAGAGTCTGAAATGTTTTTGAGAGAATCTGGCAGGAGAGAATGAAGAAAAAAGGAGGAAGAAGAGAAGAAAGGAAGGAAGGGCCGGTGCAAAAAAAACATTGATGAAGGCGCCATCTTCATAAAAAAAATAATTTTTTATTGAAGGCGTCATCTTAGATGGCACATTCAATTAATTTTTTTTTAACCAGGACTGAAGACGCCATTTGAGATGGCGTCTTCAAATGGCGTTTTGGGTTAGTTTAAAAACTTTTTAAAATTTTGATATTTTGTTAAATAACTTATTTTTTTCAATTAAAAAGATAAAAAACCCCTCCTACTTGCGCTATATATATATATATATATATATATATATATATATATATATATATATACTACTTTTTTTAAGTTTTCCCTAAGCGGACCTTCATTTCTACTGTAGTTTTGTATATATATATATATATTTTCGCAACCTTTACAAGAATTGACGAGTTCTCTCTTTTTTTCTCTATGCAAATTCTAATATAACCCAAATTCCACATTTTACGCCGAATGACCTTGTCCCAAATATCACTTTCATTCGAGTGTTATGAGACTACTCCCCTCCCACCTCCCTTGAAATATTGTAGGATTGTACTTACAAAAAAAATATCTACATTTTTACCAAAATCTACATTTTTACCATTTAATAAAAAACAATCCACTTTTTTTTTTTTTTTTCTCATGCTGTGCTCAGACCAGGTTTTATAGTTAATCATGGAACGAGGTTTGTTCGTTTATGTGAATATTTCAATCATGGATAAACTTTACCTTAAAAATGACACATTTGACAAATGGGTCTTTTCTCCTCGTTGACTTCGGTTTTGTGTTTCCATTTTCCTGATGTTGGATTTAAATAACAAAAGCTCCAATTTTGGCTCATTATCATTGGATGGACATAAATAGGCTCGGTTGGTAGAGCTTCGTTGTTCTTGCAATTGGGTCGTTGCGATTACAATGGATGGACATAAATAGATTATTTATATGAAGCTTTTACAGTACAATGACAACATGAGAAGTATCTAAGCGTAACGACCTACTTTTCCTCGAGTGTAAAATGATCATAATTGATCATAAAGTCAAAGTAGCAGCATCCTCTAAAGTTTCATTATTCTTGCTTTTACCATTAACAAAAAGTTGCAACACGTAGTAAACATTCAATGATTCCCCAAAGAGATACAGAGTGACACTCTGTGTTAAGTTTACTTGATAAATAACAGTGAAAAAAATAAGCTACATATACATGATAGATTGGTGAAAATGAAAGTACGAAGCATGAATCTATCCTCAAGTATAGACGTCACGTTACTACCTGTTAGCAGGCATCAATATATAAATGCGGCTTCTAAAAGAATGCGAAATTATAAATTCATGGCCTAAAGCGCCTTCAATCCGGTAAATTCACGCAGCTTCTCGAAGAGTATAAAGGTTATAGTCGTCTGTGGACCTAATCTTGCAAAAATAGCAAAGCCCCTGCAAGACATCATCAAATAAAAGAACAAAACATCATGCAAGTGAAGACTATGGAAAATGCGTGGGATTACAAATAGGCATGACAATAATACCATGTAGAGAGTTTTAAAATGATCAGGATTAAAAAAATGGATATAACTGAAAAATGAAATGCAAGCTGAGACTGATCTGTCTGGGAGGGAGCGGGGAGCCTTAGGAAAATCACCCCCTCAAATAGGGGTGAGCCCAAGAATATGGCAAGTAGGGTCTGGGGAAGGAACCTTGCATTTTCATAAAATCATAAAAATAACACAATCCATTCTGAAAATCCCGAATCAGCCACAGCTAGCATATTTGAATCATAGGGCGGGGACTGGGGTACGGTTTAACTGGTTACATGTAGAACTCACCCTTTGTAAAGACCCCGTGGACCTTCTGTTTGCAGAACCTGGAATCATATACAATGTCAAAGTCACATCAGAAAAGCAGGCCAGCATACCATTCTTGAAATTTCAAATGTGTTTCCGATCCCAATTTTCCATGTAATAACACAACTAAAAACAATATCTTAAAATAGTAGCATGGTTACTCTATCGCAGAGAGGGTAGCTGTGATTAGTCAAAGAACGATCAATCCACAAGATAGAGAAATATAAACTTAGGGATAGATAAAGAAGCAGAAAATACTCAACCTGGTATGCACAGTGGATTCCATTTTTATAGCTTCCAACTCTTTTAGATTCACTTTGCAACATAAGTCTGGTTTTGACCATATCAATGGGTGCAGTCACAATCGTACTCACCGTGCCTGCTATCGTACTTGCACTTTACATGAAGTAATCTAAAGTTAGACAGATGAAAGAATATGGAAGGTAAAAAAGTACATTCTACACTCGTACTGCCAGAGAATATATCTTCTTTATGTTATGTCTTTAGATTTTTTGATAAAGATAACACAAAAAGATGTCGACACTCCAAAACTATAGCAACGAAATATACTGGAATTACATGGCCGGGGCATTTTTCAGTCCAAAAGGCATAACTCGAAACTCATAATGCCCGGTATGAGTTCGAAATGTTGTCTTGGGCACATCTTCCTCCCTCACTCGAATTTGATGGAACCCGACTTCAATTCTAGCTTGGAAAAGTGTTTGGCCCCATGCAATTCGTCAAAAGAGTTCATCCACCACGGGTATTGGATATTTATCCGCCATGGTAATATCATTCAAAGCTCTGTAATCAACAAGGAATCTCCAGCTTCCATCCTTCTTTTTGGAGGACTCGGGTATGGACTATTACTTGGTTTTTCATCCTTTTGTCGATCAGCATAACGATAGGGCCTCACCGAAACAGGTTCACAATCTGTTTTAATGCTGATTACATGCTCATAATCCCTGCCACGAGGTAAACCCTTGGGTTCCTGGAACACATTCTGAAATTTGCCAATTAATTCCTTAATTTCAGGCCTCATTAAACTTTGCTTCTCTCGCTCAACCCCCTCTTCTTCCTCATTCCACTTTAAGAACAATGCTCCTCTGAATTCAACATCACAAACCTTGGTAATAGCTTGGAAGGACACAACCGACCTGCTCAGGGAAGAATCCCCCTGCAGAATAATTTCTTGCTCATTCAACTTGAACTTCATGAGCATTTTAGTCAAATTCAATACAAAATCAGCTAAATTTCCCCTATCAGCTCCACCTCCATTGCCTCTCATAATCCCCTGATTAGGTAAGGGATTAGTTCTTCGGACTCTGTTATGAACTTTTGCGCGGGATCTCGTTATGGGACCTTGAAGCGATAATCCTGAAATTCGGTAATTTCTAGCTTATGTGATTTAAGGCCCTGGCGACCTATGATTGAGAATGGACGAGGCTCGATGAAAGAGAACCTCCGATCTTATGCAAGGCTTGTTGGGAAAATTTTCTGAATAATCTTATTCCTCCAAATTCACGTTCTTGAATACATAGAGAAAGAAATCCAAACCCTAATTCAAAAACTGAAGAGATAAAAAAACTAATCCCAAGGATAATAATCAAATCCTAATTTAAATAAGGGATAACACAAATCTCTTAAGATAATATCTTTGAAGTCGATCGGTTGCTTTTGAATTTCCCATGCTATCTATCTTTGATAGACAATATCTGTGGTCTTGGGCTCTTCGGCTGTCTTGTTAATTGAGGACTCTTCAGTTAGCTGTTGTGTGGGCTTGGGCTCCATCGTGGGTGGTTGTGGTACATTAACATTGATGTCCATGACATTACTCCCCCCATGAAGAACGCGTTTGTCCGCAAACTCGAAGAAGGGAAATTTGTCAGCCAAAACAGATGTTAATTCCCAGGAAGAGTCTGCTGGAGAAGTGCCTTCCCAGTGTACTAAGACTTCCTTGTTTCCCTGTTGAATTCTCGAATCTAAGATGGCTTGTGGGGCGTGGCCCAGATTCAGCGGTCAGCGATGGCGGCAGGGTGGGGGTGATATTGTTTCCCCTTTGAACTTCTTCAAAACCGAGACATGAAAAACTGGGTGGATTTTGGAAGTGTCCGGCAATTGTAGCCTATACGCTACCGTACCAATGCATTCAGTGATCTTTAAAGGCCCATAGAAACGTGGCGATAACTTCTGGTTGACGCGTTGTGCTATACTTTTCTGACGAAATGGTTGCAATTTAAGTAATACTCAATCGCCTACGTTGAACTGAACCTCTCTATGTGCAGCGTTATAATTCGTCTTCATGCGGTTTTGTGCATGGAATAAGTGGTCCCTGAGGTGTGTTAAGACCTGATCTCGATCGCAGAGTTCCTTGTCCACCGAATCAATGTGAGAAAGACCAGGGCAATATGACAGAAGGCGTGGTGGTGCGTGGCCATAAACCACTTCGAAGGGCGAAGTGGGTGTAGCTCGGAGTGCTGAACGGAAACTCGTGTTGTAACAATACTCGGCCCATGCAAGCCAGTCCCAACATTTTTTTGGGAAGTCACTTGTGAAACAGCGGAGGTACATCTCCATTACTCTGTTGACGACCTCGGTTTCGCCATCCAACCGAGGATGGTAAGCAAAGCTAAAACAGAGGCGATAGCCACTTAGGTGAAATAGTTCTTTCCAAAATGAGCTCGTGAAAGTTACGTCTCGATCACTTACAATGGATTTTGGGAGACCATGTAACTTGAAAACATTATCGAAGAAGATACGTGCAACTGATGTGGCAGAGTAAGGGCGAGCCAACATAATGAAGTGGCTATATTTGGAGAAACGATCCACCACAACCAAGATAACAGACTTTCCATGGGAAACCGGGAGGCCTTCTACAAAGTCCATAGAAACATCCGTCCAAATGTGTTCTGGGATAGGTAATGGTTGGAGCAACCCTGCGGGTTTCAAATGATCAGTCTTGTTTCGTTGACAAACCACACAATTTTCCACGTACTCTTGTATCGATTTCCGCATACCCGGCCAGTACAGTAAAAGTCACGAGTAATTTCTGTGTAATGTCTTTTGGTATCCTTCGTGGTAGCCATCATGGATTGCAGCAATAATCTTGAGGCAAAGAGAAGAGGCTGGTGGCACAAAGACCCTGTTTTTTATAGAATAGCAGGCCATCTTTGAATTACCATGGCCCCAAGGCTTCACCATCCCTGACCTTCTGGACTACGGGTCGGAAAGTGTCGCTATGGAGCAGTTCATCCCGAATAGCCGTAAACACAGTTGAGTGGGGTATGGTGATGGCATGGAGGTGGCCAGAATCTTCGTCTCTACGAGAAAGAGTATCCGCAACAATATTAGTGCGGCCTGCCCGATACTCCACTTGGGAATCAAACCCCAATAGCTTTGCTAAGCCAATGCTGTTGAGGAGAAGTTGTAATACGTTGCTCTAACAGAAACTTCAGATATAATGATCTGTCCGGACGATAAAGGAATGTCCCCGAAAATATGCACGCCAATGTTGCACAACCTTAGCCAATCCAATTAACTCCTTTTCATAGGCCGGAAGTTTTTGGTGGCGCGTAGCCAATGTCTGGCTGTAGAAGGCGAGCGGCCTTCCATCTTGTTGAAGCACCGCGCCAAGTCCAGCATCGGATGCATCACATTCGACCACAAATGGTTTAGAGAAGTCTGGCAGTGTGAGTACGGGAGTGGTAGTGAGAGCTTGTTTAAGAGTTTCGAGGCCTTCGAAGCTTCCTCAGTCCATATGAAGGCATTGGTGCGGAGTACTTTGGTGAGTGGGGGGGCTAATAATGCCATAATCTTTCACAAACTTGCGATAATATCCAGCAAGTCCCAAAAATCCTTGCAATCCTCGTACTGAAGTGGGTTGAGGCCATCGGGTAATGGCTGTATTCTTATCCTGGTCAACTTCGACCCAGTATTTGAGACTACATGGCCCACGTATGCCACCTCTTGCTGAGCAAAGAAGCACTTTGATTGTTTCAAATATAAAGCCTTGCTACCTTAGGATGTTAAATGCTACGCGGAGATGCTCCATATGTTTATCCCATGACGTGTTGTAGATGAGGATGTCGTCAAAGAAAACGAAGATAAATTTCCTTAGATATGGAGCAAAAATCGAGTTCATTAGCGCCTGGAATGTTGATGGGGCGTTGGTCAGCCCAAAAGGCATGACTAGAAATTCAAAGTGGCAGTGGTGTGTCCGGAATGCCGTCATTGATATACTGCATTTTTCCATTAGAATCTGGTGGTATCCGGCCCTGAGATCTAGTTTCGAAAAATATTGCGCCCCATTTAATTCCTCTAAGAGTTCGTCAATGACTGGTATTGGAAATTTGTCCTTGATCGTCTTGGCGTTGAGATCTCTATTCTCAACACAGAATCTCCATGATCCATCTGACTTTTTCACCAAAAGAACTGGTGAGGAGAACGACGATTGACTGATCCGAATGATACCCTGGGATGCATTGTTTTTCGATTTCATCCTTTTGAGCGTGCGGATATCGATAGGGACGCAACACAACGAGGTCTGTCCCATATTCTAAGAGAATTTTGTGATTGAATTGGCGGCTAGGTGGTAACTCTGTGGGTTCTTCAAAAATACTTTTGAATTCTCTCAGAGTGTGTTGTAATACCTCGCGGCCCGTGGCAGCTTCAAGGGAGACAGCAAGGTGTAATGCGCTGGTTCCCCCTTGCTTCTTATGGCCATGCAGGATTACAATGTTTTCCCCCCCCTGATCCCATCTAATTGGGCCGAGGGTTCGTAACCAATTGACTCCCATTACAGCCCCAAAACCTCCCAGCAAAATAATGAAGAAATCAACAGAGAAATTATTGTTTCCAAGGTGTATGGAAACATTGCGACAAATACCCGGGCACTGAAGTCGGCGCCCATTGGCGACAATCACCCAAGCGTTGAATTGTTGTCTATATTCATTTGTAAACCTGAAGCGATCGATGCGTCCATGAAGCAATGAGTGCTGCCCGAGTCAATGAGGATGAGCAATGGCGTCTTATTGATATGTCCTGTTAGTTGCATGGTCTGGGCTTTGCGGGACCCTGTGATAGCATGGAGTGAGACTTCTACGTTCTCAGTGTTAATGACAGTCGTGTTGTCATCGCTAGGAGTGTTAGTATCATCAACTCCTTCTAGCCAAAATAGTTGTTTGCATTTGTGCCCTGGTGAGTAAATCTGATCACAATTAAAGCACAATCCTTTGGCTTTCCGCTCCTCTAGTTCAGTGCGAGACAAGCGCCGTACATAAGGATGTGGTACGGGGTTGCTTGAAGGGCGGCGACTGGTAGTTGTCTGTTGTGCATCGTTGCGTCTTTCATAGAGTCTTGCCAAGTGCATGGCTGAGGTGAGGGTTTTGGATTGTGGGTCAGTACTTCAACAGCAATATATTCCTTCAGTCCACTAATGAATATCTTGATTTCATGCTCCCTGGATAAAGAACTGAGTTGTGCCGACAATTGCTCAAATCTTCGTTGGTATTCCTCCACCGTACCTGATTGCTTTAGTTTAGATAGCTCACCCATTTTGGTGTTGCGTAGTGTTGGTCCGCAACGAAGGTTGCACTGTTCAACAAATTCTTCCCAGCTTAAGATTGGCATGTCTCATTCCAATTTTATCAGCCAAAGTTGTGCGTCACCTTCCAAATGAAAGGAAGCTAGGCCGACTTTCTCATGCTCGACAGTATTTTGGCGGCGGAAGAAATGCTCACAACGATTGAGCCAGCTTAATGGGTCAGATAGCCCGTCGTATTTTGGGAAATCTAACCTTGAATATTTGGGCACGCAAGCATTACTTTCCCCTTTCTTAGAGTCATGCCGCTTATCCTCGTGTGTCGAGTGGCTGTTACTGCCTCGTTCCTGGTGAGTACTAACTTCTGTTCGTACGGCGGCGAGCTCGACAGCTAACTCTGCCATCTTAGCGCGTAAAGCACGCTGGGACTGGTCTCGAGATTTCTCGTCTTCCAAGTACATCTTCATGAAGGTTTCGAATTGTTTTTGTAGGGACGTATGATCAGCCATAACGCCTGTCTCTGATGCCAGTTTGTTATGAACTTTTGTGCAGGATCTCGTTATGGGACCTTGAAGTGATAAATCCTGCAATTCGGTAATTTCTAGCTTATGTAATTTACGGCCCTGGCGACCTATGATTGAGAATGGTTGAAAGAGAACCTCCGATCTTATGCAAGGCTTGTTGGGAAAATTTTCTGAAAATCTTATTCCTCCAAATTCACGTTCTTAAATACATATAAAAAGAAATCCAAATCCTAATTCAAAAACTTGAAGAGACAAAAAAAACTAATCCTAAGGATAATAATCAAATACTAATTTAAATAAGGGATAACAAAAATCTCTTAAGATAATATCTTTGAAGTTGATCGGTTGCTTTTGAATTTCCCATGCTAGAATCTTTGATAGACAATATATGTGGTCTTGGGCTCTTCAGCTGTCTTGTTTGTTGAGGACTCTTCATTTAGCTGTTGTGTGGGCTTGGGCTCCTTCGTGGGTTGTTGTGGTACATTAACGTTGATGTCCATGACAGACTCCTATGTCCATTCCTTTGTCTCCCTTATTCAGTGGGCTCGCATCAAACTGAGCTCTATTGCGATCCTTGTCAATGTGTTGGAAAAGTCGAGGGGATCCAACCTATATTTGTCCCAGCACTAGCCCCACTTCTGCCGCGATCGACCACACCCCATACAATTCCATTTCCAAACCTTGGGCTAACGTCATGGCTTGATCAATGGTGCGAGGATTGTGCACAAACATTTTTTTGTGAATTTCATTCCTTAAACCACTGAGAAAGTATCCCAAACAGTGTTCCTCCGTCACATTACCAATCTGCGGAATGATCAACTTAAATTGCTCAATGCACCGATCCGTGGATTTTTGGCCTTGCTTTAATGAAGCCACAAGCTCGAACAAATTAGTGTCACACCCACTAAATCTTTTAAGTAATTCCTCCGCAAACCTATCCCAGTTCAAGTTCAAGTTCGAGATTCTGCTATTAGTCCATCGGAACCAATGAACCGCAGTTCGAGATTCTGCTATTACTCCATCGGAACCAATGAGCCACAGGTCCTTGCATGCTGATATGCACCAATTTAAATTTGATTTAATTGGGGGTGCCATGAATCAAGAAATACTGTTCCGCCTTTCCTAACCAACCCAATGGATCTTCTCCATCAAATGTAGGTAACTCAATCTTCCTCAATGCTAACCGCATCTCATTGTTATTATTTCTGTAATCATACTCTCTACCTCCCAACTCGCCGAAATTGATGTTTTTTGAAGCGCTATCCTTCCGCTGGTTTGTATGGTCATGGGTTTGATCATTGTTCATCGCCATTTGATTCCTGAGTAATTGCTCCACCATACCTCGAAGGCCCATACATCTATCTTATATCGGTCAATTTTTTCCATTCGGCTCAGCATCAATGCCACATTTTCCAAAATACCGGACACCTTCTTCTCCACTGCTTCGACTTTAGCTTCCTAACGGGTGTTGGCCATGGGTAATCCGACAGGTTGGACCAATGCTATGTCTTTAGATTTTCGAAAAAGATAACACAAAAAGATCTAGACACTCCAGAAATTATGCTAATGAAATATACTGGAATTACATGAAACTAAAACAATAGAAACAATTCAGAAATATTGCTACTTCACCACATGGTGATATCCCTAGCCAAGTGCTAGTACGATTCACTTTCAAAATAAGAAAATAACCGTCCGCCTAACTGCTTCCATCCCGCTACTTATATTTCCTCCACTCCACATTCTTTTTTCTTGTTTGTCGTTGTACATACAATATAAACCTTGGGCTTTTCCTTATGATTATATCCTGGGCCTAATTTATTTGGGCTCATAACACTTTATAGGCTTGAGGTATCAAAACATCAACAACAACAAGCAAGCCGTTATCCCACAACACTAAGTTAGTCGTCTATATAGATCTTCCTATGTTGTTGTGCTTTATCCTATATCTTCATCTATACTTAAATGAAATTTATCATATTTTATCATTGTTAACCAAGTCTTCTTTGGTCTTCTTTTTCCTAGGTTAATATGTGTGTTTGTCATGGCCTCGCATCTCCTAATTGAGGCACTGCGCTTTGCATCTCCTAATTGAGGCATTTGGCTTTCTGAGGGTTCTCTTGACAGAACTATTTATCTCTACATCATTCATATGACATTGCAGCAATAGGAAACTAAGTTGATGGCGAATTCAATAAAATTAACTTATTCCTAAAATTTCTTTGCTCCTTACACGTCTCCAACCTTTTCTGATACTTTTTTCACTCAAAAATAAGACATTTAATTTGGAGACACTATTTACAGGTACTTCTGAACAATATAAGGAGGAATATGACGTCAAATCCCTTGCTTTGCCTCATACATCCCTTTTAGGTTCATCTGATGTAAGTTTTGCATGAGAAAGCACATCCATTAACAGTTGGAGGTAAGACAAGAGAAGAACAAAAACGCAGTTGGGTAAATTTAAGGGGCAATTCCAGTTTCTAAATATCAAAATTCCATGCCTTCCCATTTTTAGACTAGCGTATGCAAAGGGACTTTTTGAGTGGCAGCACAACTGGAAATCATTTTGCTCCAAATGTGATACATACAGATTTTGTGAAGTGGAAATTACCGAATTGCGCAAAACCAAACAAAAGAAACAACACCACATAACAATAAAATGGAAACAAAAGATATATATACAAGGAAAGATAGTTTACCAGAGATGAAGGTAAAATCCTTCCTGAAGAGAAGTCCATCTTTTCAAAGCCTGCATTTGTGAATTGTGGAAGATGAAAGGGCCATTTCACACTACATCGAACATCAACGCGGACTAAAATTGTGAAAATACTGCAATGCAGGCAATCAAAAGTAAATAAAAAAATGGTGAGGACTTGACCCTCTTGGACTCATCATATGTCACCAGCTGCGATGCAGTCAATGCAGCAGCTCTGGTCATTGCAGGTGCAACGCCCTTCCAAAGAGCTGTCACACCCTCTTCTGAAGCAATTTTCCGCAATTGCTGAACAGGCCCAAGAGCGTTTTTTGCATTATTCTGTAGTCGTACCTAAGAAAAAGCAGGAATAAGTCAAAATTTCCAGAAAATGTAAACAAACCTTTAAATTTCGTACCTTCAGAACTTCCACTGGATTGGTGAGTGCAGTTGCAACAGCGCCAGCGAAACCACCAGAAACAATCTTCACCAAGAGATTGGTGGACTCAAAAGCCAATTCAGAGACATACTTTGATGGTTCGTATAATCCTAAACGGAGACCACCATAAAGAACTGACCTCATTAATGCAGGAGTAAATCCCAGATACAAGGACTTCAGTCCTTCATTCTTGACTACTTGCAGAGAGAATCTTCCCTGCATGCCACCACAAATCAATACAAGTGTTATGGATTCTACTCATACCCCTAGATTATTATGAAACAAGAATTTGAAGAATTTACTTAAGAAAAACAAAAATCATAATTACACACCATGCCAATCAATGGACCTCGCTGACCAACAAGTTGCATTTGCAGCCTAACTTTGAGAACATCTGTATTCCATTATTAGCTTAAATATGCACTTTAAAACAAAGGATAAAAACTCAAGTCTCAAACTAATCTTTCTAATTTGACTAGCCAAGTAGGCAATAACGTGGACAAATCGAATCACATTTTAAAGACTCAACTAGAGTTAGAAGGTTGATAATACTGTGGTATGGGATTTTCTGCCAAAAAAATAAATCAATAAAAGTAAGTTGTTAATAACTAAATAGAACTCGACAGATACCTAACAGTACTTTTCCATACAAATTACAAATAGTAATTCATAATTCTGCATGAGGCATATAATCGAGGTTGATTGATATTTTCAATGTTAACAATATCCAGATAGTGCTGCAAATTTGGTATGCATCATGAAATGAATGAAAATGAAAGATGCCAGCATTCTGAATTCTTGATCTGAAAATTGATTTTGAGTCCCAATATTAACAGTTGACCAGGGATCCGGCAACAATCAGCAGTAGTCCCAATTTTTGTCAACCTGAGCGGATTCAATCTAAACTCCGGTTTAAATTGAAAATAAACATTGCATACAACACAAAGTAAGCTTAACCATAAACAGCATCATGCTTTTTATCAGAATAATATGATTGCAATCTTAAAGAAACCTCAAGCAAAAATAACAAACAAACAAAAAATTCGGATAATATACAGGTAGAAACTGAAAACTACCTAATGGATGAGTAATACCGGTTGCTGCAGCAACGGATATTCCACTAGTACCGAAGTGATACATAGCGTAGGTTGGCGAGACTCCCCATTTTGATCTGCCCCATCCTAAAAAATTTCTTCAATTAAAAAAGGCATAAATCAAAGAACAGAAACAAAACAACGATAAATTGCAAAGTACATATAAAGATCTCATAGATCATCTGTACAAAAGATGGAAAAATGAAATCGATTCTGAATGGAAATGGTTTGTTACCGGAAGAGGAGGCGCCTGCCATTATTATTGAATTGGCAAGGCGAGGCGTGGCGTCTGTTGATGCTGCTATTTCTTTTAGTTTCAAGCTTTTTGCAAGATGAATAATTGGATGAGGACCGTTAAAGAGAAGCGGCGGATTTCTCTGAAAACCGCCGGAGGAAAAAAGCGACGCCATCCATGTAAACGCGCTTTGCTCCCGTTTGTCTATATGATCGCATTTGTCGGGGCAACATTGTCGCTTTTCGGTTTATTTTGGCTGTCCATGGGCTAATGTCATATGGTGTAGTTTCATACATTGAATTGGTATATTCACATCAATATTGATGCAAATATATCATATTTATGTGAACTACCCTATGTAGCATTACCTCATTAGGTAGCCAAGACCAATTTGTCGTTTCTTACAAGATAATTTTCCTGCCTTTGTTTTATCTGGAAATGACCAATTACGTGCACTACTAGAAAATTTGGATTTAGTGATGCTAAAAAGCGTCACAAAATGTTGCTATAATGACGTTTTTTGCTATAGTGACGCTTGCTAAAAGCGTCGCGTAGGTGAATCTTCCAATGGATCATATATGTTATAATGACGCTTTAAAGCGACGCAAATACCACATTTTGCGACGCAATAAGCGTCACGAAATGTAGTATTTTCATCGCTGTAAAGCATCATTATAACATATATGACATATTGACACACCCAATGTGATGCTCGGGTATTAATGGCCTTAATCCCAGTGTGGTAATGATCCTCAATGGATTTTAATTGTGGCAATTATGAATTAATTGCGGTGTTGGAGCACCCGAGAATGTTAAATCGGGTATTTTGGGATCGTTGGATCCAATTGGTGAGATTGTATTCTCATCGGGGTGAAAAACCTTGGGATTGGGTTTTTGGTGAGATCTGGGGTCCGGAGTACTTTGTACTTTGGCTGGTAATGGAAATAGAGATTAAGAGGTATTTATTGAAAACAGATGATTTTAGTGAATCATGATGTATTTGTGGAGGTATTGGTATTTTGGAGCCTTGGTATTTGTGGATGTATTGGTGTTTCGTCATTGCACGAAATATCCTCTCTCTCTCTCTTCTCTCTCCTCTCTCCTCGCTTCCCACCCATTTTCCCCCAAACCTCTCTTTTTCTTCCCTTGAAGAAATGGCCGGAAGCTTGGCTTGGGAATCGGATTTCTTGAAGAAAAGTTGGTAATCTCCTTCCCCTCGCCTTTACCTTCGTTTTGATTGTTGTATTGTTGTTTTTGGTTAAGGTATGTGTTGGGTTTGGATTTGGGAGATTTTTGGTTAAAA
This sequence comes from Haberlea rhodopensis, assembly GCA_907163345.1. NCBI lineage: Eukaryota > Viridiplantae > Streptophyta > Magnoliopsida > Lamiales > Gesneriaceae > Haberlea > Haberlea rhodopensis. The sequence continues at coordinate 398,479 of CAJQUN010000291.1, forward strand.
TCCAAAGTGGAGTTTTTGAAGTTTTTATGGGTTTCAAATGGAGTATTTGAGGTGTTGAAGGTGTATGGGGTGTTGGTTTTGAGTTTGGGTGTGAAAAACACCATTGAAGCTCGAAATTTTCGGAAACCCGCAGGTTGCGATTGATCGCGGCTTAGCGCCGATCGATCGCGACATGTTACTGATTTTGGAAGGTGATGAACAGTCTCGGCGATCGATCGCGAAGATTAGGTGTGATGCCCTGGGATTAATGGTGTTAACCCCGATGTGGTAATAATCCTTAATGGATTTTTTTATTTGTGGCAATTAGGAATTAATTGCGGTTTTGAGACTCATGGGGATTTTAAATCCTGTTTTTAGAGTCGTTGGATCCAGGGGATGAGATTGTATTCTCATCGTGGTAATAACCTTGGAATTTGGTCTTTGGTGGGATTTGGGGTCCAGAGTACTTTGTACTGGGGCTGGCAATGGGAATCGAGGTTAGAGAGATGATTTTTGAAAACAGATGATTTTTGATGAATCATGATGTATTTGTGAAGGTATTGGTATATTGGGTCATTTTTGCTATATATACCAGTTGGACTCGAGATTTCCGTCATTTGGCACGGAATCACTTCTCTCCCTCTCCTCTCCCTCTCTTATCGCCCAACCCCTTCTTTCCCTAACCCTCATCCTTTCTCTTTGGAGAAAAATGACCGGAGGCTCGGTTTAGGAGCCGGATTCTTCGAAGATAAGTTGGTAATCTCCTCCCCTCGCTTTTATCTTCGTTTTGATTGTGTTTTGGTTGGTTTTGGTTGAGTTTTGGGTTTGGGTTGGTTTGGGTGATTTTGGTGAAAATCATAAATCTTTTGGGTTTGTTTTAATTTAAGTTTAACACCCTTGTTGGAGGTTCTTGTGTGTGGATTTGTTGTGGTTTTGAGTTGGGATGTGATTTGTGGAGGTTTTAAGCTTTCAAAAATGGAGATTTTCGAGTTGCAGGGCATGGCGATCGATCGCCCGAAGCAGGTGATCGATCGCATGCGAGCAGTAGGCTTTTCTTTGAGGTAGCGATCGATCGCCGATTTTGAGCGATCGATCACCTCGCGCCAGTAAGGTCTTGCGATCGATCGCTATATCGAGCGATCGATCGCCAAGGGCTAGCGATCGATCGCCCGGTATAACGATCGATTGCCAGCAGGTGAATGCTGGTTTTCTTATTTTTTCGTGGGATTTTGGATTTGCGACTTAAATTGTCGGCTTCCAGGGCAGTGTTCACATTCCAAAGGGAATGCTAGACTTTTAAAATGGTTTGGTTGGAGCCAAGTTAAATTAATGGAACTCTCGGTTGAGTTTTTGGCTATCTTTTAAACGTTTTAAATGGTATATTGTTGGGTATTATGCATGCCTAGCCAGGGGCTTTTATTTTAGTGATCGTCATGGATTGACGATGGGTTTAGAGGTTGTAAACGTGCGTGGGCACGTGATTGCATGCTTATACTTGATTGTGAGTTGTTTATGTGTTTTAGCACATATTCCTCGAGGCATGGAACTCAAGCAAGGTTTGGCTTGGACTACGAAAACTTAAGGTACGTGTAACGTACGAGCATGACCTTAATTATATTATTGCTATTGTTGTGCATGAGATAGATGATTTGTAAGGGTTAGTAGTCGATGCATAATATATGGTGTCTTGCAATAATTGGTTAATGGAAACGGGACTGGTTGTGTTATGTTGATTTGTCTTATGTAATGTATGGTGCCGCTTTGGAGCGAGCAATTGTCGTGATGTGGTCGCTATGGAGCGAACATCGGTAAGTGATGCCGCTACTTTTGAGTGAGCGAGGAAATGTGGCTTTTGACTAGATATCTAGGATATCTGTATTTATTTCCCTATTAATATTGAATTGGATCAGAGATATAGTTAATCAATGTAATGATTAACTGGATATTTGGAATTTGATGATTCTGGTTGTTTTGAGAGCAGGGACAATACAGTGGGATCCCGGATGAGGATGATGCCATCCAGGGAGTATCATTTAAATTCTTAGCAATTACATTGTTGTAATTTACGAATTATATAATTGTGATTTTTGGTTTGGTGGTATTGGTATGCTCACCCCGTGTGGGGGCTGTCTCTGTTGGGGCAGGTGAAACAGGTACAATGATAGCTCTGGAACTCTGATCGAACTATGGATTGGAGGTGATTCCAGGATCGAGGCACCGGAGCTCATGTGGAGCTGGATATTGTGTATGCCCTTTTTATACATTACGTACACATAGGTTTATTCGATGCTCGTGTGTGAGCAATAATTATGTGTATATGTGTTGTATAAAGAGGCATGAGCCTTTCTCTTTTCATTTATGTGTGAGCAATTAACTAGGGAATTGCTAGATGAATTGAGATTGCGATTAGTGTATTACATGGGTGCATGATGTATTAAGTGGTCTTAATCTAGGGAATCAGATATTGCATGGAATGGAATAAATGAAGCAAGAAATTTTATAGGTGGTATTGTGTGCCACGTTTACATATAGTTTCCCTTTACACGTGATTGTATGCACCAAATGCATGGCTTAATGCACTAATTAAGGGTTAAGGGCACGGGGGCCCTTACATTAGGCGATCGATCGCGAGGGTCTTGGCGATCGATCACGAGGTTTGGCAATCAATCGCGGATGACAGTGTTGCGGGCAGTGGACTCGCGCGATCGATCGCGCCTGAAGGGCGATCGATCGCGGCACTGTTTGGTTGGTTGTTTTTTGGAATTTTGGAAAATGTCGGGATTTTGGAAACGGGGTTTAAATAGCCGATTTCCGGGGCAATGTCTACATTCCATTGGGAATACTATACTTTTAAAATGGATTGGTTGGAGCCAAGTTTGATAAAACGAAATTCTCGGTTGAGTTTTTGGGCTATCATTTTAACTTATAAAATGGAATATTTTTGGTATTATGCATGCTTAGTCGGGGGGCTTTTATTTTTGTAATCGTCATGGATGGACGATAGGTTTGGAAGTTCTGAACGTGATTGGGCACGTGATTGCATGCTTATGTTTGATTGTGAGTTAGCACATCATCCATCGGATCGTGTGACTCAGGCGAGGTCGGACTCAAACTACGGAATTATAAGGTACGTATGACGTACGAGCATATCTTTAATATATTATCGCAATTGTGGTGCATGATATAATATAATTGTGTCGAATTGATGGATAACGAAAATGGGATACAATTACATAAAATTGGTCGATAATATGAATTGTATGGTGCCTGTGATATCCTCGAAATAATTAATTGCAATTTGAGCATTAATTGTGTTTATATGATTAATTATGGTGGTAATTAATTATGTGTTGGATTTAATTATCGTGTTGAAATGCTTAGTCACATGGTAGGCGTGACCGGGAATGCATTTCGGGATGCATGTGATGCATGTTGGGTAATTGGGTGTTTTAATGACTTACATGGGTTGGTAGTCATTTATTGGTAAAACATGCATTTATTTGAGATTGTGGAGCATTGTGATGTAATGCTTTTAAAATATCATGTTGGGGTGTATTATACACCATAGTATTATGGAATGCATTTTGTTAGGATCGGTCCGGAGTGTTTAGGGGGGGGGGGGGGGGGTGAATGAACACTCCTTGTAAAAATTAATCCCTTGTGATTTCTTTCGGATTAGTGAAAGGAATCTGTTTCTTAATCAACTCTTGTACAGAACAGACCACTGAAAGTATAAGTGCGGAACGGTCTGTTCTTGTATATGTAAGAGCGGCTCGGTGGCTAGTATGAAAGAACAAGTGCAGAAAGATAATACACAGGATATGTTTCTGGAAGTTCGAAGGTGGTGTAATCCTTCTACGTCTCCCCTTCTTCCAATTAAGGAAGGTGTTAGGATCGGTCCAGAGTGTTTAGGGGGGGGGTGGGTGAATGAACACTCCTTCTAAAAATTAATCCTTCGTGATTTCTTTCGGATTAGTGAAAGAAATCTGTTTCTTAATCAATTCTTGTACAGAACAGACCACTGAAAATATAAGTGCGGAACGGTCTGTTCTTGTATGTAAGAACGGCTCGATGGCTAGTGAGAAAGAACGAGTGCAGAAATAAGATACACAGGATATGTTTCTGGAAATTCGAAGGTGGTGTAATCCTTCTACGTCTCCCCTTCTTCCAATTAAGGAAGGTTTATACTAGAAGACTTTGATTTATACAATCCTGTTGTACAAACCCGATTCAGTCTGGATTTACCTCACTACCAATCTGAAACTCCTAGTCACTCAATCTGCTCAGACACACTTTGTCTGACAGTTACAATATGTTTCTCACTTTCTGATTTTCAACACAGAAAACACAAGATGCGCACAGTGATCCTAAATGATCAAATGTTACAAAGTAAACGTGCTTAAGAATGATTTCAGCTCGAGAGCTTCTGAGTTTGTAAGCTTGTGCTGTTTTTGCTTTCTTGTGTATTTTTCAATTGATCAGCGAGAGTCGGTAGCCAGAGTCAGTAAGTTCTTTTTGTTGCATCCTTTTATAGTTGTATGTACCAACGACATTATTTCCTTAATGTGCAACTTTGACTCTGCTTAAACTCTGAGTAGGCTTCAGTCTTCTTCTTCAGGATACTTGCCGTTCTGGTTCATACTTTCGGCGACTGTCAGGTAAGCTACTCTTTGTCTTCTTACCTTTTATGGCAATCTTCAGTCCTTAGTCCTTTGTAACATTAATTACAACATTAAATGCTACAATAAATAGCCGTTAATGATTCGGACTGAGGAGCCATTATGTATGTATCCTAAGCTGCTCTGATCTGATAAAGATAGAGATCGATCTGAAGCTTCGGTTTAGTCAGTCTGAAATTCATCGATTCGGTCTGATATATAATATGCCTTATCAGCTTGTTCTGTTTTGAACTATTGATCTGGTCAGTCTGATTACCCTCGATCCGGTCTGATATGCTTTGTCATCTTATCAGCTTGATCTGTTTTGGGCGATCGTTCTGGTCAGTCTGATTTCACTCGATCCGGTCTGATATGTTTTGTCATCTTTAAAATCTCATCGATAAGATCCGGAACTAACAAATTCCCCCTTTTTGATGATGACAAAACCTAGCTTCTAAGTCTTTTTAACCAGTCTGATGAGAACTCTGAAGCGAAAACTTTCGGATCGATTACTCTTTCTTTTTGTTCAAAATAAATGAACATTATTAAGTTGGATCGATTAAGCCTTTATTAAGGTTCAAAATAAATGAACAAGGACTTAATAGAAAGAGGATTTTTATTGATCACCAAAAATCCTAAATACAGACAGTCTGAAAATTTTATTTTCTAGAAGACTGAGACGGAGGCGGCCTGAAGTCTTTCTTCTTTTCCTCCTTTTTGTCAGCAGCAATCTCTTGAAGAAAATCAACAACTTGTGCTAGCTGCGCGCTGATAGCGTCGAGACGAACGTCTTGGGCGCGGAGGGAATTGGCAACAGATGCTCTGACTTCAGTGGCTAGTTCAATCTGCTCTTTTCTCAGACTGTTCTTATAAGAGGCTTGTTGAGAAAACAGATCGTTTATGCCTCGCTGAAGGCTTCCGAGGGAGACTGATGATCCCAAAGGAATGGAGGTTGTTAGAGAGTCCAACAATATATTCAATGGTTCATCATCGGGCACAGACGGAGCATTAGTCAATGGCTGCTCCGCGGTCTGGTCTGGTACTTGCTCTGCAGTCTGATCTGGTATTTGCTCTGCAGTCTGATCCGCTGCTGGGTCGGCTGTCTGTTCTGCTGCATCAGAAGGAATAACCTCAACGAAAGGTTCTGCCAGAGTCTTGCTTGCAGAAGGGTGATCCGGGCTGGTGGCTGGAGTGGATATACTGAGCTTCTGTCGTTGAAAACGGATAGCTAAGTGAAGAGCATGAACATCCATCTCGAGTTGAGCAATAACAGCCCCATCATCTCTGGCAGTTGGAGCAATCAGATCAAAATTCTCTTTCTTAGCAGCTAGGATCAGAGTGGCCAGACTGAATCTTTGATTAGCCGTAAATAGCTCTTTGCGCTGCACGGCAAGCCGAACATCATCAGTCTCTGTTCCTTTCAGAACTTCCTCTTCCATCTTCTTCAGTCTGCTCAACTTACCGAAGAATAACTCAATGTGGTTGATAGTCCGGTACTGGACATATTCATCAAAGACCACAATGAGTGCCTTCACCTTCTCATCAACATCCTCCATAGCGATGTCGATTGCTGTCTGCGCTGCAGATTTGGGTTTAGAGGAGAGGGGTTCTGTGATATCCCCGAAATGATTAAGTGTTATTTAGACATTAATCATTGTTGTGAAAATTATGATATTAATTCTTGTGTTGAATTAATAATATTGGGAGATGCATGTGAGGGTGCATGTGTTGTATGTTGGGATTTTTGGGGGTTGTGGCATGATTATTTGGGGTGTGTGTTAATCGTTTTGGTATAGCATGTTTTACTGGGAATTGAAGTATTTTTATTGAGAAAATACTATAAAATATCATGTGAGGATATTTTAATACATCGTGCGAAATACCGGGACCAAAACATAACACATCACATAACCCACCACAAACCACCCCCCTTGACCCATACCCTGCTGCCAGCTGCAGCTTGCCCATACCTCTTCTCTCATCTCCCACTCCACCTTGTCATAACTGAAATCACTCCATTCTCTCCAACTTTTTCGTCCAACATCTGGTAAGGGAAAACAAGAGGAGATCCACCATTTTTCTTGCTTGGAAAGCTTGCAAAAATCGGAGCCAAAAGGGGTGAGAAACCATTTCTGGGTTTGTAAAATATGTTGTTGAACTCATACTTTGTTGGTGTGAAAAATGGCATGTTAGTTTAGGTTTTGTTAAACCTTCGATTCATGTTCATTTATCATGTTTTTATGAAGCTTCCAGTATTTTTCCTTGAGCACATTACATGTTTTATGTGGTAGATTTAAGCATGTAAAGTAAGGTGTTCGAAAATCTGGGTAGATATTTTCCCCTGTTTTCTGGAAATATGTGATCTGGGAGTGATATTGAAGGGGTGGTATTATGCATGTTAGAAGGGTTTTTGAGTGAACCTTCGATGTGAAAATATGCATGGTAGTTTGGTGAAACCCTGGACATTTTTATTCGAGCAAATTGCATGACTTATGTGGTAGATTTCATTGCTTGAAAGTGTGTACTCAAAAATCTGGGCAGGAAGACAATGCCCTGTTTGCAGAAAATGTTAGATGAGTACTGATGTTCATGGGTGATTTTAATGCATGTGGGTTTGTGTTTGGGGTGCAATCTTGATATGAATACACTCAGGGGAATGTGTTCTATTTGCTAGCATGAGTGTTTAAACATTTGGTGTATGTTTTATGCTAGATCGAAGGGTGTAAATATAGGTGTTCGAAAATTCTGGGTTGGTATTTCTCGAACAGAGCATCTCGATCGATCGACATTTCATCTCGATCGATCGAGCGAGGCAGAATCTTGATTTTGATTTTAAGCGTCTTCTCGATCGATCGGGAAGAGGGGCCGATCGATCGAGAGGCCCAGAATGTTGAAAAAAATATAAATTGTTATATTTTGTTAAATTTTGATATTGGATTGTAATGAGACATCTAATATTGTGTTGTACACTGGTGTAGAGCCTTCACAGACGGCTACACAACGCAGGGGATAGAGTCCCACCACACACTACTTTTTGGAAAGGTACGTAAGCGACGTACGGGCATCCCAACGGTAACATGTATTTATATTTGTCTGTGTGACACATGATGAATGCAATGTGATGCATTATGAATTGATACATGTTATTATGCATTGTTGTTGCATATTATGCATTGTTGTTGCATATTGTGATGTGGGATAAAGAGATGTATTCCACGAGTCAGGGCGATCACGGTTAAGGTGTTAATGCTTACGCTTTACCGCTAAAAATGTGGAGCGGGAGGGGGGAGGCTCGCTTGCACATGGAGGCGGGTTTATACCATACTGAGTGAGGATGAGATACCGCTAGTATGAAGAAGCGAGGATGAGATACCGCTTATTTTGAGATTATGAAAGCGAAGAAGCATTAAAATAACTGGTGATGACTGACTAAAGAAAATGAGGAAATGTCATGACATTCATTTGTGAAACCATACATTCATATAATGTGTTATATTATGAATTATGGTACAGGGACAACCAATGGGCATTGTAAATGCGATGGGAATACAGGAAGTGATTTGTATTTTATGATTGTGCATTTACGCCTTATTCTCATATTATGTTGAATATGAATTGTGTTATGCTCATGTGTTGGGGGTTGTCTTTGTAGGTGCTTTTGATGTTGAGAACCAGGGTCAGGGTCGAGAAGCTGAGCTGTAAGGAGAGCTACAAGATTAGCTGCTTGTTGAGAAAATTTTATATAGCTTCTACATGTGGTAGACTAAGACTATAGTGTAGCACATTTTGTAGGAATTTGTGAAATTCCTTTTTGAAACTTTCGCTACTGTACCCCTTAAGCTCAGGACTATCAACATGACTCATTACTCTGATTTATTCATATGAATGTTTAGTTCTCTTAATCGCACCTATTAGTATCTTGAGATCTCGGGGTCTCACATTTAGTGGTATCAGAGCAGTGGTTAGATAACCAGGGAAGAGTGAAGGGTAGCCTTTAGAGACAAGTTGGTTAGGTACTCATTGTTGGGCATGTTATGCATGTGATGCATATTGTTGTATAAGTGATATACTAACATGCTTTTGAATATGATACTCTTGTTATCTAACGGCTTATATTATGAACTGCTTTTGGTATTGTTGTTAACTCTTGTGTTACAGCATGGCTGAGATTAATCCGGAGAACCTCAATGAAGAGGTAGGGTATATGGACAGTAGGAATGCCAGTATTGCTCAGCCGAATCCTTTACCACCACCTGCTGTAGGTGTGGAGCCCAGTGCACAGATATTATTACCTGGGGAGCTCAGTTTAACACAGTTTCTGAATTTCCGTCCACCCATGTTTGAGGGGACCGAGTCTGGAGAAGGGGCCGAAGAATGGCTAGAACGGATAGAGCAGATACTTGTGACTGCGCCTTGTGCACGTTCCGCATGGTTGAGGTTAGCCGAGTTTCAGATGGCGAAGAAGCCTTCTATGTGGTGGAAGACCACGGTGATGGAGCTGAAAGCTCAGGGCATGATAGTAGACTGGACTGTATTCAGGACCCGGTTCCTTAACCGGTATTTTTCTGCTGCTGCCAGACAAGTGAAGGAGGACGAGTTCACGAATTTGAAGTAGGGCAACATGTCAGTTTCAGACTTTGCCTTGCAGTATTCCTCGCTGTTAAGGTATGTTCCCCATATCGCTGTGAGCAGCCATGCCAAGATGAGGCATTTCCTGAAGGGACTGAGGCCAGAACTATTTGACCGGGTTGTCTCCAACAACCCTAGCTCTTTTGATGACGCCCTGACACGGGCAGAGTTAGCAGAGATTGCAGTGGGAGCATACAAGGATGTTGTACCCCCTTCAGTACCATCACAGAGATCTGTTGCTGATAGTTTGAGGCCACGAGGGGATCAGTTCAAGAACCGTGGAGCCTCATCATCTTCCAGATTTAGTGGGAAGAAATCTCAAGGTCAGAAGCAGAGTAGTCGAGGACCTACACAAGGGAGTAAGTCAGGAGGGGACAGGTGTGACCGTTGTGGAGGATTTCACTTGTCACGTGACTGCCGAGGCTGTTATGTTTGTGACAAGGTGGGCCACTTAGCTAGGAACTGCCCCAATCGGGCAAGTCAGGCAGACTCCGGGCCGAATAGGCCAAGATTTGATGCTGGGAGGGCACCGCCGAGACAGCAGTTTGCGCCTAGACCGCAGGGAGGTCAGGCGACAGTACCACCGCAGGGTCAGGTGTATGCACTGACTAGGGAGCAGGCTGAGGCAGCCTCAGAGGAGGTCATTGCTGGTACGTGTCATTTATTTACGTACCCTGCATTTATTTTGGTAGATACAGGTGCTTCTCATTCTTTTGTGTCTGTTGCTTTTGTGGAGAGACACCACTTGTGCTCGTCTCTGTTACCCACGCCTCTCATGGTCTCGACACCCACGGGGAAGCATGTGATTCCGAATCGGCTGTTGTCTGATTGCCTCATTTATTTTGAGGGCAATGATCTGAGGGCTGATCTGATTCAGTTAGAAATGGCAGACTTTGACTGTATTATCGGCATTGATGTGTTGAGCAGATACCGAGCTGTGGTAGACTGCCGGCAGAGGATTGTACGTTTTCTGTCTGATCAGGGGTCCCAGTGGACTTTTTATGGGGACGGCTCTCGTCCAAGGATTCCAGTGATATCAGCGGTGAAGATGTCGCGGTTATTGGAACACGGCCACACAGGTTACATCATTTATGCTGTGGACGTATCTGAGGAAAAAGAAGTGAGAGCTGAGGACATTCCGGTTGTGGCGGAGTTTATTGATGTGTTCCCAGATGAGATTCCGGGATTTCCGCCTGTCAGGGATGTAGAGTTTGCTATTGAGCTGCTGTCGGGGACATCAGCTATTTCTCGTGCCCCATACAGGATGGCACCGGCAGAGTTGAGGGAGCTAAAGGTACAGTTACAGGAGCTCCTTGACAAGGGATACATTCGCCCTAGTGTATCGCCTTGGGGCGCACCAGTCTTGTTCGTGAAAAAGAAGGATGGATCAATGCGTCTGTGCATTGACTACAGGCAACTGAACAAGGCCACAGTGAAGAACAGATATCCACTTCCGAGGATTGATGATCTGTTCGACCAGCTTCAGGGTACGGAGGTGTACTCTAAGATAGACTTGAGGTCAGGCTATCATCAGGTGCGGGTTAGAGCTGGTGATGTTCAAAAGACGGCTTTTAGAACTCGATACGGACACTATGAGTTCTTGGTGATGCCTTTCGGTGTAACAAATGCACCTGCAGTTTTTATGAGCCTGATGAACAGAGAATTTCAGGAGTACCTCGATCAGTTTGTGATCGTATTCATTGATGACATCCTCGTCTATTCAAGGAGTGAGGAGGATCATGCCAATCATCTGAGGATAGTGCTCCAGATCCTCAGAGATCATCAGTTGTACGCCAAACTCAGCAAGTGTGAGTTTTGGCTGAGCAGTGTTGCATTCTTGGGCCATATTATATCACGAGAAGGGATATCAGTAGACCCGAGGAAGATAGAGGCAGTTATGGATTGGTCTACCCCTACTTCAGTCAGTGAGATTCGGAGTTTTCTTGGGTTGGCTGGCTATTATCGACGTTTCGTCGAGGGTTTCTCAAAGATCGCCAAATCACTTACACAGCTGACTCAGAAGGGAGTCTCTTTTTGTTGGTCAGAGGCTTGTGAGCAGAGTTTCCGGGAATTGAAACACAGACTGACTACTGCACCAGTTCTTGTGATTCCCAAGGAGAACAAAGGATTTGTTCTTTATACCGACGCATCGCTACAGGGCTTAGGATGCGTACTGATGCAGGACAGACATGTAGTGGCTTATGCTTCGAGACAGTTGAAGCCACATGAGACGAGGTATCCAGTCCATGATCTGGAATTGGCAGCTATAGTTTTCGCCTTAAAGATATGGCGACACTACTTATACGGTACCTCATTCACCATCTTCACTGATCACAAGAGCCTGAAGTTCTTGTTTACACAGGCTGAGCTGAATATGAGGCAGAGAAGATGGATGGATCTGCTGAAGGATTATGATTGTGAAATCCTATACCATCCCGGGAAAGCGAATTTGACAGCCGACGCTTTGAGTCGGAAGGTGAGGAGCACAGCAGAGGATGCTATGTGTCTATCAGCTATGTTGGGCTCCTACTGCCATTTGGGATTTGATTATGATGTATCTTCTTCACCAGTACAGGTTTTGACCTTACTAGCTGAGCCGGTTATTTATGATCACATCAGGAAGGCTCAGGGGACCGATGCAGAGATTCAGAGATGGATGTCAGTGGTCCATTCAGATCAGCCATCGAGATTCAGAGTGGCTGGGGACGGTTCTTTGAGACTTGGCGACAGATGGGTGGTTCCAGATACACCCGAGTTGCGCCAGGGTATCTTACAGCGAGCTCATTGCAGCAGGATGAGTGTTCACCCAGGCGGGAAGAAGATGTATAAGGATCTACGCAACCAGTTCTGGTGGAGGCGTATGAAACAAGATGTCACCTCATTTGTCAAGCGCTGTTTGATTTGTCAGCAGGTGAAGGCTGAGAGGCAGAGGCCGGGAGGTGAACTAAGGAGTTTGGAGATACCCGAGTGGAAGTGGCAACACGTGTCTATGGATTTCGTGACCCACTTACCGAGGACTGTTTCGGGTTTTGATGCCATCTGGGTAGTCGTGGACAGATTGACCAAAGTGGCTCATTTCATTCCTTACTGTATGACATATACGCACTTGAGGATGGCGCAGTTATATGTCAGAGATATAGTGAGACTAGACGGGATTCCTGTTTCGATAGTGTCTGATCGAGATCCGCGGTTCACATCTCACTTCTGGGAGGGTTTGCAGACAGCTCTAGGTACAGAGTTGAGGCTGAGCACAGCCTATCACCCTCAGACGGACGGACAGACCGAGCGTACGATACAGACGCTCGAGGATATGTTGAGAGCTTGTGTGCTAGAATTCGACATATCATGGCAGGACTTGATAGCCTTGGTGGAGTTCTCTTACAACAACAGCTACCAGGCAAGTATACAGATGGCTCCTTTTGAGGCCCTCTATGGTAGGCGTTGTAGGTCACCCTTGTGTTGGGATGACTTGGACCGTAAGTCGGTTGGAGGACCAGAGTTGGTTCAGGAAATGGAAGAGAAAGTTAAGGTTATCAGACGAAAGATGAAGGCAGCTCAGGATAGACAGGCAGCATATGCCAATCAGCGGCGGAGACCGTTGGAGTTTCAGTTGGGCGACAGAGTTTTTCTGAAGATCTCACCCTTCAGGGGTGTGGTACGGTTTGGTATGCGGGGGAAGTTGTCTCCTAGATACGTGGGGCCGTATGAGATCTTACAGCGTGTTGGTACTCTGGCGTACCGTTTAGCTTTACCGCCTTCTCTGTCTGGTATACACGATGTATTTCATGTGTCTATGCTGAGGAAGTATGAGCCGGATCCTTCACATGTATTACAGCCTTCTGAGATTCAGATTGAGTCCGATGTTTCCTATGTGGAGCGACCTATCAGGATTTTGGATAGGGCAGATCGCAGACTGAGAAACACGGTTATTCCTATGGTCAAAGTTCAGTGGGATCGTAGGGGTGTCGAGGAGGCCACGTGGGAGACGGAGCGACACATGGTGCAGCACTACCCAGAGCTGTTTTCTGGTATGCGTTTATGTATTGTTTTATTTACATTGGGTAAGTGCATACTGATTTCGAGGGCGAAATCTTATAAGTAGGGGAGTATTGTGATATCCCCGAAATGATTAAGTGTTATTTAGACATTAATCATTGTTGTGAAAATTATGATATTAATTCTTGTGTTGAATTAATAATATTGGGAGATGCATGTGAGGGTGCATGTGTTGTATGTTGGGATTTTTGGGGGTTGTGGCATGATTATTTGGGGTGTGTGTTAATCGTTTTGGTATAGCATGTTTTACTGGGAATTGAAGTATTTTTATTGAGAAAATACTATAAAATATCATGTGAGGATATTTTAATACATCGTGCGAAATACCGGGACCAAAACATAACACATCACATAACCCACCACAAACCACCCCCTTGACCCATACCCTGCTGCCAGCTGCAGCTTGCCCATACCTCTTCTCTCATCTCCCACTCCACCTTGTCATAACTGAAATCACTCCATTCTCTCCAACTTTTTCGTCCAACATCTGGTAAGGGAAAACAAGAGGAGATCCACCATTTTTCTTGCTTGGAAAGCTTGCAAAAATCGGAGCCAAAAGGGGTGAGAAACCATTTCTGGGTTTGTAAAATATGTTGTTGAACTCATACTTTGTTGGTGTGAAAAATGGCATGTTAGTTTAGGTTTTGTTAAACCTTCGATTCATGTTCATTTATCATGTTTTTATGAAGCTTCCAGTATTTTTCCTTGAGCACATTACATGATTTATGTGGTAGATTTAAGCATGTAAAGTAAGGTGTTCGAAAATCTGGGTAGATATTTTCCCCTGTTTTCTGGAAATATGTGATCTGGGAGTGATATTGAAGGGGTGGTATTATGCATGTTAGAAGGGTTTTTGAGTGAACCTTCGATGTGAAAATATGCATGGTAGTTTGGTGAAACCCTGGACATTTTTATTCGAGCAAATTGCATGACTTATGTGGTAGATTTCATTGCTTGAAAGTGTGTACTCAAAAATCTGGGCAGGAAGACAATGCCCTGTTTTCAGAAAATGTTAGATGAGTACTGATGTTCATGGGTGATTTTAATGCATGTGGGTTTGTGTTTGGGTGCAATCTTGATATGAATACACTCAGGGGAATGTGTTCTATTTGCTAGCATGAGTGTTTAAACATTTGGTGTATGTTTTATGCTAGATCGAAGGGTGTAAATATAGGTGTTCGAAAATTCTGGGTTGGTATTTCTCGAACAGAGCATCTCGATCGATCGACATTTCATCTCGATCGATCGAGCGAGGCAGAATCTTGATTTTGATTTTAAGCGTCTTCTCGATCGATCGGGAAGAGGGGCCGATCGATCGAGAGGCCCAGAATGTTGAAAAAAATATAAATTGTTATATTTTGTTAAATTTTGATATTGGATTGTAATGAGACATCTAATATTGTGTTGTACACTGGTGTAGAGCCTTCACAGACGGCTACACAACGCAGGGGATAGAGTCCCACCACACACTACTTTTTGGAAAGGTACGTAAGCGACGTACGGGCATCCCAACGGTAACATGTATTTATATTTGTCTGTGTGACACATGATGAATGCAATGTGATGCATTATGAATTGATACATGTTATTATGCATTGTTGTTGCATATTATGCATTGTTGTTGCATATTGTGATGTGGGATAAAGAGATGTATTCCACGAGTCAGGGCGATCACGGTTAAGGTGTTAATGCTTACGCTTTACCGCTAAAAATGTGGAGCGGGAGGGGGGAGGCTCGCTTGCACATGGAGGCGGGTTTATACCATACTGAGCGAGGATGAGATACCGCTAGTATGAAGAAGCGAGGATGAGATACCGCTTATTTTGAGATTATGAAAGCGAAGAAGCATTAAAATAACTGGTGATGACTGACTAAAGAAAATGAGGAAATGTCATGACATTCATTTGTGAAACCATACATTCATATAATGTGTTATATTATGAATTATGGTACAGGGACAACCAATGGGCATTGTAAATGCGATGGGAATACAGGAAGTGATTTGTATTTTATGATTGTGCATTTACGCCTTATTCTCATATTATGTTGAATATGAATTGTGTTATGCTCATGTGTTGGGGGTTGTCTTTGTAGGTGCTTTTGATGTTGAGAACCAGGGTCAGGGTCGAGAAGCTGAGCTGTAAGGAGAGCTACAGGATTAGCTGCTTGTTGAGAAAATTTTATATAACTTCTACATGTGGTAGACTAAGACTATAGTGTAGCACATTTTGTAGGAATTTGTGAAATTCCTTTTTGAAACTTTCGCTACTGTACCCCTTAAGCTCAGGACTATCAACATGACTCATTACTCTGATTTATTCATATGAATGTTTAGTTCTCTTAATCGCACCTATTAGTATCTTGAGATCTCGGGGTCTCACAGGTTCGGAGAGAATGGCTTTTCCCTTGCCGGTGGAGGAAGGAGACTTGATCCCTGATTGGGTATAATCTCCCAACTCAGTGATGACTATTCCTTTGACTGTGGGAATGGCAGAGGGAAGTCGAACAGTGACTTTGGTGCAAGGGTTGAAGCTTGTGAAGGTTGGATGGAAGGTTGGGGTGCAGGGGTGGCTTTAGCTGGAGGCAATATGGGTAAGGCTTTGATGGGTAATGTTTTGCTGGGCTTGGTAATCTGGGTTATTGGCTTTTGGGAAGTGGCTTGGTTGGTGGCGAGGGAGCAGACTAAGTTTCTTCCGAATCAGTCTGGATGGTCAGTTTGCGCTTGACGCGAGGTTTGCGAGCAACAGCTTGTTCTTCGCCCTTCTCAATCTTGACTACAGCTAAAGTAGCAGGAGTAGGCGGAACACTCTTGGACTTCAGCAATGCAAGTCCTTTGGAGTTGAGAATCTTGAAAGGACTGAGAGCGGACTGCTTTCCCAGCTCGATGTCCAAAGACTCCAGTAGCTTGCTGAGAGGAACAGCAAAGCATACAGCTTGCTTAGATGCAATCACCGTTTCCATCAGAACTCCAAACAGAATCACGGACCAGTTCATCTTCTGTCCGGATATTATAGCCGCCATAGCCCTGAACTTCTCTGCGGTTACAGCGTCAAAACTTCCTGCCTTGCCCAAAATAGGCTTACCCACTATTTCGCACAGAAAGAGCATTTCCTTCTTCTTAAACGATGGTTGCAGGCGGTGGCCAAGAATAGATATCTTCCCTTGAAGATCTGAGAGTGACGCTTGAGGAATCTGGCCAAATTCCGTCAGTCCGGAATTGGGGAGGCCAAAGGTCTTGGCCAGCGTCATCCGCGATATCTCAGAGGATTTGCCCTTGACAGTAGTGGATATAGATGTCTTCTGGGAGACGGCATTGGCGAATAGTTCGCGGATTTCTGATTCATAAACAACGGTGC
This sequence comes from Haberlea rhodopensis, assembly GCA_907163345.1. Lineage (NCBI taxonomy): Eukaryota > Viridiplantae > Streptophyta > Magnoliopsida > Lamiales > Gesneriaceae > Haberlea > Haberlea rhodopensis. The sequence continues at coordinate 415,157 of CAJQUN010000291.1, forward strand.
CGCACTCCAGAAAGTTCCTTAAGCCAGATGATTCCAAAGCTCTGAAGATGGACACCATCTCTGCATCTTCTGCCCTGTAAATATCATTAAACTCAACGGAGAGGGAGTTATGAGTGATGGTAGCCATTGGAATGAATTTAAACGAATGCGAAGATTTAGGAGAGTGAGAGAATAAGCAAACAGATAGCGGTAATTTGTAAAAAGTGAAATAAAATGAAATGTTCAGCCCGCTAAATAGGAGAGAGAAGACACGTGTCTTTATCTCGATGACTGATGAGAAGAAATTCAAAAATAAACGGTCAGGATAACAGATAGTTAAGGCGGTTAAAATGCGATCAGTCCGGGTTGTTTTTGTACAAAAGATGTATTGACCAAACAGATCATGGGATAACATCAGATTGACATAGATCGGTCTGAAAGTTCAGACCGGTCTGTGTCTCTCTGAGCATTGTATTATCAATCTGTGGTAACAAAAATCTTTAAGTGCGAAAGTAAGAGAACATCTAAACTATTAAGATAAGTCAATTAAACCAAGAATTTGACGAAAATAATTAAACTTAGCCTCTGGAAGCGGTTTGGTGAAGATGTCTGCTGCTTGCTGCTCTGTTGAGATGTGCTCGATCCGAATTTCCTTTCTGCCAACATGATCTCGAATAAAATGATGGCGTATATCAACATGCTTTGTTCGAGGGTGCAAAACTGGATTATACGTTATAGCGATTGCACTTGTGTTGTCGCAAAATATCGGAGAGTCAACAGCTTGGATGCCATAGTCTTTGAGCTGGTGTTGAATCCAGAGCATTTGAGCGCAACAGCTTCCAGCGGCGAGATACTCTGCTTCAGCTGTAGATGTGGCAGTCGATGTCTGCTTTTTACTGAACCAAGAGATCAATCTTTCACCTAGAAATTGACATGTTCCACTGGTGCTTTTACGATCAATCTTACACCCAGCGTAGTCTGCGTCGGAATATCCGATAGCTGAAGTTCGAATCTTTGGAGTACCAAAGACCAACGTTCTGAGATCCTTTTAAGTATTTCAGAATACGCTTGGCAGCAATAAAATGTGATTGCTTTGGTTCTGACTGAAATCTGGCGCACATACAGACTGAGAACATAATATCAGGCCGGCTCGCTGTAAGATACAATAGCGATCCGATTAGTCCTCTATACATGGTTACTTCAACTGCTGTTCCCCCTTCATCTTTGTCTAACTTGATTGTTGGACTCATAGGAGTTGATGCAGTTGAGCATGTTTCCATTCCAAATCTCTTGAGGAGCTCTTTGGTATACTTGGTCTGATTTATGAAAATACCATTGTTGAGCTGTTTTACTTGGAGACCCAAAAAGAATGAAAGTTCTCCCATCATGCTCATCTCAAACTGTCCCTGCATTAACTTAGAAAATTTCTCGCACAATTTGGGGTTAGTTGACCCAAAGATTATGTCATCAACGTAAATCTAAACTAATAGGGTATGTCCCCCCTTAATAAATCTAAAGAGAGTTTTATCTACTGAGTCAATCTGAAAATCATGGTTCAGTAGAAATTGAGATAGAGTGTCATACCAGGCTCTTGGAGCTTGTTTCAGACCATACACTGCTTTATTCAGTAGATACACATGATTGGGATGCAAATGGTCCTGAAATCCAGGTGGTTGCTCAATGTAGACTTCTTCCTGAAGCTTTCCATTAAGAAAAGCGCTCTTAACGTCCATCTGATATACTTTGAAGTCTTTAAAGGCAGCGTATGCAAGAAAGATTCGGATGGCTTCAAGTCTGGCGACTGGTGCAAATGATTCATCGAAGTCGATTCCTTCTTCTTGTCTGAATCCTTGTGCCACCAGTCTGGCTTTGTTTCTAACCACAGTTCCATCTGCGTCCAGCTTATTTCTGAAAACCCATCTGGTTCCAATAACAGGCAGATCGCTTGGTCTGGGGGTTAGACTCCAAACTTGATTTTGTTCAAATTGATTAAGCTCTTCTTGCATTGCCTTAATCCAGTTGAAATCAGTCAGAGCTTCATCGATCTTCTTAGGTTCCAGAGTTGAGATGAAAGCAGCATGTGTGAATTCATCCATCATCTGTCCTCTGGTTCTGATCGGTGCAGAGGGACTACCAATCACTAGATTAGGTGGATGCTTCTTAGTCCATCGATAGCTTGACTCTGGATTGTCTGGTCCGGTCGGATGTGTAGTAGCAGCATGATCAGCATCTGCTTTAACATTTGAGTGAAGAACATCCGGATCAGCTCGATCTGAAGAAGCTTCAATGCCTTGATCCGGTCTGTCTGGTACTTCTGGTTCTGGTGGATTGTCTCTTGACCTGTTAGCTACAATCTCATCATCACTGTTAGCTTCGAGATGGATATTTTCCATCTGATTTTGAATTGATTCTTTGTTGCCCTCAACACATAAAGATTCATCAAAAACTACATGAACAGATTCTTCTACAGTTAAGGTTCGATTATTAAAAATTCGATAAGCTTTGCTAGTTGATGAATATCCTAAAAATATTACATTATCTAACTTAGCTTCAAATGCTGTAAGATGATTCTTACCATTGTTGTGAACGAAGCATTTACAGCCAAAAACATGAAGGTGAGAAATAGACGGTCTGTTACCAGTCCATATTTCATAAGGGGTGAGATTCAGCTTCTTGTTAATCATAGACCGATTTTGAGTGTAGCAAGCAGTGTTTACAGCTTCTGCCCAGAACTTTTGCGAAATTCCAGAATCAGCAAGCATTGTTCTTGCTGCTTCCTTGAGCGTTCTGTTTCTTCGTTCTGCAACTCCATTCTGTTGAGGAGTTCGAGCGGCTGAAAACTCATGCTTGATTCCATGATCTTCTAGAAAGGATTCAAGATTCTGATTTGAAAACTCAGTGCCTTTGTCACTACGAATCCTGTCTATGCTGGATGATTTCTCGTTCTGAGTGCGTTTCAGCAGCTTGATCAACTTCGGACCGGTCTGATCTTTACTGCTCAAAAATATAGTCCATGTAAAGCGTGAGTAATCATCAATAACAACAAGAGTATACCGCATTCCCCCTAAACTTGTTATTGGTATAGGACCAAACAAGTCCATATGCAATAATTCTAAACAGCGGGAGGAGGATTTGGCATTCTTGTTTTTGAAGGATGATCTGATCTGTTTGCCCATTTGGCAAGCTTCGCAGATCTTATCCTTAGCAAAATCGATCTTGGGCAGACCGATAACTAAATCATGTTTACACAGGCTGGAAATGGTCTTAAAGTTTATATGATTCAAACGCTTATGCCACAGCCAATGTTTATTATCATTGTTAGCGATGAAGCAAGTAGGATTATCAGGTTGAGCATGATTTCAGTTAATCTTATATGTATTTTCATTCCTGATTCCTACGAGCATGGTTATACCGTCTGATGATTTAACAGTGCACGTGTGTTTATGAAATTCTACAGCATAACCATTATCACAGAGTTGACTTATACTGATCAGATTATAGCACAGATTTTCAACTAACAGCACATCATTGATAATAATGTTACCATGGACAATCTTACCCTTGCCCACGGTCTTACCCTTTGAGTTATCTCCGAAGATGATCTTGGGTCCAGTACATTCTGTGACTTCAGACAGCAGCTCGATGTTTCCAGTCATGTGACGGGAACACCCATTGTCCAAATACCAGTCTGATGCGAGCTTCTTCGGTACCTGTCATCAAATATAATTATTGTTGGTACCCAATCCTATTTGGGTCCAGAACGGATTAGCCCTTTGGGAACCCACACCTGTATCAGCTTCAATGGCTTGTGTGTGTAAGGTGTGCTGTGTGCTGGTCTGTTTTGATGTTGTGTGTGATAATGTGTGCGCTGTGAAAACCTTTGATTCTCGTTGGGTAGTCTATATCTTCGTTGAATCGGTTTTGAATTATAGTAATTGTATTGTCTTCCTTGCCTTCGATCTTGCACCTTTGGATTTGGTCTGATAGACGCAAATCTTGCTAGTGCCTTTTCTTTGGCTTGGTCAACATAACCAATTCCTTTTCTCAGATTTTGATTCGCGTAAGAGACTCCTGTTTGAATCTTAGGTACTTCAGTCTCATATACTGTGCTGGATTTAACAAATGTCATTTGTTTGACTTGATTCTTTACCAGCAACATCTCAGATTCATCTTTGGTGCATTCTTTGGTGTCAAAGCCTATGCCGGTGAAATCACCGACGTTTCTTTGAACCTCTTGTAACTCTTCCAAGGATGTTCTGGATTTTGTCCATGTTTTGAATATATGAGAGAGGTTAGCATTTTGTGTGCTTCTTATTTTCTTCATGGAGCTGATCATAAGAGATTTTCAGCTTATTCAGCTCGATCTGGAGGTTGTTGCACTCACCCTGCTCAGAGCAGCTTGGTTTGTTGTGCTCATCCATTTGATCACTGACTTTAGCTTTATTCTTCTCAAATGATTCAGCTAAGATCCTATAATCATTAGCCATGTCTTGCAGTGCAGACATGAGCTCTTCTCGTGTAAATTCATTTGAGTCAAGATCATATACCTCGTCTGTCTGACTCATCTCTTCGTCTGCCACGAGACATTGAATATCTTCTTCGCTTTCGCTGGAAGAATATTCAGAGCTTTCCGAGTCTGAGTCTGTCTGAGCCCATTTGCTGTTTCCTTCTTCAGCTACTAGGACTTTTTGGGATTTTCCATGATTCTTGCGGTCTTTGTAGTGCTTCTTCTTCCTATCATCACGATGCTTTTCTTTCCGTTCTTCTTTCTTCGGTCTGGTGCAATCTGCAATAAAATGTCCGGTCTTACCACAATTGTAGCAAGCCTGATCGTTAACAGTATCATCTTTTCTTGATTTATAATGATGAGAGGGTTTGAAGTTCCTCTTATTCTTAGACATGAATTTACCGAATTTCTTGATAAATAATGACATAGCATCGTTACTTATCTGTTCAACGGATCGGTCTGATGTTGAAGCGATCTGGTCTGGAATGGCTGCCAGGGCCTTGTTTGGTTGAGAGATGAATGGCTCTGCTTCACCTCTGCTTATCAGTTCAAACTCATAGGCCTTAAGATCTGCAAACAGATCATGAAGTTCAACCTTGTTGAGATCTTTTGATTCCCTCATGGCAATGGTCTTAACATCCCATTCCTTTGGCAGAGCTCTCATAACTTTCAGAGCGATCTCTCTGTTAGAATATTCCTTCCCCAGACCATTCAGTTCATTTATGATGCCAGTGACTCTTTCATCAAACTCATTTAGAGTTTCTCCACTTTTCATCTTTATGCCCTCAAATCTTTGAAGAGCAACAGTCAGCTTATTTTCTTTGGTCTGGTCGTTGCCTTCACATAGCTGTGCTATCTTCTCCCAAATTTCTTTGGCAGTAGAGCACATTTTGATTTTGCTCAACATGTTCTTGTCCAATGTCTTGAACAAGATGTCTTTGGCCACATTATCGAGATTTGCTTTCTTTCTTTCCTCATTCGTCCAGAGGGATCTGTCCTTTTCTACCATTTGTGGTTCTCCACCAGTAATGGCGACTGCTGTATTTATTTTTAGAATCTTCATTGGTCCATCAGTGATGACGAACCACATATCGTCATCCTGAGCTGCTAGATGAGCTTGCATTCTGATTCTCCAGTCATCATAGTCTTCTTTTGAGAACATAGGGATTTTGTTGAATGATGCCATCAGCGCGAGTGATTTTGCTGATTAAGATGACCGGCTCTGATACCACTTGTTAGGATCGGTCCGGAGTGTTTAGAGGGGGGGGGGGGGGGGGGGGGTGAATGAACACTCCTTCTAAAAATTAATCCTTCGTGATTTCTTTCGGATTAGTGAAAGAAATCTGTTTCTTAATCAATTCTTGTACAGAACAGACCACTGAAAATATAAGTGCGGAACGGTCTGTTCTTGTATGTAAGAACGGCTCGATGGCTAGTGAGAAAGAACGAGTGCAGAAATAAGATACACAGGATATGTTTCTGGAAGTTCGAAGGTGGTGTAATCCTTCTACGTCTCCCCTTCTTCCAATTAAGGAAGGTTTATACTAGAAGACTTTGATTTATACAATCCTGTTGTACAAACCCGATTCAGACTGGATTTACCTCACTACCAATCTGAAACTCCTAGTCACTCAATCTGCTCAGACACACTTTGTCTGACAGTTACAATATGTTTCTCACTTTCTGATTTTCAACACAGAAAACACAAGATGCACACAGTGATCCTAAATGATCAAATGTTACAAAGTAAACGTGCATAAGAATGATTTCAGCTCGAGAGCTTCTGAGCTTGTAAGCTTGTGCTGTTTTTGCTTTCTTGTGTATTTTTCAATTGATCAGCGAGAGTCGGTAGCCAGAGTCAGTAAGTTCTTTTTGTTGCATCCTTTTATAGTTGACATTATTTCCTTTAATGTGCAACTTTGACTCTGCTTAAACTCTGAGTAGGCTTCAGTCTTCTTCTTCAGGATACTTGCCGTTCTGGTTCATACTTTCGGCGACTGTCAGGTAAGCTACTCTTTGTCTTCTTACCTTTTATGGCAATCTTCAGTCCTTAGTCCTTTGTAGCATTAATTACAACATTAAATGCTACAATAAATAGCCGTTAATGATTCGGACTGAGGAGCCATTCTGTATGTATCCTAAGCTGCTCTGATCTGATAAAGATAGAGATCGATCTGAAGCTTCAGTTTAGTCAGTCTGAAATTCATCGATCCGGTCTGATATATAATATGCCTTTTTAGCTTGTTCTGTTTTGAACTATTGATCTGGTCAGTCTGATTACCCTCGATCCGGTCTGATATGCTTTGTCATCTTATCAGCTTGATCTGTTTTGGGCGATCGTTCTGGTCAGTCTGATTTCACTCGATCCGGTCTGATATGTTTTGTCATCTTTAAAATCTCATCGATAAGATCCGGAACTAACAGAAGGTTTATACTAGATGACTTTGATTTATACAATCCTGTTGTACAAACCCGATTCAGGCTGGATTTACCTCACTACCAGTCTGAAACTCCTAGTCACTCGATCTGCTCAGACACACTCTGTCTGACAGTTACAATATGTTTCTCACTTCTATTTTTCAACACAGAATACACAAGATGCGCACAGTGATCCTAAATGATCAAATATTACAAAGTAATCGTGCTTAAGAATAATTTCAGCTCGAGAGCTTCTGAGCTTGTAAGCTTGTGTTGTTTTGCTTTCTTGTGTGTTTTTCAATTGATCAGCGAGAGTCTCGTATATTCCTTTTGTTGCATCCTTTTATAGTTTTAAGTACCAACGACATTATTTCCCTTAATGTGCAACTTTGACTCTGCTTGAGCTCTGAGAAAGCTACAGTCTTCTTCTTCAGGATACTTGCCGTTCTGGTTCATACTTTCGGCGACTGTCAGATAGGCTCTTCTTTGTCTTCTTACCTTTTATGGCAATCTCCAGTCTTTGGTCCTTTGTAGCATTAATTACGACATTAAATGCTACAATAAATAGCCGTTAATGATTCAGACTGAGGAGCCATTCTTTATGTATCCTTGACTGCTTTGATCTGATAAAGATTGAGATCGATCTGAAGCATCGATATAGTCAGTCTGAAATCCATCGATCCGGTCTGATATGCTTTGTCATCTTATCAGCTTGATCTGTTTTGGGCGATCGATCTGGTCAGTCTGATTTCACTAGATCCGGTCTGAAATGTTTTGTCATCTTTAAAATCTCATCGATAAGGTCCTGAACTAACAAATTCCCCCTTTTTGATGATGACAAAACCTAGCTTCTAAGTCTGTTTAACCAGTCTGATAAGAACTCTGAAGCGAAAACTTTCGGATCGATTACTTCTTCTTTGTTCAAAATAAATGAACATTATTAAGTTGGATCGATTAAGCCTTTATTAAAGTTTAAAATAAATGAACAAGGACTTAATAAAGAAAGATTTTTATTGATAAAAAATCTCGCATACAGTCAGTCTAAAAATTTAATCAACGACACTGCTATTTTCTTGAAGTTTGAGGCAGCTTGAAGTCTTTCTTCTTTTCCCCCTTTTTGTCAGCAGCAATCTCTTGAAGAAAATCAACAACTTGTGCTAGCTGCGCGCTGATAGCGTCAAGACGAATGTCTTGAGCGCGGAGGGAATTGGCAACAGATGCTCGGACTTCAGTGGCCTGCTTGATCTGCTCTTTTCTCAGGCTGTTCTTATAAGTGGCTTGCTGAGAAAACAGATCATTCAGTCCTCGCTGAAGGCTGCTTATACTGGCTGTCATCTTTTCTTTGAATGAATCAAAGTCCAAAGCTGTAAGCCTCTGACCTTGATGAACTTCTAGAACACGTTGAGAGAGTGACATGCAGTTGTCAGAGAAATGCTGGAGAGTCCGTGCCAGTGATGGAGGTGCATCAGATAGCCGGCTGGGAGAGTGATCTGCTGATGACAGTGCAGGTCATCTTCTTCAGCAATCGGCATAATGGAAGATATGGCAGCCTGATGACTTTCGGATCGGATCAGGGTGACCAAATCCGAAGAAAATTCTTGAATGAAGGCCAGATCTTCATCTGATTGTCCCGGAGGAGTGCTGGGACTGAGAGGCTCCTCAATTTGTAAAGCTGCAACAACTGTAGACACCACTAAATCCAGATCGACGAAGTCTGGTGCGTCAATTGTTGCAAGTGCTGCGGTGGGATTGATTTGTGCACGGGAGGCTGATGACCCCAAAGGAATAGACGTTGTTGGAGAGTCCAACAACACATTCAATGGTTCATCATCTGTAGCAGACGGAGCATCAGGCAATGGCTGCGCCGCTGTCTGATCTGCTGGCTGATCTGTTACGAGCTCTGCAGTCTGAGCTGCTGCTTGATCTGCAGTCTGAGCTACGGCTGGTTCTGCAGGCTGCGGTGCTGGCTGATCTTCAGTCTGGTCTGCTGCCCCAGAGGTAATAACCTCAACGAAAGGTTCTGCCAGAGATTTGCTTGCAGAAGGATGATCCGGGCTGGTTGCTGGAGTGGATACACTGATCTTCTGTCGTTGAAAACGGACAGCTAAGTGAAGAGCATGAACATCCATCTCTAATTGAGCAATAACAGCCCCATCATCTCTGGCAGTTGGAGCATTCAGATCGAAGTTCTCTTTCTTAGCAGCTAGGAGCATAGTGGCCAGTCTGAATCTTTGAATTGCCGTAAATAGCTCTTTGCGCTGCACGGCAAGCCGAACATCATCGGTCTCTGTTCCTTTCAGAACTTCCTCTTCCATTTCTTCAGTCTGCTCAACTTTCCGAAGAACATCTCAATGTGGTTGATAGTCCGGTACTGGACGTATTCATCAAAGACCACAATGAGTGCCTTCACCTTCTGTCCGGATACAATAGCCGCCATAGCCCTGAACTTCTCTACGGTTACAGCGTCAAAACTTCCTGCTTTGCCCAACAGAGGTTTGCCAACGATTTCGCACAGCACCTGGAAATGAAAAAGCATTTCCTTCTTCTTAAACGAGGGTTGCAGGCGGTGGCCAAAAATAGAAATCTTCCCTTGAAGAGCTGAGAGTGACGCTTGAGGAATCTGTCCAAATTCTGTCAGTCCGGAATTGGGGAGGCCAAAGGTCTTGGCCAGCGTCATCGGCGAGATCTCAAATGATTTGCCCTTGACAGAGGTGGATATTGATGTCTTCTGGGAGACGGCATTGGCGAATAGTTCGCGGATTTCAGATTCATAAACAACTGTGCCGCACTCCAGAAAGTTCCTCAGGCCAGATGATTCCAAAGCTCGGAAGATGGACACCATCTCTGCATCTCCTGCCCTGTAAATGTCATTAAACTCAACTGAGAGAGAGTTGTGAGTAATGGTAGCCATTGGAATGAAGGTAAAAGAGTGCGAAGATTTAGGAGAGTGGGAGAATAAGAAAACAGATAGCGGTAAATTGTAAAAGTGAAAGGAGATGAAATGTTCAGCCCGCTAAATAGGAGAGAGAAGACACGTGTCTTTATCTCGATGGCTGATAAAAAGAAATTCAAAATAAACGGCCAGGATAACAGATAGATAAGGCGGTTAAAATGCGATCAGTCCGGGCTGTTTTTGTTATAGAAAATTTATTGACCAAACAGATCATAGGATAACATCAGATTGACATGGATCGGTCTGAAAGTTCGGACCGGTCTGTGTTTTTCTGAACATTGTATTATCGATCTGTGGCAACAAAAATCTTTAAGAGCGAAAGTAAGAAAACATCTAAACTATTAAGATAAGTCAATTAAACCAAGAATTTGACGGAAATAATTAAACTTAGCCTCTGGGAGCGGTTTGATGAAGATGTCTGCTGCTTGCTGCTCTGTTGAGATGTGCTCGATCCGAATTTCCTTTTTGCCAACATGATCTCGAATAAAATGATGTCGTATATCAATATGCTTTGTTCGAGAGTGCAGAACTGGATTATACGTTATAGCGATTGCACTTGTGTTGTCGCAAAATATCGGAGAGTCAACAGCTTGGATGCCATAGTCTTTGAGCTGGTGTTGAATCCAGAGCATTTGAGCGCAACAGCTTCCAGCGGCTAGATACTCTGCTTCAGCTGTAGATGTGGCAATCGATGTCTGCTTTTTACTGAACCAAGAGATCAATCTTTCACCTAGAAATTGACATGTTCCACTGGTGCTTTTACGATCAATCTTACACCCAGCGTAGTCTGCGTCTGAATATCCAATCAAGCTGAAGTTTGAATCTTTGGAGTACCAAAGACCAACGTTCTGAGATCCTTTTAAGTATTTCAGAATACGCTTGGCAGCAATAAAGTGTGATTGCTTTGGTTCTGACTGAAATCTGGCGCACATACAGACTGAGAACATAATATCAGGCCGGCTCGCTGTAAGATACAATAGCGATCCGATTAGTCCTCTATACATGGTTACTTCAACTGCCGTTCCCCCTTCATCTTTGTCTAACTTGATTGTTGGACTCATTGGAGTTGATGCAGTTGAGCATGTTTCCATTCCAAATCTCTTGAGGAGCTCTTTGGTATACTTGGTCTGGTTGATGAAAATACCATTGTTGAGCTGTTTTACTTGGAGACCCAAAAAGAATGAAAGTTCTCCCATCATGCTCATCTCAAACTGTCCCTGCATTAACTTAGAAAATTTCTCGCACAATTTGGGGTTAGTTGACCCAAAGATTATGTCATCAACATAAATCTGAACTAATAGGGTATGTTCCCCCTTAATAAATTTAAAGAGTGTTTTATCTACTGAGTCGATCTGAAAATCATGGTTCAGTAGAAATTGAGATAGAGTGTCATACCAGGCTCTTGGAGCTTGTTTCAGACCATACACTGCTTTATTCAGTAGATACACATGATTGGGATACAAATGGTTCTGAAATCCAGGTGGTTGCTCAATGTAGACTTCTTCCTGAAGCTTTCCATTAAGAAAAGTGCTCTTGACGTCTATCTGATATACTTTGAAGTCTTTAAAGGCAGCATATGCAAGAAGATTCGGATAGCTTCAAGTCTGGCGACTGGTGCAAATGATTCATCGAAGTCGATTCCTTCTTCTTGTCTGAATCCTTGTGCCACCAGTCTGGCTTTGTTTCTAACCACAGTTCCATCTGCGTCCAGCTTATTTCTGAAAACCCATCTGGTTCCAATAACAGGCAGATCGCTTGGTCTGGGGGTTAGACTCCAAACTTGATTTTGTTCAAATTGATTAAGCTCTTCTTGCATTGCCTTAATCCAGTTGAAATCAGTCAGAGATTCATCGATCTTCTTAGGTTCCAGAGTTGAGATGAAAACATCATGTGTGAATTCATCCATCATCTGTCCTCTGGTTCTGATCGGTGCAGAGGGACTACCAATCACTAGATTAGGTGGATGCTTCTTAGTCCATCGATAGCTTGACTCTGGATTGTCTGGTCCGGTCGGATGAGTAGTAGCAGCATGATCAGCATCTGCTTTAACATTTGAGTGAAGAACATCCGGATCAGCTCGATCTGAAGAAGCTTCAATGCCTTGATCCGGTCTGTCTGGTACTTCTGGTTCTGGTGGATTGTCTCTTGACCTGTTAGCTACAATCTCATCATCACTGTTAGCTTCGAGATGGATATTTTCCATCTGATTTTGAATTGATTCTTTGTTGCCCTCAACACATAAAGATTCATCAAAAACTACATGAACAGATTCTTCTACAGTTAAGGTACGATCATTGAAAATTCTATAAGCTTTACTAGTTGATGAATATCCCAAGAATATTCCATTATCTGACTTAGCTTCAAATGCTGTAAGATGATTCTTACCATTGTTATGAACGAAGCATTTGCAGCCAAAAACATGAAAGTGAGAAATAGATGGTCTGTTACCAATCCATATTTCATATGGAGTAAGGTTCAGCTTCTTGTTGATCATAGACCGATTTTGAGTGTAGCAAGCAGTGTTTATAGCTTCTGCCCAGAACTTTTGCCAGAATCAGCAAGCATTGTTCTTGCTGCTTCCTTGAGCGTTCTGTTTCTTCGTTCTGCAACTCCATTCTGTTGAGGAGTTCGAGCGGCTGAAAACTCATACTTGATTCCATGATCTTCTAGAAAGGATTCAAGATTCTGATTTGAAAATTCAGTGCCTTTGTCACTGCGAATCCTGTCTATGCTGGATGATTTCTCATTCTGAGTGCGTTTCAGCAGCTTGATCAACTTCGGACCGGTCTGATCTTTACTGCTTAAAAATATAGTCCATGTAAAGCGTGAGTAATCATCAATAACAACAAGAGTATACCGCATTCCCCCTAAACTTGTTATTGGTATATGACCAAACAAGTCCATGGCAGTAGTTCTAAACAACGGGAGGAGGATTTGGCATTCTTGTTTTTGAAGGATGATCTGATCTGTTTGCCCATTTGGCAAGCTTCGCAGATCTTATCCTTAGCAAAATCGATCTTGGGCAGACCGATAACTAAATCATGTTTACACAGGCTGGAAATAGTCTTAAAGTTTATATGATTCAAGCGCTTATGCCACAGCCAATGTTTATTATCATTGTTAGCGATGAAGCAAGTAGGATTATCAGGTTGAGCATGATTCCAGTTAATCTTATATGTATTTCCATTCCTGATTCCTACAAGCATGGTTATACAGTCTAAAGATTTAATAGTGCAAGTGTGTTTGTGAAATTCTACAGCATAACCATTATCACAGAGTTGACTCATACTAATCAGATTATAGCACAGATTTTCAACTAACAGCACATCATTGATAATAATGTTACCATGGACAATCTTACCCTTTCCCACGGTCCTACCCTTTGAGTTATCTCCGAAGATGATCTTGGGTCCAGTACATTCTGTGACTTCAGACAGCAGCTCGATGTTTCCAGTCATGTGACGAGAACACCCACTGTCCAAATACCAGTCTAATGCGAGTTTCTTCGGTACCTGTCATCAAATATAATTATTGTTGGTACCCAATCCTATTTGGGTCCAGAACGGATTAGCCCTTTGGGAACCCACACATGTATCAGCTTCAATGGCTTGTGTGTGTAAGGTGTGCTGTGTGCTGGTCTGTTTCGATGTTGTGTGTGATAATGTGTGCGCTGTGGAAGCCTTTGATTCTCATAAGGTAGTCTATATCTTCGTTGAATCGGTTTTGAATTATAGTAATTGTATTGTCTTCCTTGCCTTCGATCTTGCACCTTTGGATTTGGTCTGATAGACGCAAATCTTGCTGGTGCCTTTTCTTTGGCTTGGTCAACATAACCAATCCATTTTCTCAGATTTTGATTCACGTAAGAGACTCCCGTTTGAATTTTAGGTGCTTCAGTCTCATATACTGTGCTGGATTTAACAAATGTCATTTGTTTGACTTGGTTCTTTACCAACAACAGCTCAGATTCATCTTTGGTGCATTCTCTGGTGTCAAAGCCTATGCCGGTGAAATCACCGACGTTTCTTTGAACCTCTTGTAATTCTTCCAAAGATGTTCTGGATTTTGTCCATGTTTTGAATATATGAGAAAGCTTAGCATTTTGTGTAATAATTCTCTTATTTTCTTCATGGAGCTGATCATAGGAGATTTTCAGCTTATTCAGCTCGATCTTTAGATTATTGCACTCACCCTGCTCAGAGCAGCTTGGTTTATTGTGCTCATCTATTTGATTACTGGCTTTAGCTTTATTTTTCTCAAATGATTCAGCTAAGATCCTATAATCATTAGCCATGTCTTGCAGTGCGGACATGAGCTCTTCTCGTTTAAATTCATTTGAGTCAAGATCATATACCTCGTCTGTCTGACTCATCTCTTTGTCTGCCATAAGACATTGAATATCTTCTTCGCTTTCGCTTGAAGAATATTCAGAGCTTTCCGAGTCTGAGTCTGTCTGAGCCCATTTGTTGTTTCCCTCTTCAGCTACTATGACTTTTTGGGATTTTCCATGATTCTTGCGGTCTTTGTAGTGCTTCTTCTTCCTATCATCACGATGCTTCTCTTTCCGTTCTTCTTTCTTCGGTCTGGTGCAATCTGCAATAAAATGTCCGGTCTTACCACAATTGTAGCAAGCCTGATCGTTAAAGCATCATCTTTTCTTGATTTATAATGATGAGAGGGTTTGAAGTTCCTCTTATTCTTAGACATGAATTTACCGAATTTCTTGATAAATAATGACATAGCATCATTACTTATCTATTCAGCGGATCGATCTGATGTTGAGGCGGTCTGGTCTGGAATGGCTGCCAGGGCCTTGTTTGGTTGAGAGATGAATGGCTCTGCTTCACCTCTGCTTATCAGTTCGAACTCATAGGCCTTAAGATCTGCAAACAGATCATGAAGTTCAACCTTGTTAAGATCTTTTGATTCCCTCATGGCAATGGTCTTAACATCCCATTCCTTTGGCAGAGCTCTCATAACTTTCAGAGCGATCTCTATGTTAGAATATTCCTTCCCCAGACCATTCAGTTCATTTATGATGCCAGTGACTCTTTCATCAAACTCATTTAGAGTTTCTCCACTCTTCATCTTTATGCCCTCAAATCTTTGAAGAGCAACAGTCAGCTTGTTTTCTTTGGTCTGGTCGTTGCCTTCGCATAGCTGTGCTATCTTCTCCCAAATTTCTTTGGCAGTAGAGCACATTTTGATTTTGCTGAACATGTTCTTGTCCAATGTCTTGAACAAGATGTCTTTGGCAACGTTGTCGAGATTTGCCTTCTTTCTTTCCTTATTCGTCCAGAGGGATCTGTCTTTCTCTACCATTTGTGGTTCACCACCAGTAATGGCGACTGCTGTATTTTATTTTAGAATCTTCATTGGTCCATCAGTGATGACGAACCACATATCGTCATCCTGAGCTGCCAGATGTGCTTGCATTCTGATTCTCCAGTCATCATAGTCTTCTTTTGAGAACATAGGAATTTTGTTGAATGATGCCATCAGCTCGAGTGATTTTGTGCGGATTAAGATGACCTGCTCTGATACCACTTGTTAGGATCGGTCCGGAGTGTTTAGAGGGGGGGGGGGGTGGTGAATGAACACTCCTTGTAAAAATTAATCCCTTGTGATTTCTTTCGGATTAGTGAAATGAATCTGTTTCTTAATCAACTCTTGTACAGAACAGACCACTGAAAGTATAAGTACGGAACGGTCTGTTCTTGTATATGTAAGAGCGGCTCGATGGCTAGTATGAAAGAACAAGTGCAGAAAGATAATACACAGGATATGTTTCTGGAAGTTCGAAGGTGGTGAAATCCTTCTACGTCTCCCCTTCTTCCAATTAAGGAAGGTTTATACTAGAGACTTTGATTTATACAATCCTGTTGTACAAACCCGATTCAGGCTGGATTTACCTCACTACCAGTCTGAAACTCCTAGTCACTCGATCTGCTCAGACACACTCTGTCTGACAGTTACAATATGTTTCTCACTTTTATTTTTCAACACAGAATACACAAGATGCGCACAGTGATCCTAAATGATCAAATATTACAAAGTAATCGTGCTTAAGAATAATTTCAGCTCGAGAGCTTCTGAGCTTGTAAGCTTGTGCTGTTTTGCTTTCTTGTGTGTTTTTCAATTGATCAGCGAGAGTCTCGTATATTCCTTTTGTTGCATCCTTTTATAGTTGTAGTACCAACGACATTATTTCTCTTAATGTGCAACTTTGACTCCGCTTGAGCTCTGAAAAAGCTACAGTCTTCTTCTTCAGGATACTTGCCGTTCTGGTTCATACTTTCGGCGACTGTCAGATAGGCTCTTCTTTGTCTTCTTACCTTTTATGGCAATCTTCAGTCTTTGGTCCTTTGTAGCATTAATTACGACATTAAATGCTATAATAAATAACCGTTAATGATTCGGACTGAGGAGTCATTCTTTATGTATCCTTGGCTGCTCTGATCTGATAAAGATTGAGATCGATCTGAAGCATCGATATAGTCAGTCTGAAATCCATCGATCCGGTCTGATATGCTTTGTCATCTTATCAGCTTGATCTGTTTTGGGCGATCGATCTGGTCAGTCTGATTTCACTCGATCCGGTCTGAAATGTTTTGTCATCTTTAAAATCTCGTCGATAAGGTCCGGAACTAACACATTTCATTTTAAACACACCACTTTATCACCCACTTTACCATTTTACTCTTTAATTCCCCAACATTCCCCCAACCCTAACCTCTTTCCTTATTTTCGTTTTTGACCCCAAGGAGGAAGAGAAATCTTTGCTCAAACTCTTGTGGAGTGATTCTTGGTAAGATTTAAGGTCTAGGAAGGGTATATGTCCCTCCTTGTTGTTTTTGCAAAGATTTATTTTGATATGAGTTTGTTATTTGAGTTTTTGAAATGCGTTTGTTGTGGGTTGGTGTTGTTTTGGTTGAGGGTTGGATTTATGTTTGTTTTGAGGTGTATTTTGGAGGATTATGATGTTATTTTGTTGTGGGTTTGATGGTTTAAGTTTTAGCATGGTTTGGGATGGTTTTGGGTGCATTAATGGTGGAAAAATCGCGAGTCTGTGCGAGGCGATCGACCGCCTGAAAAGAGGCGACCGATCGCCGATGGGCAGTACCAAAATCACAGAGTAGGCGATCGATCGCCTGAAATGAGGTGACCGATCGCCGAGGGGCAGTGGCTAAATATGAGGTAGGCGATCGATCGCCGCGAAGCAAAAATTGAGGCGATCGATCGCCTCAGCGAAGCGATCGATCGCCAGCAGTGAAATTTTGGCAAATGAATTCTTTTGATGAATTTTTGGTATTTGACTATTATTTGGCTTCTAATATGGGGTTGTGTGATTGTGTTGAACCATCCCAGGTAGCGACGCAACCGAGGAAGTGAAGCCATATCAATTCCACTTTTGGAAAGGTACGTAGAAGACGTACGGGCACCCAACGGTACATGTATCTAATATACTCTTTATTTATGCATTGTGGATGCGAGTATATGTGGAATTATGCATTGTGGATGCAAATACATGTTGAATTATGCATGATGATTGTATATGCATATGATGGTTATTGGTGCACATCCCATGAGTCGTGGTCATCCCTTGATGATTTTAATGCTTGCCGCTATTTGGTTTGTTGCCGCTAAATGTGAAGCGAGGGGTGGGAGCGCCGCATGTCACATTTGAGCGTGGTTATCATATAGGGCGAGGAAAGAATATTTGCCGCTCAATGTGAAGCGAGGGGTGGGAGCGCCGCATGTCCATTGAAGCGAGATTATTCTATGCCGCCTATATGTAAAAATAAGCTAGGGGCATTAAAATACATTGTGATGGACAGACTAGGGAATGGTGATTGGTATTTGGTGTTGATGAGTTGGTATTACGTCATGACATGTCTAGACCATTAAATAATCTATTGATTATACTCATGAGTTATGGTACAGGGACAACCAAACCTGAAGCGTTTAAATGCATGGGAAAAACAGGAAGTGTTTTATTGTGATTTATGCATTTATGCCTTATATTCATATTGTGTTGAATATGAATGATATTATTGCTCATGTTTGGGGGTTGTCCTTGTAGGTACTTTTGGCATGATATAAAAGGGCTAAAGCGGGTTGAGGCGGTGAGCTTATGGAGAACACTTTTGGTAGATGAAGGACATGATTACTTTTCTATAGTGTCTACTCTAAGAGTAGTGTAAAGCTATGGTTGATAACATTCATTTTGATTTGAAAATGTAATTAATCCATTGATGGTCCTTGAATTGGCATGTAATTCTTAAGGCTCATAGTCTCAACACGATTATTTCACTCTGATAATTTATATTAGCTCTAATTATGCCCTTAATCCGCACTTAAGGAACTAGGGTCCTTACATTAGTGGTATCAGAGCAGTGGTTAGAGAACCCGGGAACGAGTGAAGGGTAGCCTTAGCATGATTGGCTAGCTGCTTACATTTGAAGCATGTTTATGCATGTGGTGCATATTGATGTATATCCTGTTATACTAACATGCTTATTATCATTCCTGTTATCTAACGGCATAACATGTATATTTGTTTTGGAATGGTTGTTAACCTTTGTGTTACAGCATGGCTGCTATGAACGCGGGGAACCTTAATGAAGAGGTTGGCGATGTTGGGAGCGTGAACGCTAGTATTGGTCAGGCAAACCCTCTACCTCTACCAGCTGTAGGCATGGAGCCAATGGCTCAGTTATTGCTACCTGGTGAGATTAGCTTGACTCAGTTTCTATCTTACCACCCGCCCCGGTTTGAGGGAACAGAATCAGGAGAGGAGGCTGAGGAGTGGTTAGAAAGGCTTGAACAGATATTTGTATCGGCTCCTTGTGCTGTTACAACATGGCTGAGGCTGGCGGAGTTCCAATTGGCAAAGAAACCTTTAATGTGGTGGAGGAGCACGGTAATGGAACTGAGAGCACATGGTGTTGTGATTGATTGGACACTCTTCAGAACCTGGTTTTTGAACCGGTACTTCTCTGCGGCGACGAGACAGACGAAGGAAGACGAGTTTGCAAGCTTGAAACAAGGGAACATGACAGTGTCAGACTATGCCATGCATTATTCCTCGTTGCTGAGGTATGTTCCACACATTGCCACCAATGGGCACGCAAAGATGAGAAACTTCATGAAGGGATTACGACCAGAGCTTTTCGATCGGGTTATCACCAATAACCCCACTTCTTTTGATGATGCTCTCACAAGAGCAGAGCTTGCGGAGATTGGAGTTGGAGCTTATCCTAGTGCTGTGCCACCACAAGCACCACAACAGAGGCAAGCTCCTGATAGCTTGAGGCCCCGAGGGGAGCCATTTAAACCTCGTGGTGCCTCTTCATCCTCATGGTTCAGTGGGAAGAAATTCTTTGGGCAGAAGCAAGAGGGCAAGAAGAACAATTGGTCAGCCAACCGAGGGCCTACGCAAGGAAATAGGCCGGGAGAGCCAAGGTGCGACAATTGTGGAGGGCCACATTCTTCGAGTAAGTGCCCTGCCTGTTATAGCTGTGGCAAGATGGGCCACATCTCTCGGTATTGCCCCACCGGGGAGGACAGTCAGAGTTTCAGGGCAACAGGCAGAGATTTGATGACAGGACAGTACACCAGAGGCAGCAGTTTGTGCCTCGACCATCGGGAGGTCAGACAGTGGGACCGTCCCAGGGACAGGTGTATGCACTGACCAGAGAGCAGGCTCAGGCAGCCCCAGAGGAGGTGATCGCCGGTACGTGTCATTTATTTACGTACCCTGCTTTTATTTTGATAGATACAGGTGTCTCCCACTCTTTTGTATCTGTTGGCTTTGTGGAGAGACACCATATGCACACGTCTTCTTTACCCACGCCTCTCATGGTCTCGACACCCACTGGAAGAAATGTCGTTGCCGATCAGTTTATGACAGATTGCCTCATTTATTTTGAGGGCAACGAGTTGAAGGCATACTTGATTGTGTTGGGCATGTCAGACTTCGACTGCATCATGGGTATTGACATTCTGAACAGATATCAGGCAGTGGTAGATTGCCGGCAGAGAACAGTGAGGTTCAGATCTGATTTGGGAATTCAGTGGACTTTTTATGGCAACCGTTCTCGTGCGAAGATCCCGTTGATTTCGGCAATCAAGATGTCTCAGTTGTTGGAACGTGGTCACACGGGCTATCTCATCTATGCCGTGGACACGTCTGGGAAGAATAAAGAATTGAGAGTTGAGGATGTACCAATCGTGATAGAATTTGCTGATGTATTCCCAGAAGAGATCCCAGGATTTCCACCGGCTAGAGAAGTTGAGTTTGGGATCGAGTTGTTACCGGGGACATCCGCTATCTCTCGTGCACCTTACAGGATGGCACCGTCAGAGTTGAGAGAGTTGAATGAGCAGTTGCAGGAGCTCCTTGACAAGGGATATATACGCCCGAGCGTATCGCCATGGGGCGCACCGGTTCTCTTTGTGAAGAAGAAGGACGGTTCGATGCGGTTGTGCATCGATTACCGGCAACTGAATAAAGCCACAGTAAAGAACAAATATCCTCTCCCAAGGATTGATGATTTGTTTGATCAGTTGCAAGGTACCAGACTTTATAGCAAGATTGATTTGAGGTCCGGGTATCACCAGATTCGAGTCAGGGAGGAAGATGTACAGAAGACAGCATTTCGGACTCGATATGGACATTATGAGTTCCTAGTGATGCCGTTCGGCGTGACGAATGCTCCAGCGGTCTTTATGTAAGGACCCTAGTTCCTTAAGTGCGGATTAAAGGTATAATTAGAGCTAACATAAATTATCAGAGTAAAATGATCGTGTTGAGACTATGAGCTTTACGAATTACATGCCAAAAATAAGGACTATCAATGGATTAGTTACATTCCCAATCAAATGAATGTATTTACTATAGCTTTACACTACTCCTAGAGTAGACACTATACAAAGTAATCTTGTCCTTCATCTACCAAAAGTGTTCTCCACAAGCTCACCGCCTCAACCCGCTTTAGCCCTTTTATATCATGCCAAAAGTACCTACAAGGACAACCCCCAAACATGAGCAATAATATCATTCATATTCAACACAATATGAATAAAAGGCGTAAATGCATAAATCACAATAAAACACTTCCTGTTTTTCCCATGCATTTAAACGCTTCCAGTTTGGTTGTCCATGTACCATAACTCATGAGTATAATCAATAGATTATTTAATGGTCTAGACATGTCATGACATAATACCATCTCATCAACACCAAATACCAATCACCAATCCCTAGTCTGTCCTTCACAATGTATTTTAATGCCCCTCGCTTATTTACATATAGGCGGCATAGAATAACCTCGCTTCAATGGACATGCGGCGCTCCCACCCCTCGCTTCACATTGAGCGGCAAATATTCTTTCATCGCCCTATATGATAACCACGCTCAAATGTGACATGCGGCGCTCCCACCCCTCGCTTCACATTTAGCGGCAACAAATCAAATAGCGGCAAGCATTAAAATCATCAAGGGATGACCATGACTCATGGGATGTGCACCAATAACCATCATATGCATATACAATCATCATGCATAATTCAACATGTATTTGCATCCACAATGCATAATTCCACATATACTCGCATCCACAATGCATAAACAATGAGTATATTAGATACATGTACCGTTGGGTGCCCGTACGTCCTCTACGTACCTTTCCAAAATGTAGGATGTGGTAGGACTTCACTTCCTTGGTTGTGTTGCCACCTGGGATGGTTCTACATATTCACACAATTCAATATTAGAACCCAATAATAGTCCAATACCAAAAATCCTACAAAAATAATCAAAAACACCATATTTTGTGTCTCGCGATCGATCGCGAGATCACACTGCCCGAAACCAAATTTTTATTCTTTCGGCGATCGATCGCCTTATTTGGCGCGATCGATCGCCACCCTCGCCGATCGATCGCCCAAATGTGGCGATCGATCGCCATAAGCTACTGGAGTGTACTGCCTCCTCGCGATCGATCTCCAAAAACGGGCGATCGATCGCCGAGCCCTGTGTCGCGAAAAATCGCCATTAATGCTCCAAAACTCCATTCCAATCCATACCAACTCCCCTACCAACAAACCAATAACATTAAACACATAATAACCTTCCATAAACACTTTAAGCACCTCAAAAAATCCAACATTCAACCAAAACCACAACAACCCAAAACAAACCCATTTTAAACCATTTCAAATCCAATCCAAACACAACAAAAACAATAGGGAGGTATCTATACCTCTTGGGGACTTCAAATCTCCCAATAAACTCCACAAATCCAACTTTTGGAAGGATTTCTCTCCATCTTTTTGCTCCAACTCGAAAATGAAGAGGGAAAAAGGGTTTGGGTGGTGATTTGGGGAAAGTATAGTAAAGGTATGGTGGGGGGTTGGGGTATAAAGGGGTTGGGTTTAATTAAAATGCATTCCACAATCCCATGGTGTATAAAACACCCCAACATGATATTTTTAAAAGCATTAATCCAAGATGCACCAAAATACCAATTAAACTCATGATTTCCAATTAATTGCTAACCATGGCAAATAAATCATGCTAATAACAATTTTCCCAACATGCAAAACATGCACCCTGAAATGCTCTCCCGGGTCACTCTATCATGTGACTAAGCATTTCCATATGATAAATAATTCCAGCCTATAATTAATTACCACCATAATTAATCATACAAACACAATTAATGCCCAAATTGAAATTAATTATTTCGGGGATATCACAATACTCCCTACTTATAAGATTTCGTCCTCGAAATCACATGCACTTACCCCAAAATGAAACTAAACATAATCACATACCAGAGAATAGTTCCGGGTAGTGCTGCACCATATGCCGCTCCGTCTCCCACGTAGCCTCCTCGACACCCCTGCAATCCCACTGAACCTTGATCATAGGTATCACTTTGTTCCGAAGTCTACGGTCTGCTCGATCCAGAATTCTAACAGGCCGTTCCACATAAGACACATCGGATTCTAACTGAACCTCGGAAGGCTGCAACACATGAGATGGATCCGGCTCATACTTCCGCAGCATCGATACATGAAACACATCATGTATTCCAGATAAAGAAGGTGGCAAAGCCAGTCGGTAAGCTAAGGTGCCAATGCGCTGCCAAAACTCGTACGGTCCAACATACCTCGGAGACAGTTTCCCGCGCATCTCAAATCGCACAATGCCTCTGAAAGGCGAGATCTTCAAAAAGACCTTATCTCCCAACTGAAATTCCAACGGTCTCCGCCGTTTATTCGCATAAGCAGCCTGTCTGTCCTGGGCTGCTTTCATTTTCTGCCTTATCATCTTTATTTTCTCTTCCATTTCTCGGATCAGTTCCGGTCCTCCGACCGATTTGCGGTCCAAGTCATCCCAACACAAGGGTGATCTACACCGTCTGCCATAAAGAGCTTCAAAAGGAGTCATCTGTATGCTTGCCTGGTAGCTGTTATTATAAGAGAACTCTACCAAGGCCACTGAATCTTGCCAAGAAACATCGAACTCCAATACACAAGCCCTCAACATGTCCTCGAGCGTTTGGATAGTACGCTCGGTCTGGCCATCCGTCTGAGGATGATAAGCAGTGCTCAATCTAACTTCAGTTCCCAAGGCTGACTGAAGACCCTCCCAAAAATGAGATGTGAATCGTGGATCTCGATCTGACACTATGGAAATGGGGATCCCATGCAATCTCACCACATATCGAATATACAACTGCGCCATCCTCAAAAAGGTGAAAGTCATGCTATAGGGGATGAAATGAGCTACCTTAGTCAATCGATCCACAATCACCTAAATAGCATCAAAACCTGAAGTACTCCTCGGCAGGTGAGTTACGAAGTCCATGGAAATGTGTTCCCACTTCCACTTCGGTATCTCCAAGCTCTTCAATTCGCCGCCAGGTCTCTGTCTCTCTGCCTTAACTTGCTGGCAGATCAAGCACCTCTTAACAAAAGGGACGACATCAAACTTCATCCTTTTCCACCAAAACTGACCACGCAGATCTTTATACATCTTCTTCCCGCCTGGGTGGATGCTAAGTCTGCTACTATGAGCTCGCTCCAAGATCCCTCTACGCAACTCAGGCGTACTCGGAACCACCCAACGGTTACCCAATCTCAAGGATCCGTCATCGGCCACTCCAAATTTCGTTGGCTGACCAAGATGTACTAAAGATAACCACCTCTGAACCTCATCATCTGACCTCTGAGCTCTCCTGATGTTCTCATAGATAACCGGCTCAGCTAACAAGGTCGATACATGCACTGGTGATGCATCTATGTCAAAATCATAGCCTAGATGGCAATAGGAGGTCATCATGGCCGACAAATGGATGACGTCCTCAGCAGAACTCCTCACTTTCCGGCTCAAGGCGTCTGCTGTCAAATTAGCATTACCGGGATGGTACTCAATCTCACAATCATAGTCCTTGAGTAAGTCCATCCACCTTCTCTGCCTCATGTTCAGCTCCGCCTGAGTGAATAAAAACTTGAGGCTCTTGTGATCCGTGTAAATGGTAAATGAGGTACCATACAAATAATGCCTCCAAATCTTCAGGGCGAAGATGATAGCCGCCAATTCCAAGTCATGGACTGGGTATCTCGTCTCATGCGGCTTCAACTGCCTCGATGCATAAGCTACCACATGCTTATCTTGCATCAGTACACACCCAAGACCCTGAAGTGATGCATCGGTATACAAAACAAATCTGGAGTTTTCTGTAGGAATCACCAATACTGGCGCCGTCGTCAAACGGTGCTTCAACTCCTGGAAGCTCTCCTCACAAGCTTCTGACCAAAAGAATGGTACTCCCTTCTGGTCAACTGTGTCAACGGCTTGGCAATCTTCGAAAATCCCTCGACAAAGCGTCGATAATAACCGGCCAAACCAAGGAAGCTCCGTATTTCAGGCACAGAAGTGGGTGCAGCCCACTCCATCACAGCTTCAATCTTCCTGGGATCCACAGATATCCCACTGCTAGATATGACATGCCCCAGAAACACTACACTGCTCAACCAAAATTCACACTTGCTGAGCTTGGCATACAACTGGTGATCTCTGAGAATCTGGAGCACTGTCCTCAAGTGTTTCACGTGCTCTTCCTCACTCCGGGAGTAGATGAGAATGTCGTCGATGAATACAATGACGAACTGATCAAGGTACGGCTGAAACACTCTGTTCATCAGACTCATAAAGACCGCTGGAGCATTCGTCACGCCGAACGGCATCACTAGGAACTCATAATGTCCATATCGAGTCCGAAATGCTGTCTTCTGCACATCTTCCTCCCTGACTCGAATCTGGTGATACCCAGACCTCAAATCAATCTTGCTATAGAGTCTGGTACCTTGCAACTGATCAAACAGATCATCGATCCTTGGGAGAGGATACTTGTTCTTCACTGTGGCTTTATTAAGTTGCCGGTAATCGATGCACAACCGCATCGAACCGTCCTTCTTCTTCACAAAGAGAACCGGTGCGCCCCATGGCGATACGCTCGGGCGTATATATCCCTTGTCAAGGAGCTCCTGCAACTGCTCCTTCAACTCTCTCAACTCTGCCGGTGCCATCCTGTAAGGTGCACGAGAGATAGCGGATGTCCCTGGTAACAACTCGATCCCAAACTCAACTTCTCTAGCCGGTGGAAATCCTGGGATCTCTTCTGGGAATACATCAGCAAATTCTGCCACCACTGGTACATCCTCAACTCTCAATTCTTTATTCTTCCCAGACGTGTCCACGGCATAGATGAGATAGCCCGTGTGACCACGTTCCAACAACTGAGACATCTTGATTGCTGAAATCACGAGAACCGTTGCCATAAAAAGTCCACTGTATTCCCGAATCAGATCTGAACCTTACTGTTCTCTGCCGGCAATCTACCACTGCCTGATATCTGTTCAGAATGTCAATACCCATGATGCAGTCGAAGTCTGACATGCCCAACACAATCAAGTATGCCTTCAACTCGTTGCCCTCAAAATAAATGAGGCAATCTGCCATAAACTGATCGGCAACGACATTTCTTCTAGTGGGTGTCGAGACCATGAGAGGCGTGGGTAAAGAAGACGTGCGCATATGGTGTCTCTCCACAAAGCCCACAGATACAAAAGAGTGGGAGGCACCTGTATCTATCAAAATAAAAGCAGGGTACGTAAATAAATGACACGTACCGGCGATCACCTCCTCCGGGGCTGCCTGCGCCTGCTCTCTGGTCAGTGCATACACCTGTCCCTGGGACGGTCCCACTGCCTGACCTCCCGATGGTCGAGGCACAAACTGCTGCCTCTGGTGTACTGTCATGCCATCAAATCTCGGCCTGTTGCCCTGAAACTCTGACTGTCCTCCCCGAGTGGGGCAATACCGAGAGATGTGGCCCATCTTGCCACAGCTATAACAGGCAGGGCACTTGCTCGAAGAATGTGGCCCTCCACAATTGTTGCACCTTGGCTCTCCCGGCCTATTTCCTTGCGTAGGCCCTCGGTTGGCTGACCAATTGTTCTTCTTGCCCTCTTGCTTCTGCCCAAAGAATTTCTTCCCACCGAACCGTGAGGATGAAGAGGCACCACGAGGTTTAAATGACTCCCCTCGGGGCCTCAAGCTATCAGTAGCTTACCTCTGTTGTGATGCTTGTGGGGGTATTGCACTAGGATAGGCTCCAACTCCAATCTCCGCAAGCTCTGCTCTTGTGAGAGCATCATCAAAAGAAGTGGGGTTATTGGTAATAACCCGGTCAAAGAGCTCCGGTCGCAACCCCTTCATAAAATTCCTCATCTTGGCGTGTCCATTGGTGGCAATGTGGGGAACATACCTCAGCAACGAGGAATAATGCATGGCATAATCTGACACTGTCATGCTCCCTTGTTTCAAACTTGCAAACTCATCCTCCTTCGTCTGTCTCGCCGCTGCGGAGAAGTACCGGTTCAGAAACCGGGTCCTGAAGAGCGTCCAATCGATCAATGCACCCTGTGCTCTCAGTTCCATTACCGTGCTCCTCCACCACATCAAAGGTTTCTTTGCTAACTGAAACTCCGCCAGCCTCAGCCATGCTGTGACAGCACAAGGAGCCGATACAAATATCTGCTCAAGTCTTTCTAGCCACTCCTCAGCCACCTCTCCTGATTCTGTTCCCTCAAACCGGGGCGGGTGGTAAGACAGAAACTGAGTCAAGCTAATCTCACCAGGTAGCAATAACTGAGCCACTGGTTCCATGCCTACTGCTGGTGGAGGTAGAGGGTTTGCCTGACCAATGCTAGCGTTCACGCTCCCAACATCGCCAACCTCTTCATTAAGGTTCCCCGCATTCATAGCTGCCATGCTGTAACACAAAGGTTAACAACAATTCCAAAACAAATATATATGTTATGCCGTTAGATAACAGGGATGATAATAAGCATGTTAGTATAACAAGATATACATCAATATGCACCACATGCATAAACATGCTTCAAATGTAAGCACCTAGCCAATCATGCTAAGGCTACCCTTCACTCGTTCCCGGGTTCTCTAACCACTGCTCTGATACCACTAATGTAAGGACCCTAGTTCCTTAAGTGCGGATTAAAGGCATAATTAGAGCTAACATAAATTATCAGAGTAAAATGATCGTGTTGAGACTATGAGCTTTACGAATTACATGCCAAAAATAAGGACTATCAATGGATTAGTTACATTCCCAATCAAATGAATGTATTTACTATAGCTTTACACTACTCCTAGAGTAGACACTATACAAAGTAATCATGTCCTTCATCTACCAAAAGTGTTCTCCACAAGATCACCGCCTCAACCCGCTTTAGCCCTTTTATATCATGCCAAAAGTACCTACAAGGACAACCCCCAAACATGAGCAATAATATCATTCATATTCAACACAATATGAATAAAAGGCGTAAATGCATAAATCACAATATAACACTTCCTGTTTTTCCCATGCATTTAAACGCTTCCAGTTTGGTTGTCCCTGTACCATAACTCATGCGTATAATCAATAGATTATTTAATGGTCTAGACATGTCATGACATAATACCATCCCATCAACACCAAATACCAATCACCAATCTCTAGTCTGTCCATCACAATGTATTTTAATGCCCCTCGCTTATTTACATATAGGCGGCATAGAATAACCTCGCTTCAATGGACATGCGGCGCTCCCACCCCTCGCTTCACATTGAGCGGCAAATATTCTTTCCTCGCCCTATATGATAACCACGCTCAAATGTGACATGCGGCGCTCCCACCCCTCGCTTCACATTTAGCGGCAACAAATCAAATAGCGGCAAGCATTAAAATCATCAAGGGATGACCATGACTCATGGGATGTGCACCAATAACCATCATATGCATATACAATCATCATGCATAATTCAACATGTATTTGCATCCACAATGCATAATTCCACATATACTCGCATCCACTGTAAGGACCCCGTATACTTAACCCTTGATTAGTGTATTAACCACTATGTGTGGTACATGCTTTCTATAAAAAGCCAATCGGGAAGCTCAGATGATACTTTACCATTGAATGTCAATTACAAAACTTCCTTTAATACTCAATGTTGTAAGATCATCATCCTAACAATAAAAGACTCATATGATTGCCCTTTACCAACCTCTTGGTGCCATTTTTCACATTGTGAACTTTTATAAAAATTTGGGCAGAGTCTCCCCATAAATAGAGCTATCCCAAAAAAAAAAGCACAGCATATAACATAATTCCCGGCCAGGGAACACATAATACTCATCAGAAAGCAGTAATACAAGTAAATTCCCAGCCAGGGAAGACACCACACATATGCCGACAAAAGTGGGTTTCAACACCCACAAATACACCAATGACTCTCTTATCATTTAGCAATTCTACCTCTAATTGCATGCAACATAGAATGAAAGAGAGAAAGGCTCATGCCTTTACATACAACCCATATACAAGTATAATCGTGCTCACATGCGAGCATCATGAACATGTATATAATCATCATGGGTATATAGGTACTCTATACGATACCGTGCTCCATCAAGCCCTGGTACCACGATCCTGGGAGTAGATCCAATCAACAGCTCGAGCTCATCTCCAAAGCCATCGATGTACCTGTTCACCTGCCCCAACAGAGACAGCCCCCAACGGGGTGAGCATACCAATTCCACAATTTCATAATCATAATGACATAATACATAATTTACAAAAAATGTAAATATTGTGGAACATATGTGACACTGCCTGGATGGTATCATCCTCATCCTAGCGTACCCCTGTAATAACCCTGTTCTCAAAACAGATAAATCATCAAATCCTGAATATGCAGTTAATCATCATATTGGTTAACCCTAACCAGTTTCGAATTAACAACATTTCATAACATCTTTCTTTATCTAGCAATTATCATAATTCTAGATATCATATTGAGACTTCCTTAACTTCCGATACTAGTTAATCACTTCTCTGATTAACTACGTCTCTGTTCCTATTCATTACCAATAGGGAATAAAATACAGATATCATAGATATCTAATCAACACCACATTTTCATTTCTTACTTCAAAGTAGCGTCATACTACTGGTGTTCGCTCCGTAGCGACCACACCCATCGTTTGCTCGCTTAATAGCGGCACCAAGCATTTCACCATGTGATTCAACATAACGTAACCAAGTCACGGTGCCATCATAGTAAAGCATTTCATGTATTTTAAATCATGCATCATACTTGTAAAACATCATTTAAGTTATGCTCGTACGCTAAACGTACCTTAAATCCTCGAAGTCCGAGCCAAACCTTGCTCGAGTTCCATGCCCCGAGGGATGATGTGCTAACACGATAAATAATTCACGATCATTTACGAACATGCAACCAATGCTCAAGCACACCCATAACCCTCAAAATATTGTCAACACACGACAATTAACCTTTAAAAGACCCGGGGCAGGGTACATGTAGGGAGGGGAACGAATGAGACAACAACGGAAATTGTTCAAGGATACCCTACAAATTTCGAACCCTTATCTCACAAATCGAACCCAAATTAAACATCATAATTCATCTAAAATATGAATTAATCAATTAATAGCAAGAATCATCACCCTTGCCAAAAACCCCCAAATTTTCGAATTTCAAAGCCTTAAATTCGAACTCAATACCTTAAATTCGGACACAATTAAGCATCAACAATACATCTAAAACATGTAATGAATGACCCATAACAAGAATCGTCACAACCCTTCCAAAACCCCCAAAATCGAACCCACTTCATGCACCCATCCAAAAAAATCGAACCCAAGCCAACGAAAAACGAAATCATTCGAGCCAATAAATCATAATTTGGCAGGGAATCACATCACAAGCATGGAAAAAGGGGTTAGGAAGGTTACCCAAACGAAATCGGAAGAAATCGGACGAAAAATCGAAGAACCCTAGAAATTGGGGATCGGCGCATTCCAGCGAAATCCGACTTCCACACGCGACGAAACTTCGAATTGACGGAGGGGAAAGGAGCGTCTCGTCGAGACGAAGCCGGTGATAGGTCGCACGCGCCGAACGGCGGCCGGACGGCGGCGGGCGCGGCGTTTTCGTGCGCGGGGGTACTGTAGCAGCGGGTTTCGGGAATGGCGGGGAGAGAGAAAGAAAATTGGGCTGAAATGATATTTTCATAAAAATCTCGGGTTCAACTTGTATTTATAGCAAAATACCCCGAAAAACTAATAGCCCCACAAATACATCGTGATTCCTTAAAAATCATCTGTTTTCAAAAACTCTCTCTCTAACTCCAAAACCCTCTACCGGTGCTCACACAGCACCCGAGATTCCGAGACACATTAAAAACCCAACTCTTAGGTTTTACACCGTAATGTGAATACAATCTCATCCTCGGGATCCAACGATCCCAACTACCCAAATAAACGAGCCCAGAAGGCCCAACATCGCGATTAAACTCCAAATCGCTACGTAAAACATCTTTAGGGGTTATTAACACTCCGGGATTAACATCTCCAATCCCAGGTCATCACAATATCCCCCACTAAAAGAATTTCGTCCTCGAAATTAGCACCGGTGTATCCCGTAACACCCGGGGTACACCACAATATGGAGCCATAACCTCGATTCTTGATCATAACAGAATCGTATTAATAAACGCGAGGATACTTACTTCTCATCAAACTCTGAAACAGGGCGACTTACCCAAAACCAATATATCACCCAAGAGGCAACGTACCTTGATGCGGGTCATCCCAAAAGTCAGTCCCTCATGACTGCAAAACAACCGATACTTACGACTGTAGATCGGACAATCATCCTTCGTTCTAATACAACCAGTAAGAACGTATCCTGAATGACACCTCAACCGTGGAAATGTTGACCTCGTGTCAACCCTGAAGTGGAATAGACTTCCAAATCCATCATAACGTCAAAAAGCGTCAGCGCAACCCACGCTAACAATCCAAAAGCAGTTAGTCAACTGAAACTGCGAGGATCCGAATCGCTCCCGATTCCATCGTGGATATCATTCAATGACATCTCTTATCATGACTCACGATGTCTAACATACATCGTTACGAGGGAAACACTAGTATCCCACGGTGTACACACACCAAACCTGGTTTCCACTTTCAAACCTCCTCTGTCAAAGGAGCAGTCGCATCATTGCAACTCAAATTGGGCAACTCACGGCCACAGATTCACACAAAAGATATCTCATAAGATGTCCACCTCTGGATATCCCAAGAACCACATCCCGGTCATAAACAAACAATCGAGACTCCTCAGAGTTTCAAACTTGAAAGGACATGCAATAAACCCATTGCATCCCAAATACATGGATTCCCAGATCGAATCAAC
This sequence comes from Haberlea rhodopensis, assembly GCA_907163345.1. Taxonomy (NCBI): domain Eukaryota; kingdom Viridiplantae; phylum Streptophyta; class Magnoliopsida; order Lamiales; family Gesneriaceae; genus Haberlea; species Haberlea rhodopensis. Next base: position 446,885 of record CAJQUN010000291.1, read on the forward strand.
GACGACTTGATGACTCTCTTGTTGGTACTCCAACATCATGAGCTGTCACAGACAAGTCTCACCAAGATTAAACATAACGTATACACGTTTCAGTGAGGCATGCACAACCTCAACCTCGATGACATGGTGACTACTAGAGTCCACCACAATCCACATCGTATCACCTTACGATTTGCCACACTTGGTTCCTACGAGCAGTATAACGGCTCTAACAAGCCCCTCTTGGTGCTGCATACACACGGCAGACAAACTAGTCGCTGCCTCTCTAGGTTCACCTCAAACCTACCAATAAGATGGACGTTTCCGCACGACATACCATACTGTGGGAAGAAAATCAATAGAGTAGTGGGTCTTTACCCAACATTCCTCTAATGTCTATACACCCAGGACACTCCAATGTCCCTGTTTCATAGCCATGCATATAGTCATTAATTCTTGACATGAATGATTAAAATCATCATCTTATAATTATCACCATCTTATAACATCTTCATCATATGAGCATCATCATTTCATAAATATCATCATCTTATAACATCATCATTACATAAGCATCATCATCTTATAGCATCATCATCTTATACATCATCATCATATAAGCATCATCATCTTATAGCATCATCATCTTATACATCATCATCTTATACATCATCATCTTATAAGCATCATCATCTTATAGCATCATCATCTTATACATCATCATCTTATACATCATCATCATATAGGCATCATCATCATATAAACATCGTCATCTTATACATCATCATCATATAAGCATCGTCATCTTATACATCATCATCATATAAGCATCGTCATCTTATACATCATCATCTTATACATCATCATCATATAGGCATCATCATCTTATACATCATCATCATATAAGCATCGTCATCTTATACATCATCATCACATAAGTATAACGGTAAATGTACGAAATCATAGTTAAGTAAACATGCTGGGTATTCGTCAGCTTCTTTTTGTTGACCCTGATTCACATTCGTACATATGGGTATCATACCCCATCGTATGTCATCTTACCATATCATAACATCGTGTGACATCTTACCACGTGGGCGTCTTACCCAATCGTATGGCATCTTACCATATCATAACATCGTGTGGCATCTTACCACGTGGGCGTCTTACCCAATCGTATGGCATCTTACCATATCATAACATCGTGTGGCATCTTACCACGTGATAACATTGCATGGCATTTTACCATATGGGCATCTTACCCCGTGGCGTCTTACCACGTAATAACATTGTATGGCCTCTTACCATATGGGCATCTTACCCCGTGGCGTCTTACCACGTAATAACATTGTATGGCCTCTTACCTTATGGGCATCCTACCCTGTGGCGTCTTACCACATAATAACATTGTATGGTCTCTTACCATATGGGCATCCTACCCTGTGGCGTCTTACCACATAATAACATTGTATGGTCTCTTACCATATGGGCATCTTACCCTGTGGCGTCTTACCACATAATAACATCGTATGGTCTCTTACCATATGGGCATCCTACCCTGTGGTGTCTTACCACATAATAACATTGTATGGTCCCTTACCATATGGGCATCTTACCCTGTGGTGTCTTACCACATAATAACATTGTATGGTCCCTTACCATATGGGCATCTTACCCTGTGGCGTCTTACCACATAATAACATTGTATGGTCTCTTACCATATGGGCATCTTACCCTGTGGCGTCTTACCACATAATAACATTGTATGGTCTCTTACCATATGGGCATCTTACCCTGTGGCGTCTTACCACATAATAACATTGCATGGTCTCTTACCATATGGGCATCTTACCCTGTGGTGTCTTACCACATAATAACATTGTATGGTCCCTTACCATATGGGCATCTTACCCTGTGGTGTCTTACCACATAATAACATTGCATGGTCTCTTACCATATGGGCATCTTACCCTGTGGTGTCTTACCACATAATAACATCGTATGGTCTCTTACCATATGGGCATCTTACCCTGTGGCGTCTTACCACATAATAACATCGTATGGTCTCTTACCATATGGGCATCTTACCCTGTGGCATCTTACCACATAATAACATCGTATGGTCTCTTACCATATGGGCATCTTACCCTGTGGCATCTTACCACATAATAACATCGTATGGTCTCTTACCATATGGGCATCTTACCCTGTGGCGTCTTACCACATAATAACATCGTATGGTCTCTTACCATATGGGCATCTTACCCTGTGGCATCTTACCACATAATATAATCATCGTGTGGCATCTTACCACATGGGCATCTTACCCAATCATATGGCGTCTTACCATATCATAAACACTGTGTGGCATCTTACCACATGGGCATCTTACCCAATCATATGGCGTCTTACCATATCATAAACACTGTGTGGCATCTTACCACAGGGGCATCTTACCCAATCATATGGCGTCTTGCCATATCATAACCATTGTGTGGCATCTTACCACAGGGGCATCTTACCCATTCTCATATACGTCATCATAAACATCATCATGATCATTATCATCGTAAACATCATCGTAAACATCATCATCATAAACATCATCATAATCATCATCATCGTAAACATCATCATCATAAACATCATCATATATACTCATGCAATTAATGCAAGGTCATAGTTTAGGAATATGTTACCGTTTGATGCTCGTACGTTTCTTACGTACCTTCCTTGCTTGAGCATTACATGAACAAACGCATTAGTATATTCAATAATAATTGAGACCATACCGAAGTATTCCACTGTCGGTTGTCTACCCAGTCTGTCCTCAGACAATACATCATATCTTTCTTTTCCTGATTTTCTTCCAAAATCAGGTTCCTTGGCACGTAGCATATAGAGTGTTAGACATCGCTATTAATGCCATCCTATCGTGTTCCACACGATTCCTGCAACCACAATGGTTAGCAATACCACTTTTCATATCATAAACGCACATAAACAATTAGTCATGTCGTATAACATTAATGCCATAATGCATAAATATGTGCTATCAATAACTTCCTAGGCCCTCAACAGCCCCAATGAGCAACCACTGCTCTGATACCACTAATGTAAGGACCCCGTATACTTAACCCTTGATTAGTGTATTAACCACTATGTGTGGTACATGCTTTCTATAAAAAGCCAATCGGGAAGCTCAGATGATACTTTACCATTGAATGTCAATTACAAAACTTCCTTTAATACTCAATGTTGTAAGATCATCATCCTAACAATAAAAGACTCATATGATTGCCCTTTACCAACCTCTTGGTGCCATTTTTCACATTGTGAACTTTTATAAAAATTTGGGCAGAGTCTCCCCATAAATAGAGCTATCCCAAAAAAAAAAGCACAGCATATAACATAATTCCCGGCCAGGGAACACATAATACTCATCAGAAAGCAGTAATACAAGTAAATTCCCAGCCAGGGAAGACACCACACATATGCCGACAAAAGTGGGTTTCAACACCCACAAATACACCAATGACTCTCTTATCATTTAGCAATTCTACCTCTAATTGCATGCAACATAGAATGAAAGAGAGAAAGGCTCATGCCTTTACATACAACCCATATACAAGTATAATCGTGCTCACATGCGAGCATCATGAACATGTATATAATCATCATGGGTATATAGGTACTCTATACGATACCGTGCTCCATCAAGCCCTGGTACCACGATCCTGGGAGTAGATCCAATCAACAGCTCGAGCTCATCTCCAAAGCCATCGATGTACCTGTTCACCTGCCCCAACAGAGACAGCCCCCAACGGGGTGAGCATACCAATTCCACAATTTCATAATCATAATGACATAATACATAATTTACAAAAAATGTAAATATTGTGGAACATATGTGACACTGCCTGGATGGTATCATCCTCATCCTAGCGTACCCCTGTAATAACCCTGTTCTCAAAACAGATAAATCATCAAATCCTGAATATGCAGTTAATCATCATATTGGTTAACCCTAACCAGTTTCGAATTAACAACATTTCATAACATCTTTCTTTATCTAGCAATTATCATAATTCTAGATATCATATTGAGACTTCCTTAACTTCCGATACTAGTTAATCACTTCTCTGATTAACTACGTCTCTGTTCCTATTCATTACCAATAGGGAATAAAATACAGATATCATAGATATCTAATCAACACCACATTTTCATTTCTTACTTCAAAGTAGCGTCATACTACTGGTGTTCGCTCCGTAGCGACCACACCCATCGTTTGCTCGCTTAATAGCGGCACCAAGCATTTCACCATGTGATTCAACATAACGTAACCAAGTCACGGTGCCATCATAGTAAAGCATTTCATGTATTTTAAATCATGCATCATACTTGTAAAACATCATTTAAGTTATGCTCGTACGCTAAACGTACCTTAAATCCTCGAAGTCCGAGCCAAACCTTGCTCGAGTTCCATGCCCCGAGGGATGATGTGCTAACACGATAAATAATTCACGATCATTTACGAACATGCAACCAATGCTCAAGCACACCCATAACCCTCAAAATATTGTCAACACACGACAATTAACCTTTAAAAGACCCGGGGCAGGGTACATGTAGGGAGGGGAACGAATGAGACAACAACGGAAATTGTTCAAGGATACCCTACAAATTTCGAACCCTTATCTCACAAATCGAACCCAAATTAAACATCATAATTCATCTAAAATATGAATTAATCAATTAATAGCAAGAATCATCACCCTTGCCAAAAACCCCCAAATTTTCGAATTTCAAAGCCTTAAATTCGAACTCAATACCTTAAATTCGGACACAATTAAGCATCAACAATACATCTAAAACATGTAATGAATGACCCATAACAAGAATCGTCACAACCCTTCCAAAACCCCCAAAATCGAACCCACTTCATGCACCCATCCAAAAAAATCGAACCCAAGCCAACGAAAAACGAAATCATTCGAGCCAATAAATCATAATTTGGCAGGGAATCACATCACAAGCATGGAAAAAGGGGTTAGGAAGGTTACCCAAACGAAATCGGAAGAAATCGGACGAAAAATCGAAGAACCCTAGAAATTGGGGATCGGCGCATTCCAGCGAAATCCGACTTCCACACGCGACGAAACTTCGAATTGACGGAGGGGAAAGGAGCGTCTCGTCGAGACGAAGCCGGTGATAGGTCGCACGCGCCGAACGGCGGCCGGACGGCGGCGGGCGCGGCGTTTTCGTGCGCGGGGGGTACTGTAGCAGCGGGTTTCGGGAATGGCGGGGAGAGAGAAAGAAAATTGGGCTGAAATGATATTTTCATAAAAATCTCGGGTTCAACTTGTATTTATAGCAAAATACCCCGAAAAACTAATAGCCCCACAAATACATCGTGATTCCTTAAAAATCATCTGTTTTCAAAAACTCTCTCTCTAACTCCAAAACCCTCTACCGGTGCTCACACAGCACCCGAGATTCCGAGACACATTAAAAACCCAACTCTTAGGTTTTACACCGTAATGTGAATACAATCTCATCCTCGGGATCCAACGATCCCAACTACCCAAATAAACGAGCCCAGAAGGCCCAACATCGCGATTAAACTCCAAATCGCTACGTAAAACATCTTTAGGGGTTATTAACACTCCGGGATTAACATCTCCAATCCCAGGTCATCACATCCACAATGCATAAACAATGAGTATATTAGATACATGTACCGTTGGGTGCCCGTACGTCCTCTACGTACCTTTCCAAAATGTAGGATGTGGTAGGACTTCACTTCCTTGGCTGTGTTGCCACCTGGGATGGTTCTACATATTCACACAATTCAATATTAGAACCCAATAATAGTCCAATACCAAAAATCCTACAAAAATAATCAAAAACACCATATTTTGTGTCTCTCGATCGATCGCTGCAAAGGGCCGATCGATCGCGAGATCACACTGCCCGAAACCAAATTTTTATTCTTTCGACGATCGATCGCCACATTTGGCGCGATCGATCGCCACCCTCGCCGATCGATTGCCCAAATGTGGCGATCGATCGCCATAAGCTACTGGAGCGTATTGCCTCCTTGCGATCGATCGCCAAAAATGGGCGATCGATCGCCGAGCCCTGTGTCGCGAAAAATCGCCATTAATGCTCCAAAACTCCATTCCAATCCATACCAACTCCCCTACCAACAAACCAATAACATTAAACACATAATAACCTTCCATAAACACTTTAAGCACCTCAAAAAATCCAACATTCAATCAAAACCACAACAACCCAAAACAAACCCATTTTAAACCATTTCAAATCCAATCCAAACACAACAAAAACAATAGAGAGGTATCTATACCTCTTGGGGACTTCAAATCTCCCAATAAACTCCACAAATCCAACTTTTGGAAGGATTTCTCTCCACCTTTTTGCTCCAACTCGAAAATGAAGAGGGAAAAAGGGTTTGGGTGGTGATTTGGGGAAAGTAAAGTAAAGGTATGGTGAGGGGTTGGGGTATAAAGGGGTTGGGTTTAATTAAAATGCATTCCACAATCCCATGATGTATAAAACACCCCAACATGATATTTTTAAAAGCATTAATCCAAGATGCACCAAAATACCAATTAAACTCATGATTTCCAATTAATTGCTAACCATGGCAAATAAATCATGCTAATAACAATTTTCCCAACATGCAAAACATGCACCCTGAAATGCTCTCCCGGGTCACTCTATCATGTGACTAAGCATTTCCATATGATAAATAATTCCAGCCTATAATTAATTACCACCATAATTAATCATACAAACACAATTAATGCCCAAATTGAAATTAATTATTTCGGGGATATCACACTTTATGAGTCTGATGAACAGAGTGTTTCAGCAGTACCTTGATCAGTTCGTCATCGTGTTCATCGATGACATTCTCATCTATTCCCGGAGCGAGGAAGAGCACGTGAAACACTTGAGGACAATGCTCCAGATTCTCAGAGACCACCAGTTGTATGCCAAGCTCAGCAAGTGTGAATTTTGGTTGAGCAGTGTAGTGTTTCTGGGGCTTGTCATATCTAGCAGCGGGATATCTGTGGATCCCAGGAAGATTGAAGCTGTGATGGAGTGGGCTGCACCCACTTCTGTACCTGAAATACGGAGCTTCCTTGGTTTGGCCGGTTATTATCGACGCTTTGTCGAGGGATTTTCGAAGATCGCCAAGCCATTGACACAGTTGACCCAGAAGGGAGTACCATTCTTTTGGTCAGAAGCTTGTGAGGAGAGCTTCCAGGAGTTGAAGCACCGCTTGACGACGGCGCCAATATTGGTGATTCCTACGGAAAACTCCAGATTTGTTTTGTATACCGATGCATCACTTCAGGGCCTTGGGTGTGTACTGATGCAAGATAAGCATGTGGTAGCTTATGCATCGAGGCAGTTGAAGCCGCATGAGACTAGATACCCAGTCCATGACTTGGAATTGGCAGCTATCATCTTCGCCCTGAAGATGTGGAGGCATTATTTGTATGGTACGTCGTTTACCATTTACACGGATCACAAGATCCTCAAGTTTTTATTCACTCAGGCGGAGCTGAACATGAGGCAGAGAAGGTGGATGGACTTACTCAAGGACTACGATTGTGAGATTGAGTACCATCCCGGAAAAGCTAACTTGACAGCAGACGCTTTGGGCCGGAAAGTGAGGAGTACTGCTGAGGACGTCATCCAATTGTCGGCTATGATGACCTCCTATTGCCATCTAGGCTATGATTTCGATATAGATGCATCGCCTGTGTATGTATCGGCCTTGTTAGCTGAGCCGGATATCTATGAGAACATCAGGAGAGCTCAGAGGTCAGATGATGAGGTTCAGAGATGGTTATCTTTAGTACATCTTGGTCAGCCAACGAAATTCAGAGTGGCCGATGACGGATCCTTGAGATTGGGTAACCGTTGGGTGGTTCCGAGTACGCCGGAGTTGCGTAGAGGGATCTTGGAGCGAGCTCATAGTAGCAGACTTAGCATCCACCCAGGCGGGAAGAAGATGTATAAAGATCTGCGTGGTCAGTTTTGGTGGAAAAGAATGAAGTGTGATGTCGTCGCTTTTGTAAGGAGGTGCTTGATCTGCCAGCAGGTTAAGGCAGAGAGACAGAGACCTGGCGGCGAGTTGAAAAGCTTGGAGATACCGAAGTGGAAGTGGGAACACATTTCCATGGACTTCGTGACTCACCTGCCGAGGAGTACTTCAGGTTTTGATGCTATTTGGGTGATTGTGGATCGATTGACTAAGGTGGCTCATTTCATTCCCTATAGCATGACTTTCACCTTTTTGAGGATTGCGCAGTTGTATATTCGAGATGTGGTGAGACTGCATGGGATCCCCATTTCCATAGTGTCGGATCGAGATCCCCGATTTACATCTCATTTTTGGGAAGGTCTTCAGTCAGCCTTGGGAACTGAAGTTAGATTGAGCACTGCATATCATCCTTAGACGGATGGCCAGACCGGGCGTACTATCCAGACGCTCGAGGACATGTTAAGGGCTTGTGTATTGGAGTTCGATGTTTCTTGGCAGGATTCGGTAGCCTTGGTAGAGTTCTCTTATAATAACAGCTACCAGGCGAGCATTCAGATGGCTCCTTTTGAGGCCCTTTATGGCAGACGATGTAGGTCACCCTTGTGTTGGGATGATTTGGACCGCAAATCGGTCGGAGGACCGGAGTTGATCCGAGAAATGGAAGAAAAGATAAAGATGATAAGGCAGAAAATGAAAGCGGCCCAGGACAGACAGGCAGCTTATGCGAATAAACGGCGGAGACCGTTGGAATTTCAGTTGGGAGATAAGGTCTTCTTGAAGATCTCGCTTTTCAGAGGCGTTGTGCGATTTGGGATGCGGGGAAAACTGTCTCCGAGGTATGTTGGACCGTACGAGATTTTGCAGCGCATTGGCGCCTTAGCTTACCGATTAGCTCTGCCGCCTTCTTTATCTGGTATACATGATGTGTTTCATGTGTCTATGTTGCGGAAGTATGAGCCGGATCCGTCGCATGTATTACAGCCTTCCGAGGTTCAGTTAGAATCCGGTGTGTCTTATGTGGAACGGCCTGTTAGAATTCTGGATCGAGCAGACCGTAGACTTCGGAACAAAGTGATACCTATGATCAAGGTTCAGTGGGATCGCAGGGGTGTCGAGGAGGCTACGTGGGAGACGGAGCGGCATATGGTGCAGCACTACCCAGAACTATTCTCTGGTATGTGATTATGTTTAGTATCTTTTGGGGTAAGTGCATGTGATTTCGAGGACGAAGTCTTATAAGTAGGGGAGTATTGTGATATCCCCGAAATAATTGATTGCAATTTGAGCATTAATTGTGTTTATATGATTAATTATGGTGGTAATTAATTATGTGCTGGATTTAATTATCGTGTTGAATTGCTTAGTCACATGGTAGGCATGACCGGGAATGCATTTCGGGATGCATGTGATGTATGTTGGGTAATTGGGTGTTTTAATGACTTACATGGGTTGGTAGTCATTTATTGGTAAAACATGCATTTATTTGAGATTGTGGAGCATTGTGATGTAATGCTTTTAAAATATCATGTTGGGGTGTTTTATACACCATAGTATTGTGGAATGCATTTCATTTTAAACACCCCACTTTATCACCCACTTTACCATTTTACTCTTTAAATCCCCAACATTCCCCCAACCCTAACCTCTTTCCTTATTTTCGTTTTTGACCCCAAGGAGGAAGAGAAATCTTTGCTCAAACTCTTGTGGAGTGATTCTTGGTAAGATTTAAGGTCTAGGAAGGGTATATGTCCCTCCTTGTTGTTTTTGCAAAGATTTATTTTGATATGAGTTTGTTATTTGAGTTTTTGAAATGGGTTTGTTGTGGGTTGGTGTTGTTTTGGTTGAGGGTTGGATTTATGTTTGTTTTGAGGTGTATTTTGGAGGATTATGATGTTATTTTGTTGTGGGTTTGATGGTTTAAGTTTTAGTATGGTTTGGGATGGTTTTGGGTGCATTAATGGTGGAAAAATCGCGAGTCTGTGCGAGGCGATCGACCGCCTGAAAAGAGGCGACCGATCACCGATGGGCAGTACCAAAATCACAGAGTAGGCGATCGATCGCCTGAAATGAGGCGACCGATCGCCGAGGGGCAGTGGCTAAATATGAGTAGGCGATCGATCGCCATGTTTGGCGCGATCGATCGCCGCGAAGCAAAAATTGAGGCGATCGATCGCCTCAGCGAAGCGATCGATCGCCAGCAGTGAAATTTTGGCAAATGAATTCTTTTGATGAATTTTTGGTATTTGACTATTATTTGGCTTCTAATATGGGGTTGTGTGATTGTGTAGAACCATCCCAGGTAGCAACGCAACCGAGGAAGTGAAGCCATATCAATTCCACTTTTGGAAAGGTACGTAGAAGACGTACGGGCACCCAACGGTACATGTATCTAATATACTCTTTGTTTATGCATTGTGGATGCGAGTATATGTGGAATTATGCATTGTGGATGCCAATACATGTTGAATTATGCATGATGATTGTGATGACCAAAGATTATAGATGTTAATCCCGGAGTGTTAATAACCCCTAAAGTTGTTTTACGTGGCAATTTGGAGTTTAATCGAAGTGTTGGGCCTTCCGGGCTCGTCTATTTGAGTAGTTGGGATCATTGGATCCCGAGGTTGAGATCGTATTCTCATTTCGGTGAAAACCTATGAGTTGGGTTTTTAGTGTGACTCGGAATCTCGGGTGCTTTGTGTGGGCACCGGTAGGGGGTTTTTGAGTTAGAGACAGAATTTTTAAAAACAGATGATTTTTAATGAATCATGATGTATTTGTGGGGCTATTAGTATTTCGGGGTATTTTTGCTATAAATACCAGTTGAACCTGAGATTTTAATTATTGGAACCATTTTCCCCACCTTCCCTCTCTCTCCTCGCGCACGCTGCTTCCCGATCCCCTTCGACCCTCGCCGCTTCAAGCGCCGCGCCCGCCGCCGTTTGGCGCGTCCGACCCACCGGTGGCTTCGTCTCGTCCAGGCGCACCTTCCCATACCATCAATTTGAAGTTTCGTCGAGAATCGCGTTCGGATTTGCCAGAAAAGCGCTAGGGTTTGAAACTGGAATTTGTCCGATTTGGGGCTCGATTTTTGGTACGTTTTTTGGGCTTTTCTTCCGGTGTTTTTGGGGCGTTTTTGTGCTGTTGTTGAGTCGAAAATTTCAGACTTTAAAGTTCAAAAATATTTGTTGCATTATGGTTCGAATTCTTGTTGTTGGCTCACGGGTTAGGGTTCGAAAATTGGGGTTTTGGCAGGAGGGACGATTATTCATGTTGTTGATTGATTAATTCATGTTTTAGATGAATTATGGTGATTATTTGAGTTCGAATTGTGATGATAGGGTTCCAATTATTGAAGGTGTTCTTGAGCAATTTTTCGATATGTCGCATTCGTTTTCCCTCCCTGCATGTGCCCTGCCCCGGGTCTTTTAAATGATTTATTGTCGTGTGTTGACAATATTTTGAGGGTTAAGGGTGTGCTTGAGCATGGGTTGCATGTTCGTAAATAATTGTGAATTAATTTATCGTGTTAGCACGTCGTCCCTCGGGGCATGGAACTCGATCAAAGTCTGGCTCGAACTAAAGAGATTTAAGGTACGTGCGACGTACGAGCATTACTTTATGTGAGAGCATTTGTGAAATGCATAATGTATTTTGATTGCATTGAGGGTTGTGCGTATGGTTATATATATGTGTTGATATAGTTATGGAGCGACCCAACCTTGACATCGCCGCCACAAACGTGCGTGATACTAGAGTAGTATGACCTTATAAGAGATATGGGGTACTGGGTTTATATGACTATTGTAGGGCATTTGAGATGCCTGAGACTGATCGTGGAATCATGTATTCATTATAAGACATGTGAGATGTCTAAGTATAATGGAGAATTTGTAAAATAAATGCTAGGCATTTGAGCTATCTGTGATTGGTAGCAAAGTTGAAAATCAGTATTAGATATCGAGATATCTATATTTGTATGTATAATGAATTTGGAATCATTAATTATTGATACTTGAGAATCAGGCATGCTGTGAGTTAAATCAATGTGTTGATTTACTGATTTTTGAGATTTGATGAGTTTGATGATTGTGGGAACAGGGACAGTACACGGAATCCCGGATGAGGACGTTGCCATCCAGGGAGTATCATTTAAAATTCATTATTATTTACTTTTGTTGTAAATTATGAATTTCATTATAGTGATTATGAAATTTTGTGTATTGGTATGCTCACCCCGTTGGGGGCTGTCTCTGTTGGGGCAGGTGAACAGGTACATCGATGGCTGTGGAGCTGAGCTCGAGCTGTTGATTGGATGTACTCCCAGGATCGTGGTACCAGGGCTTGATGGAGCACGGTATCGTATAGAGTACTTATATACACCCGAAGGTTATATACATATTTATGATGCTCGGATGTGAGCACGGTTATGCTTGTATATGGGTTGTATATAAAGGCATGAGCCTTTCTCTCTTTCATTCTATGTTGCATGCAATTAAGAGTAGAATTGCTAATGATATGAGAGTCATGGGTGTATTATGTGGGTGTTGAAACCCATTTATGTTGTCTTATGTGTGGTGTCTTCCCTGGCTGGGAATTTACTTTGCGTTGCTGTATTCTGTTGAGTATGTGTTTTCCCTGGCCGGGAACTATATATTGTGATGCGTTTTTATTTCAGGATGGCTCTATTTATGGGGAGACTCTGCCCAAATTTTTATAAAAGTCCACCATGTAAAAAGTGGTGTAATGGGGATGGAAATGTGCGGAATCTATGAGTCTATTTGTTGGTAGAGATGATCTTAATGTTGAATATTAAAGAAATTTTGTAATTGCCATTCAACGGTAAAGTATCATCTGTGTTTCCCGATTGATATTATTGAAAGCATGTGCCACACATAATGATTAATACACTAATCAAGGGTTAAGGGCTTGGGGTCCTTACATTAGTGGTATCAGAGCCAGGTTGCTCTTTGGGGCTGTTAAGGGCCTAGGAAGTTATTGATAGCACATATTTATGCATGATGGCATTAATGTTGTATGACACAACTAGTTGTTATGTGCTTTTATGATATGAAAAGTGGTGTTGCTAATCATTGTGGTTGCAGGAATCGTGTAGAATGTGATGGGATGGCATTAATGGTGATGTCTGGCACTTCATGTATTATGTGTTAAGGGATCTGATTTTGTAGGAAAATCAGGAAATGTGAGACGTACGGGCTTCGGACGGTAAAACGTGTTACACATTTGATTATGTATATCATGGATAGTGAACCCTTACATGTGATGATATATGTGACATGATAGTGATATATTGTGATAATGGAACCAAATGTTGTGTTTGATTATTGTGGTAGAATTGATGAATGTTCCGGTAGCCTTTATCTCCGAGCGAGGGAGGTACTTGCCGCTGTCATGTCTAAGCGAGGTAACATGCCGCTGTCATTGTCGAAGCGAGGGGTCCTAAAATTCCGCTGTTGTATTGGGACCGGAACAGTCACAATTCTAGTGATTAATGTGGAATATTGTGGTTATAACTGGAACGTGATATCGATCATTATATTGTGAACTGTGGTATTAACCTGGATGCAGGTACATGGAGCTAGTGGAAGTTCCGATAGTTGTTATATTCGAGCGAGGGAGGTACTTGCCGCTGTCATATGAAGCGATGGTAATATGATATTTGCCGCTGTCATGTCTAAGCGAGGTAACATGCCGCTGTCATTGTCGAAGCGAGGGATATCATATGATGCCGCTATATGTCGAAGCGAGGGGTCCTAAAATTCCGCTGCTATAACAAGACCGGAACAACCACATTATCGATATTGATAGCGATGTCTCATTCCGCTATGTTGGTTGGCGATGGTTCATGCCGCCAAGTGTATTGATAGCGATGTCTCATTCCGCTATGTTGGTTGGCGATAGTTCATGCCGCCAAGTGTATTGATAGCGATGTCTCATTCCGCTATATTGATTGGCGATGGTTCTTGCCGCCGGATATATTGATAGCGATGGTTCATTCCGCTATATTGATTGGCGATGATTCTTGCCGCCGGATATATTGATAGCGATGGTTCATTCCGCTATATTGATTAGCGATGATTCTTGCCGCCGGATATATTGATAGCGATGGTTCATTCCGCTATATTGATTGGCGATGATTCTTGCCGCCGGATGTATTCATAGCGATGGTTCGTTCCACTATTCCATTGGCGATGACTTATGCCGCCGGGTGTTCGTAGCGATGGTACATTCCGCTACATCTATGGCGATGGTTCATGCCGCCAGATGTCTATAGCGACGTGTTATGCCGCTGACTCTATGACGAGGGATTATGCCACTGATTCTATAGCGACGGTTATGCCGCTATGTACATGACGCTGGATTACGCCACCTACGAGCGATGGGTGCTGATTGCGTACCACTGTTGGATGACGGAGACAGGTATGCCGCTATATTGTTAGCAATGAGGTATGGCATATTACTGTTTATTTAGCACTATTGAGGATATCATGTGTTAATTTACTTATGTTGTCATATGTTTGACGATGAGACTATAGACGTCGTGTATCGACAAATACCGTCACGAGTCGACAATATTATTTCAAAGTCGTATGTTGACAGGTACCGTCACGGGATGACAATGACATAGTGGATGTTCTATGTAGATGTGTAGCGTCGTTTTGATGGTTAATACATTTATGTTATGTATTTGGTTGTATGGTTTGAGTGCCGATGGTGAGCACATGGTAGCGTCTGGGTCACTAGTTGACGAGACCTTTTGCCGAGCAGGTTTGCTCGGTGGAGTATTGGATGTATTGTACCGGTAAATGTACCACATCATGTTATAGAGGTAAATATTTGTCGAGCAATGATACCCTTGGGTATGCTCGTTGGTTTGGCTAGGGCCAAGTGATTGGTGGTAAGAGTAGCCATTGAGGAAACTACTCGCTTGTGTTGTGATGTAGGGTAGACATGGTTACACCCACCCTGAGGGTGTGGGATAAGTCTTAACGGAATATGATTGCATCATAAGTGAGCAAGGACACCGGGTTGTCCATTGTGCTTGGTATTTTAGAGATATATTGGGCGATGACCCATTACTCTAACGGTTTGTACGGTATGGCATACCGAGATGGAACATATGGTTTGTTGGTGGGCTTGATATGAGCCTATGGAGACAGCGCTTTGCTAGCCAGATATTGGGGGAATGATATAGTGTGCTTGTTGGAGCCATGATACTACCCGTTAGAACCGAGTTTGGCAAATCGTAAGCTGATACGATGTGGATTATGGTGGACTCTAGTAGTCACCACGTCATTTGAGGTTGAGGTTGTGCATGCCCCACTGAAACGTGTATACGTTTATGTTTAATCTTGGTGAGACTTATCTGGGACAGCTCATAATGTTGGAGTACCAACAAGAGAGTCATCAAGTCGTCGTTGACTCGATCTGGGGAATCCGTGTACTTGGGATGCAATGGGTGTTATTGTATCCAGTTTTTTCCGAACGGTGGTTCGAGACTTGTGGATCTCGAGTTCGATGGCTCTTCCCTTGTGAGGAAGGAGGTAGTATTATACCTATTTGGGAATCTTTGAAAGATTCGGTAAGTTGGTGCATGTGGTATTGATTTAGGGAATCACGCCGTGTTGTTGATCGTCGATTATCATTCTCCACTGCATGGGAATGACTCAGAATTGGCAGTTGTGTTTTTGGCTTAGGGGTATGTTGTAGATACCCGAACCAAGTGCATTGAGTATGCATGTGATGTCCGTGCCTAGGCAGGTATACCGGTGAGTATACGGATGCCAGTTATTGATTTCCTTTTGTCAAGCATATGGTTAAATCTCTGATGAGAGATATTGAACACCTTGAGATTGGGAATCTCCATGGCACGATAAATTATGAGAAACAATCGTGAAGTTAGTTGACTCCCTTTGAGGAGGGATTATCTTGTGTGGGTTGAGGTGTTTCCTTGTTGGTGTTTTCCTTCGAGTTATGCGATAGCCTTCCCAAGTTTGGATTGTTAAATCCTCGGATTATCAGGGGATGGCAGGAATTCGGATTGGTTGGGTGTAGCTGTCGACACAAGCGTTGAGGATGCCATGGGTTTATTGCATGTCCGTTCAGAATTTGAACTCTGTGGAGTCTCGATGGTTTATTTATGATCAGGATGTGATCCTTGGAATATCCGGAGGTGGACATCTTGTGAGACGTCTTTTGTGTGAATCTGTGGCCGTGAGTTGCCCAAATTGAGTTGCATTGATGCGACTGCTCATTTGATGGAGGAGGTTTGAAAGTGGAGACCAGGTTTGGTGTGTGTACACTGTGGTATACTAATGTTTCCCTCGTAACGATGTATGTTAGACGTCGTGAGTCATGATAGAGATGTCACTGAATGATATCTACGATGGAATCGGGAGCGATTCGAATCCTTGCAGTTTCAGTTGACTAATTGCTTTTGGATTGTTAGCGTTGAGTTGTGCTGACGCTCTTTGACGTTATGATGGATTTGGAAGTCTATTCCATTCCATAGTTTGACACGAGGTCAACGTTCTCACGGTTGAGGTGTCATTCATGATGCGTTCTTACTAGTTGTATTAGAACTAAGGTGACTGTCCGATCTACGGTCGTAAGAATTGGTTGTTTTGCAGTCATGAGGGACTGACTTTTGGGATGAACCGCATCGAGGTACATTTTGCCTCTTGGGTGACATGTTGGTTTTGGTATGTCGCTCTGTTTCAGAGTTTGATGTGAGGTAAGTATCCTCGCGTTTATTAAGACGATCCTAATATGGTCAAGGATCGAGGTTATGGCTTCATGTTGTTGTGTAGCCCGGGTGTTACGTGATACACCGGTGCTAATTTCGAGGACGAAATTCTTTTAGTGGGGGATATTGTGATGACCAGAGATTATAACCCCTAAAGTTGTTTTACGTGGCGATTTGGAGTTTAATCGAAGTGTTGGGCCTTCCGGGCTCGTCTATTTGAGTAGTTGGGATCGTTGGATCCCGAGGTTGAGATCGTATTCTCGTTTCGGTGAAAACCTATGAGTTGGGTTTTTAGTGTGACTCGGAATCTCGGGTGCTTTGTGTGGGCACCGGTAGGGGGTTTTTGAGTTAGAGAGAGAATTTTTAAAAACAGATGATTTTTAATGAATCATGATGTATTTGTGGGGCTATTAGTATTTCGGGGTATTTTTGCTATAAATACCAGTTGAACCTGAGATTTTAATTATTGGAACCATTTTCCCCACCTTCCCTCTCTCTCCTCGCGCACGCTGCTTCCCGATCCCCTTCGACCCTCGCCGCTTCAAGCGCCGCGCCCGCCGCCGTTCGGCGCGTCCGACCCACCGGTGGCTTCGTCTCGTCCAGGCGCACCTTCCCATACCATCAATTTGAAGTTTCATCGAGAATCGCGTTCGGATTTGCCAGAAAAGCGCTAGGGTTCGAAACTGGAATTTGTCCGATTTGGGGCTCAATTTTTTGGTACGTTTTTGGGGCTTTTCTTCCGGTGTTTTTGGGGCGTTTTTGTGCTGTTGTTGAGTCAAAAATTTCAGACTTTAAAGTTCAAAAATATTTGTTGCATTATGGTTCAAATTCTTGCTGTTGGCTCACGGGTTAGGGTTCGAAAATTGGGGTTTTGGCAGGAGGGGCGATTATTCATGTTGTTGATTGATTAATTCATGTTTTAGATGAATTATGGTGATTATTTGAGTTCGAATTGTGATGATAGGGTTCCAATTATTGAAGGTGTTCTTGAGCAATTTTTCGATATGTCGCATTCGTTTTCCCTCCCTGCATGTGCCCTGCCCCGGGTCTTTTAAATGATTTATTGTCGTGTGTTGACAATATTTTGAGGGTTAAGGGTGTGCTTGAGCATGGGTTGCATGTTCGTAAATAATTGTGAATTAATTTATCGTGTTAGCACGTCGTCCCTCGGGGCATGGAACTCGATCAAAGTCTGGCTCGAACTAAGGAGATTTAAGGTACGTGCGACGTACGAGCATTACTTTATGTGAGAGCATTTGTGAAATGCATAATGTATTTTGATTGCATTGAGGGTTGTGCGTATGGTTATATATATGTGTTGATATAGTTATGGAGCGACCCAACCTTGACATCGCCGCCACAAGCGTGCGTGATACTAGAGTAGTATGACCTTATAAGAGATATGGGGTACTGGGTTTATATGACTATTGTAGGGCATTTGAGATGCCTGAGAATGATCGTGGAATCATGTATTCATTATAAGACATGTGAGATGTCTAAGTATAATGGAGAATTTGTAAAATAAATGCTAGGCATTTGAGCTATCTGTGATTGGTAGCAAAGTTGAAAATCAGTATTAGATATCGAGATATCTATATTTGTATGTATAATGAATTTGGAATCATTAATTATTGATACTTGAGAATCAGGCATGCTGTGAGTTAAATCAATGTGTTGATTTACTGATTTTTGAGATTTGATGAGTTTGATGATTGTGAGAACAGGGACAGTACACGGAATCCCGGATGAGGACGTTGCCATCCAGGGAGTATCATTTAAAATTCATTAGTATTTACTTTTGTTGTAAATTATGAATTTCATTATAGTGATTATGAAATTTTGTGTATTGGTATGCTCACCCCGTTGGGGGCTGTCTCTGTTGGGGCAGGTGAACAGGTACATCGATGGCTGTGGAGCTGAGCTCGAGCTGTTGATTGGATGTACTCCCAGGATCGTGGTACCAGGGCTTGATGGAGCACGGTATCGTATAGAGTACTTATATACACCCGAAGGTTATGTACATATTTATGATGCTCGCATGTGAGCACGGTTATGCTTGTATATGGGTTGTATATAAAGGCATGAGCCTTTCTCTCTTTCATTCTATGTTGCATGCAATTAAGAGTAGATTTGCTAATGATATGAGAGTCATGGGTGTATTATGTGGGTGTTGAAACCCATTTATGTTGTCTTATGTGTGGTGTCTTCCCTGGCTGGGAATTTACTTAGTGTTGCTGTATTCTGTTAAGTATGTGTTTTCCCTGGCCGGGAACTATATATTGTGATGCGTTTTTATTTCGGGATGGCTCTATTTATGGGGAGACTCTGCCCAAATTTTTATAAAAGTCCACCATGTAAAAAGTGGTGTAATGGGGATGGAAATGGACGGAATCTATGAGTCTATTTGTTGGTAGAGATGATCTTAATGTTGAATATTAAAGAAATTTTGTAATTGCCATTCAGAGGTAAAGTATCATCTGTGTTTCCCGAGTGATATTATTGAAAGCATGTGCCACACATAATGATTAATACACTAATCAAGGGTTAAGGGCTTGGGGTCCTTACAATGATTGTATATGCATATGATGGTTAACGGTGCACATCCCATGAGTCGTAGTCATCCCTTGATGATTTTAATGCTTGCCGCTATTTGGTTTGTTGCCGCTAAATGTGAAGCGAGGGGTGGGAGCGCCGCATGTCACATTTGAGCATGGTTATCATATAGGGCGAGGAAAGAATATTTGCCGCTCAATGTGAAGCGAGGGGTGGGAGCGCCGCATGTCCATTGAAGCGAGGTTATTCTATGCCGCCTATATGTAAATAAGCGAGGGGCATTAAAATACATTGTGATGGACAGACTAGGGATTGGTGATTGGTATTTGGTGTTGATGAGATGGTATTACGTCATGACATGTCTAGACCATTAAATAATCTATTGATTATACTCATGAGTTATGGTACAAGGACAACCAAACTGGAAGCGTTTAAATGCATGGGAAAACAGGAAGTGTTTTATTGTGATTTATGCATTTATGTCTTATATTCATATTGTGTTGAATATGAATGATATTATTGCTCATGTTTGGGGGTTGTCCTTGTAGGTACTTTTGGCATGATATAAAAGAGCTAAAGCGGGTTGAGGCGGTGAGCTTATGGAGAACACTTTTGGTAGATGAAGGACATGATTACTTTTCTATAGTGTCTACTCTAGGAGTAGTGTAAAGCTATGGTTGATAACATTCATTTTGATTTGAAAATGTAATTAATCCATTGATGGTCCTTGAATTGGCATGTAATTCTTAAGGCTCATAGTCTCAACACGATTATTTCAATCTGATAATTTATATTAGCTCTAATTATGCCCTTAATCCGCACTTAAGGAACTAGGGTCCTTACAGTGCCGCTATGGAGCGAGCGATATTTTGGATGTTGTCGCCATGGAGCGAACATCAGATATGAATGCCGCTGCTATTGAGCTAGTGTAGAGTCTTCCTACCTTAACATCATATATTATACACGTATTAAGGACTAAACATGCATTAATAACCTCTTAAGGGTTCCGGTTGTAGCTTTGAGCTAATAAGATTACAGGTCAAAATGAAATTTCAAAAGCTAATTAATTACATTCCCAGAATGAATATTATAGCGATAGAATTATACTACTCCTAGAGTAGGGACTATCAAAAATCCTGTATCTTATCTTCTTTCATGCTCCTTTAACTCACTGTCTCAACCCGACCCTTAGCCCTGGTCCAAAAGTGTACCTACAGGGACAACACATCGTGAGCATATACATATTTACTTAACATCATAACAAGAGACGTAACAATAAATCCATGAAATCTTGGTTAAGTAAACTTGCTGGTTATTCGTTGACTTCTTTTTGTTGACCCTGATTTACCTTCATGCATATGGGCATCTTACCCTATCGTATGGCATCTTACCATTTCGTAAACATCGCATGGCATCTTACCACGTGGGCATCTTACCCCTTCACAAATATCGTATGTCATCTTACCATATGGGCATCTTACCCCTTCATAAACATAGTATGACATCTTACCATATGGGCATCTTACCCTTTTATAAACATCGTATGGCTTCTAACCATATGGGCATCTTACCCTTTTATAAACATCGTATGGCATCTTACCATATGGGCATCTTACCCTTTTATAAACATCGTATAACATTATCATAAACTTACTTATCATAATCATAATCATAAACATCATCATCATAAACATCATCATCATGAACATCATCATCATGAACATCATCATCATAAACATCATCATCATAAACTTACTTATCAAAATCATCATCATAAACATCATCATCATAAACATCATATGTAGGAGTATGGTTTACCGTCCGATGCCCGTACGTTTCTTACGTACCTTAATCCCAAAAGTGGAGGAGTTGGGGAACTTTATCTCCTCCAAGTTGTGGGTACCTGGGATGGTTCTACACAACCATACAAATAGATATTAGAAGCTAATTATAGTTCCATATCCAAAAACCCCACAAAAACATCAAAAACACATATTTATGTGTCTCGCGATCGATCGCTGGGTTGTCCCGATCGACCGCGAGATCACACTGCCCGTTGCTGAATTCTGAGTCTTCGGTGATCGATCGCCAAGTCCTGAAGGCTATCTTCTGGACATCATCTTCCCTTACTCGAATCTGATGGTACCCCGACCTCAGATCGATCTTACTGTAGAGCCTCGTACCCTGCAACTGGTCAAACAAGTCATCGATCCTCAGAAGTGGATACTTGTTCTTCACTGTAGCTTTGTTCAGTTGTCTGTAATCGATGCACAAACGCATCGAACCATCTTTCTTCTTTACAAATAAAACTGGTGCACCCCAGGGCGATACGCTAGGGCGTATATAGCCCTTATCAAGGAGCTCTTGCAACTGAATCTTTAACTCCCTTAGTTCCGTTGGTGCCATCCTATATGGGGCACGAGAAATGGCAGACGTCCCCGGTAGTAACTCAATCCCAAACTCGACCTCTCTCATCGGTGGGAATCCGGGAATCTCTTCCGGAAAGACATCAGGAAATTCCGCCACTACAGGCACATCCTCAACCTTTAATTCTTCTTTCTTTTCAGAAACATCAACAGCATAGATGAGATATCCAGTATGGCCTCGTTCCAATAACTGTGCCATCTTGACCGCAGATATCAACGGAATCTTAGAACGAGAACCATCCCCAAAGAACGTCCACTGGACTCCCACATCAGACCTGAATCAGACAGTCCTCTGCCTGCAGTTCACAACTGCCTGATACCTGTTCAGAACATCGATGCCTACAATGCAGTCAAAGTCTGACATCCCCAGAACAATCAAATCCGACCTTAGCTCGTTATCCTCAAAATAAATGAGGTCATCATAGACAATCTGATCAGTAATCATACTTCTTCCAGCGGGGGTCGAGACTATAAGAGGCGTGGGCGACGGAGAAGTGCATATGTGGTGCCTTTCCACAAAACTTGTCGACACGAAAGAATGTGATGCACCTGTGTCGATCAATATAAAAGCAGGGTGCGTATATAAAAGACACGTACCCGCTATAATCTCCTCCGAAGCCACTGTAGCCTGCTCACTCGTCAAAGCATAAACCTACCCCTGAGGTGGCCCCATGGGCTGACCTCCAAACTGCCTCGGTGTAAAAGGTGGTCTGTGCTGAGTTGCTCTGTCCGCAGGCCTCCCCGCGGAGTTCTGTTGTCTTCCCCTGTTGGGACACTGTTGAGCAAAGTGGCCTTTGTCGCCACAAACATAACATCCTACACAGTCTTTCGCCAAATGTGGTTGCCCACAAAGAGTGCACTGGACCTTCCCAAATCGGTCTCCCTGAGACTGCCCTCTTCCAGATGGGGCATCATTCCTACGGCTTCATTTCCAACGATTGTCGGGCCTCTTACCACTAAACCTTGACGCCGATGTGTTTCCTCTTGGCTTGAACTGATCACCCCTCGGCCTCAAATTATCAGGAGTGGATTTCTGAGGGGGTGCTGGAGGTGGTACGGTATTAGGGTATGCACCAACTCCTAGTTCGGCTAGCTCAGCCCGTGAAAGTGCATCGTCAAAGCAAGTAGGGCCATAAGTGATCACCCTATCATACAGTTCCGGCCTCAAGCCCTTCATGAAATTCCTCAGCTTTGCTTGCGTACTTGTGGCGATATGAGGCACATACCTGAGCAAAGAACAGTATTGGAGAGCATAATCTGACACCGGCATGTTACCTTGCTTGAGGTTAGTGAATTCATCTTCCTTGGCCTGTCGTGTAGCCGCCGAGAAGTAGCGGGTCAGAAACCGAGTTCTGAACAGCTTCCAATTAACTTCATGACCTTGAGCCTCTTGCTCTACTACTGTGGTCTTCCACCACATCAGCGCCTTCTTGGCCAATTGGAACTCCGTTAGTCTTATCCAGGCTGTCTTAGCACAGGGAGCTGCTACAAATATTTGCTCTATTCTTTCTAACCACTCTTCTGCCTGTTCCCCTGTCGCAGTTCCTTCAAATGTCGGGGGTCGGTATGCAAGAAATTGAGTCAAGCTCAGTTCCCCAGGCAGCAACTGCTGTTCAGTCGGTTCTTCTCCAAAAGCTGGCGGGGGGTAGGGGATTCGTATGTCCAGCACTTGCATTCACACTAACTGCATCTCCCACTTCAACATTCGCTGCCATGCTGCAACACAAGGGTTAACAACAATACCAAAGGCAGTTTATATAACACATCGTCAGATAATCAAACATGTTAGTGTGACATCATATACTTCATATGCAACTTATGTACAAAACATGTTTAGAAAGAAGCACCTAGTCAACTTATTGCTAAGGCTACCCTTCACTCATTCCCGGGTTATCTAACCACTGCTCTGATACCACTAATGTAGGGTCTTCCTACCTTAACATCATATATTATACACGTATTAAGGACTAAACATGCATTCATAACCTCTTAAGGGTTCCGGTTGTAGCTTTGAGCTAATAAGATTACAGGTCAAAATGAAATTTCAAAAGCTAATTAATTACATTCCCAGAATGAATATTATAGCGATAGAATTATACTACTCCTAGAGTAGAGACTATCAAAAATCCTGTATCCTATCTTCTTTCATGCTCCTTTAACTCACTGTCTCAACCCGACCCTTAGCCCTGGTCCAAAAGTGTACCTACAGGGACAACACATCGTGAGCATATACATATTTACTTAACATCATAACAAGAGACGTAACAATAAATGCATGAAATCTTGGTTAAGTAAACTTGCTGGTTATTCGTTGACTTCTTTTTGTTGACCCTGATTTACCTTCATGCATATGGGCATCTTACCCTATCGTATGCAATCTTACCATTTCGTAAACATCGCTTGGCATCTTACCATGTGGGCATCTTACCCCTTCACAAATATCGTATGTCATCTTACCATATGGGCATCTTACCCCTTCACAAACTTCGTATGCCATCTTACCATATGGGCATCTTACCCTTTTATAAACATCGTATGGCTTCTTACCATATGGGCATCTTACCCTTTTATAAACATCGTATGGCATCTTACCATATGGGCATCTTACCCTTTTATAAACATCGTATAACATTATCATAAACTTACTGATCATAATCATCATCATAAACATCATCATCATAAACATCATCATCATGAACATCATCATCATAAACATCATCATCATAAACTTACTTATCAAAATCATCATCATAAACATCATCATCATAAACATCATATGTAGGAGTATGGTTTACCGTCCGATGCCCGTACGTTTCTTACGTACCTTAATCCCAAAAGTGGAGGAGTTGGGGAACTTTATCTCCTCGAAGTTGTTGGTACCTGGGATGGTTCTACACAACCATACAAATAGATATTAGAAGCTAATTATAGTTCCATATCCAAAAACCCCACAAAAACATCAAAAACACATATTTATGTGTCTCGCGATCGATCGCTGGGTTGTCCCGATCGACCGCGAGATCACACTGCCCGTTGCTGAAATTCTGAGTCTTCGGCGATCGATCGCCACTTTTGGCGCGATCGATCGCCACTTTTGGCGCGATCGATCGCCAGCTCGCCGATCGATCGCCCAAAAGTGGCGATCGATCGCCAAATGCTACTGGCGCGCACTGGAGGCTCACAATCGATCGCCAAAAATGGGCGATCGATCGCCGAGTACTGAACCACGAAAAATCGCCATTTTTGAGCATTTTTCAAGCTCCACTTCATTCCTTACAAACCCAAACTTCCCTACAACATCAATATCATCATAACTCACAAAGACCCACATAAAACACTTCAAAAATCATACCCCAACCATAAATAACATATACCCCAAAACAACCCACATAAAAACATCAAAAACTAACCCATTTCAACACCAAACATCATAAAAACTTTAGGAAGGGTTCCATACCTCTTAGGGACTCCAAATCCTACAATAAATCTCACATACAAAGGTTTTGTGAAGATTTCTCCTTCCACTTTAGCCAAGTTTCGAAAATGTGAGATGGGTTAGGGTTGGGGATGAATTTTGGGGGGTTAAAAGTGATTGTAAAGTAAGTGGGTATAGTGGGGAAAGAGGGTTATAAAGGTTAAGATAAAAATTGCACCCCAAAGTTAACATGATGTATAAAATACCCAAACATGGTATTTTATAAGCATTTAATAAAATGCAACAAACTTCCTCTAAATTCACATCTTCCTCATATTTAAAAATCAAAACAATTAAATCATGTTAACATCTTATTACCCAACACATAAATCAATTACCACCTAATTCATCATATAAACATAATTAATGCCCAAATTGCATATAATTAATTTTGGGGCATCACATTACTCCCCTACTTATAAGATTTCGTCCTCGAAATCGCATGCACTTACCCATAAGGAAACTAAACATAAATCATACCAGAAAATAGTTCCGGGTAGTGCTGCACCATATGTCGTTCCGTCTCCCACGTAGCCTCCGACCGCTTTACTAGACAAGTCCTCCCAAAACAGCGGTGACCTACATCGTCGTCCGTAGAGAGCTTCAAAAGGGGCCATTTGAATGCTCGCCTGATAGCTGTTATTATTGGAGAACTCTACCAGTGGTAAAGAATCTTGCCACGGAGTATCAAACTCCAATACACATGCCCTCAACATGTCCTCGAGCGTCTGAATGGTACGCTCTGTTTGGCCGTCAGTCTGAGGGTGATACGCTGTACTCAGTCTCACTTCTGTGCCCAAAGCTGTCTGTAGACCCTCCCAGAAATGCGAAGTAAACCTTGGGTCTCTGTCAGACACAATCGAGACTGGAATCCCATGTAACCTCACCACATCCCGTACATATAATTGGGCCATCTTTAGATACGTGAAAGTCATACTGTAAGGGATGAAATGAGCTACCTTCGTCAGCCTATCCACGATTACTCAGATCGCATCAAATCCAGAGGCTGTTCTTGGCAAGTGGGTCACGAAGTCCATAGATATATGTTCCCACTTCCACTTAGGTACTTCCAAGCTCTTCAGCTTGCCACCAGGCCTCTATCTTTCTGCCTTTACCTGCTGGCAGATCAAACATCTTTTAACAAAGGTGATTACATCACGCTTCATGCGTCTCCACCAGAAGGTCCTTGTACATCTTCCTTCCTCCTGGGTGGATACTGAACCGACTACTGTGAGCTCGCTCCAATATTCCCCTATGCAACTCTGGTGTATCTGGGACTACCCATCGGTTGCCCAGTCTCAAGGAATCATCTTCTGCCACTCTGAACTTTGATGGCTGTCCTTGAATTACTATCGATGACCATCTCTGAACCTCATCATCCGACCTCTGGGCTTTCCTGATAGCCTCAAATATGTCTGGCTCGGCCAACAAGGTCGACACTCGCACCGTCAACGTGTCCACATCGAAATCATAGCCCAGATAGCAATAAGAAGTAATCATCGCTGATAAACACATAGCGTCTTCAGCAGTACTCTTCACCTTCCGACTTAAGGCGTCTGCTATCAAATTTGCTTTACCAGGATGGTACTCAATCTCACAGTCATAATCCTTGAGCAAATCCATCAATCTTCTTTGACGCATATTCAGTTCAGCCTGAGTGAATAGGAACTTCAGGCTCTTATGGTCCGTATAGATGGTAAACGTCGTACCATAAAGATAATGACGCCAACTCTTCAAGGCGAAAATGATGGCCGCCAAATCTTCAGACTCTTCAAGGATGATGCCATCCAGGGAGTATCTTTTGAATTTCATAGCATTTACATTTTGTATATTATGAATTATGTTAATATGATTATTTGTTTGGTGGTATTGGTATGCTCACCCCGTGTGGGGGCTGTCTCTGTTGGGACAGGTGAACAGGTTCGTGGTTGGCTTTGGAGTTGAACTCGAGCTGTGGATTGGAGGTACTTCCAGGATCGAGGTACCATAGCTGGGAGTATGGTATTTTATACATTACGTACACATGTGTTTATTTGGTACTGCGTGTGAGCAGTGTATATGTGTACATGGGTTGTATAAAAGGCAAGTGCCTTTCTCTTTTCATTTATTTGTGGTATGCAATTAATTGGGAATTGCTAGATGAATTGAGAATGTAATTAGTGTATTACAAGGGTACATGATATGTTAAATGGTTTTAGTTGGGAAAACTGGAAATGACATGGAATGAAATAAACGGAGAAATTTTATTATTGGTGTATTATGCTAAGTTAGCATATGGTTATTTCCCAACATAGATGGTTATATGTACATGATTATGAGATTAATGCACTAATTACGGGTTAAGGGCACGAGGGTCCTTACATTAGTGGTATCAGAGCAGTGATTTGCTCTTTGGGGCTGTTGAGGGCCTGGAACATGCTGATAGAAATGGGTAGCACATTTATGCATGATGATAGTTAATGTTGTGTGACACAACTATTTGCTTATGTGCTTTTATGATGTGGAATGTGGTATTGCTAACCATGATGGTTGCAGGATCATATGGAATACGATGAGATGAGATTGATGGGAACGATTAGCACTTGATATGAAAGAGTTTTAAGAATTTGATGTTGTAGGAAAAATCAGGAAATGAGAAACATTATACGCTGTCTAAGGACAGGAATGGTGGATAACAGACAGTGGAACATTCGGGTATGATTTCCATATGATTATGAGATTTCAATTGAAATTGAGCATGCAAATATATTGCAATTAGAGCCCTGCTACGGGTATATCACCAGCGATGGATCATAATATTTGCCGCTCATATGTCGAAGCGATGGTAAATGTCGCTGTTATATCATAGCGAGAGATATTATTGAGCCGCCGATATAACGTAGTAGGATTTGTGGATTGTTGTGTTAACCTTGATGCACGTGTATGAAAATATCGATGAGATTATGAGGAATGGGCATCACCTCTTGAATCCAAAGGACAATGTGCACATGTACGGGGTCACCTCTTGCACCTACGAGGCATGTGGCACGTGCATGGGAGTACCTCTTGGGCCTGCGGAACAAAGTGATACATTCCTGATTATGCAGTTGTCATGTCGAAGCGATGATGCCGCTGTTGTGTCGAAGCGATGGTAAATGCCGCTGTCACGTCGAAGTGATGATGCCGCTGTCATGTCAAAGCGATGATACCACCATCACGTCAAAGCGATGATGCCGCTGTCGTGTCGAAGCGATGATACATGCCGCTGTCACGTCGAAGCGATGATGCCGCTGTCATGGCGTAGCGATGCGATCGGGAACAAAGTGCTGCATTTAATGTGAGCCACCTCTTGGGTCCGAAAGGAACAAGGTGCTACATGAATGTGAGTACCTCTTGAGTCCACGATTATACCGCTGATTTTATGGCGATGGTTCTTGCCGCCGATTGTATAGCGATGGTTTATGCCGCTGATTATTGGCGATGGTTTATGCCGCCGGGTATTCATAGCGATGGTTTATTCCGATATTCTATTGGCGATGGTTTATGCCGCCGGGTATTCATATTGATTGTTTATTCCGCTATTCTATTGGCGATGGTTCATGCCGCCAGGTATTATATAGCGACGGGTCATTCCGCCACATCTATTGCCGATGGTTCATGCCGCCAGGTATTATATAGCGATGGGTCATTCCGCTACATCTATTGGCGATGGTTCATACCGTCGGATATCTATAGCGATGTTTTATGCCGCGGACTCTATGGCGAGGGATCATGCCGCTGATTTTATAGCAATGGGTTCTGCCGCTATCTACATAGCACGGGATTGTACCGCCCACGAGCTATGGGTATTGATTATGTACCACTATTGGACGACGGAGACAGGTATGCCGCTATTTTATTAGCGATGAGTTATGGTATATTACTGTTTTGTTAGCATTATTGTGGATACCATGTGTTGTTATATACCGTCATGTGTTTGACGATGAGATTATGGATGTCGTGTATCGACATGTACCGTCAAGAGTTGACGCTGTTATTTTGGATTTTGAGTGTTGACATATACCGTTACGGGATGACGATGACATAGTGGATGTCCATGTAGATGAGTAGCATCGTCTCGATCAATAATACATTTATGTATATGTATTTAGTCGCATGGTTTGAGTGCCAATGGTGAGCACATGGTAGTGTCTGGGTCACTAGTTGACGAGACCATTATGCCGAGCAGGTTGCTCGAAGAATTGTTGGGTGCGCCGTACAGGAAGTGTACCGCAACACATATTTGAGGTATATATTTTACGAGTAGTAGTACTTTGGGCATACTCTTTGGAATGGCTATGGCCAAGTGACTGGTACTGGGAGTAGTTAGCGAAGAAACTACTTGCTTATACCGAGGTGACATGTGGTAGACATGATCACATCCACCCATGAGGGTGTGGAGTAAATCCTACGGAATTAGGATTGCTTTGTGATTGAATAAGGACACCGGGATGTCCGTGGTGCTTGGCGTTTTAGAGAAATATTGGGTGATGACCCACTACTCTAAGTGGATGTTACGGTATGGTATACCGAGTGGAACGTATGAGACGTTGCTAGGCTTGGTATAAGCCTATGGAGGTAGCGTTTTGCTAGCCAGGTATTATTGCAGTGATGTAGTGTGCTTGTTGTAGCCATTACACTGCTTGCTGGAATCGAGTTTGGAGAATCGTATGATGATACGAGAGGGTAATAGTGGACTCTAGCAGTCACTATGTCGCATGAGGTTTGAGGCAGGGAATGCCTCACATGGACGTTTATGCATCAAATGTTAAGGGACTTGTACTGGGATAGCTCATTTTTGTTGGAGTACTAACGCGAGTGTCGACAAGTCATTTTTGGGCTTGAGTTAAGCATCTTGCATATGGCATGCATTGGGGAACACAATTGGAATTGTGGGATATAGTTAGTGGGGGTAACACTACTATATTGATTTTATCTCTTGGAGAGATTTGGATTGTACTGTCATGGAGACAGCTAATATTGGTTGAGGGTTGATTGTGAATCAACCAGGGTAAGTACTACTAGGTTTGGACTAGGTGATTGCTTTATATTGCTGGCGGGACGTTCGAGGAGGCGTCTATGAGGAGATGCTCAAGGTTTGTGGAGTACTATGGCATTAGCACAGAGCATCGTTAGATGTGTATACGTTGTGTATACGGATTTCGATTTGGTAATAGTTGCATTGAGACACTATTCTGAACCAGTTATGTATTTGTTGGTTCCGGGATATATTTTGGTATAAATATATCCAGTTTCCGAACGGTGGTTCGAGGTTGGAGGGTCATGGTTCATGACACTTTCCTTGTGAGGAATGCGGTATTCATATACCTATTGGGAATCTTTGGAAGATTCGTTGATTTGGTTTGTGTGGTGTTGATGTTGGAATCACACCATTGGTCGTTGGTCTGTCAATCATTTATTCTCCACGAGGTGAGAATAACTGGGGATTGACAGTTGGTTATGGGACTTTGGGTATGATTGGTGATACCCGAGTCGATCGCATTCAGTATGCAGATTGTATTGGTACTTAGGCATGTATTGTAAGGACCCCATATACTTAACCCTTGATTAGTGTATTAATCATTATGTGTGGCACATGCTTTCCATAAAATCATTCGGGAACTCGGATGATACTTTACCATTGAATGGCAATTACAAAGTTTTCTTTAACATACAATGTTATAAGTTCATCATCCTAACAACAAGAGACTCATGGAGTTCGCCCATTACATCACTTTTTTTTTCATTGTGGACTTTTATAAAAATTTGGGCAGAGTCTCCCCATAAATAGAGCTATCCCGAAATAAAAGTACAACACATAACATAATTCCCGGCCAGGGAAAACATAATACTCATCAGAATGCAGCAATATCAAGTAAATTCCCAGCCAGGGAAGACACCATACATATGGCAACAAAAGTGGGTTTCAACACCCACCATACACCAAGGACTCTCATGTTCTTTAGCAATTCTACCTCTAATTGCATGCAACATAGAATGAAAGAGAGAAAGGCTCATGCCTTTATATACAACCCATAAACAAGTATAATCGTGCTCACATGCGAGCATCATAAATATGTGTATAACCATCATGGGTATATATATATGTAGGTACTCTATAAGATACCGTGCTCCATCAAGCCCTGGTACCACGATCCTGAGAGTACATCCAATCAACAGCTCGAGCTCATCTCCAAAGCCATCGATGTACCTGTTCACCTGCCCCCAACAGAGACAGCCCCCAACGGGGTGAGCATACCAATTCCACAATTTCATAATCATAATGACATAATACATAATTTACGAAAATGTAAATATTGTGGAACATATGTGACACTTCCTGGATGGTATCATCCTCATCCTAGCGTACTCCTGTAATAACCCTGTTCTCAAAACAGATAAATCATCAAATCCTGAATATGCAGTTAATCATCATATTGGTTAACCCTAACCAGTTTCGAATTAACAACATTTCATAACATCTTTCTTTATCTAGCAATTATCGCAATTCTAGATATCATAATGAGATTCCCTTAACTTCCGATACTAGTTAATCACTTCTCTGATTAACTACGTCTCTGTTCCTATTCATTACCAATAGGGAATAAGATACAGATATCCTAGATATCTAATCAATACCACATTTTCATTTCTTACTTCAAAGTAGCGTCATACTACTGGTGTTCGCTCCGTAGCGACCACACCCATCATTTGCTCGCTTCATAGCGGCACCAAGCATTTCACCATGTGATTCAACATAACGTAACCAAGTCACGGTGCCATCATAGTAAAGCATTTCATGTATTTTAAATCATGCATCATACTTGTAAAACATCATTTAAGCTATGCTCGTACGCTAAACGTACCTTAAATCCTCGAAGTCCGAGCCAAACCTTGCTCGAGTTCCATGTCCCGAGGAATGATGTGCTAACACGATAAATAATTCACAATTATTTACGAACATGCAACCCATGCTCAAGCACACCCATAACCCTCAAAATATTGTCAACACACGACAATTAACCTTTAAAAAGACCCGGGGCAGGGTACATGCAGGGAGGGAACAAATGAGACTATCGAAAATTGTTCAAGAACACCCTACAAATTTTCGAACCCTTATCTCACAAATCGAATCCAATTAAACACCCATAAATCATCTAAAAAAGTGAATTAAACCATCAATAGCAAGAATCATCATCCTTGCCAAAAACCCCCCAAATTTTCGAACTCAAGCCCTTAAATTCGAACCCAATAAGCATCAATAATACATCTAAAACATGTAATAATCAATTACTAACAAGAATCATCACTCCTTGTCAAAAGCCCCAATTTTTCGAACCCTAACTCATGAAAATCGAGCTGAAATTCGAACTAAATGCAACAATTATTTCGAACCACAAAAGTCTGAAATCATCGACTCAAAATCAGCTTAAAAACGCCCCAAAAACATTAGAATAATCGTGCCAAAATCATACCAAAATCGAGCCCCAAAAATCGGATGAATTCCAGTTTTCGAACCCTACGCTTTTCTGGCAAATCCGAACGCGATTCTCGACGAAACTTCGAATTGTTGGTATGTATAGGAGCGCCTGGAAGAGACGATTCCAACGGCGGGTGGCACGCGCCGAACGGCGGCCGGACGGCGGCGGGCGAACGACTTTTACGCGCGGGGGTCAAAGGGGATCGAGAAATGCGCGGGCGGGAAGAGAGAGAGGAGGTGGGGAAAATGGTTCCGATAATTAAAATCTCGGGTTCAACTGGTATTTATAGCAAAAATACCCCGAAATACTAATATCCCCACAAATACATCATGATTCATTAAAAATCATCTGTTTTCAAAAACTCTCTCTCTAACTCAAAAACCCCCTACCGGTGCCCACACCAAGCACCCGAGATTCCGAGTCATACTAAAAACCCAACTCACAGGTTTTCACCGAAATGAGATTACGATCTCAACCTCGGGATCCAACGATCCCAACTACTCAAATAAACGAGCCCAGAAGGCCCAACATCGCGATTAAACTTCAAATCGCCACGTAAAACAACTTTAGGGATTTTTAACACTACGGGATTAACATCTATGATCCCTGGTCATCACATGTATACTCGTGTGTGTGTACGAATGCCAGCTTTTATTTGGTCCTTGTTGAGCATCGGATTAGTATGCTTGGTTTGATGAATCTCCGGTGAGAGATTGTGGCATCTTGAGATTGGCAATCTCGATGGCACGATGTATTCTGAAGAATGATCGTGAGGGTTGGTTGATTCCCTGAGGAGGGATTGTCGTGTTTTAGGCCATGGTAATTCATTTCTGAGTAATTTGATAACATCATGTGTTAGGATCGTTGAATCCTAGGGTAAACGAGGGATGACCATGTTTTGGATTTGTTAGTGTCATGGTCGACACGTGTGGCGAAAATGCGATTGATTGTTCTTGCATGTCCTTTCGGGAATTTGAGACCAAGTAGAGTCTAGATGATGTGTTGGACCAAGATGTGATTTCTTGAAACTTATAGATGTAGACATCTTTAGAGATGTGTTTTGTGTTGATCGGTAGCGATGAGTTGCCCGATCCGTGTTGCAATGAGGTGCAACTACTCCTTTGATGGAGATGGATTTGGAAAGAGGAAACGGATGTAGTTTAGGTACACTGTTGTGTACTGGTGGTCACTTTGGTAACGATGTATGTTTAACATCGTTGGCTATGTCATGGAGATATCATCGAGGCGATATCTATTTGGAATCACGAATGATTCGTTTGATTTGTAGTCAGGTTGGCTGACTGCTTTGAGATGGTTAGCATTGAGATATGCTGACGTTCTGTTGCGGGTGTAATGGTTTGGGAGGTTTATCCCATTCCAGGTTTTGGTGCGAGATTGGTATCCTCTCGGTTGGTGTGTCGTTCATGGCATAGTCATGATTCAACTAGGTGATCCGTTTGAATTTTGTAATCTCGGCAATACGTAGAGTACGCCGTGCAAATTTCGAGGACGAAATTTTATTAGTGGGGGATAATTGTGATGCCCGGGTATTAATGTCGTTAATCCCAGTGTGATAATGATCCTCAAAGGATTTTAATTGTGGCATGTATGAATTAATTACGGTGTTGGAGCACCCGAGAATGTTAAATCGGGTATTTTGGGATCGTTGGATCCAATTGGTGAGATTGTATTATCATCGGGGTGAAAAACCTTGGGATTGGGTTTTTGGTGGGATCTGGGGTGTCCGGAGTACTTTGTACTTGGGCTGGTAATGGAAATAGAGATTGAGAGGTATTTATTGAAAACATATGATTTTTAATGAATCATGATGTATTTGTGGAGGTATTGGTATTTTGGAGTCTTGGCACTATATATACCAAGTGGACTCGGTGTTTCGTCATTGCACGAAATATCCTCTCTCTCTCTTCTCTCTCTCTCTCTCCTCGCTTCCCACCCATTTCCCCCAAACCCCTCTTTTTCTTCCCTTGAAGAAATGGCCGGAAGCTTGGCTCGGGAATCGGATTTCTCGAAGAAAAGTTGGTAATCTCCTTCCCCTCGCCTTTACTTTCGTTTTGATTGTTGTATTGTTGTTTTTGGTTAAGGTATGTGTTGGGTTTGGATTTGGGAGATTTTTGGTTAAACTCCAAAGTTGAGTTTTTGAAGTTTTATGGGGTTTAAATGGAGTATTTGAGGTGTTGAAGGTGTATGGGGTGTTGGTTTTGAGTTTGGGTGTGAAAAACACCATTGAAGCTCGAAATTTTCGGAAACCCGCAGGTCGCGATCGATCACGGCTTGGCGCCGATCGATCGCGACATGTTACTGATTTTGGAAGGCGATGAACAGTCTCGGCGATCGATCGTGAAGATTAGGCGATCGATCACGAGGGTCTTGGCGATTGATCGCGAGGTTTGGCGATCGATCGCGGATGGCAGTGTTGTGGGCAGTGGACTCGCGCGATCGATCGAGCCTGAAGGCCGATCGATCGCGGCACTATTTGGTTGGTTTTTTTTAGAATTTTGGAAAATGTCGGGATTTTGGAAACGGGGTTTAAATAGCCGATTTCCGGGGCAATGTCTACATTCCATTGGGAATGCTATACTTTTAAAATGGATTGGTTGGAGCCAAGTTTGATAAAACGAAATTCTCGGTTGAGTTTTTGGGCTATCATTTTAACTTATAAAATGGAATATTTTGGGTATTATGCATGCTTAGCCGGGGGGGCTTTTATTTTGGTAATCGTCATGGATGGACGATAGGTTTGGAAGTTGTGAACGTGCTTGGGCACGTGATTGCATGCTTATGTTTGATTGTGAGTTATTTATGTGTTAGCATATAATCCATCGGATCGTGGGACTCAGGCGAGGTTGGACTCAAACTACGGAATTATAAGGCACGTATGACTTACGAGCATATCTTTAATATATTATCGCAATTGTGGTGCATGATATAATATAATTGTGTCGAATTGATGGATAACGGAAATGGGATACAATTACATAAAATTGGTCGATAATATGAATTGTATGGTGCCGCTATGGAGCGAGCGATATTTTGGATGTTGTCGCCATGGAGCGAACATCAGATATGAATGCCGCTGCTATTGAGCGAGCGAGGAATTGGAATCATTGGTTAGATATCTGGAATATCTATGATTACTGGATAATGAACTAAT
The DNA here is from genome assembly GCA_907163345.1 of Haberlea rhodopensis. Taxonomy (NCBI): domain Eukaryota; kingdom Viridiplantae; phylum Streptophyta; class Magnoliopsida; order Lamiales; family Gesneriaceae; genus Haberlea; species Haberlea rhodopensis. The sequence continues at coordinate 482,842 of CAJQUN010000291.1, forward strand.
GTGATTGATATTGGAACTTGGAAAGGATTAGTTAATCAATGTAATGATTAACTGGCTATTAGGGATTGATTATTTTTGTTATTTTGAGAACATAGACATTACAGGGGATCACGGATGAGGATGATGCCATCCAGGGAGTATCTTTTGTATTTCATAGCATATACATTTTGTAAATTATGAATTATGTTAATATGATTATTGGTTTGGTGGTATTGGTATGCTCACCCCGTTTGGGGGTTGTCTCTGTTGGGACAGGTGAACAGGTTCGTGGTTGGCTTTGGAGTTGAACTCGAGCTATGGATTTGAAGTATTTCCAGGATCGAGGTACCATAGCTGGGAGTATGGTATTTTATACATTACGTACACATGTGTTTATTTGGTACTCGCGTGTGAGCAGTGTATATGTGTATGTGGGTTGTATAAAAGGCAAGTGCCTTTCTCTTTTCATTTATTTGTGGTATGCAATTAATTGGGAATTGCTAGATGAATTGAGAATGTAATTAGTGTATTACAAGGGTACATGATATGTTAAATGGTTTTAGTTGGGGAAACTTGAAATGACATGGAATGAAATAAACGGAGAAATTTTATTATTGGTGTATTATGCTAAGTTAGCATATGGTTATTCCCAACATAGATGGTTATATGTACATGATTATGAGATTAATGCACTAATTACGGGTTAAGGGCACGGGTGTCCTTACACCCACACACGTGACGTTTTAAGCAAGTGTCACTATAGACAAAAGCGTCCATATAGTCACATTTCAAGACGCGTTTTAGCGTCGCTAAATCCAGTTTTTCTAATTGTGATTTACCCCAATATTGCATCACAATAACTTAAAAGCTGTTTTTTTTTTCATTTTCGGTGCTTATACATATAAAAATAATTAAAATAAAAGCAAATATTTGAATTAACTTAAAATCATGAAACATGTCACAAAATTACATCGCACAAATTACAAAATTTGTAAAATTAAAATCAAGTTGAATAAAAAAGTTTCACACTATCAAAGTCATTCTATTAGACCGAGTAGTTCACGCATACTCTCTAGCACTTCTTGCTCCCTTAGATGAATTAAACAAGAAGCGGGTGCATAATTAGCTGAAGGTATCGGTTCTTCAAAAAATCAAAAGCCTCATTCCTTAAACACATTTAAGAATATCACTAATGACAGCCTATGAGCAATTCATCATATTAAGCATTAAAAGAAATATGACAATCATTAGCCATAGCTGCTACCTGCTACAAATAGAAAATATAGAGATTTAGGTGAAATGATGTGCATCTACAAATAGTCAGTGACACAAGTTGAGAAACCACTACGTACTTGCAAAGATGATAAGTTTGAGTATCCGCTTTATAACAATGAAAAATAGACTCCCTTGGGCTAGGCTGCAAGATCAGAAAAGAGTTACTTAAGAAACATCCTAAGTCGATCCCATGAACAAAGGAATACATTGACATATGGAACGGACAATCCACACTTACCTTTTTTTAACTATAAAAAAGTTACAACCACAAACAATTCAAGAAATCAATTCAACCATAACCAGTAATCAAGAGCAAATGTTACTTAGCCAAGCAAAGAATGAATCAAGAAACAAGCTTTAAAGTCCAAACCCAGCACTTCAAGCTCACAATCAGATCTGCTTAACAGAAATTGGAAAAGTGATTCTCCCAGAATAATTCCTGATACTTGTGCACCTCATCTTTGCTACAAAGAAATAACATCACAAGTATTGTAGTACAAATAAGTGATACACAACCTAGAGAGATACAAAACAAGTTACCAAAAATATAAAAAGTATTGCAACAGATGGTTCTGGAGGCAGTACCAATTGCAGGAGAATATTAAAGAGCGTATCAATGTGGAGGAACACTGATGCTACTCGGAGAATTACACAATGTGATAAATACCATGTTCATCAGCACACCTTTTAAAATAAATATTATGACATGTAACACCCTTTTTTATAAATAAATAATAATAATAATAATCATCATAATCATAATCATAATAATAAATAATAATAATAATACTAATAAGATATCAATATTATTAGAAGTTGATATAGATTTTTATCATGCATATATCTCATCTGCTCAAATCTTGCCTATAAATACACTCCAAATCCATCACTTTCAGTAGAATCCAAAATCCTTAGAAACTGCCAAAAGAAAATGTTGGAATTTTAGGCCAAAAATATGTCAAAATTCATAAAATTAACCAAATCTTTTCCAAAAATTCCGAAAATTTTACTAAACCTACCTTATCAACCCAGAAACAAACTTATGTGGGTGGTGTAGCAAAATCATCAGGCAAAATCACTCAGAAATTCATAAATCGTGAAGAACAAGTTAAAAAAATCTGCCCAGAAACTTGTTTTGAGGTAGTATGTTCAAACCATTGTTCCATACGTTATTTTATGTTGTCGGTCTTAAGTACAAATGTAAAGTTGTTTAAAATATGTTATAGTATATATTCACGTCAGCCGTTTGCCCAGAAAGTCGTCGGACGTACATTTTTCGACGACCAAAATACCCTACTTAATCATTCCGAAAAATCAGAATCTGGGGAAAATCGGCTGCAAATTTTAAAACAGGTTTCTGAACGAAAGTTGTAGATCTCGACGATAATCCGATGAATATTTCAGCCGTGCGTGATGCCGGAGAGCCGATCACGCGCCGTCAAGGAGGCGCGTGTGTTTCACGCGCCTCCACGATTTTAATTTTTCCGGTTGCCGAACGTTTATGCACTAATCTTAGGTATTTCTAGAAAGTTTCATGATTTTTCGACTAATGGATGAATTATCATGAATTTTTAAAGTCTTATCAAAATTACCCGGACAAGTTTTATACAAAAATGATGTTTAAGAATGTTCAACCATGCATTTGGGTCACTGATCACTATAAATTAATTATATTATGTTTATAAGAATTTCTTTGGTAACTGGGTTCAAAATCGAGTCAATCCAATCAAATTTCGTAAGATAGTGAGGTGAGGTGTACTACCAATTTCTTTCAATATAGCCCTTTTGGCATTTGGCATGTAACTTAAAGTATATGTTATTCATTACCATACTTTTCATATATGTAATCATATTGTGCATCATACAGTTCATTGATCATATTGTCTACATGCATTGTTACCGTGTTCATCACTATTCCGTTTCTTCGAATGATTGAATGACTATTGGAGCCCTGGACAACACACATATGTCTGAATATTGAGTCCACTGGACAACACGGCTTCGGCCTGGAAAGTGAGTCCAATGAACAACGGATGACAGTCCGGGTATATGGTTCATCTGAACAACGCGCATCGTGTTACGGTCTGGAGAATGGTTCACTTTGGCTCATAAATGAATGAATGTACACATCATATCTAAATATGTGGGGAAAAGTGTTACACCTAACTGTCGGGTGGAAGCCACCTCTTTAGCCCACAATATTCATCTTAATGTCCTAAATCGTTACTGTTCATTGATAATTTCCTTAAATATTGTGCTATTTCTGTGAGGGCCCGTTCCTAATCAAGTTTTTAATTATCACACAATGATTATGTATTTGTAAATAGCGAAAGATTATTTAAAAGTCCTGCCAACAAGTGGCTCTAAAAATTTCTGCATGACCTCCACACACGAGGGACATACCAGAAAAAATGAAAAAGCACAAATATCATATCCAGTGCAGCAAGTAAATACATAATACCATAGCATGTGTCATAGGCACCCATCACATAATCCGTACTAAAAATATTTACATCATACCATAGCATGCACAATAAGTCTCCAGCACACATTTCATACTCAAAATATTTACATAATACCATCAAGAGTAAGTAAACACCGAATATTAACAAATATTCAAGACTGGACTAAATAAACTTAATTTACATAGTTAAACTATCCACGACACACCCTGATATACTTAGCTATCCTACGGCTGGGAAAAGGCAAAAGATACAACCTCAGGTAAGACTTCAATGAGTATTCCCTCTTCGGGATCCTGGTTATCTGTAATACCTGTCATTGTCCACACACAAAGACAACAACAGCTCCCTTAGGGTGAGCCAAAGCCCAATATGAAACTATCAAGTAAATACAACATCCATCTATAAAATGTGATATACGATGTAATGCAGTGCAATGTAATGCAATGCATGTAATGTACAATGGATCGAAATCTCAAGATACCAAAATATCGGAGTCCAAAGAAATGTATCATCAATCAATAACAAGCTCGAGCAGAGGGTGACAACACACACTTTGCGCTAGGAGAATCATCATGTGCTGTGCTCGTCATCCCTCGTGTCTAGGTCCTGTAGCAATGCGCGTGACTACAGTTACTACCTAAACTGTCTGTCATCGCCATGCCCGTCGTCCCCGACACTCAGAGTAAGTCAACTTAGTCATCATCAGGGATATCAAAGAAGTGGATAGATCAATATGATATGCCCATGTGTATGTCATATATCGATGTATATTTATCAAAATGATGTGTGTTAACAAAATATTTATTTTCATACATCGATATGCCAATCATGAATGCTGTGAATGCTCATACTTCAATTAAAATCACATAACCAAGTAGTTTCACGTAATTCACGTAAGTTCAGCAATTCATATATCAAATAATACAGATAAATGTCGTATGTTACCGATCGCAACATACCTATTTTTCCTTATTCTAGAAGTTGAATATCGTCATCATAGTTCGTGGAACTCCAATGCCGTGTATTAATCTATACAAATTCATACAACACCATTTCATTATTGCTTTATCACTAAAGTTACCTCAACATACATATAATCTATTCTTTAACTTGAGGCAACTAATCAGATTTAAAATATGTAGGATATAAGCATTCTGATTCTCGTGCTCATTCTTACCATTGCCCCAGTTCTAGAGTTATTAAGATGTCTAATCATCGTTAAAATCCTAATAACACATTTTATTTCATTTATTTATTCACAATTCTCGTGCTTTCAAAATTGATAACAAATCAAACAAATGACATACTTAGCTAAAACTCAAAACCATAAGGTCACAATTGAATAAACTGGAATCTAAACTCCTTGAACAGCATACAAAGTCTACCACAACAAGAATTAAGAACTTTCACCTCCCAAGCCCCTGAAACTCGATTGATTCCTCTCATACAATAGCTAAAATCGAACCAGTTACTGAATGGGAAAGAAAACTCATGCAACCCTCTAAAAATGATAAATCAAGCTAACACATTATTAAAGTGGGTTAGAATCGATTAAGGGGAAAGATTTAAGCAGCTTCACTCTCAAAAATTCTGAAAGCGAACACAATATACCACATGGCATTTTCCTAAATTCAAAACAGCAGAGAGATCGAAACCAAACAACAATGGCATTGAAATTTCATAAAAACCCCTCAACATGATTCATCAAGTTAAAGCATGATTTAAAATGGGTTAACATCGATTAAGGACCTAATTTCCGAATTTCCCACCTCAAACACTGAAATAATCGACCAAAAATAGAACACTAGTTCAAAGTTCCTACAATGCTCTGATTCATGATTCAACAAGCTAGAACATGGTCTAAGCTAGTTAATTCTTGCCCAACTAATAACTTAGAATCTTCATCCTCAAACCAAGAAAATCGATCGCCCCTCTCCACCAACATGCAGTACGACATTTTCACTAAAAACTCAACAAAAATCGAAATGAAATGAAGTAATTAGCTAAGGCATCTGTAAAATCATACCTACACCACTGATCGAAGAAATGGTGCTCAAAAATCGAAGGCATTTCCTAACATGCATGAGCATCGACCGCTACTCCTTAAACACGCATCAACAATTCGAACCAAAAACACTCCAAATTGCAGGGAAGAATGAGTATGGGATAAAGGATGATTACCTGAACAAAAATCTGAAGAAAAACGCATAAAATCATATGAGCCCTAGTTTTCGAACTTCTTCGCTTCTTGGCAAAATCCGACGAAATCAGCTACCCAAATTAAAATATGCAAAGTACCAACAGATGATAACGTATCTGACCCATTGACGAAGCCACAGTCACAGCAGAAGCATGATCGTCATACTAGATATCTAGGCATTAGGTATATGTCTGTGCAAGTGGGAGATTTGTTGGGATATGCCCTAAGACATGTCATTGGATGATTGTTTTGACATACAATGTTTATGATTTTATGAATGGCAATTCATTATTATATATTCGGTTAACTGTGCAATGTGAATTAATATATATGTTAATGTCCTTAGAATAATATTGTATTATTCTTAAACATTGTCCCTAGTCAAGTATTATCATGAATCGGGATAATGATAAACATAGAGACTAGTATGTGTTGATTGATGAATTGTTCATTGATATGAGATATCAAATCAACACATGGGTACATGTTAGAGAACGATGTACTGGACAGACCCATCATGAGAATGCTACATGGATAGTTATATGAGCGTCATAAGCAATTCTCATAGTGATAATAATGTATGTAATCCTCACGACTTGTGATCATCAGAGATCTCAATATAAGGAGTTATGTATCTTGATATTGTCAAACGTTACCCGTAACAGGGTAAACTATAAAGGCAACTATTGGATACACTACGAACTATGTAGAGGGATGTTGATTGATCGAGATAGGATTTGTCCCTCCTATATAACAAGAGAAGTGTTTGGGCCCTTGATCAAGTAAGACTAAAATGCATGGCCATGCTCGAATGAGTCGATATGAGATATCGAGCTTATTCGTTTATTCTAGTTCTACTTGGGGATCAAGAAATAGAGATTGAATATACGAGTATGACTATTCCATGACTCGTGTTCAATCTAAACACAAAGGACAAAGGGATTAAGTTACATGGTTAATATTATCACAAGTTCTTAGGTTATGTCGAGTCAAAGACATTCTTGTAATTTGGGTAGCCTTGATGTGTTGCTAGATACCGCTCATTGTTTGTGACGTAAAATGAGATTTTATGTCACTATCAACATTACAAGATCCTATCGGGTCGCACAAAGATTAAATCGATAAGGGAAATTAAATTCATGGGATGAATTAGATAATTAAGAGGAGTCTTAATTAAATGATTATAAGGATTTAATTAAATCATGGGTTTGGGCCCATGAGACTTTAAGAAAGTCTTGAACCTTAATTAAAGTCTTATAATATAAATACAAGGTTTTGTTTAATAGTTAATATACAATTCATTCTTAAAACCTAGCTTCACAAGGCACGCGGCCGTCGATGCACATTGATCACTCGGCTTCTTCATAGTCGAATTGGTTTTTGTGATTTCCGGCCATCTTCCTCGATTGTGAATCGAGTGTGCTTCTTGTTTCGGTTTAAGAACAAATCTAGCACTTTGTTCATAAACTATCCCTTCCCGATTTGATCGTGTGGATACCGTTGAGGCAAAACATGATAAGTTTTGCTAGTGACTCGAAGGAGGCGTTGGACGTGGTGCTGCTTCGTGGAATCTGCTCAAACACGCTACAAGGGTGAGACTTTTGATCCTTTATCCGATATGATAACCTTTGTATAGATCCGGTGTTATAGTAATCCATATTTTATTCCGTTGCGTATCATGCTTGATGGATTACTTACAGTGGTATCAGAGCCGTGTACAAGGCTCATATCGAATTTATGTGGTTAAATTGTTTTAATCATATTAGTATTGCATGCTTTAAAACTGTATAATTCATATATGATATGAAATAAATCAAGTTTGTGAAAATCATCGTAAAATTGTATTTGATATAATTGTTGCATATATGTATATGATACATGATGGCGCACAACCTAGGATGCATGAGGCGCGACCGAGCCTCTTCTAGCCATGATGGGCGCGCGATCGGATGAGGCTGGTAGGGCGACCGAGCCACCTCCTCCCATGATGGGCGCGCGACCGGATGTGGCAGGGAGGGCGACCGAACCTCGTTGCACTTGCCATGGCGCGCGACCGATTCGAAAGAAGGTTCGGACCATGGTTCACGGGTTCATGCGTTTGGCGGCTACCTCCACGTGAGAGCTAGGGTTTTCGAACCCCTTGGCTCGAGATGGTCGAGCCGCCACCGTCATGAATCGTGCATGGAAAGACCGAGAATCATAGCAAGGTTTCGAACCTTGTGGCTCGCGACGGCTAGGGTTTTGAACCCTAGCGGCCGCCGCATGGACACACTAGCATGGGCCGTGTCTTGGGCTAGGGTTTCGAACCCTAGGGTCATGCATGGTCCAGCCGTGTGGTTGGGTTGATTCGAACCCTTATGGTTCGCGGTTTTAGTCGCATAAGGTGGCATGTGATGTCCTGTGATGTCCCCGAAATGATTAATTGCAATTAAGGCATTAATTATGTTTATATGATTAATTATGTGGATAATTGATTTACGTGTTGAAATTAATTATCACGATGAAATGCTTAGTCACATGATAGGTATGACCCGGGAGGGGAGTTACGTTTCAAGGTGCATGTTATGCATGATAGGAAATGGGGTGTTAACATGATTTAATTGTGTTGATTGTTAATTATGAGGAAAGTATGGATTTAATAAAGTTGGTTGCATTTTGGTACAATGCTTTTAAAATACCATGTTGGAGTATTTTATACATCATGTTAATTTTTGGGTACAAATTAATTAACCCATATACCCCACTATACCCTTTTTCCCCTCACTTTACCCTTTTCACTCTTAAATCCCCAATACATTCCCAAAACCCTTCCCATTCCCCATTTTCGAAATCCTCCAAGGAAGGAGAAGGAAAGTTCCACAAAACTTATGTTTGTGTGATTCTTGTCAAGATTTGGAGTCTTCAAGAGGTATGAAACCCTTCCTAAAGTTTTTATGAAGTTTGGATTTGAAATGGGATGATTTTGAAGTGATTTATGTGGGTTTGTTCGGGTATGTGTTGTATGTTGTTGGGGTATGATTTTTGAAGTGTTTTATGTGGGTTTTCGTGAGTTATGATGATGTTAGTGTTGTTGGAAATTTTGGGTTTGTATGGTATGAGATTGAGCTTTGAAAATGCTCAAACATGGCGAAAAATCGCGCACCAGCAGGTGGCGATCGATCGCCTGAAATGAGGCGATCGATCGCCGATGGCCAGTAGCCATTTCACGTAGCAGGCGATCGATCGCCTGAAATGAAGCGATCGATCGCCGCAGGGCAAAAAGTGAGGCGATCGATCGCCTCATGCAGCGATCGATCGCCGCTGTTTAAAACATGGCAAATGATGTTTTTGTTGAATTTTTGGTATTTGACTATTGTTTAGCTTCTAATATCGATTTGTATGGTTGTGTGGAACCATCCCAGGTGCCAACAACATCAAGAAGATAGAGTTTCTTCAATTTCTCCACTTTTGGAATTAAGGTACGTAAGAAGCGTACGGGCATCGGACGGTAACACACTCCTAACTATGACTATGCATTGATTGCATAAGTATTTATGATGACTATGATGATGATTGTGATAAATAAGTTTATGATGATGATGTTTATGATGATGATTGTGATAAGTAAGTTTATGATGATGATGTTTATGATGATGATTGTGATAAGTAAGTTTATGATGATGATGTTTATGATGATGATTGTGATAAATAAGTTTAAGATGATGATGTTTGTGAAGATGATATGATAAGTACGTTTATAATAATGTTATACGATGTTTATAAAAGGGTAAGATGCCCATATGGTAAGATGCCATACGATGTTCTTATGTGGTAAGATGCCACGGGGTAAGATGCCCATATGGTAAGAGGTCATACGATGTTATTATGTGGTAAGATGCCACGGGGTAAGATGCCCATATGGTAAGATGCCATACAATGTTATTATGTGGTGAGATGCCACGGGGTAAGATGCCCATATGGTAAGATGCCATACAATGTTATTATGTGGTAAGATGCCACGGGGTAAGATGCCCATATGGTAAGAGGCCATACGATGTTATTGTGTGGTAAGATGCCACGGGGTAAGATGTCCATATGCATGAAGGTAAATCAGGGTCAACAAAAAAGGAAGTTAACAAATAACCAGCAAGTTTACTTAACCAAGACTTCGTACATTTACTGTTATATTTTGTTATGATGCTTATATGATGATGATGTTATAAGATGATGATGTTATAAGATGATGATACTATAAGATGATGATGCTTATATGATGATGATGTTATGAGATGATGATGCTATAAGATGATGATGCTATAAGATGATGATGCTTATATGATGATGATGTTACAAGATGGTGATATTTATAAGATGATAATGCTTATATGATGATGATGTTATAAGATGATGATATTTATAAGACGATGATTTTAATCATTCATGTCAAGAATTAATGATTATATGCATGGCTATGAAACAGGGACAACCAAAGAGGGTTAATGCAATTAACCAGGAAGTATATGTTACCAATTATTTTCATGCATTTATTTATATACCATTGCCTTATGATGTTAAGTAACGATGTACATGCTCATGATGGGTTGTTCCTGTAGGTACACTTTTGGACCGAAGGGCTAAGGGTCGGGTTGAGGCAGTGAGCTAAAAGGAGCATGAAAGAAGATAGGATACAGAACTTTTGGATAGTCTCTACTCTAGGAGTAGTATAATTCTATCGTTTTAACATTCATTATTGAGAATGTAATTAGTTAAGTTTTGAAATTTCATTGTTGGCCTGTAATCTTATTAGCTCAAAACTACAACCGGGACCCCAAGACGTTATTAATGCATGTTTAGTCCATTATATGTGTTTAAGATGATGTTAAGGTGGGAAGACCCTACATGTCCCGAGCGTACGATAATTTTCCAAAATTTTATTTTACAGTTTTAATTAGAATTAAATTTTAAAATGTTTAGAATTTAATTAATTAAATGATATAGTATGTTTTATGTGTTGTTTGAGCATGGTGCATGATTATAGCTATTTGACCTATTAGATATGATTTGTGAAAGTTTGTAATTTATAATACGACCTGCGTGTCGTGCCTTCTCTATTTTATTCTAAATGTTATCCCTCCCCTATGTTCTCCTCGAATGTGAATCGATGAATTCTCTATATTTGTAAATGCTATATAGTATAGTTTATTTATTGATGGTGATCAATGAAGATGGAGCATGGTGCCGGGATGAGGAGGCCATTCACAAATTGGAGCCAAAGGAAGGTGCTTGTGAAGTTACCTTAGGTCGACTCTTAGGATTTTCTCATTGGCTTGAGAAAATCGCTAGTAGGGGCTATAACCATGTCACGTTTAATTATGTATGTTGATGCATGATTTATCTTATGTTTTAGATTGATAATTGTATTACACATATATGTAGATATGTATATGCCTATATGTAGTGGACATATTTTAAATTATCAAACTAATCATGAGATCAATAAATCCCTCTAAAATATTAAGTTTTAGATGCCTTCCAAAATTAAAAGTACTCGTCAAAACTTCGATTGTACATGTGTGGGTTTGCCAAAGCAAAGCACCGTGACAATCTTAGTAAGGCGCGAAAGGATAAAAGTGATACCCGTTATACTTTAAATTGGGTACGACTTAACTAGGTTATCTCAATAGGATTGGGAACCTAGAGGCATGGGTTGGATAATAATTCATTTGATGAATTGAACAAAGCGTTGTTCGTCCAACTATCCAAGAATTACATGTGATGTAATTGACAAAGTGTTGTCTACCTAAATAACCGAGTCTTGGGCGATTAGCCAAAGCTAACTCAAGATTAGGCGAAATATGGATCTTGGCCCACTAAAGGTTTCGAGGGTTGATATTTTTAAACAAAATAGTGGGAGTATCATTTAATATAAGACCATGTTAAATGATTAAATCATAAACTTATTTTGCATATTTATATTGTAGATATCCATGGCAACTAACAACGTATCAAACACATTATCACTGCGATCGGTCCTTGAGAAGGACAAATAAATGGGACAAATTTCCTAGACTGGTATAGGAACTTGAGGATGGTCCTCAAACAAGAAAAGAAGCAATATGTCATAGAGGAACCCTTACCTGCTGAGGAACCTCCCCTGACGGCTACCAGAGCCGATAAAGATGCTTACAGGAAGCATCAAAGTGACGCACTTGATGTTGGGTGCCTTATGCTTGCAACCATGAACTCTGAACTTCAGAAGCAACATGAGGAAATGGAGGCGTTCGATATGATCGAGCACCTTAAGCAACTGTACCAACAACAAGCAAGACAAGAGAGGTATGACGTCTCTAAAGCGTTGTTCCAGTGTAGAATGGTAGAAGGTGTTGGGATATGCCCTAAGACAAGTCATTAGATGATTGTTTTGACATACAATGTTTATGATTTTATGAATGGCAATTCATTATTATATATTATTCTTTTAACTGTGCAATGTGAATAAATACATATGTTAATGTCCTTAGAATAATATTGTATTATTCTTAAACATTGTCCATAGTCAAGTATTATCATGAATCAGGATAATGATAATACATAGAGACTAGTATGTGTTGATTGATGAATTGTTCATTGATATGAGATATCGAATCAACACATGTGTACATGTTAGAGAACGATGTACTGGACAGACCAACCATGAGAATGCAACATGGATAGTCATATGATTGTCATATGCAATTCTCATCAGAGATCCCAACGTAAGGAGTTATGTATCTTGATATTGTCAAACGTTACCCGTAACAGGGTAAACTATAAAGGCGACTATTGGATACACTACGAATTATGTAGAGGGATGTTGACTGATCGAGATAGGATTTGTCCCTCCTATATAACAGGAGATGTGTTTGGCCCTTGATCAAGTGAGAACTAAAATGCATGGCCATGCTCGAATAAGTCGATATGAGATATCGAGCTTATTCGTTTATTCTAGTTCTACTTGGGGATCAAGAAATAAAGATTGAATATACGAGTATGACTATTCCATGACTCGTGTTCAATCTAAACACATGGACAAAGGGATTAAGTTACATGGGTAATATTATCACAAGTTCTAAAGGTTATGTCGAGTCATTGACATTCTTGTAATTTGGGTAGCATTGATGTGTTGCTAGATACCGCTCAATGCTTGCGACATAAAATGAGATTTTATGTCACTGCCAACATTACAAGATCCTATCGGGTCGCACAAAAGATTAAATCGATAAGGGAAATTAAATTCATTAGATGAATTAATTAATTAAGAAGAGTCTTAATTAAAAGATTATAAGGATTTAATTAAATCATGGGTTTGGGCCCATGAGGCTTTAAGAAAGCCTTAAACCTTAATTAAATCTTATAATATAAATACAAGGTTATGTTTTATTATTGATAAGACAATTTATATTATACTAACCTAGACTTAGAAGCTCACGGCCGCCTCCTTCACGTGACAAGGAGCTCTCGGTTTCTTCCTTGATAGCCGAAGAGAAACTTGTTGAATTGAGGTGATCGTTCGATTTAGAATCGAGTGTGCTTCTTGTTCCGGTTTAAGAACGAGTCTAGCAACTTGTTCTTAAACTATCCCTTCCCGATTTGATCGTGTGGATACCGTAGAGGCAAAACTCGCTAAGTTTTGCTAGTGGCTCGAAGGACTCGTTGGGCGTGGTGCTGCTTCGTGGAATCTGCTCAAACACGCTACAAGGGTGAGACCTTTGATTCCTTTATCCGATATGAATCCCTATGTATAGATCCGGTGTCTAGTAATCCAAATTTTAAATTCCGCTGCGTTGTATGCTTTATGGATTACTTACAGTGGTATCAGAGCCGTGTACAAGGCTCATATCGGATTTATGTGGTTAAATAGTTTAATCATATTAGAATTAATATTGCATGCTATTTAAAACTGTATGAACATATATGATATGTTAATATTTAGTTTGTGAAATTATCATGATATTATATTTGATATAATTGATGTTTGATGTATACGATACACGAAGTGAATAATCAAATAAATTGATCAATGTTTCGGCCACCCCCTAGCAAATTGACCCACGGCTTAGCCACATGAGGGCTAGGGTTTTCGAACCCTTGGCTGCATGGAGGTTTCGAGACGTGGATGAGTTTTGAACTCTTTGGCTCGATAATGGTTCACGCATGCATGGATAAGTGGCTTCACCACATGAGAGCTAGGGTTTTCGAACCCTTGGCTCGAGATGGTTGAGCCAACCCCGTGCATGGCCTGACCGTGACTCGTGGCTAACAAATTCCATTGTTTCAATCAAGATGGCTCGAAGAAAATAAAATCAATGAGCAAGGCGGCTAGGGTTAGACCCTAGCGCCGCCGTCGCTCGGTCATGGTTCGGCCATGGGCTAGGGTTTCGAACCCTAGGCCCATAATTGGTCCAGCCGTGTGTTTGGTTGGTTCGAACCATGGTGGTTCGTGGCTAAGTCGCTTAAGTTCGTGGCATGTGATGTCCCGAGCGTACGATAATTTTTCAAAAATTATTTTACAGTTTTAATTAGAATTAAATTTTAAATTGTTTAGAATTTAATTAATTAAATGTTAAAGCATGTTTTATGTGTTGTTTGAGCATGATGCATGGTTATAGCCCTTTTGACCTATTAGATAGGATTTGTGGATGTTTGTAATTTATAATACGACCTGCGAGTCGTGCCTTCTCTATTTTATTCTAAATGTAATCCCTCCCCTATGTTCCCCTCGAATGTGAATCGAGGAATTCTATATCTTGTAAATAGTGTAGTTTATTTTGTTGATGGTGATCAATGAAGATGGAGCATCGTGCCGGGATGAGGAGGCCATTCACAAATTGGAGCCAAAGGAAGGTGCTTGTGAAGTTACCTTAGGTTGACTCTTAGGATTTTCTCATTGGCTTGAGAAAATCGCTAGTAGGGGCTATAACCATGTCACGTTTAATTATGTATGTTGATGCATGATTTATCTTATGTTTTAGATTGATAATTGTATTACACATATATGTAGATATGTATACAACTATATGTAGTGGACATATTTTAAATTATCAAACTAATCATGAGATCAATAAATCCCTCTAAAATATTAAGTTTTAGATGCCTTCCAAAATTAAAAGTACTCGTCAAAAACTTCGATTGTACATGTGTGGGTTTGCCAAAGCAAAGCACCGTGGCAATCTTAGTAAGTCACGAAAGGATAAAAGTGATCCGTTATACTTTAAATTGGGTACGACTTAACTAGGTTATCTCAATAGGATTGGGAACCTAGAGGCATGGGTTGGATAATAATTCATTTGATGAATTGAACAAAGCGTTGTTCGTCCAACTATCCAAGAATTACATGTGATATAATTGACAAAGTGTTGTCTACCTAAATAACCGAGTCTTGGGCGATTAGCCAAAGCTAACTCAAGATTAGGCGAAATATGGATCTTGGCCCACTAAAGGTTTCGAGGGTTGATATTTTTTAAACAAAATAGTGGGAGTATCATTTAATATAAGACCATATTAAATGAGTAAATCATAGACTTATTTTGCATATTTATATTGTAGATATCCATGGCAACTAACAATACAACAAGCACATTATCACTGCGATCGGTCCTTGAGAAGGACAAATTAAATGGGACAAACTTCCTAGACTGGTATAGGAATCTGAGGATAGTCCTCAAGCAAGAAAAGAAACAATATGTCCTAGAGGAACCCTTACCTGTTGAGGAACCTCCCCTGACGGCTACGAGAGCCGATAAGGATGCTTACAAGAAGCATGAGAATGACGCACTTGATGTTGGCTGCATGAACTCCGAGCTTCAGAAGCAACATGAGGAAATGGAGGCGTTCGATATGATCGAACACTTAAAGCAATTGTACCAACAGCAAGCTAGACAAGAGAGGTATGACGTCTCTAAAGCGTTGTTCCAGTGCAGGATGGTAGATGGAAGCCTAGTTGGAACTCATGTGCTCAAGATGATTGGGTACATTGAGAATCTGGAGAAGCTGGGTTTTCCATTGGACCAAGAGTTGGCCACTGATGTGATCTTGCAATCGTTGCCTGAGAGCTTCAGTCAATTTGTAGTAATTTACAATATGACTGACATGGAAAAGACTATACCACAATTGCTTGGTATGTTGAGAACATATGAAGCAAATACAAAGAAGACTAAGACCACAAATGTTTTTATTGTGAATAAGGGCAAAAGAAAGGCCAAAGCTAAAGGCAATAAGAAAGCAAAGAAGGTCTTTGTTAAATCTAAGCCAAAGTCTTATGCACTGAAGCCAAAGGGAGGGATAGCAAAGGAAGGGAACTGTTTCCATTGCGGTGAGACCGGCCATTGGAAAAGAAACTGCAAAGTATATCTGGAGGATCTAAAGAAAGGAAGTGTGACTTCCACTTCAGGTATTTTTGTTATAGAAGTCAATTTATCTACTTCTTCATCATGGGTATTAGATACTGGATGTGGATTTCACATTTGTGTAAATGTGCAGGACCTCAAAAAGAGTAGATTGTTGGCAAAAGGCAAAGTTGATCTCCGAGTTGGAAATGGAGCAAGAGTTGATGCATTAGTTATAGGAGATTATTATTTATCTTTGCCTTCTGGTTTATCGTTGATTTTAAAAGACTGTTATTTTGTGCCATCCATTACCAAAAATATTATTTCTATTTCTTGTTTAGACAAGTGTGGATTTTCATTTATGATAAAGGACAACTGTTGTTCTATTTATTTAAATGATATGTTTTATGCTAGTGCACAAATGGTGAATGGTCTTTATTTATTAAATCTTGATATGCCTATCTATAACATAAATACTAAAAGGATTAAAAATAATGATTGTAATCCGACTTATCTCTGGCATTGTCGTTTGGGCCATATAAACGAGAACCGCATATAGGGCTGCTTACCGGGCCGGGTCAAACCGGACCCGGCCCGGATTCGGACCGTTAAGTCCGGTCCGAAATCGGAACCGGACTTAACGGTTCCGGATCGCCCCGGAACCGGTTAGAAACCGGTCCGGGGCGGTTCCGAAGAACCAAACCAGTAGGACCGCCGGTTCCGATCCTACCGGTCCGGTTCCGGTTCCGAAACCGGAACTGGTAGATTATAAAAAAAAAAATTAAAAAAAAATAAAAATTGTTGAAGGCAACGTTAACATTTGTTAACGTTGCCTTCAACGTTAACAATGTTAACGTTGGCAACGGCTCTTAGCCGTTGCCAACGTTAACTTTTATTTTTTATTTTTTAAAAAAATTTTAATAAAAAAAAAAAACTATAAATAGGGGATGTTGTGTTGTGTATTGTTTCATAACAATTCTTGTAACGAAAATTACTTCACTCTCATATTTTTCTCTCAATTGTGCTATTTACAATTTACTTATAGTCTTATATCATAATGGCATCTTCATCTAGCAGTGGTGCTGGTCGTAGCCGGGGTCGTAGTCGGGGTCTCGTTCCGGGTCGTCTATCACTGAGTTCATCTTCTGCAATGAATTTGCCTGTGCCAATTCCTGAGTTAAATGAAAGTTATGATTTTTTTGCTGACCTCGATGTTGGTGGTTCTTCTATGAATGTCGAACCACAACAACCCCAACAACCTGCCGAACCTGTTGCTGCCCAAGCCCAAGAAAGACAACATGTGGAGTCATCCGGAGCCACTACAGCAGCAAGTAGACTACCTACTCGTGCCAAAAGAAGTAAGATATGGGATCACTTTGAACTCGGTCAAAAAGAAGGTACTAATGAATCTGTTGCAATATGTAAATTATGTAAGATCCAGTATTCATATAAAGCCGGTGGTTCCAGTGGAGGCACCGGAACATTTAAAAAACACTTAGTAAAAAAACATAATTTTGATGAGACAACATTACAACCATTAAGTCGAGAAGCAACACAAGCACAAATTAATGTTCTTACTGGCACGAATTTTATTTTAACTGCTGAAATTAATCGTAGGTCACTTGTTAGATATGTGATCAGATGTGAACTACCTTTTATACAAGCTGAACGTGCTGGTTTTATTGAATTTGCTTCGTCTATACAACCCATGTTTAAACATATATCCAGGCACACACTAAAAAGAAATTGTATGGACGTATTTGTTGAATATAGAAATACATTGTTTCAACATCTTTCTAGTTTGCCTTGTAGGGTTAGTTTAACAACTGATATTTGGACAAATGTAAATTCTGATTCATATCTTGTTGTCACTTGTCATTGGATTGATGATAATTGGTGTATGCAAAAAAGGATTTTGTCTTTAGATGAGTTAGATTGTGCACATACTGGTTATGTAATTGCTAAATATGTATTCAACACTTGTAGACATTATGGAATTCAGGATAAGGTATTTTCAATCACATTAGACAATGCTGCGAATAACAATGCTGCGATGCGTGATTTAAAGACCTATCTTAAACCAATGCTTGATGGTATTTTTTTTCATGTTAGATTTGCATGTCATGTGATTAATTTGGCTGTTAAAGTTGGTTATGAGGACAATCACTCAGCATGTATTGACAAAATGAAATACTGCGCTAAATGGTTACGCACGAGCCGTGTTAAGCGTGATTGGAAACAATTATGTTTATCTAATGGTTTAAAGCATCTTCTTTTTCCATCACCAATAGAAACTAGGTGGAATTCGTTGTACAATTTGTTGAATGCTATGTTACCTTACAAAGATATTTAACTCCATTTTATAATTCATATCAAATGCCTGATAGCGATGAAAGTATTTATTTGACTGATGAGGATTGGGAATTTGTTGAAAATTGTGTATCATTGTTAGGTACTTTCAAAGAAGCGACGGAACGTTTCTCTGGTGTTACTTATCCAACTTCCGTTTATTTTCTTCCTTTAGTATTTAACATGTTTGATAAATTTATAGAATTTAGAGATGACTATGACTTGCATGCTTTTGTTAATGCAATGGAAACTAAATTTATAAAGTATTGGGAACAAATCCCACCCGTGCACTGCATCGCAACATTGCTAGATCCTAGTCAATGTTTATCTTCATTTGAGATATTTTTTGAATATTATGCTAAATTTTTGGGGAAGGTTGTTGACGATCAAAAGACGTCTACAATGCAATCTCTCCAAAATATGTTTCAATTGTATTATAATCAACAGGCAAGTGAATCATCGCAACAAAGGCCTGTTGAAGAACAACCCCAAGCTCAATCTAAAGGTGGGGGCATCAATTTGCTTAGATTGCTGGGCAGGAAAAAACTTAAGGGAAAAGGACCTTCTACTAGCACGTCGACTGAGTTGCAAATTTATCTGAATTATCAATTTCTAACCGAAGACAACTTCGACGTCTTACAATGGTGGAAGTCCAATGCAGCACAATTCCCTATCTTAGCCAAAATGGCTAGAGACGTGTATGTACAAGCTTCAAGCGTCGCTTCTGAATCGGCAATCTCAACATGCGGCCGTATTATTGGAGACTACAGAAGTAGTCTATCAGCTGATTCGTTATGCATGCTCACGTTACTTAAAGATTGGTTTGAAGCAGAATGCAAAAATAGAAGAGATGGGACGGTTGACGAATTCGTAAATCATTATGACGAGCAAGAAGAAGAGCCAAAACAATACTTATCAATTATGAAGACTGCTAAGTACTAAATTGTAATATTTTTTTATTTAGATTTTCAATTGTCATGTCTTTACAATTATTTGTATGCTAGAAGTATTTAAACACATAGACATGTTTAAATAACCCATAAAAATTGTTAAATTTCTAATCCCTTTAAAAATTACCACTTTATTTAGATTTTTTTTTTTTTTTTTTAAAATGAGGCGTAACTACGCCACTTTGGAGGCGTAGTTACGCCTCTTAAAAAAAAAGCCGTAGCTTAGGCGTAGCTACGCCTGAATGGGGCGTAGTTACGCCTAATTTAAAAAAAAAAGCGAAAATCCGATAAACCTCCGAATCAAACCGGAACCGGTTGGAACCGGAACCGGTTCGATCCGGTTCCTTACCGGACCGGACCGGTTTCGCCCATAACGGGGCCGAAACCGGCCGGTTCCGGGCCGGACCGGACCGGTTCCAACCGGTAAGCAGCCCTAACCGCATATCTAAACTTCATAAAGATGGAATATTGGATTCATTTGATTTTGAATCATATGAAACATGCGAATCTTGTTTAATGGGCAAGATGACTAAAGCCCATTTCAAGGGACATGTTGAAGGGCAAATGTTTTATTGGGACTAAGACATAGTGATGTATGTGGACCAATAAGTATACAAGCTCGAGGTGGTTTTCAATACTTCGTTACATTTACTGATGACCTCAGTAGATATGGGTATGTGTACCTAATGAAGCATAAGCATGAAACCTTTGAAAAGTTCAAAGATTTCAAGAATGAAGTACAAAACCAACTTGGCAAAAGTATCAAAATCCTTCGATCAGATCGAGGAGGTGGATACTTAAGCCAAGAGTTTCATGACTATCTAAAGGAGTGTGGGATAGTCCCACAACTCACTCCTCCGTATACCCCACAATGGAATGGTGTATCCGAGAGGAGAAATCGAACCTTGTTAGACATGGTTAGATCAATGATGAGTCATGCAGATCTTCCGATATCGTTTTGGGGACACGCTCTAGAAACATCGATTTTCTTACTGAATCGTGTTCCATCTAAATCAGTGGAAAAGACACCATATGAGATATGGACTGGGAAGCGTCCTAGTATGTCTTTTATGAAGATTTGGGGTTGTGAGGCTTTCGTTAAACGTCACGCCACTAACAAACTTGGACCCAAATCTGATAAGTGTTTATTTGTGGGGTATCCTAAGGAAACGAAAGGATACTATTTCTATTATCCCACCGAACAAATTCATGGTATTGACTATGATGAAGCTTTTTCACCAGTTGCCATGGTTAAATCCATTAGGATCTTACTTGCATTAGCTGCATTTAATGATTATGAAATCTGGCAGATGGATGTCAAAATAGCTTTCCTTAATGGAAATCTGCTCGAGGATGTGTACATGACACAGCCCGAGGGTTTTGTCGATCCAAAGGATGCTGGAAAGATATGCAAGCTACAACGATCCATTTATGGATTGAAGCAAGCTTCTCGGAGTTGGAATCTTCGTTTTGATGATGTAATCAAAGAGTTTGGTTTTATCAAAAACGTAGATGAACCTTGTGTCTACAAGAAGGTCAGTGAGAGCATAATCATTTTCCTAGTGTTGTATGTAGATGACATACTTCTCATTGGGAAAGATATCCCTGCCTTACAATCTGTACAGATTTGGCTAGGGAACTGCTTTTCGATGAAAGACTTGGGAGAAGCCACCTATGTATTAGGAATCAAGATCTATAGAGATAGATCGAGAAGGCTTCTCGGCCTAAGTCAAAGTACATACATAGATAAAGTGCTTAAAAGGTTTAGCATGCAAGAATCAAAGAAAGGATTCGTGCCTATGACATATGGTATTTATCTCTCGAAGGAACAGTGTCCTTCAACACCAGATGAGAGACAACGCATGAGTAAGATTCCATATGCGTCAGCTATTGGATCTATCATGTATGCCATGATATGTACTCATCCCGATGTATCGTATGCTTTGAGCATGACGAGCAGATATCAAGTTGATCCAGGTGAAGGTCACTGGATTGCTGTCAAGAATATCCTGAAGTACTTGAGAAGAACTAAGGATACATTCTTGATTTATGGAGGTGGGGAAGAGCTCAATGTAATGGGTTACACTGATGCAAGCTTCCAAACCGACAAAGATGATTATCGATCGCAATCTGGATATGTGTATTGCCTAAATGGAGGTGCTGTGAGTTGGAAGAGTTCAAAGCAAGAGACAGTTGCCGATTCTACAACGGAAGCTGAGTATATTGCTGCCTCGGATGCAGCAAAGGAAGCTGTTTGGATCAGGAAGTTCATTTCTGAACTTGGAGTGGTGCCTAGCATTAAAGATCTGATAGAACTCTATTGTGACAACAATGGAGCGATCGCATTGGCTAAGGAACCTAGATCTCACCAAAGATCCAAGCACATACTTAGGCGTTTCCATTTCATTCGAGAAATCGTTGAAATGGGAGATGTTAAAATATGCAAAGTACCAACAGATGATAATGTATCTGACCCATTGACGAAGCCACTGTCACAGCAGAAGCATGATCGTCATACTAGATCTCTAGGCATTAGGTATATGTCTGAGTGGTCTTAGTGCAAGTGGGAGATTTGTTGGGATATGCCCTAAGACAAGTTATTAGATGATTGTTTTGACATACAATGTTTATGATTTTATGAATGGCAATTCATTATTATATTATTCTTTTAACTGTGCAATGTGAATAAATATATATGTTAATGTCCTTAGAATAATATTGTATTATTTTTAAACATTGTCCCTAGTCAAGTATTATCATGAATCGGGATAATGATAATACATTGAGACTAGTATGTGTCGATTGATGAATTGTTCATTGATATGAGATATCGAATCAACACATGGGTACATGTTAGAGAACGATGTACTGTACAGACCCACCATGAGAATGCAACATGGATAGTTATATGATTGTCATATGCAATTCTCATAGTGATAATAAAGTATGTAATCCTTACGACTTTTGATCATCAGAGATCCCAACATAAGGAGTTATGTATCTTGATATTGTCAAACGTTACCCGTAACAGGGTAAACTATAAAGGCGACTATTGGATACACTACGAATTATGTAGAGGGATGTTGACTGATCGAGATAGGATTTGTCCCTCCTATATAACAGGAGATGTGTTTGGCCCTTGATCAAGTGAGAACTAAAATGCATGGCCATGCTCGAATAAGTCGATATGAGATATCGAGCTTATTCGTTTATTCTAGTTCTACTTGGGGATCAAGAAATAGAGATTGAATATACGAGTATGACTATTCCATGACTCGTGTTCAATCTAAACACAAAGGACAAATGGATTAAGTTACATGGTTAATATTATCACAAGTTCTTAGGTTATGTCGAGTCAAAGACATTCTTGTAATTTGGGTAGCCTTGATGTGTTGCTAGATACCGCTCATTGCTTGTGACGTAAAATGAGATTTTATGTCACTACCAACATTACAAGATCCTATCGGGTCGCACAAAAGATTAAATCGATAAGGGAAATTAAATTCATGGGATGAATTAAATAATTAAGAGGAGTCTTAATTAAATGATTATAAGGATTTAATTAAATCATGGGTTTAGTCCCATGAGACTTTAAGAAAGTCTTGAACCTTAATCAAAGTCTTATAATATAAATACAAGGTTTTGATTAATAGTTAATATACAATTCATTCTTAAAACCTAGCTTCACAAGGCACACGGCCGTCGATGCACATTGATCACTCGGCTTCTTCATAGTCGAATTGGTTTTTGTGATTTCCGGCCATCTTCCTCGTTTGTGAATCGAGTGTGCTTGTTTCGGTTTAAGAACAAATCTAGCACTTTGTTCATAAACTATCCCTTCTCGATTTGATCGTGTGGATACCGTTGAGACAAAACTTGATAAGTTTTGCTAGTGACTCGAAGGAGGCGTTGGACGTGGTGCTGCTTCGTGGAATCTGTTCAAACACGCTACAAGGGTGAGACTTTTGATCCTTTATCCGATATGATAACCTTTGTATAGATCCGGTGTTATAGTAATCCATATTTTATTCCGCTGCGTACCATACTTGATGGATTACTTACACTTTAATCGTTATTGACACCCTACTTAATTTGCATATTCTTTTTAAGGAATCCATCTAGTACAACATCAATCTTGCAAAAGCAGGTTAAACAACATTGCGGATTATTGAGTGAATATGATGCTTTAATCTAAGTTTGAATAAAAACTGTTGAAAACTTGGACAAGAGAAACAAAATAGTGATGCATTTTTCTATTTACTGTACCGAACGACCATGAAAGCTAATGCGTACGAGAAGTGGGAAAAAGATGAGAAAATCAAGATATGAAAGAAAACAAAACTTGAAGTCAACATTAAGAAATCATCAATAAAAACATACATACTTGCATCCAATTAATCATCTCACATATCTACAAGTGTACTTATGTCAAATTAATCATCCCATAACGTTACCATAATGAAGGGCCGTAACAACAAACATATATAATTGTCACCCATAATCTCATGGCGCACAAAAGTGCAATACTTTAATGACAATGAAGATAACTCCAGGAAACTTAGCTACTATGATGTCCAAGAAAATGAAAGTAAAATGTGGAATGTAGGTTGCTTTTGCCCCTAACACAAATATAATGGAAATAAATGCAGTATGAATACAGAAAAATCAGTAAACAAACAAGGGGACACTTACTGCCCTATTGTGAGCCACCACTCCACTAATGAGAACATCAGTTTGTACTCCATCAACCTTGCAGTATGCCTTAAAGAAAACATCTTTAGGACTTGCAATTATTAATCAAGTAAAGTAAACAGGGGTACAATAAACTAAAACATAACAAGCTACAATAGCTTACCCCAAGTCTGTAATGAGTGTTGACACTGAATAAAACTTTCAATAACTCACCTTTCTATATATTGAAAAAAAAAAATTATGTCAGAAGTAATGGATAGAAATTACAAACATCTTTCGCATAAAACATTATATTTTCTTCTTCGTCTCCTCCTCAAAATTTTCAGCACAAGTAATGGATAGAAATTACAAATACACATCAACACCACAGATTAAAATTTGATTATAGTACATTTGTGTCTAAATAGGAAAAGGAAAAGCACAAAATTTCAACATTTCGAGTACTTTAGCTAGGGCTTCAACATAACATTCAATCATCTGTTGCTTAGTGGCTCCTTCCTCGCCAGGCTTATCCATCACAATAAGCCAGTGCTCGTAATTCATCCGGGGAATAGCGGGCCGGCGGTCGATCAGTAAATTCGAACCGCAATTCAACAGAGAATATGCTGAACCGACCTATTAAGTCTGCATCGGATAGCGTTGAACCAGTTGAAATTAGGGTTGACGGCCCTGATTGAATGGGATACGGCTACCACACAGCGAGCGGTGGACACCGGCCGAACGAATCCGTCAAGGTGTAGAGATTCAGAGACTGCAAAAGAGAAGAGATGTTTGAAGAGTATATCCTCCGCCCTTGGCTGTATTGGCTTGGGAAGAATGAAAATGAAGGAATGTTGAGTGTTCAGAGATGGAGAAGTGGGAAAAGTAGTGGGAGAAACAAGCGGGGACTGTTAGAAATAAGTGCGACTATAAAATGATTTTGAAACACTGTTTTATAAGTGCTATGATAAAAATGTTAAATTATGAGATATTTCGTAGTGGTGTTCTGTTTTTTCTCCTAATCTTGGAAATTAGAAGAAGTTGATATAAATAGTTTTGTTTGATGTTATCTTTAAGATAATATCTGAGCGTTGAAATCAAATATCATATAACTTTTTCAACATAAGAAACATCGTGTAGCATATTGAGAATACAAAATGTTACTTGATGTCATCTTAAAGACATTATCTTAAATATGACATTAATTTTCCTTGAATCGAAAATATTTTATTCTTTTTGCAAACAACAAAAAGATTATTTGAATTTTTAGTTAGAATGTGTTATATTTATTATAGAATATTGATTGTTATGAACCAACGATGGAATCAAGTTTTTTTAAAATATAATATTTCACTTTAAATAAATATATATATTTTTTGGTTATAAACAATAACAATAATTTCATGTTCATGATAAAGTTTTCTTTAAAATCTATTCGTCTAAAATCGATTAAAATACTTTCCATGAACGACCCGTTCTGATATCACTTATTAGAATCAATTCCGGGGGGTGGATTGTCAATCTACACCAGAGTTCAACCAACTTGATCTTCAATAGCTCGGTTTTTGAAATAATTACACCGAGAGATTATCCGAGTTCGATTTCAAAACCGAGCGGAAGACACTCGACATAACTCGCTCTACAACCGATTAACCATTTGAAAGGCATTTTAAAGGTATGCAAGAAAATATGTAAAAACAGTAAGGTAAATAAATGCAGTAAAGTAAATAGACAAGCATTTATTTATGGAAGTTCGAAGATGGTGTAATTTTTCTACGTCTCCCCTTCTACCATCTCATGGAAGGATACGCTAGAAGAATCTGAGTAATACAATTTCGTTGTACAACACCACTTAGGCTAATACCAATAAAGATAGCCTGAACTCCTAGTCCACACAGTCCATAATAACATGTTCTTTAATGTCTCACATGCAAAGACATCACCCAGTTGTAATAAATCACCAACTGTTATAATGGTATTCACTCTTCTATTTTAGCTCACAAATATAATTAATAAATACAAAGGCACAAATGATCTTGTAGCAGATCTGATATAAGCTTGAAAGAGGTGTCAAAGGTTTGGGGAGTTGCTATTCATTTAGTAGAATTGTTCTTTGAAGTTCCCCAGTTGAATCCCAAGTGGGTTTGCTCTGGAAGGCTTGGATTGATCTCCAATCAGCTGTTATTGAGCTTCCAAATCATGTATACATAGCTCCAAGTAAATATATATATGTTAGATACAAGAATATAGTCGCTATGACAGTTTTGGTAAGCTTTGAAACATTGCAACAGTCATATTCTGCTTCTGGGCTGTTTCTGCAAGTCTGATTTGTTCCAGTAGAGCATGTCTATTTGTCGAGTCCGCTGGTTGATATCTACTGATTGAGTCTACTGCTCAAGGTCTAATGGTCGACGTCTACTGGTTGGTTGAACTCTACTGCTCGAAGTCCGCTTGTTCAAGGTCTGTTGCCAACCTTACTGTCCAAAGTCTGTTGTTCTGTTTTCTTGGTTATGGCTCTTGATTTCTTTGATTTATAGGCAAAGTGATCAACATAAAAGTTATAGCCCTTTCTCTTATCTTTCCATGGAATCAAGAATCACTTGATTTTGGGTTTGTATGAGAGAGTTATGCTCAAAATACGAGGTGATGCTCCTGCTGTAAGTTTGCTGATTTTGTCTGCACATGGTGTGACTTGTAGAAGCTTTTTGACCATCTTAACTTCTGATTGAGTCTTTGACTTCTAAAGATGATTTGTAGATCTTCATATTATATTTCCAACCCATACTGAATCGTTCTGTTTCGATAAGCAAGCTGAGAGTTATGGCCGATATGCCACATCTGCTCCAATCTGTCCGCTGATGTTTCAGCTTTGCACCAGCAAGCTCTTGCAGACATGTTTTTGTCATGTAAACCTTCGAATCAGGTCTTCTAACCTGAGATATGACTTGTAGTAAATTGAGTTGGCTATCCAATCCCTTTGGAATCCGGTTGTTTCGATATCCGAGCTATGAGATATGATTGATTTAGTCAACAGTGCTCAGGGTCTACTGATTGTGTCTACTGGTCCAGTAGACATTTGCTTATGTCTACTAGTCCAGTTTACTTTAACCCATTTATTTGCTAATCATCAAGGTCCTAATCATGATCTATTTACTGCATGTTTGATGAAATATGTTAGCAACACAATAACAAGTTTTGTTAATATCAAAACCAAGATATTCGGGTTTCCAAAACCCTATACTTTTCTTCTCCATGACATTTAAATGAAATACAAGAGTAAATTAAAATTTTAAAATGTACCTCTATGACATTTGTTATTCATAAAAGTGTTAGAATATGTGTCCACTAGGATTGCTATGGTCATGTAAAATGTGATTGTGCAATAGTTGACAAATATGAAATATATTTTAATGTGATTGAATCTTTAAATTAGCTCCTAGTGGATGAGCCATATAATAAAAAGATATTGATTTGCTCAATAGAGAAATATTTTTTATATTGTGTTGTTGTATTTGATCAATTATGATCATCGAAGAACTTCAACCGTAAATTCTCTACCTACTCCAGAAGATTTACGAAGGCATAAAGTTGTGGTTACAAGAGGATTATTAATTTAATATTTTGGTTGGTTGGGTATTCAAGTGTCGAGATAGTGTCCCAAAGAATAATAAAATGATAGGTGGATATACATGTAAGAATGACAATCTGATTTAATTTAAATGAATTGTTTGTCAGATGAAATTATTGAGTGGATTAATTGGCCGCAGCCTCAATTATTTGTCCATAATATAATCTGATATATACCATCATTATTATTTATTTACTATCATATACTCGACTAAGAAATGAAGCAAGGTCGAGAAAATTGAATTCTATCCACCAGAGTTCTATGCGATAGTAACATCCCCCTGATATTGAAGGGAAAGTTTTATAGAACCGCCGTTAGACCCGCAATGTTGTATGTGACGGAATGTTGGGCACCCAAGAGGAATCACATCCAAAAGATGAGTGTGGCAGAGATGCGCATGCTTCGTTGGATGTGCGGTAAAACCAGAAAAAAGATAAAATGAGGAATGAAGATATTCGAGCTGAAGTAGGTGTAGCTTGTATAGAAGAGAAGATGCAAGCAAGCCGCTTACGCTGGTTTGGTCTTGTTCGACGTAGGCCCAACAATGCATCTGTGCGTCGAGTGGAGTCCATGGATTTTGGCCAGTTCACGAGAGCGAAAGGTCGACCGAAGAAGACTTGGCTCGAAGTTATACGCAAAGATTTGGAGTGCAAAGAGATTACAGAAGATATGTTGACTGATAGAAGCGTTTGGAGAAGACTGACGCATGTGTCCGACCCGACTTGATTCTCTCTATTGTTCATGTAGTCTACCCAATTCATTGGGATTAAAGGCTTAGTTGTTGTTGTTATATTGTCACCAATGATAGTATGTTAATTTCTATATAATTTAAAATAACTACTAAATCTTGATGATTAGGTACTATTGTTGGGTTTTATAAAAAAGAACTTCTTAGAATATCAAATTGAAGTGAAGCAAGTCTTAAAGGATGAATTATGTTGGTTCCTTTCAGAGGATAGTAAGCAATTGGAGTTAAATAAATTATTATAATGACTTTGTTTTAAATTAATTAAGGGTGATTATTTTTCAAACTTAGGATTAACAAGCTTGTTACCCTAAAGGTTCGTGTGAAATTGATTAAAATTGATAATGAGGGAGAACTTTAAGTGTAAGACTCCGTTACTAATTAATCCGGATCAACGATAATTATGCAAAACCCGAAAAATTAAAACTATAGACGACGAATAAATGTGTTCCGGATAACGATAACACAAATAATTGGAACATGTTTTTGTGCATGTGTATGTGCATGAACACATGGCAATTGGATTTCACAACCACTCTTTTTCCCCCCATCTTGGAGCTCACACCCCACTCACCCCTTTGCAAGACAACTTTTTACTTCTTCTTCATCACTCTTTCCTCATTTCTTCTTCCCCCAATTTCAAAAATTTCACCTCCATTTACCCTCTCAGTATTGATTAAAAACCAGATGCCAGAGGATATATAGAGAGAACAAGCATAGGGATTGATGGTGAAAGTTTGAGCCAGAAGTTCGAAAGAGGTTACATGTGGCTCGTGTATCCAGCTTTGGTCGATCTTGGTTGGTGATTTGGCCTCCAATCTTCAAGATACTTGAAAGTATAACATGTTTCTTGAGCTTATTAACTTGGATTTGTGTCATTGTGTAAGGACCCCCGTGCCATTAACCACTATTAGTGTATTAACCCATGTATTTAGTGCATACAATCATGTAATATGGGGGAAAACCACATGCTATCATAGCATAATATACCAGCAATAAAATTTCTTACATTATTCCACATAATGTTCAGATCCCCGATACCACTCAACCCTTAAGTATGCATCTTATAATACACTAACATGTTCCCAATTCATTTAGCAATTCATTAATTAATTGCATGCAACCCATAAATGAAAAGAGAAAGTCACATGCCCTTTATATGTAAGGTCTCGCTACCTTAAGTGCGGATTAAATGCATAAGAAGAGCTAAACATACATAGATCAGAGTATAAGGTTCATGTTGATGCCTCGAGCTTAAGGATTACAGTGCCAAAAAATAAAATTCCAATAAGGATTGATTAAATTCCCAGCCAAAAGAATGTTAACAATATAGCTTTACACTACTCCTAGAGTAGAGACTATACAAAAAGAATCATGTCCTTCTAAACCAATAGCACTCCTCACAAGCTCACCGCATCAACCCGGTCCTTAGCCCTTCGTGCCAAAATATACCTACAGGAACAACCCCAAACCATGAGCATATAATAATCCATGTTCAACACAATATGATTATAATGAGTAAATGCATAAACCGTAAATACAAAGCACTTCCTGTATCCAATGCATTTAAAACGTTCCCTTTGGTTGTCCCTGTACCATAACTCATAATTATAATTAATAGATTATATTACGGTATCACAAACGTCATGACATATAACCATTTCATTAATATCAATAACCAATCCCTAGTCTTGTTATAACAGTGTATGTTATTGCACCTCGCTTGTCATGACCGCGACATTAATACCCCTCGCTCCGACATATCAGCGGCATCAAATAACCTCGCTTTAAATGTGACATGCGGCATTGACCCTCGCTTCAACATTTTAGCGACGTATATTCTTTCCTCGCTACAATATGACAGCGGCAAGTATTCTATCATCGCTTCAAATGACAGCGGCAAAGCATTTAAAATCATCACTCGAACATAACAATGGCTCATGGGATGTGAACCAAGGATTCAACATATATGTATGCAATCATAAGGCATAATCCAACATATATATGCAACCACAATGCATAATCCAACATATATGTGCAACCTCAATGCATAGTCCAGTATGTATACAAAATACATGTTACTGTTTGGTGTCCTTACGTCTCCCTACGTACCTTTGTTCCAAAATGTGGAGATGTTATAGAACTTTATCTCCTTGGTTGTGTTGCCACCTGGGAAGGCTCTACACAATCACACAATCCAATATTAGAAGCCAATTTATAAACCAATAACAAAATCCCAACAAAATAACCAAAATATCAAAATTTGGCATCTCGCGATCGATCGCTATCATGCCCCGATCGATAGCGAGATCAGCTGCTTTACTCTCCAAAATTCTCTAATCAGCGATCGATCGCCATGTTTGGGGCGATCGATCGCGAGACCCACCGATCGATCGCCCCAACTTGGCGATCAATCGCCAAATGCTTCTGTTCGCTACTGCTTTCGCGCGATCGATCGCCATGTTTTGGGCGATCGATCACCGCGTCTTGTACACGAAAAATGCCATTTTTTGTGTGCTCAAAACCTTACCATCAACATATACACCAAAATCCATTCACCTCATCAACTCAAAGCTTCACAAGAAGGTTCCTTACCCCTTAAGCCTCAATTTCCTACCAAGAATCAAAGATTTACAAGCTTTCCAAAGTTTCCTCTTTTCCCTTGCTTTGATCGATCTTGTGGGTTTTGGGGGGGAAGGGTTTGGGTGATGAATGAAAGTGATGGGGAAGGGTAAAGGGGGTATAATGGGTGTGGGTTTAATTAAAGCATGATATCCAATTAATTAGCATGATGTATAAAATATCCCAACATGATATTTTAAAAGCATTTTCCAAAAATGCACCAAAACTCAATTATACATGCTTTACCAAAATAAGTAATATTCACCTCAAATAAACCATGCCAAAACCCAATTTCCCAACATGCATCACATGCACCCTGAAATGTACTACCAGTTCATGCCCATTGCTTAACTATACATTTCACCACCATAATAAATTTACACCATATTAATCACATAAACATAATTAATGGCCCAAATGCACATAATTATTTCAGGGATATCACATTATATAAACCATATACACATATAGTAGTGCTCACATGCGAGCATCGAATGAATGTATGTGTATCTAATGTATAAAATACCCTACCCAATACCGGCATCAGTACCTCGATCCTGGAAGTACCTCCAGTCCATATCTCGATCTCAACTATGGAGCTACCGCTGCACCTGTTCCACCTGCCCCAACAGAAACAACCCCCACATGGGGTGAGCATACCAATACCACCAATCCAATAATCACAATATCACATTACATAATTTACAGAATGTAAAACGGTGAATTTAAAAGACACTCCCTGAATAGTGTCATTCTCATACGGGATCCCCTGTAATGTTCCTGTTCTCAAAATAACCGAAACCATCAAATTCCCAAAAACCAGTTAATCATTTCATTGATTAACTAAATCCGTTCACTACTTGCCATATTCCATAATTAATAAAATCCAATCATTAAACAATGATTACATATATTCCATATATCTAACCACTAATTTCACATTTTCATTATCTCGCACGTCCAATAGTGGCGGCATCATAATTGATGTTCGCTCCATAGCGACAACATCTCAACCGTTGCTCGCTCCATAGCGGCACTATTCAAATTGTAATACTTACCAATTTATTGCATTAACAGTACATCATGCATTTCACAGTTGCAATAATATAAAAGGCTATGCTCGTACGGTATACGTACCTTAGAATTCCGTAGTTCAAATCAAACCTTGCCGTAGTCCGTGACCCGATGAATCTGTTAGGAATCAATCAAGCAATGCGCAACGGAAAATAAAACTTGATTCCTACCACTGGACCTATACAAAGTTAATCATACCGAGATTGATTAAGAATCGTACCCTTGTAGCGTGTTCGTAGCAGAATCCTCGTTGCAAGACCACGAGTCACGAACAAAGATTTACACCTTCGTCTCTACGGTATCCACACGATCAAATCGAAAAGGTGTTCAAGAACAAGTTGCTAGACTCGTTCTTAAACCAAAACAAGACTCACGGTTCAAAATCGATCAACGACGGCCGTTCAAAACTCCACTACACCACGGCGGCGGCGGCGGCGTGTAGAGGCAAGAAGGCGACGGCCGAGAGTGAGCTTGTGGAGGCTATTAGGTTTTTGAAGATTGATTAATTCTTAATTTACCTTGTTATCAAATTATAATATATGTCAGATTTAATTAAAGGCTTTCTCAAAGCCTCATTGGCCATACCAATTTATTAATTAAATCCATACATCTAATATATATAATTAAGACTCTTCTTAATTAATTAATTCATCCAATGAACTATATCTCCCTTTATCGATTTAATCTTTTGTGGACCCGATAGGATCTTGCAATGTTGGCAGCGACATAAAATCTAATTTATGTCACAAGCAATGAGCGGTATCTAGCAACATATCAAGGCTACCCAAATTACAAGAATGTCATTGACTCGACATAACCTACGGACTGTGATAATATTAACCATGTAACTTAATCCCTTTGTCCAATGTGTTTAGATTGAACATGAGTCATGGAATAGTCATACTCATATATTCAATCTTTTATTTCTTGATCCCCAAGTAGAACTAGAATAAACGAATAAGCTCGATATCACATATCGACTCATTCGAGCACGGCCATGCATTTTAGTCTTACTTGATCAAGGGCCCAAACACTTCTCCTGTTATATAGGAGGGACAAATCCTTTCTTGATCACTCAACATCCCTCTACATAATTCGTGGTGTATCCAATGATTGTCTTTATAGTTACCCTGTTACAGGTAACGTTCAACAATATCAAGATACATGACTCCTTATGTTGGGATCTCTGGTGATCTCAAGTCGTAAGGATTACATACATTATTATCACTATGAGAATTGCTTATGACGTTCATATAACTATCCATGTAGCATTCTCATGGTGGGTCTGTCCAGTACATCGTTCTCTAACATGTACCCATGTGTTGATTTGATATCTCATATCTATGAACAATTCATCAATCAAAACATACTACTCTCAATGCATAATCATTGTCCTTATTCATGATAATACTTGACTAGGGACAATCTTTAAGAACAATACAATATTATTCCAAGGACATTAACTTATATATTAATTCATATTACACAGATACTCGAATAATATATAATAATGAATTGTCATTAACAAAATCATAATCTAGTGTATGTCATAAACAATCATCTAATGAGTTGTCTTAGGGCATATCCCAACAAATCTCCCACTTGCACTAAGACCAATCAGACATATACTTAATGCCTAGAGATCTAGTATGACGATCATGCTTCTGCTGTGATAGTGGCTTCGTCAGTGGGTCAGATACATTATCATCAGTTGGTACTTTGCATATTTTTACATCTCCTCTTTCAATGATTTCTCGAATGAAATGAAAGCGCCGAAGTATGTGCTTGGATCTTTGGTGAGATCTAGGTTCCTTAGCCAATGCGATGGCTCCATTGTTGTCACAATAGAGTTCAATCGGATCTAGTATGCTAGGAATCACCCCAAGTTCAGAAATGAACTTCTTGATCCAAACAGCTTCCTTTGCTGCATCTGAGGCAGCAATGTATTCAGCTTCAGTTGTAGAATCGGCTACTGTCTCTTGCTTTGAACTCTTCCAGCTTACAGCACCTCCATTTAAGCAAAACACATATCCTGATTGTGATCGGAAATCATCTTTGTCGGTTTGGAAGCTTGCATCAGTGTAACCTATTACATTGAGCTCTTCCTCACCTCCATAAATCAAGAATGTATCCTTAGTTCTTCTCAAGTACTTCAGGATATTCTTGACTGCAATCTAGTGACTTTCACCTGGATCAACCTGATATCTGCTCGTCATGCTCAAAGCATACGAGACATCGGGACGAGTACATATCATGGCATACATGATAGATCCAATAGCTGACGCATATGGAATCTTACTCATGCGTTGTCTCTCATTTGGTGTTGAAGGACACTGGTCCTTCGAGAGATGTATCCCATGTGTCATAGGCACGAATCCTTTCTTTGATTCTGTAAGGAATCCAACATGCAATGCGCAGCGGAAATAAAATTTGGATTCCCTACCCATGGACCTATACGGAGTAAATCATATCGGGGTGTAAAGAGAATCATACCCTTGTTGCGTGTTTGAGCAGAATCCTCCTTGCAGCAAGACGTCCAACGTGTTCCTCGAGTCAGGAGCAAAGATGGTGCAACTCTGCCTCTACGGTATCCACGATCAAATCGACAAAGGAAGTTGAATAACAAATTGCTAGAGTTGTTATTCAACAGAGAAGGGGACGAGCTACACAGTGACGTGCGGCTGCTAGGTTAAGGGTTTTAGTTAATTCACAATTAACGTCTAACCCCTACGTAAACCTAATACTCTTGTATATATAGGCGCCGATTATCATTAAGCTTAGGTTTTCTCAAAACCACATCAAAGCCCATTATAATCAATTACCCATATATATATATAGCAATCTTAAACATATATATATATATATATATATGTTCGGTCCATACAATAATATCATATATTATTATTATATGATTAGGACTCTTCCTAATCAACTTAATCCATCCAATGAATTATATTCCCCTTTATCGATTTAATCTTTTGTGTGACCCGTTAGGATCTTGCAACGTTGGCAGTGACATAAAATCTAATTTTATGTCACAAGCAATGAGCGGTATCTAGCAACACATCAAGGCTACTCAAGTTACAAGAATGTCATTGACTCGACATAACCTATGGCCTGTGATAATATTAACCATGTAACTTAATCCCTTTGTCCATGTGTTTAGATTGAACACGAGTCATGGAATAGTCATACTCGTATATTCAATCTCTATTTCTTGATCCCCAAGTAGAACTAGAATAAACGAATAAGCTCGATATCTCATATCGACTCATTCGAGCATGGCCATGCATTTTAGTATTACTTGATCAAGGGCCCAAACACTTCTCCTGTTATTTAGGAGGGACAAATCCTATCTTGATCAATCAACACCCCTCTACATAATTCGTAGTATATCCAATAGTTGCCTTTATAGTTTACCCTGTTACAGGTAACGTTTGACAATATCAAGATACATAACTCCTTATGTTAGGATCTCTGTTGATCTCAAGTCGTAAGGATTACATACATTATTATCACTATGAGAATTGCTTATGACACTCATATAACTATCCATGTAGCATTCTCATGGTGGGTCTGTCCACTACATCGTTCTCTAACATGTACCTATGTGTTGATTTGATATCTCATATCTATGAACAATTCATCAATCAAAACATACTAGTCTCAATGCATTATCATTATCCTTATTCATGATAATACTTGACTAGGGACAATCTTTAAGAATAATACAATATTATTCTAAGGACATTAACTTATATATCAATTCATATTGCACAGATATTCGAATAATATATAATAATGATTTGTCATTTATAAAATCATAAAACATTGTATGTCTTAAACAATCATCTAATGACTTGTCTTAGGGCATATCCCAACAAATCTCCCACTTGCACTAAGACCAATCAGACATATACCTAATGCCTAGAGATCTAGTATGACGATCATGCTTCTGCTGTGACAGTGGCTTCGTCAATGGGTCAGATACATTATCATCTGTTGGTACTTTGCATATTTTAACATCTCCCCTTTCAACGATTTCTCGAATGAAATGAAAGCGCCGAAGTATGTGCTTGGATCTTTGGTGAGATCTAGTTCCTTAGCCAATGCGATCGCTCCATTGTCGTCACAATAGAGTTCTATCGGATCTTTAATGCTAGGCACCACTCCAAGTTCAGAAATGAACTTCCTGATCTAAACAGCTTCCTTTGCTGCATCTGAGGCAGCAATGTACTCAGCTTCCGTTGTAGAATCGGCTACTGTCTCTTGCTTTGAACTCTTCCAGCTCACAGCACCTCCATTTAGGCAATACACATATCCTGATTGCGATCGAAAATCATCTATGTCGGTTTGGAAACTTGCATCAGTGTAACAAATTACATTGAGCTCTTCCTCACCTCCATAAATCAAGAATGTATCCTTAGTTCTTCCCAAGTACTTCAGGATATTCTTGACTGCAATCCATTGACTTTCACCTGGATCAACTTGATATCTGCTCGTCATGCTCAAAGCATACGAAACATCGGGACGAGTACATATCATGGCATACATGATAGATCCAATAGCCGACGCATATGGAATCTTACTCATGCGTTGTCTCTCATCTGGTGTTGAAGGACACTGTTTCTTCGAGAGATAAATTCCATGTGTCATAGGCACGAATCCTTTCTTTGATTATTGCATGCTAAACCGCTTTAGCACTTTGTCTATGTATGTACTTTGACTTAGGCCAAGTAATCTTCTTGATCTATATCTATAGATCTTGATTCCTAATACATAGGTGGCTTCACCCAAGTCTTTCATAGAAAAGCAATTCCCTAGCCAAATCTTTACAGATTGTAAGGCAGGGATATCATTCCCAATTAGAAGTATGTCATCTACATACAATATTAGGAAGATAATTATGCTCCCACTGCCCTTCTTGTAGACACAAGGTTCATCTACGTTTTTGATGAAACCAAACTCTTTGACTGCATCATCAAAATGAAGATTCCAACTCCGAGAAGCTTGCTTCAATCCATAAATGGATCGTTGTAGCTTGCATATCTTTCCAGCATCCTTTGGATCGACAAAACCCTCTGTGTCATGTACACATCCTCAAGCAGATTTCCATTAAGGAAAGCTGTTTTGACATCCATCTGCCAGATTTCATAATCATGAAATGCAGCTATTGCAAGTAAGATCCTAATGGATTTAACCATGGCAACTTGTGAAAAAGTTTCATCATAGTCAATACCATGAATTTGTTTGAAACATTTTGCAACCAGTCGACCTTTATAGGTTTGTACATTACCATCCATGTAGGTCTTTTTCTTGAAAATCCATTTGCACCCTATGGGTCGTACCCCTTCAGGTGGGTCAACCAAAGTCCATACTTGGTTTGCATACATGGATTCCATCTCAGATTTCATGGCCTCTTGCCATTTCTCAGAATCAGTGCCCATTATAGCTTGTTGATAAGATGACGGCTCATCATCGTCAATAAGTAGTAAGTCACCTTGTTGAGTCACAAGAAATCCATATCTCTGTGGCTCCCGGTATTCTCTTACAGACCTACGCTGGGCTTGTGTCTCTTGAGCAGGCACTTTATCCACAACATCTTGTGGTGTCTGCTCTATTTCTATCTCAATATCATGTTCAATGTTTTCTTGTGGTTGAACTTCACTAAGTTCTATTTGTCTCCCACTGGTTTTTCTAGAAATAAATTCTCTTTCAAGAAAGACACCAGTCCGAGCAACAACTACTTTGTTCTCGGTGGGATAATAGAAATAGTATCCTTTCGTTTCCTTAGGATACCCCACAAATAAACACTTATCAGATTTGGGTCCAAGTTTGTTAGTGGCGTGACGTCTAACGAAAGCCTCACAACCCCAAATCTTCATAAAAGACATACTAGGACGCTTCCCAGTCCATATCTCATATGGTGTCTTTTCCACTGATTTAGATGGAACACGGTTCAGTATAAATATTGCTGTTTCTAAAGCATGTCCCCAAAAGGATATCGGAAGATCTGCATGACTCATCATTGATCTAACCATGTCCAACAAGGTTCGATTTCTCCTCTCGGATACACCATTCCATTGTGGAGTATACGGAGGAGTGAGTTGTGGGACTATCCCACACTCCTTTAGATAGTCATGAAACTCTTGGCTTAAGTATTCACCTCCTCGATCTGATCAAAGGATTTTGATATTTTTGCCAAGTTGGTTTTGTACTTCATTCTTGAAATCTTTGAACTTTTCAAAGGTTTCATGCTTATGCTTCATTAGGTACACATACCCATATCTACTCAGGTCATCAGTAAATGTAACGAAGTATTGAAAACCACCTCTAGCTTGTGTAATTATTGGCCCACATACATTACTATGTATTAGTCCCAATAAAACATTTGCCCTTTCAACATGTCCCTTGAAAGGGGCTTTAGTCATCTTGCCCATTAAACAAGACTCGCATGTTTCATATGATTCAAAATCAAATGAATCCAAAACTCCATTGTTATGAGGTTTTGATATGCGTTTTTCGTTTATGTGGCCCAAGCGACAATGCCAGAGATAAGTTGGATTAGAATCATTATTTGTGATATCCCCGAAATGGTTAATTGCATTTGGGCATTAATTACGATTATTATGATTAATTATGTGGTAATTAATTATGTGTTGGAATTTATTTACCTTATGGAAATGCATGGTCATGTGGATAGGGTGACCCGGGGTTGCATTTCAGGGTGCATGTGATGCATGTGGGGTAGATACTATTGGAAGCATGATTTATTTGCCTTTGGTAGCAATTGATTAGAAATCATGTATTTAATTGATATTTGGTGCATTATGAGTAAATGCTTTGAAAAATATCATATTGGGGTGTTTTATACACCATGGAATTATTTTGGTATGCTTTTAATTAAATTAACCCAATCCCCTTTTATCCCCAACCCCACTTTACCAAATCACTTTCACTTTACCAAATCAAAACCCACAAACCCTTTCCCTTCTTCCATTTTCGAGCTTGAGCTTAGGGTTGAAGAGAAAACCTTCCAAAAGTCTTGATTTGTGAAGATTATTGGGTGATTTGAGGTCCCCAAGAGGTATGGATGCCTCATTGTCATTTTTATTGTGTTTGGGTTAGTTTTGGAAGGGTTTTTAATGATTTTGAAATGGGTTTGTGTGGGTTGTTGTAGTTTTGGTATTATTTTGGTTGGATGTTGAATATATGGGTTTATGTGGATCTTTATTGTTGGTTTTGAGTTATTGGGTTATTGAGTTATTGAAACTAGACAAGACATCATTTGGATGGCTACCAACTGGATGGTCACCAACTGGACAGACATCTACTGGATAGTCCCACTGAACAAAGACATCAACTGGTTATAAGAGGATGAACGACCAGTTGAGCAAACAAAACCAGCAGAAGTCTAAACTTCCAGTAAGAGCACTAAGCAACGAGACAAAATAAGTACAACATTCTCTGACAAAGGTACAACAGAGCGGCGCACTCTGCTATATCTCCGCCGCCATTACCGTCAGAGTGAAAAGAGTCGTTGCTTAAACAAAATAGGAAAGAAGACAATATGAATTTGGAAAGCTAATCTCTTCCATATACAGAAAAGCTACCGTTGGACAACCAAACCTATAAATATGTCCAGCAGAAAATGAAGAGGTGCTGAGCGATTTTCAACAAAGTGATATACTTCAAAGCAAACAAGAAAATCATATTACTGATATTCCAAACGTTCAGCAAAGAGCAGACAAGCTGTGAAACTGAATCTGTGACAGATTATTTCTAATTGACGTCTGCTGCTCAAAAACATTTGAAGCTAGAAAGTTTATTCTGTAAAGAGTGTTAGAGAATCTCTTGTAATCAAAAGTTAAGAAGATTGTGATTGCTAGGAGTTTAGGCCAAGTGTGTTAGTGCCTAAGAAGGTTGTATACTGTAAAAGTGTAAACCAAGTCTTCTAGTGAATCCTTCCTGCAAAGGAAGAAGGGGAGACGTAGAAGCGTTGTGCTTCGAACTTCCAGAAACAACTCTTGTGTTATTTGTTTATTGCTGTATTACCTCAGTTTTATTCCTCACAAGTTCAGTAGACGTATTTCGCACTATAACAAGTGTTTGCTGACTTGCCCAATATTGAGAAGCAACTGTAATACTTAACAGTTTACAGTTAACCATAAAAAGAAATCGAAATTAAATCTAGTGTTTATTCAACCCCCCCTTCTAAACACTACCCCGATCCTAACAAGTGGTATCAGAGCTTAGGTCTTCTCAATCTTGAGAAATTACCAATTGCCAAATACTGATGGCCTCATTCAGCAAGATTCCAATGTTCAAGAAAGATGAATATGATGACTGGAGAATCCGTATGCAAGCTCATCTAAGTGCTCAAGATGATGATATGTGGTATGTAATCACTGAAGGACCGTTGAAGATCATGAAAATCAATACAGCTGCTTCCATCACAAGTGGTGATCCACAAATGGTAGAAAAAGAAAGATCTCAATGGTCAAACGAAGATAAGAAAAAGGCAAATCTGGACAACGTTGCTAAGGACATTCTGTTCAAAACCTTGGACAAAAATATGTTCAACAAAATAAAAATGTGCTCAACAGCCAAATAAATCTGGGAGAAGATTGCCCAACTCTGTGAAGGAAATGATCAAACCAAAGAAAACAAGCTTACTGTGGCTCTACAAAAGTTTGAGCATATCAAGATGATGAATGGAGAAACTCTCAACGAGTATGATGAAAGAGTGACTGAAATTATTAATAACTGAGCAGTCTGGGTAAGGAGTTACCCAACAGAGAAGTCACTCTCAAAGTAATGAGAGGTCTCCCAAGAGAATGGGATGTCAAGACCATTGCTATGAGAGAATCGAAGGACATCAACAAGATAGATCTACATGATCTGTTTGCTGATTTAAAAGCCTATGAATTCGAATTAGGCATTCGGGTTGAAGATGAACCAAATACCAGTCAACCAACCAAAGCTCTCACTGCATCGGAGTCTCTGCCTACTCCTACAGAGATGACTCCAGAAAAGATGTGTAATGATGCTATGGCAATGTTCGTAAAAAAATTTGGGAAATTCATGAAGAAGAACCAGAGATCTTATCAATATCCTCGAAGGCAGAATTCTAAAGGAAATTCAGAAGAAGAAGAGCGAGTATGCTTCAACTGCCTCAAACCAGGGCACTTTATTGCTGACTGTCCTAAACCCAAAAAGGATGATCACAAAAGAGGATCCAAGGATTACAGAAAATCCAAAGAAACCAGAAGATCATCCAAAAGGGACAGAGATCAAAAGGTTTTAATGGCAGAAGAAAGCAAGAGCAAATGGGCTGACTCTGAATCAGAATCAGAGGAGTTATCTAGCTCATCCAGTGAAAGTGAAGACGAGGAAGTCCACAGCTTAATGGCAAATGATGAAAATGAGGTACACGAATCTAACCTATCTGAATTTACACATAGTGAACTAACCAATGCTTTGCAGGACATGATCAATGAGTATCGGACGCTATATGAATCTTTTGAAAGCTATAAGACTGAGCACTCAATCCCAATTGAACCGCAGAAAAACAAACTTGATTATGAACAATCGAGGGAGTTGAACTGCTTGAGGGAAACAACCAGTCTCCTAGTGAAAGAAAGAGATGAAGCCAAGTGTGCCTACCAGAAACTTAGCAAACTGGTTAGCACTTGGAATGCGTCCACTACCAGAAAGGATGAAATACTTGAATCTATAAGGCTTGCTGGTGACCTAACCGGCATAGGCTATAATAGTAATGAAAGCAGTTCATCTGGTAATAAACCTCAACTGTGTATAACAAAAAGCAAGGTTCAATCAATGAACTTTGTAAGATCTAGCACAGTATATGACCCTTATGAACTGGTTAAAGAACCTGTTAAAGCAACACTCATCAAGGAACAGGCACAGCACAGGGGTATCGGTTATGTAGAACCACTCAAAGAG
This sequence comes from Haberlea rhodopensis, assembly GCA_907163345.1. Taxonomy (NCBI): domain Eukaryota; kingdom Viridiplantae; phylum Streptophyta; class Magnoliopsida; order Lamiales; family Gesneriaceae; genus Haberlea; species Haberlea rhodopensis. Next base: position 525,109 of record CAJQUN010000291.1, read on the forward strand.
GCTAAACCGAGGCAAAAGTTCAGAAATGAACTTAAACCCACTGGTCGAGCAGCTAGAGAGGTTAAACCCAACTGGTACTACAACTGTAAGCCTGTCCAGAAGAGATATATGCTCAATAACAGGAACTACAAACCAAAAGCACATGCATACACATATTATCACACTTCACAGTCAAAATCATCACCATCATTTATAAATGCACACACATTTCAGAACACACACCGACCTAAGTCACTTAGGGTCATACAAGTGTGGGTTCCGAAAGGACTAATCCTACCCGGACCCAAGTAGGATAGGGTACCAATCATTATATCGCTTTAATTGCAGGAAACTAGAATGCATCCAGTTCGGAGCTCAGAATGGTTCCTGGACAGCGGATGCTCTAGACATATGACAGGAAATGCAAGCTTATTGTCTGAACTGGTGGACTCCACCGGACCCAGAATAACTTTTGGAGATAACGCGAAAGGTAGAACCGTGGGTAAGGGTAAGATTATCTACGGTAACATCATCATTAAAGATATTCTTTTAGTTGAAAATCTATGCTATAACTTGATTAGCATAAGTCAACTGTGTGATAATGGTCATTCCGTAGAATTCAATCAGCACTCATGCACAATTAAATCTACTGATGGCAGTATATTACTTATAGGTAGAAGGTATGATAACACATATAAAATTGATTGGAATCTTAATCAGCCTACCTCCTCTACTTGCTTAGCTGCCCTGAATTCTTCCAAAAATTGGCTTTGGCACAAACGGTTGAGTCACTTAAATTTTAAAACTATTGCCAGTCTGCGTAAACTTGATCTAGTTATTGGACTGCCCCAAATTGAGTTCTCAAAAGTCAAGATCTGTGCAGCATGCCAACTTGGTAAGCAAATCAGATCCTCCTTTAAGAACAAAGGGAGTAAATCTTCTTCTCGGTGCCTAGAGTTGCTGCATATGGATCTGTTTGGTCCTATACCAGTAACAAGTCTAGGGGGAATGAAGTATACCCTAGTGTTAATAGACGATTACACTCGTTTCACGTGGGTCTTATTCCTAAGTGGCAAAGATCAGGCTACTCCAAAGCTGATCAAACTACTTAAAAGACTCCAAAATGAGAAATCGTGTGGGATAGATAGAATTCGCAGTGATAAAGGTACTGAGTTCACCAATCAATCACTCGAATCATATCTAGATGACCTTGGTATTAAACACGAATACTCTGCTGCTAGAACTCCTCAACAAAACGGAGTTGCTGAGCGTAGGAACCGCACTTTGAAAGAAGCTGCGCGAACTATGCTCGCGGAATCAGAAATATCGCAGAAATTTTGGGCAGAAGCTGTCAACACAGCATGTTATACGCAGAACAGATCAATGATTAATAAGCGAGCAAATAAAACCCCTTATGAGATCTGGAATGGCAGTAAGCCAAATATTTCTTATTTTCATGTGTTTGGTTGCAAATGTTTTATTCACAATAATGGAAAGACTCATCTCACGGCTTTTGATGCCAAATCTGATGCTGGAATATTCCTTGGCTATTCTACAGTTAGTAAGGCCTTCAGAGTATTTAATAATAGAACTCTTACTGTAGAAGAATCAGTGCATGTAAAATTTGATGAACCTACTGACTGTACTGTATCTAATCTGCAAATCAACAATTTAAGTAATCGACTGGAAAGCACTTATATTGATGAAAAAGTTGATGATGGATAGATTACAGAAGCAGGACTGACTGCTCCTTGGAACCAGAAGTGCCTGAAGCTCAAGCAGAGGAGTCTGATGGCCAACAAGCACTGCAGCCAGCTACAAATGAAATAGTTGCATCTACCCCTGCTGCAGTAGAAGGAACAAATGAGAAAGATGAGTCTATCAGAACCTCTGATGTGCCCACTCATATCCAGCCAAGTGAAGAACTCAATCCTCATGGACCTTCGCTCCGGTGGAAGAAGGATCATCCACCCGAGCAGGTCATCGGTAACCCTCTTGCTCCTCTACGCACCAGAGGACAAATGATTAATGAATTCCTTCATGCTGCATTCATATCTCATATAGAACCTAAGAAGATTGATGAAGCTATATTAGACCCAAGTTGGGTAGAAGCAATGCAGGAAGAACTAAATCAGTTTGAGCGAAACAAAGTATGGCATTTAGTTCCACGTCCTTCTCATCACACAATTATTGGCACTAAATGGGTATTTAGAAATAAGCTAGATGAAAATGGTACAGTAATTAGAAATAAAGCAAGACTAGTTGCACAGGGATACAGGCAGGAAGAAGGCATTGATTTTGATGAAACCTTTGCCCCTGTAGCCCGATTAGAAGCCATTCGCATATTTCTTGCCTTTGCTGCATTTAAAGACTTTAAGGTCTATCAGATGGATGTTAAGAGTGCATTTCTTAACGGCAACCTCCAGGAAGAAGTATATGTTGAACAACCTCCTGGATTTGAAAACCATCTGCAACCATCTTATGTTTATCATCTGAACAAAGCCTTGTATGGTCTGAAGCAAGCTCCCCGTGCATGGTATGAAACTCTATCAAAATATTTGATTGATCATGACTTCACCATTGGCACGGTTGTAAGGACCCCAAGCCCTTAAAACCTTGATTAGTGTATTAACCACTATGTGTGGTACATGCTTTCTATAAAATGTCAATCGGGAAGCTCTGATGATACTTAATCATTGCCTGTCAATAAAAGACTCATATGTTTGCCCTTTACCAACCCCTTGGTGCCACTTTTCACATTGTAAACTTTTACAAAAATTTGGGCAGAGTCTCCCCATAAATAGAGCTATCCCAAAACAGAGTACAACACATAACAAAATTCCCGGCCAGGGAACACATAATACTCAACAGAAAGCAGTAATACAAGTAGATTCCCAGCCAGGGAAGACACCACACATATGTCAACAAAAGTGGGTTCCAACACCCACATAATACACCAATGACTCTCATATCATTCTAGCAATTCAACCTAATTGCATGCAACCTTAAATGAAAGAGAGAAAGGCTCATGCCTTTATATACAATCCATATACAAGTATAATCGTGCTCACATGCGAGCATCATGAATATGAATATGTATAAATCCTCAGGTGTATATATAGGTACTCTATACGATACCGTGCTCCATCAAGCCCTGGTACCACGATCCTGGGAGTACCTCAAATCAACAGCTCGAGCTCAGCTCCATAGCCATCGATGTACCTGTCCACCTGTCCCAACAGAGACAGCCCCCAACGGGGTGAGCATACCAATACACAAAATCCCATAATCATAATAATGAAATTCATAATTTACAACAAAGGTAAATGCTAATGAATTTAAATGATACTCCCTGGATGGCAACATCCTCATCCGGGATTCCGTGTACTGTCCCTGTTCTCACAACATCAAACTCATCAAATCTCATAAATCAGTAAATCAACACATTGATTTACACATCGCATGCCTGATCCTCGAATATCAACATATAGTGATTACAAATTCATTAAACATGCAATTACAGATATCACAATATCTAATACTGATTTCACAACCTTGCTATCAATCACAGATAGCTCAAATGCCTTAGCATTTATTTTACCATTCCTTCATTATACTTAGACATCTCAAGTGTCTTATAATGAATACATGAGTCTACAAACCTAGACATCTCAAATGTCTCATAATGAATACATGATTCTACGAACCTAGACATCTCAAATGTCTTACGAAGAATGCATGATTCTACAAACCTAGACATCTCAAATGTCTCATAATATAGTCATATAAATCCTGTACCCCATATATCATGCAAGAGTCATCCTACTCTAGTGTCACGCACGCTACAAGCGGCGATATCAAGATTTGGGTCATTCCTTGGCTATATCAACATATATGTATAACCATACGCAAAACATTCAATGCAATCAAAAACACCTTATGCATTTCACATATATATAGTAATGCTCGTACGTCGCACGTACCTTAAATCTCCGAAGTCCGAGCCAAGCCTTGCTCGAGTTCCATGCCCCGAGGAATGATGTGCTAACACGATAAACAATTCACCATTATTTACGAACATGTAACCTATGCTCAAGCACACCCATATCCCTCACAACATTGTCAATACACGACAATTATCCTCTTAAAAGACCCGGGGTAGGGTACATGCAGGGAAGGAAATAAATGAGACAATCGAAATTTGTTCAAGAATGCCCTACAAAAATCGAACCTTAATCTCACAATTTCGAACCCAATAATTCCATAATTCATCTAAAATGTGAATTAATCAATCCATAGCATGAATAATCATCCTACATGCCAAACCCCCAAATTTGAAATCCAAATCCCTAAAATTCGAAATCCAAGAAGCATCATAATGCATCTACAACATGAATTTATCAATCCATAACAAGAATCACCACAACCCTTCCAAAACCCCCAAAATTCGAACCCACTTCATGCATACAACCAAAATTTCGAACCAATCCCACCAACAACAATAATCCGAACAAATCGAACACAAAAATGGCAGGGAATTGCACGAAAATAACGAAAAAGGGGTTAGGATGATTACCCAAACGAAAATCGGAAGAAATCGGACCAAAATCGATAAACCCTAGAATTTGGGGATCGCCGCTTATCTGCAAAATTCGACTCCAGGACGCGACGAAACTTCGAATTGATGGAGGGGAAAGAAGCGCCTCGTCGAGACGAAGCCGTGGGTAGGTCGCACGCGCCGATCGGCGGCCGGACGGCGGCTGGCGGAGCGCCTGAAACGGCGGGGCAGGGGAGGCGACGGGAAATCGCGCGGACGGGAAAGAGAGAGGAAGGAGAGGGCTGAAATGATAATTTCCTAAAATCTTGGGTTCAAATGGTATTTATAGCAAAAATACCCCGAAAAATTAATAGCCCCACAAATACATCATGATTCCTTAAAAATCATCTGTTTTCAAAAACTCTCTCTCTAACTCCAAAACCCTCTACCGGTGCTCACACAGCACCCGAGATTCCGAGACACATCAAAAACCCAACTCTTAGGTTTTACACCGTAATGTGAACACAATCTCAACCTCTGGATCCAACGATCCCAACTGCCCAAATAAACGAGCCCAGAAGGCCCAATACCTCGATTAAATCCCAAATCGCCACGTAAAACCACTTTAGGGATTATTAATACTCCGGGATTAACACCTATAATCCCTGGTCATCACAATATCCCCCACTAAAAGAATTTCGTCCTCGAAATTAGCACTGGTGTATCACGTAACACCCAGGCTACACAACAACATGAAGCCAGAACCTCGATTCTTGACCATATCAGAATCGTATTAATAAACGCGAGGATACTTACCTCTCATCTAACTCTGAAACAGAGCGACATACCAAAACCAACATATCACCCAAGAGGTAAAACGTACCTCGATGCGGGTCATCCCAAAAATCAGCCTCTCATGACTGCGAAACAACTGATACTTACGACTGTAGATCAGACAGTCATCCTTCGTTCTAATACAACAGTACGAACACATCCCGAATGACACCTCAACCGTAAGAACGTTGACCTCGTGTCAAACTCTGGAGTGGAGTAGACTTCCAAATCCATCATAACGTCAAAGAGCGTCAGCACAACTCAACGCTAACAGTCCAAAAGCAGTTAGTCAACTGAAACTGCAAGGATTCGAATCGCTCTTGATTCTATCGTAGATATCATTCCATGACATCTTTACCAAGACTCTCGATGTCTAACATACATCGTTACGAGGGAAACACTAGTACAACTACGGTGTACACATACCAAACCTGGTTTCCACTTTCAAACTTCCTCCATCGAAGGAGTAGTCGCCTCATTGCAACTTAATTTGGGCAACTCACGGCCACAAATTCAAACAAAAGACATCTCACAAGATGTCCACCTCCGGATGTTCCAAGAATCACGTCCTGATCATAAATAACAACCGAGACTCCGCAGAGTTTACATTTCTTAAGGGGCATGCAATAAACCCATTGCATCCTCAACGCTTGTGTCGTCAGCGACACTCAACCAATCCGAAATCCTGCCATCCCTTGAAAATCCTCGGATTTAACAATCCAAACTTGGGAAGGCTGTCGCATAACTCGAAAGAAAACACTAGCAAGGGAAATACCTTAACCCTCACAAGAAAATCCCTCCTCAAGGGAGTCAACTAACTTCACGATCATTCCTCATAATCATCGTGCCATGGAGATTCCCAATCTCAAGGTGTTCCATATCTCTCATCAGAGATTTAACCATCCAAAAATAGCATAACTCTATGCTTAACAGAGAGGAAATCAATAACTGGCATCCGTATACTCACCGGTATACCTGCCTAAGCACTGATGTCGCATGCATACTCAATGCACTCGGCTCGGGTATCTACCACATATCCCTAAGCTCCAAACACAACCGTCAATTCTGAGTCATTCCTTACTCAGTGGAGGATGAAAATCGACGATTAACAATACACGGTGTGATTCCCAAGATCAACACCACTTGCACCAACTTACCGAATCTTTCAAGATTCCCAAATAGGTATAATACTACCTCCTTCCTCGCAAGGGAAATGCCATCGAACTCGAGATCCACAAGTCTCGAACCATCGTTCGGAAAAACTGGATATAATAACACCCATTGTATCCCAATACACGGGTTCCTTTAGATTGAGTCAATAACAACCTGATGACTCTCTTGTTGGTACTCCAACATCCTGAGCTGTCCCAGACAAGTCTCCAAGATTAAACATAAACGTATACACGTTTCAGTGAGGCATGAACAACCTTAACCTCAATGACATGGTGACTACTAGAGTCCACCACAATCCTCATCGTATCACCTTACGATTTGCCAAACTTGGTTCCAACGAGCAGTGTAACGGCTCTAGCAAGCCCATCATGGTGCTACACACACGCGGCAGACAACCTAGTCTCTGCCTCTTTAGGTTTACCTCAAACCTACCAATAAGACGGACGTTCCACATGGTATAACATACTATGGGAGGAAAACTCAATAGAGTAGTGGGTCTTTATCCAACATTCCTCAATGCCGATACACCCTGGACACTCCAATGTCCCTATGTACTTAACATAACCTGATCCTACTCCCTTAGGACCCATCCTACACCCTCAAGGGTGGTGTGATCATGTCCACCACATGTCACATCGACAGAAAGCGAGTACTTTCCTCCATGATTACTCCTGTCGTCAAATCACATGGCCAAAAGCCATTCCAACGAGCATACCTCAAGGGTATCACCACTCGTAAAATGATCCCCCAATCGTAAGCTGCGGTACAATCACACGTACAGCGCATCCAACCATTCCTCGAGCAACCCGCTCGGTATAAGGGTCACGTCCATCGGTGTCGCACACACCACCTTGTGCTCGGTACTGGCACCCAAGGCATACCACTGAATACGTATACTCAACGCATCGATCATCGTAACGATGATGCATGTCTAATAAGACATCTCCTACACCATCGTCATCGTCATCCCGTGACGACACATGCCAACTCATGGCATCTAAAACATTGCCCACTAGTGACGATATATGTACATCAGCGTATGTCATCCACTAACATGCTAGTAAAATAGGCATAATAAACATGTATATCAATGCATGCCAGCTACAATAAAGCTAATAAAATAGCAATATCTCATACCTCATCGCTAGTGATATAGCGTCATACCTGTCTCCGTCGCTCAATAATAGTGCGTAATCAGCACCCATCGCTCGAAGGCGGCAAAATCCTGTGCTGAGTACATAGCGGCAAAATCCCTCGCTATAGAATCGACGGCATGACACCTCGTCATATAATAAGTGGCATGAAACCTCGCTATACACCTGAGTATGAATCATCGTCCACATAGTAGCGGAAAGAGGCATCGCTATCAATACACCTGGCGGAATGAACCATCGCCAATAGATATAGCGGAATGAACCGTCGCTATAAATACACCTGGCGGAATGAACCATCGCCAATAGATATAGCGGAATGAACCGTCGCTATAAATACACCTGGCGGAATGAACCATCGCCAATAGATATAGCGGAATGAACCATCGCTATCAATACACCTGGCGGAATGAACCATCGCCAATAGATATAGCGGAATGAACCGTCGCTATAAATACGCCTGGCGGAATGAACCATCGCCAATAAATATAGCGGAATGAACCGTCGCTATAAACCGTGTCCTCATAGAGAAATGAATATAAATCGACACAGCGGGACACATCACCGCTATCATCCGTGTCATCACATAGGAATGAATCATCATCCTAACAAGCGGCATCTCATCCTCGCTTCTTCATACAAGCGGTATATCATCCTCGCTTCGTATGGCATACCCCGCCTCCATGTGCAAGCGAGCATCCCCGCCCGCTCCACATTTTTAGCGGTACAAGCATAAGCTTCTTCATACAAGCGGTATATCATCCTCGCTTCGTATGGAATACCCCGCCTCCATGTGCAAGCGAGCATCCCCGCCCGCTCCACATTTTTAGCGGTCAAGCGTAAGTATAAAAATTCTCACTGTCATAAGCAGGACTCCTGGAATGTGTAATCATCATTCCTTTTTATACTCCATATTTCCTGTAACCTGCAACCATCAGGGTTAACAACAATAGCCATATACGCTATGCATCCACATTCAATTCATAATAAAAAAACACATTATGAGAATGTATGGTTTCACAAATAAATGTCATGATATCCTTCTTTAAATCCTTATTTCATCCTGAGCCCTTATCATTAGTACATTTTAATGCTTCTTGCTACTCCAGGAAAGCGGAATTCTTCCTCGCTTCCACTGGACTTTAGCGTTGCTACTCCATGTAAGCGGAACTCTTCATCGCTTCCAATGGACTTTAGCGTTGCTATTCCATATAAGCGGGACTCTTCATCGCTTCATATGGACTTTAGCATAAGCCATTAAAATCCTTACTAAGATAACTTTGACTCAAGACATGCATATGCAAAAACAATGCACAATAACATATATCATAACCTCAATGCACCACTTTGCATTCATCATGTGTCAACAAGACAACGTAAAATACATGTTACCTCGGAAATATCCCTTTATCTGATTTTCTTAAAACCAGCTTCCTTGGCACATAACACACGGAGTGCCAGACATCCCCATAAATGTCATCCTATCGTGTTCCACACGATTCCTGCAACCACAATGGTTAGCAATACCACTTTTCATATCATAAGAGCACATAAACAATGTGTTATGTCATACAACATTAATGCCATCATGCATAAATATGTGCTATCAATAACTTCCTAGGCCCTTAACAGCCCCAATGAGCAACCACTGCTCTGATACCACTAATGTAAGGACCCCAAGCCCTTAAAACCTTGATTAGTGTATTAACCACTATGTGTGGTACATGCTTTCTATAAAATGTCAATCGGGAAGCTCTGATGATACTTAATCATTGCCTGTCAATAAAAGACTCATATGTTTGCCCTTTACCAACCCCTTGGTGCCACTTTTCACATTGTAAACTTTTACAAAAATTTGGGCAGAGTCTCCCCATAAATAGAGCTATCCCAAAACAGAGTACAACACATAACAAAATTCCCGGCCAGGGAACACATAATACTCAACAGAAAGCAGTAATACAAGTAGATTCCCAGCCAGGGAAGACACCACACATATGTCAACAAAAGTGGGTTCCAACACCCACATAATACACCAATGACTCTCATATCATTCTAGCAATTCAACCTAATTGCATGCAACCTTAAATGAAAGAGAGAAAGGCTCATGCCTTTATATACAATCCATATACAAGTATAATCGTGCTCACATGCGAGCATCATGAATATGAATATGTATAAATCCTCAGGTGTATATATAGGTACTCTATACGATACCGTGCTCCATCAAGCCCTGGTACCACGATCCTGGGAGTACCTCAAATCAACAGCTCGAGCTCAGCTCCATAGCCATCGATGTACCTGTCCACCTGTCCCAACAGAGACAGCCCCCAACGGGGTGAGCATACCAATACACAAAATCCCATAATCATAATAATGAAATTCATAATTTACAACAAAGGTAAATGCTAATGAATTTAAATGATACTCCCTGGATGGCAACATCCTCATCCGGGATTCCGTGTACTGTCCCTGTTCTCACAACATCAAACTCATCAAATCTCATAAATCAGTAAATCAACACATTGATTTACACATCGCATGCCTGATCCTCGAATATCAACATATAGTGATTACAAATTCATTAAACATGCAATTACAGATATCACAATATCTAATACTGATTTCACAACCTTGCTATCAATCACAGATAGCTCAAATGCCTTAGCATTTATTTTACCATTCCTTCATTATACTTAGACATCTCAAGTGTCTTATAATGAATACATGAGTCTACAAACCTAGACATCTCAAATGTCTCATAATGAATACATGATTCTACGAACCTAGACATCTCAAATGTCTTACGAAGAATGCATGATTCTACAAACCTAGACATCTCAAATGTCTCATAATATAGTCATATAAATCCTGTACCCCATATATCATGCAAGAGTCATCCTACTCTAGTGTCACGCACGCTACAAGCGGCGATATCAAGATTTGGGTCATTCCTTGGCTATATCAACATATATGTATAACCATACGCAAAACATTCAATGCAATCAAAAACACCTTATGCATTTCACATATATATAGTAATGCTCGTACGTCGCACGTACCTTAAATCTCCGAAGTCCGAGCCAAGCCTTGCTCGAGTTCCATGCCCCGAGGAATGATGTGCTAACACGATAAACAATTCACCATTATTTACGAACATGTAACCTATGCTCAAGCACACCCATATCCCTCACAACATTGTCAATACACGACAATTATCCTCTTAAAAGACCCGGGGTAGGGTACATGCAGGGAAGGAAATAAATGAGACAATCGAAATTTGTTCAAGAATGCCCTACAAAAATCGAACCTTAATCTCACAATTTCGAACCCAATAATTCCATAATTCATCTAAAATGTGAATTAATCAATCCATAGCATGAATAATCATCCTACATGCCAAACCCCCAAATTTGAAATCCAAATCCCTAAAATTCGAAATCCAAGAAGCATCATAATGCATCTACAACATGAATTTATCAATCCATAACAAGAATCACCACAACCCTTCCAAAACCCCCAAAATTCGAACCCACTTCATGCATACAACCAAAATTTCGAACCAATCCCACCAACAACAATAATCCGAACAAATCGAACACAAAAATGGCAGGGAATTGCACGAAAATAACGAAAAAGGGGTTAGGATGATTACCCAAACGAAAATCGGAAGAAATCGGACCAAAATCGATAAACCCTAGAATTTGGGGATCGCCGCTTATCTGCAAAATTCGACTCCAGGACGCGACGAAACTTCGAATTGATGGAGGGGAAAGAAGCGCCTCGTCGAGACGAAGCCGTGGGTAGGTCGCACGCGCCGATCGGCGGCCGGACGGCGGCTGGCGGAGCGCCTGAAACGGCGGGGCAGGGGAGGCGACGGGAAATCGCGCGGACGGGAAAGAGAGAGGAAGGAGAGGGCTGAAATGATAATTTCCTAAAATCTTGGGTTCAAATGGTATTTATAGCAAAAATACCCCGAAAAATTAATAGCCCCACAAATACATCATGATTCCTTAAAAATCATCTGTTTTCAAAAACTCTCTCTCTAACTCCAAAACCCTCTACCGGTGCTCACACAGCACCCGAGATTCCGAGACACATCAAAAACCCAACTCTTAGGTTTTACACCGTAATGTGAACACAATCTCAACCTCTGGATCCAACGATCCCAACTGCCCAAATAAACGAGCCCAGAAGGCCCAATACCTCGATTAAATCCCAAATCGCCACGTAAAACCACTTTAGGGATTATTAATACTCCGGGATTAACACCTATAATCCCTGGTCATCACAACGGTGGACAAAACTTTATTTAAATTTACAAAGGGAGACCATACTCTGCTAGTTCAGATATATGTTGATGACATTATTTTTGGCAGTACTAAGCCAAAATTATGTGAAAGATTTTCAAAGATAATGCAGGACCAATTTGAGATGAGCATGATGGGAGAATTATCATTTTTCTTAGGATTGCAAATCAAGCAATCTAGTGAAGGAATCTTGATAAATCAGTCTAAATACACTAAAGAGCTACTGAAGAAATATGGAATGAGTACCAGCTCAGCTGCTGCTACACCAATGAGCTCATCTGCCAAACTCGACTTGGATAATTCAGGAATACCAGTCGAAGTTACAATGTATCGAGGCATTATTGGATCTCTATTATATTTGACAGCCAGCCGACCAGATATTATGTTTGCAGTGTGTATGTGCGCCCGGTTTCAAGCAAATCCCAAGCAGTCGCACTTCACTGCTGTCAAAAGGATCCTCAAATATTTGAAAGACACTGAGAATGTTGGTCTATGGTATCCAAGAGACTCAACTTTTAATCTTATTGGATACTCAGATGCTGACTATGCTGGATGCAAAATTGACAGAAAAAGCACCAGTGGGTATTGTCAATTCCCTGGAGAACGACTGATATCATGGGGATGCAAGAAACAGACATCCATAGCAACTTCCACTGCCGAGGCAGAGTACCTTGCTGCTGGAAGCTGCTGTGCTCAATTGCTCTGGATTCAGCAACAACTCAGAGATTATGGAATTGAGTCCACAGAGGCTCCCATCTTTTATGATAATACGTCTGCCATTGCTATAACATACAATCCAGTTCTTCATACTCGTACTAAACATATTGACATCCGTCATCATTTTATCAGAGATCATGTTATGAAGAAAGAAATTCGGCTGGAGTATATTTCTACCGAACAACAGGCAGCAGACATTTTCACAAAACCCCTACCGGACGCTAAGTTTTCTTACTTTCGAAATATTCTTGGTTTAATTGAAATTACTTCTTGATTATTTTGTGTTGGTAATAAATTCAGGGGGAATCAGTTAGTTTATTTGCATAAATTTAGGGGGAATTTCAGTTATAATCCTATCATGGTTATTTAAGCTCAGCTGGTAATACAATGGTCAGCTGCAGTAGCTGTATCCGTACCAGTAGGACTCTACATCCAGTAGATGCCTTCCTACCAGTCGAACCCTACACACCAGCAGATGTTACCAAATATGCTTTGACAAAAATAACCCTCGACACTTATTAACCTAATGAACGTCGGAATTCAAAATTACTTTTGTGTAAAATAAATTATTTCACTCCCGCCTAAATCATGTCCTTCTATTTAGTAGTTAAATTTTTTTTTAATCATTAGATGATCGCCACGTATACATGTGTCCGCTCATCTACAGTACGACGTTACATATACTTTCATTTTCACCGCCATTAGTTTCACTACTCTTCTTCTCCAACAATTCACTGCAACTATCTTTCCTTCAGAAAATTCTACTCTAACAAAATTGCTGCTGCTTCTTCCTCATATTCATCCAAAATGTCAAAGAATGTACATCCAAGCTTCCTCACCAATGCTGTTCATGTAGATTTTCATTCTATATACACATCATCTGATGAGGAGACAAAGGAGCTGATTCAAAAACTGGATACCTCAGGACTCTTGGTAATCCTGAGCCAGGCCCCCTCATTCTACAAGGACGAGCTACACGAGTTCTTTGCTACTGCCAAGGTTGTTGATGACACCGTGGTGGCATCCGTATCTGGACAGTTGGTTAAAATCACTCAACCTGAATTTGCCTCACACCTGTGCCTTCCCTCCACCGAACTTACTGATTTTTCCACTATTCCAGTGGAACTACGAGAAGAGATGCGCCTCACAGCTTCTGACTCTGCTCATCGTCTTCAACGTCCCCCATTCAGGAAAGTATTAATGAAGAGCCATTATCGACAACTGGCAGATATCATCTCCAAGGGGCTTCTATGTAAGGCTGGATCATTTGATATGATCACCCCTGAAAAATTTGACGTTATGAGTGCAATATGCAAAGGATTGGAGATAAACTGGTCAGTTGTGTTATTTCAAACTCTGACTAGTCTAGTAGTCTCTGGCAAGGGTCAATCAGGCTTTGCTCTCCCGCTAAGCAGCCTTTTTGACAGCAAACACATTAAGACAGCGGCTCTCTCCAACCTTCATCCAGGGAGACTTATCACTGCCAAGTATCTTCAGCTTCATCGACAACGAAGTGGCAGAGAAGGTGGGGTGACAAAGCGCCGATTGACTCAAGTAATTAGTGACTCTGAACAAACTGTCTCGGAATCCGCTGAGTCTTCTCCTCCTCCTCTCCCTCCTAAGAAGCCCAGAACCAGAAAAGCTGCTCCTTCAGCTATCCGTCAGCCGGTCATTGCCTCTTCTGATACCATCTCCTCCGCCGGACCTACAGACGTTATTCCTAATAGAGAACCCAGCTCTGTAATTCCTCCAACTGAGGAACCAACTGCTTCATTAGCCATGGTGCCTGCTCCATCAATGGTTCCAGTTGACACTCCGTCAGCACTGGTGAGCTCTCAGCAAGCACCAGGCACTATCAGCTTTAGGACACCCAAGTCCTTATGTCCGTACTGTCATCCAAAGACCACCCCTGCTGGCAAAGGAAAAACTCTTACGGCTCCAGTGTCCACTCCTGTTGCCTTCGAGATCCAAATGGTCATGGATACAGTTGAAGCCAAACTGCAACCACAGCTCGAGATTTTTGATCGTTGGGTAAAGGCTCGAGTAAAAGTTAGATTTGATGATTTCGATCCTATTCTGGATCAGGCCAGGGAAGATGAGAACCAAATCTTGGCCTATCTTCAAATCTCAGACCCCGAGAAAAGCCTGAAGCTACGGGATGTTTTTCGCCTGATGAACTATGTGGGCGAACTTCAAGCCCTTGTGGAAACCCGCCTTCAACACTTCAATGGTGATTCAGGCACCGCGAATCATGATAGAGCCGTTCTAAATGCTCTTGGCCCCAAGCTGGAAATGGCTGAGCTCGCTCTTCATGATATTCGCATATCCACTGGAATTCACTCATGCTCCACTGCTGAGAATATTGCAAGCCCTGACCAGCCAGATTTACCAATGGCTATTGAAAATTTGGAGATTGTCCCCTCTACTGTGGAGATCACTTCTACTGTCCTAGAGATCACTCCCACTGGAGCAGAGATAGCATCAACTGCCTTGGAGGCAGCTTATTCTGCTAAAGAACTCCCTTCTGCTCCCAGCTCTTATAATGATCAACCGTCCCAACCGATGGTTGTTGATCACACCAATGTGGACACAGTGATTCAGACGGTAGTTCAGCAAGTTACCATTTCCTCTGGCAACCATGAACCCAGTGAGTCTTTTCATTCCAATGATCATACCCAGTCATCTGTTGCTGCGGTTGACCAAGACACTGCTGATATGGCTGCTCCACACATTGAAGCAACTGCCACTATCTCAGACTCCCCAGCTGTCCCACATATTGAAGAAACTGGCTTTCTATCCACTGCAGTTGTAGATGCTCATCCCGATGCTCTTGATCCTACTGCTGATACTCAAATGATTCCTGTAGATCCGTCCATTGCTCAAGAACTTTCAGAGGATTTCTTTGTCTTTACAAACCCTCTAGACGAGCCACCGAACATTGCTGCACAGCTAGCTAACCTCATCACTGCAATTTCAGCACTAGCCAGCGATGTCAATAAACTTAAACAGGAAGAGCGGACTGCAACTCTCATTCTAAGAACCCATCAGCAGCACACGGACTTTCAATTCCAGCAAGTCTACAGGGACTTAAGTAGTTTAACAACTACTGTCACCCGACTTCAAACGTTTACTGAGAACACTATGGCGGACACTCTTTCTCGGATTGGCCAGGCTCGTCTTCAGATTAATCAAAATAATGAATCTCTTCATGCTGCCACATCCCTGGCTCTTGGAGAAAAGATTGAAGACGCCAAGAGAGTCTTAACCGATCAGTTGGCCACCATGCAGGCATCATTTGCTTCTCAGATTCAAGATATATGCAACAGCCTGCCTGCAGCTCCTCAAATAATCCGCAGACTGCCTGAACCCAGCAGAACTGCTCCTTCATCACAGCGAGCTTCAAGTTCAACTGATCGTTCATCCCCTGCAACTGGAGCACTCACTCAGTCCAGATCAACTGCTCAACCAAGATCTCGTAGTCCGCGCCAACCGCCTACCGAAAAACACGACTATTGGTTCGGGCGAAAATAGTATCGTTTTCTGACTCCTTCTTAATTACTCCAATCTATTTACTGTTTTTAGTTGACTTTTTCTTTGTATTTACTGATCAACATAAATGCATTCACATTAATTGAAACCTTTTCTATTCTATAAATAGAGACTCTTGTTTGCTCACATAACACACATTCACTCATCATGATTAACTTCAAGACTTTCAAAATTCCTTGGTTTTCTGTTAAAAACTTTTCCGATTCATGGGTTTATTACTTATCTAAATCAATCCCTCATGGGTTGATTACTTATCTAACCCAGCTCCATTAAGCTTCAGCGTTTTGGATCCTGCTCTGATGCTCATCATCAGTCAGGAACTGCTATCAGGAGTTATCTGGGTGCTGATGACAAAAAGGGGGAAGACAGAGATAGAGTATTCTGATAGGTGAATCCATGAACCATGGAAGCTGTCTGATGAATATACATATGACTCTTCCCGACCTTCTCTCTGAAACAAGGTAGACCGGCAGAGATAGAGTATTCTTATTAGGTCATCTCTGAAACAAGGTGGATCGAGCTCTTCCTCTCTGAAATAAGGTGAATCGAGCTCTTCCTCTCTGACATTAGATGGATCGAAGCTCTCCAGGTCTACAGTGCTTGTTTAAAAATTTGTCATGTATCAGCTATATTGTGTAAAACTAGATTTGTCTTAGATTCTATTCAAGTTATTAGAATTCATCTTAAATGAAGATGAATCTCTCTCAATTGTCCAGTTTGATTACAACTTGTAATCTGCTTATATTAATAACAAATGAAAATTTATTTTCCATTATGTCTTCAAGTATTTTCAGGATTCTCATCTTATTTACTCAAGTAAGAAATCGATTATTGCTTAGTTTTGTCATCACCAAAAAGGGGGAAATTGTTGGGAAAAAGATTTCTAAGTTTTGGTGATTACAAACACCTACCGGATGTCAAAGACCAACTGGATTACAAACACCTACCGGATGAAGACATCTACCGGATAAAGACTCCTACCGGATGAAGACATCTACCGGATAAAGACTCCTACCGGATGAAGACATCTACCGGATGAAGACACCTACCGGATATTGAAGTCTTACCGGGTGATAAAGATCAACTGTATGAACACCTACCGGGTGAAGACACCAACCGCCTGAAAGACACAAACTTGATGGCTACCAACTGGATAGACATCAACTAGACAAGACATCAACTGGATAGCTACCAACTGGATAGACATCAACTAGACAAGACATCAACTGGATGGCTACCAACTGGATGGTCACCAACTGGACAGACATCTACTGGATAGTCCCACTGAACAAAGACATCAACTGGTTATAAGAGGATGAACGACCAGTTGAGCAAACAAAACCAGCAGAAGTCTAAACTTCCAGTAAGAGCACTAAGCAACGAGACAAAATAAGTACAACATTCTCTGACAAAGGTACAACAGAGCGGCGCACTCTGCTATATCTCCGCCACCATTACCGTCAGAGTGAAAAGAGCCGTTGCTTAAACAAAATAGGAAAGAAGACAAATTGAATTTGGAAAGCTAATCTCTTCAATATACAGAAAAGCTACCGTTGGACAACCAAACCTATAAATATGTCCAAGCAGAAAATGAAGAGGTGCTGAGCGATTTTCAACAAAGTGATATACTTCAAAACAAACAAGAAAATCATATTACTGATATTCCAAACGTTCAGCAAAGAGCAGACAAGCTGTGAAACTGAATCTGTGACAGATTATTTCTAATTGACGTCTGCTGCTCAAAAACATTCGAAGCTAGAAAGTTTATTCTGTAAAGAGTGTTAGAGAATCTCTTGTAATCAAAAGTTAAGAAGATTGTGATTGCTAGGAGTTTAGGCCAAGTGTGTTAGTGCCTAAGAAGGTTGTATACTGTAAAAGTGTAAACCAAGTCTTCTAGTGAATCCTTCCTGCAAAGGAAGAAGGGGAGACGTAGAAGCGTTGTGCTTCGAACTTCCAGAAACAACTCTTGTGTTATTTGTTTATTGCTGTATTACCTCAGTTTTATTCCTCACAAGTTCAGTAGACGTATTCCGCACTATAACAAGTGTCTGCTGACTTGCCCAATATTGAGAAGCAACTGTAATACTTAACAGTTTACAGTTAACCAGAAAAAGAAATCGAAATTAAATCTAGTGTTTATTCAACCCCCCCTTCTAAACACTACCCCGATCCTAACATAATTTTTACGATAATTTTCGCAAACTTGATTATAACATATCATATATGTTGATCTTACAGTTTTAATTAGCATGCACAAATGACTCAAAACATGATTAAACAATTAATCACATAGCCCCGATATGAGCTTCGTACACGGCTCAAATACCACTGTAAGGAATCCATCATGCAATGCACAGCGGAAATAAAATTTGGATTCCCTAACCATGGACCTATACGGAGTAAATCATATCGGGGTGTAAAGAGAATCATACCCTTGTTGCGTGTTTGAGCAGAATCCTCCTTGCAGCAAGACGTCCAACGTGTTCCTCGAGTCAGGAGCAAAGATGGTGCACCTCTGCCTCTACGGTATCCACGATCAAATCGACAAAGGAAGTTGAATAACAAATTGCTAGAGTTGTTATTCAACAGAGAAGGGGACGAGCTACACAGTGACGTGCGGCTGCTAGGTTAAGGGTTTTAGTTAATTCACAATTAACGTCTAACCCCTACGTAAACCTAATACTCTTGTATATATAGGCGCTGATTATCATTAAGCTTAGGTTTTCTCAAAACCACATCAAAGCCCATTATAATCAATTACCCATATATATATATATATATATATATATATATATATATATATATAGCAATCTTAAACATATATATATCCAATATATATATATGTTCGGTCCATACAATAATATCATATATTATTATTATATGATTAGGACTCTTCCTAATCAACTTAATCCATCCAATGAATTATATTCCCCTTTATCGATTTAATCTTTTGTGTGACCCGTTAGGATCTTGCAACGTTGGCAGTGACATAAAATCTAATTTTATGTCACAAGCAATGAGCGGTATCTAGCAACACATCAAGGCTACTCAAGTTACAAGAATGTCATTGACTCGACATAACCAATGGCCTGTGATAATATTAACCATGTAACTTAATCCCTTTGTCCATGTGTTTAGATTGAACACGAGTCATGGAATAATCATACTCGTATATTCAATCTCTATTTCTTGATCCCCAAGTAGAACTAGAATAAACGAATAAGCTCGATATCACATATCGACTCATTCGAGCATGGCCATGCATTTTAGTCTTACTTGATCAAGGGCCCAAACACTTCTCCTGTTATATAGGAGGGACAAATCCTATCTGATCAATCAACATCCCTCTACATAATTCGTAGTGTATCCAATAGTTGCCTTTATAGTTTACCCTGTTACAGGTAACGTTTGACAATATCAAGATACATAACTCCTTATGTTGGGATCTCTGATGATCTCAAGTCGTAAGGATTACATACATTATTATCACTATGAGAATTGCTTATGACACTCATATAACTATCCATGTAGCATTCTCATGGTGGGTCTGTCCAGTACATCGTTCTCTAACATGTACCTATGTGTTGATTTGATATCTCATATCTATGAACAATTCATCAATCAAAACATACTAGTTTCAATCCATTATCATTATCCTTATTCATGATAATATTTGACTAGGGACAATCTTTAAGAATAATACAATATTATTCTAAGGATATTAACTTATATATCAATTCATATTGCACAGATATTCGAATAATATATAATAATGATTTGCCTTTATAAAATCATAAAACATTGTATGTCTTAAACAATCATCTAATGACTTGTCTTAGGGCATATCCCAACAGATTCTTGCATGCTAAACCGTTTTAGCACTTTGTCTATGTATGTACTTTGACTTAGGCCAAGCAATCTTCAAGATCTATCTCTATAGATCTTGATACCTAATACGTAGGTGGCTTCACCTAAATCTTTCATAGAAAAACAATTCCCTAGCCAAATCTTTACAGATTGTAAGGCAGGGATATCATTCCCAATTAGAAGTATGTCATCTACATACAATATTAGGAAGATAATTATGCTCCCACTGACCTTCTTGTAGACACAAGATTCATCTACGTTTTTAATGAAACCAAACTCTTTGACTGCATCATCAAAACGAAGATTCCAACTCCGAGAAGCTTTCTTCAATCCATAAATGGATCGTTGTAGCTTGCATATCTTTCCAGCATCCTTTGGATCGACAAAACCCTCTGTGTCATGTACACATCCTCAAGCAGATTTCCATTAAGGAAAGCTGTTTTGACATCCATCTGCCAGATTTCATAATCATGAAATGCAGCTATTGCAAGTAAGATCCTAATGGATTTAACCATGGCAACTCGTGAAAAAGTTTCATCATAGTCAATACCATGAATTTGTTTGAAACCTTTTGCAACCAGTCGACCTTTATAGGTTTGTACATTACCATCCATGTAGGTCTTTTTCTTGAAAATCCATTTGCACCCTATGGGTCGTACCCCTTCAGGTGGGTCAACCAAAGTCCATACTTGGTTTGCATACATGGATTCCATCTCAGATTTCATGGCCTCTTGCCATTTCTCAGAATCAGTGCCCATTATAGCTTGTTGATAAGATGACGGCTCATCATCGTCAATAAGTAGTAAGTCACATTGTTGAGTCACAAGAAATCCATATCTCTGTGGCTCACGGTGTTCTCTTACAGACCTACGCTGGGCTTGCGTCTCTTGAGCAGGCATTTCATCCACAACAGCTTGTGGTGTCTGCTCTGTTTCCATCTCAATATCATGTTCAATGTTTTCTTGTGGTTGAACTTCACTAAGTTCTATTTGTCTCCCACTGGTTCTTCTCGAAATAAATTCTCTTTCAAGAAAGACACGAGTCCGAGCAACAACTACTTTGTTCTCGGTGGGATAATAGAAATAGTATCCTTTCGTTTCTTTAGGATACCCCACAAATAAACACTTATCAGATTTGGGTCCAAGTTTATTGGAGGCGTGATGTCTTACGTAAGCCTCACAACCCCAAATCTTCATAAAAGACATACTAGGACGCTTCTTAGTCCATATCTCATATGGTGTCTTTTCTACTGATTTAGATGGAACACGGTTCAGTATAATTATTACTGTTTCTAAAGCATGTCCCCAAAAGGAAGTCGGAAGATCTGCATGACTCATCATTGATCAAACCATGTCCAACAAAGTTTGATTCCTCCTTTCGGATGCACCATTCCATTGTGGAGTATACAAAGGTGTGAGTTGTGGGACTATCTCACACTCCTTTAGATAGTCATGAAACTCTTGGCTTATGTATTCACCTCCTCGATCTGATCGGAGGGTTTTGATACTTTTGCCAAGCTGATATGTACTTCATTCTTGAAATCCTTGAACTTTTCAAAGGTTTCATTAATATGTTTCATTAGGTACACATACCCATATCTACTGATGTGCCCCGAAATTAATTAATTACAATTTGGGCATTAATTATGTTTATATGATGAATTATGTTGATAATTGATTTATGTGATGGGTAATGAAGTGTTAACATGATTTATTGTTTTGGATTGTCAATTATGAGGAAAGCATGATTTTAGTGGAAGTTTAATGCATTTTTGTAAATGCTTTTAAAATACCATGTTAGGGTATTTTATACATCATGTTAATTGATGGGGTACTATTTTATTAACCTTTATAACCCTTTCCCCACTTTACCCAACTCACTTTACCCTCTACACTTAAAATCCCCAAATCACTCGCAAACCCTACCCTTTACCCCCATTTTCGAAATTCTTCAAAGGAGGAAGGAGGAAGCTCCACAAAACTTTTGTTTGAGTGATCTTTGTTAAGATTTGGAGTCTTCAAGAGGTATGGAACCCTTCCTAAAGTTTTTATGATGTTTGGTTTTGAAATGGGGTGATTTTGAAGTGATTTATGTGGGTTTGTTTTGGGTATGTGTTGTATGCTATTGGGGTATGATTTTTGAAGTGTTTTATGTGGGTTTTAGTGAGTTTTGATGATGTTGATGTTGTAGAAAAGTTTGGGTTTGAAAGGTATAAGTTGGAGCTTGAAAAATGCTAAAGAATGGTGAAAAATCGCGCACCAGCAGGCGGCGATCGATCGCCCTGTATGAGGCGATCGATCGCCGAAGGCATGTACCAAAAATCGCTACAGGCGATCGATCGCCATATTTTAACGATCGATCGCCGCAAGGCAAAAAGTGAGGCGATCGATCGCCTTAAGTAGCGATCGATTGCCACTGTTTAAAACATGGAAAATGATGATTTTTATTAAATTGTTGGTATTTGGCTATTGTTTAGCTTCTAATATCGATTTGTATGGTTATGTAGAACCATCCCAGGTACCCACAACTTCAAGGAGATAAAGTTCTCCAACTTCTCCACTTTTGGAATTAAGGTACGTAAGAAAAGTACGGGCATCGGACGGTAACACCTTCTTATACTATGACTACGCAATATTTGTATAAGTATTTACGATGTTTATGATGATGATAATGATAAGTAAGTTTATGATGATGTCTATGAAGTGATGATGTTTATATGATGTTTATATAATGATACGATGTTTATAATATGGTAAGATGCCATATGATAGGGTAAGATGCCCATGTGGTAAGATGCCACACGATGTTTATAATATGGTAAGATGCCATATGATAGGGTAAGATGCCCACATGGTAAGATGCCACACGATGTTTATAATATGGTAAGATGTCATACGATAGGGTAAGATGCCCACGTGGTAAGATGCCACACGATGTTTATAATATGGTAAGATGCCATATGATAGGGTAAGATGCCCACGTGGTAAGATGCCACACGATGTTTATGACATGGTAAGATGCCATACGATAGGGGTAAGATGCCCACGTGGTAAGATTCCACACGATGTTTTATGATATGGTAAGATGCCATACGATAGGGTAAGATGCCCATATGCATGACTATGAAACATGGACAACTAAGTGTGTTAATACGATCAACCAAGAAGTATATGTTACGATTATTTTCATGCATTTATTTATATGCCATTACCTTATAATATTAAGTAATGATGTACATGCTCATGATGGGTTGTTTCTGTAGGTACACTTTTGGACTGAAGGGCCTAGGGTCGGGTTGTGGCATTTAACTAAAAGGAGCAAGATGAATATAGGATACATGATTTTTATAGTCTCTATTCTAGGAGTAGTGTAAATCTATAGCTTTAACATTCATTATTGAGAATGTAATTAATTAGCTTTTGAAATTTTATTTTGACCTGTAATCTTATTAGCTCAAAGCTACAACCGGAACCCTAAGATGTTATGAATGCATGTTTAGTCCATATTACGTGTATAAGATGATGTTAAGGTAGGAAGACCCTACATTAGTGGTATCAGAGCAGTGGTTAGATAACCCGGGAATGAGTGAAGGGTAGCCTTAGCAATAAGTTAGCTAGGTGCTCACTTTTAAACATGTTTTGTACATAAGTTGCATATGAAGTATATGATGTTACACTAACTTGTTTGATTATCTAACGATGTATTATATGAACAGCTTTTGGGTATTGTTGTTAACCCTTGTCTTGCAGTATGACAGCAAATGTGGAAGTGGGCGATGCGGTAAGTGTTAATGCAAGTGCTGGGAGTACGATCCCCCTACCACCGCCAGCCTTGGGTGAAGAACCTTCTGAACAAGAGTTATTATCGGGAGAACTAAGTTTGGCTCAATTTCTGACACAACTGGGGAGATGGCTGAGGAATGGTTGGAGAGTATAGAACAGATATTTGTGGCAGCTCCTTGTGCTAAGACAACCTGGATAAGGCTAGCGGAGTTCCAATTGGCCAAGAAGGCACTGATGTGGTGGAAGACCACAGTGATAGAGCAAGAGGCTCAGGGTCAGGAGATCAATTGGAAGCTGTCCAGGACTCGGTTTCTGACCCGCTACTTCTCAGCTACTGCACAACAGGACAAGGAAGATGAGTTTACTAACCTCAAGCAAGGTATCATGCCTGTGTCAGATTATTCTCTTCAATACTGTTCCTTGCTCAGATATGTACCTCACATTGCCGCAAGCACTCAAGCGAAGATGAGGAACTTCATGAAGGGTTTGAGGCCTGAACTGTATGACAGGGTGATCACTTATGGCCCTGCCTGTTTTGATGATGCACTTTCACGGGCTGAACTAGCCGAGCTGGGAGTGGGTGCATACCCTGATGCCGTGCCACCTCCAGCACCCCCTCATAAATCTACTTCTGACAATTTGAAGCCCAGGGGTGATCAGTTCAAGCCAAGGGGGAACACATCGGCTTCGAGGTTCAGTGGTAAGATGCCCGATAATCGTTGGAATCGTAGGAATGATGCCCCATCTGGAAGAGGACAGTCTCAGGGAGACAGATTCAGGAAGGTCCAGTGCACTCTTTGTGGGCAACCACATTTGGCGAAAGACTGTGTAGGATGTTATGTTTGTGGCGACAAAGGCCACTTTGCTCGACAGTGTCCCAACAGGGGAAGGCAACAGAACTCTGCGGGGAGGCCTGCAGACAGAGCAGCACATCACAGGCAACCTTTTGCACCGAGGCAGTATGGAGGTCAGCCCATGGGGCCACCTCAGGGGCAGGTTTATGCTTTGACGAGGGAGCAGGCTACATCGGCTCCGGAGGAGGTTATAGCGGGTACGTGTCTTTATTTATGCACCCTGCTTTTATATTGATCGACACAGGTGCGTCACACTATTTCGTGTCGACAAGTTTTGTGGAAAGGCACCACATATGCACTTCTCCGTCGCCCACGCCTCTTATAGTCTCAACCCACGCTGGAAGAAGTTTGATTACTGATCAGATTGTCTATGATGGCCTCATTTATTTTGAGGATAATGAGCTAAGGTCAGATTTGATTGTTCTGGGGATGTCAGACTTTGACTGCATTGTAGGCATTGATGTTCTGAACAGGTATCAGGCAGTGTGAACTGCAGGCAGAGGACTGTCCGATTCAGATCTGATATGGGAGTCCAGTGGACATTCTTTGGAGATGGTTCTCGTTCTAAGATCCCGTTGATATCTGCTGTCAAGATGGCGCAGTTGTTGGAACGAGGCCATGCAGGATATCTCATCTATGCCGTTGATGTTACTGAAAAGATGGAAGAATTAAAAGTCGAGGATGTGCCCGTAGTGGCGGAATTTCCTGATGTCTTTCCGGAAGAGATTCCCAGATTTCCACCGACAAGAGAGGTCGAGTTTGGGATGGAGTTACTACCGGGGACGTCTGCCATTTCTCGTACCCCATATAGGATGGCACCAGCGGAACTAAGGGAGTTAAAGATTCAGTTGCAAGAGCTCCTTGATAAGGGCTATATACGCCCTAGCGTATCGCCCTGGGGTGCACCAGTTTTGTTTGTTAAGAAGAAAGATGGTTCGATGCGGCTGTGCATCGATTACAGACAACTGAACAAAGCCACAGTGAAGAATAAGTATCCACTTCCGAGGATCGGCGATTTGTTTGACCAGCTACAGGGTATGAGGCTCTACAGTAAGATCGATCTGAGGTCTGGGTACCATCAGATTCGAGTAAGAGAAGATGATGTTCAGAAGACAGCCTTCAGGACTAGATATGGGTACTATGAATTCCTAGTCATGCTTTTTGTAGTGACGAATGCCCCAGCTGTTTTAATGAGCCTGATGAACAGGGTGTTCCAACCGTATTTGGATCAGTTTGTCATTGTTTTCATTGATGATATACTCATTTACTCCCGGACCGAAGAGGAACACGTGAAGCACTTGAGGACGGTACTCCAGATCCTTAGGGATCATCAGTTATATGCAAAGCTCAGTAAGTGCGAGTTTTGGTTGAGCAGTGTGGTGTTCTTGGGTCATGTTATATCTAGCAGCGGGATATCTGTAGATCCCAAGAAGATTGAAGCTGTGATGGAGTGGGCTGCACCCACTTCTGTACCCGAGATACGGAGCTTCCTTGGTTTAGCGGGTTATTACCGACGTTTCGTCGAGGGATTCTCTAAGATCGCTAAGCCGTTGACACAGCTGACTCAAAAGGGAGTCCCATTCCATTGGTCTGAAGCTTGTGAGGAAAGCTTCCAAGAACTGAAGCGTCGTTTGACTACAACACCTGTATTGGTGATTCCTTCTGAGAATAAGAGGTTTGCTTTGTACACGGATGCATCATTGCAGGGTTTGGGCTGTGTGTTGATTCAAGATAAGCATGTGGTGGCTTATGCTTCGAGGCAGTTGAAGCCTCATGAGACAAGATACCCAGTCCACGATCTGGAACTGGCGGCCATTATATTTGCCTTGAAGATTTGGAGGCACTACCTATATGGTACTTCATTTACCATTTTTACGGACCATAAGAGCCTGAAGTTTCTATTCACTCAGGCTGAACTGAATATGCGTCAAAGAAGATGGATGGATTTGCTCAAGGATTATGACTGTGAGATTGAGTACCATCCTGGTAAGGCAAATTTGATAGCAGACGCCTTAAGTCGGAAGGTGAAGAGTACCGCTGAGGACGCTATGTGTTTATCCGCTATGATGACTTCTTATTGCCATCTGGCTATGATTTCGATGTGGACACGTCGCCGGTGCGAGTGTCGACCTTGTTGGCTGAGCCAGACATATTTGAGGCTATCAGGAAAGCCCAGAGGCCGGATGATGATGTTCAAAGATGGTCATCGATAGTACTTCAAGGACACCCATCAAAGTTCAGAGTGGCAGAAGATGATTCCTTGAGACTGGGCAACCGATGGGTAGTCCCAGATACACCAGAGTTGCGTAGAGGAATATTGGAGCGAGCTCACAGTAGTCGGTTCAGTATCCACCTAGGAGGAAGTAAGATGTACAAGGACCTATGTGGTCAATTCTGGTGGAGACGCATGAAGCGTGATGTGATCACTTTTGTTAAAAGATGTTTGATCTGCCAGCAGGTAAAGGCAGAAAGGCAGAGGCCTGGTGGCGAGCTGAAGAGATTAGAGGTACCCGAATGGAAGTGTGAGCATATCTCTATGGACTTTGTGACCCACTTGCCAAGGACGACCTCAAGATTTGATGCGATCTGGGTGATCGTGGATAGGTTGACGAAGGTAGCTCATTTCATCCCCTACTGTATGACTTTCACGTATCTAAAGATGGCCCAATTATATGTACGGGATGTGGTGAGGTTGCATGGAGTTCCAGTCTCGACTGTGTCTGATAGAGACCCAAGGTTTACTTCGCATTTCTGGGAGGGTCTCCAGACAGTGGGCACAGAGGTGAGACTGAGTACAACGTATCACCCTCAGACTGACGGCCAAACAGAGCGTACCATTCAGACGCTCGAGGACATGTTGAGGGCATATGTACTGGAGTTTGATACTCCGTGGCAAGATTCATTACCACTGGTAGAGTTCTCCTATAATAACAGCTATCAGGCAAGCATTCAAATTGCTCCTTTTGAAGCTCTTTACGGACGACTGATCGCTTTTATTTTAAACAATTAATTCCAATCTAGCGATTTTAGACCGCAAGTGCACGGTGTCAAGTTTTAGTATAGATATGAAGATACGGATTGTCGAACCCACAAGGACTAACAAGCAAATACCAAATAAGATGTCTTTTAAATATATTTAACCTACGATAATTAATTTATAATTAACAACTAATTAATTAAAATAAACTACTAATCCAACCAAGTCAAATAAAGTAAACGAGAAAAATCCACTAGAGAAGATTATCGAGACTCTGGCTCACCAATGCAATTCCCTACAATTCTCGATTGAATATTCAAATATTTCTAAGGTGACGAGTTCTCCCAATTTATCTAATACACTCTCTCGAGCTATATTAAACCTAACACCGAATTGCAACAAGTAACTCTCGTTCGCTTATTTAACAATTCAATGTTGCATAAGATCCATGAAAACTCCTAGCTTTCAATTACTAGATATCTATGGCTATCACGCATGTATTTGACGTCATCTCTCGATCTCGGTCTTAAATCCATGGTATGAGTTATTAATTCTGTATCATAAAATCATCTCTCGATCTCAATTATGATACTAACATCATTCAAAGGTGATCAACCTCTAAAAGCATGAAGAACATAAAAATACGCAAAGAGCTATAAGAATTCAATCATTAAATCATCAAATCGAAGGTTCATAACAAAGGATTCGCCTAGCCTCGATAAATAAAATTAGTTCCTCATAATAAATCAAAAACGACAAAACTAAGAATTAAAGACAAAGAAAAACTCCCAGCGTCGACTCCGGTTGTAGATCTTCGCTCCTTCTCTTGCTTCCTTCTCGATCGTCACTTTAATCGTCTTGTTGGAGGTGTTCCAAAATCATAGGGTGAAAGGTTGAAGGAGGGATTGATGGTAGAAGGATGGAGGCTGGACGTGTGAATTGTGAGTGGAAGAATGATGGAGGCCTATATTCTGGATGTTTTTGGGAGTGAAGGAAGGCGTATGGAGGAGGAAAGATGAAGAACGTGTGGCGATATGGAGGCTGGGGCTTGTGTTTCTAGGGTTCAAAGTCTGTACCTGCAGCCAGATGGGTAGACCGTGATGTGGGCATCTCCTCAACAACTTTTTAAAATGGTCCCACGCTTCTATAAAAAAGCTTTTGTCATTCCTTCCCATGTTGTTATTGATCCTGCAGGTAGTGAATTTAACCAGGATTTAGCTTTGTCTTGTAATGAAAAAGGAAAGAGCCTTAACCTGATGGCGTCGTCGGAGACGCCATTATGTTTAAACGTGTCACAGATCTCCAAGAAGTTGGAGATGTGATTGTTCGGATCGTCCGTGGCAGCTCCCCCAAACATTACAGAGTGCTGTATCATTTGGATAATCGCAGGCTTGATCTCAAAGTTGTTTGCTTGAATCGTCGGCCTCGTAATACTGGATAAAGATCCATGAAATGCCGGCTGTGCAAAGTCCATCATTGATCTAGGGTTCTGTGCTACGTTATTTTGGCCATTGCTCGAGCTTCTCGTAATCTTCTTAGTAGAGTTCTCTCTATTTCCGGATCAAATGGCTCGAGAATGGGCTCCTCTCTTCTGAGCATGCACTAGAAAAGTGGTTCCTGTACTGGATCAGACAAAAGGAGACAACAAAAATACACAAATCAAAAATCAAAATCAAAAAATCGAAAATGAACAAGAAATAACAAAAATGAAATAATAAAGAATTGCTAAATTACAATTAACTATTCTCGTATGATATTATACAGATTAGTCCCCGGCAACGGCGCCAAAAACTTGATCGCTTTTATTTTAAACAATTAATTCCAATCTAGCGATTTTAGACCGCAAGTGCACGGTGTCAAGTTTTAGTATAGATAGGAAGATACGGATTGTCGAACCCACAGGGACTAACAAGCAAATACCAAATAAGATGTCTTTTAACTATATTTAACCTACGATAATTAATTTATAATTAACAACTAATTAATTAAAATAAACTACTAATCCAACCAAGTCAAATAAAGTAAACGAGAAAAATTCGCTCGAGAAATTTATCTCGCTTTTCGTTCAACTATGTTCTCTCCAAAGATTCGTTTGAATAGGCATGTACCAAACAATTGATTCTTAAGGTGAAAGGTTTTCAATGATATTCAATACACTCTCTCGAGCTGTAAAGAAACTAATATCAAATTAGAACAAGTCACTCTCGTGCACCTATTTACTAATCCAATATTGCATAAATCTTCAAAACCTCGTTACTCTAAATCTCTCGATTCAAAGTTCTCACGTATGCGATTTCATCTCTCGATCTCAATCTTAACATACACCATGAATTAATTTAGCATATTATAACGTTATCTCTCGATCTCGGTTATAACTCACAGATTTCAACCAAAGTTAGCTAGGCTTTGATCTTAATAAGCGTTTAATTCATGAACATAAGAACTCAATCCACTCAAACACGAACGAATCAATAAATGAAACACAATTTCACTAAAACTCAATAAAATAAACTAGATTCAATTCAAGTCAATTACATAAGAAGTTTAATCGTCTCTCGACCTCAAAAACATCAAATGAAAATGAAAATAAAATAAATCAAAGTTTAGAAATACGATAAACGGCTGGAATGAATCCGTGCGTTGCACCGTGATTTCTTCTCTTGCTCCTTCCTTGCACTCCGGAAAATGGTACGCTTAAGCTTGGATGAAGAAGGAAGAAGATGGCTTCCTCTCGGCTCTTCCAAGCGGCGGCTAGGGTTTGGGTGTGTGTTTTTTCGGTGGTTTTTCCCTCTCAGATCTGATATATCATGATATGGAAATGATCCATATTTGTAGCCACCGAAAATCATTTCAAAAATGGAAGATAAGATTTTCCAGAATTTGCGTATCGATCGATCGAGAATTTTTTCCGATCGATCGGTGAACTGTTCACTTCAGTCTTTAAAAATCACTGCCTCGCTCGATCGATCGAGATTATCCTTCCGATTGATCGATCCTTCGACAAAATTGGTGCTGATGTCTCTGCCTCGATCGATCGATCGAGACAAAATCTCGATCGATCGGTGCTTTGAAAACTTGCTTCTCAACACTCTGCCTGGCTCGATCGATCGAGATTATTCAACACTCTGCCTGGCTCGATCGATCGAGAAATAATCTCGATCGATCGAAGCTCCGAAAAAATCCAACTTCTTCATTTGATCTCTTTTTCGCCTCGATTTCACCCGTTTTCTTCATTTTAGCTCATTTCTTCCACTTCTGACCTATTTTCCTGAAACAAACAAATAAACACCAAAAAACATAATATCATCCAGGAAAAAGTACGAAAAACGGGAAGAAATTACAGCTAAAAACACGTAAAAACTAAGCCTATCAACGACGCTGTAGGTCACCGCTGTATTGGGAGGACTTGACTAGTAAAGCGGTCAGAGGACTGGATATGATCAGGGATATGGAAGACAAGATTAAATTGATACGCCAAAAGATAAAAGCGGCCCAGGATAGGCAAGCAGCCAATGCCAATAAGCGACGACGACCGCTAGAATTCCAAGTAGGAGACAAGGTCTTCTTGAAAATCTCACCCTTCAGGGGTGTAGTTCATTTTGGTATGCGGGGAAAGTTATCTCCGAGGTATGTTGGGTCGTATGAAGTATTGCATCGCATCGGTACATTGGCCTACCGTTTGGCTCTACCGCCGTCTTTATCTAGTATACATGATGTTTTTCACGTCTCTATGTTACGGAAGTATGAGCCAGACCCGTCTCATGTATTACAGCCTACTGAAGTGCAGTTAGATTCCGATGTATCCTACGTAGAACGACCGGTCAGAATTCTGGATCGAGAGGATCGCAGACTACGAAGCCAGGGTATACCGATGGTCAAAGTTCAGTGGGATCGTCGGGGTGTTGAGGAGGCTACGTGGGAGACGGAACGGCATATGATGCAGCATTACCCGGAACTATTTTCTGGTATGATTTATGTTTAGTTTCATTTTGGGTAAGTGCATACGATTTCGAGGACGAAATCTTATAAGTAGGGGAGTATTGTGATGCCCCGAAATTAATTAATTGCAATTTGGGCATTAATTATGTTTATATGATGAATTATGTTGATAATTGATTTATGTGATGGGTAATGAAGTGTTAACATGATTTATTGTTTTGGATTGTCAATTATGAGGAAAGCATGATTTTAGTGGAAGTTTAATGCATTTTTGTAAATGCTTTTAAAATACCATGTTAGAGTATTTTATACATCATGTTAATGTTGGGATATGCCCTAAGACAAGTCATTAGATGATTGTTTTGACATACAATGTTTATGATTTTATGAATGGCAATTCATTATTATATATTATTTGATTAACTGTGCAATATGAATTAATATATATGTTAATGTCCTTAGAATAATATTGTATTATTCTTAAAGATGTCCCTAGTCAAGTATTATCATGAATAGGGATAATGATAATACTTAGAGACTAGTATGTGTTGATTGATGAATTGTTCATTGATATGAGATATCAAATCAACACATGGGTACATGTTAGAGAACGATGTACTGGACAGACCCACCATGAGAATGCAACATGGATAGTTATATGATCGTCATATGCAATTCTCATAGTGATAATAATGTATGTAATCCTTACGACTTGTGATCATCAGAGATCCCAACATAAGGAGTTATGTATCTTGATATCGTCAAACGTTACCCGTAACAGGGTAAACTATAAAGGCGACTATTGGATACACTACGAATTATGTAGAGGGATGTTGACTGATCGAGATAGGATTTGTCCCTCCTATATAACAGGAGATGTGTTTGGCCCTTGATCAAGTGAGAACTAAAATGCATGGCCATGCTCGAATGAGTCGATATGAGATATCGAGCTTATTCGTTTATTCTAGTTCTACTTGGGGATCAAGAAATAAAGATTGAATATACGAGTATGACTATTCCATGACTCGTGTTCAATCTAAACACAAAGGACAAAGGGATTAAGTTACATGGTTAATATTATCACAAGTTCTAAAGGTTATGTCGAGTCATTGACATTCTTGTAATTTGGGTAGCCTTGATGTGTTGCTAGACACCGCTCTTTGCTTGTAACGTAAAATGAGATTTTATGTCACTGCCAACATTACAAGATCCTATCGGGTCGCACAAAATATTAAATCGATAAGGGAAATTAAATTCATGGGATGAATTAAATAATTAAGAGGAGTCTTAATTAAATGATTATAAGGATT
The DNA here is from genome assembly GCA_907163345.1 of Haberlea rhodopensis. Taxonomy (NCBI): domain Eukaryota; kingdom Viridiplantae; phylum Streptophyta; class Magnoliopsida; order Lamiales; family Gesneriaceae; genus Haberlea; species Haberlea rhodopensis. Next base: position 558,085 of record CAJQUN010000291.1, read on the forward strand.
TAATTAAATCATGGGTTTGGGCCCATGAGACTTTAAGAAAGTCTTGAACCTTAATTAAAGTCTTATAATATAAATATAAGGTTTTGATTAATTGTTAATCGACTTTCATATCATACTTTGATATCAAAACCTAAACCTAGACAAAACAAGCTCTCGGCCGCCTCCTCCAAGCCGTGAACATCACCGCCACCGCCGTGTGGTTTCTTGGTGGTTTAAAGGCGGTCGTCGATCGGTTTTGAACCGAGTTTTGGTTTTTGGTTCAAGAATAAGTCTAGCAACTTGTTCTTGAACATCCCTTCCCGATTTGATCGTGTGGATACCGTTGAGGCAAGACCTAGGAGGTGTTGCTCGTGACTCGGGATCGTTGGACGTGGTGCTCCGTGGAATCTGTTCAAACACGCTACAAGGGTGAGACCTTCATAAATCCTTTATCCGATATGATAACCTATGTATAGATCTGCGGTTTAGTAATCCAAAAATTTTATTCTGCTGCGTTGTATGCTTTAAGGATTACTTACAGTGGTATCAGAGCCAGGTTCAAGGCTCATATCGGATTTATGTGATTAAATTGTGTTAATCATATTAGAACTAATATTGCATGCTTTAAAACTGTATTTTCATATATGATATGGATCAAATCGAGTTTGTAAAAATCATCGTATAATATTATATATGATATAATTGTCGGATCGAAATATATGATAATTCGTGATCAAAACCGAGCCATTTGCTCACATAGAGCTCACGGCCACCGCATGTTGCTAGGGTTTTGAACCCTTGGATCGTGCATGGCCGAGCAGCCGCCGCATGTTGCTAGGGTTTCGAACCCTTGGCTCGAGCATGGGCCGAGCCGTTGCACTATCTAGGGTTTTGAATTCTATTGGCTCGATAAAGTATTGAGGCGGTGCAAGTTGGTTCGATCATGGTCCACGGAATTGTGAGGGACGACGGCTACGCCACATGGAGGGCTAGGGTTTTCGAACCTTTTGGCTCGAGATGGTTGAGCCGCCACCGTCATGAACCGTACATGGTTGGACCGATAGAAACAAAGTAAGAGCAAGGCGGCTAGGGTTAGACCCTAGCGCCGCCGCCGCATGCTCTATGGCTCGGCCGTGGGCTAGGGTTTTGAACCCTAGGCCCATGATTGGTCCATGATGGTTCGAACCATGATGGTTCATGGTTTAGTCGTTTTAGTTCGTGGCATGTGATGTCCCGAGCGTACGATATTTTTCAAAATTCTATTTTACAGTTTTAATTAGAATTAAATTTAAAATATTTAGAATTTAATTAATTAAATGTTAAAGCATGCTTTATGTGTTGTTTGAGCATGGTGCATGGTTATAGCCCTTTGACCTATTAGATAGGATTTGTGAATGTTTGTAATTTATAATACGACCTGCGTGTCGTGCCTTCTCTATTTTATTCTAAATGTTATCCCTCCCCTATGTTCCCCTCGAATGTGAATCGAGGTATTCTATATCTTGTAAATAGTATAGTTTAATTGTTGATGGTGATAAATGAAGATGGAGCATCATGTCGGGATGAGGAGGCCAATCACAAATTGGAGCCAAAGGAAGGTGCTTGTGAAGTTACCTTAGGTTGACTCTTAGGATTTTCTCATTGGCTTGAGAAAATCGTTAGTAGGGGCTATAACAATGTCACGTTTAATTATGTATGTTGATGCATGATTTATCTTATGCTTTAGATTGATAATTGTATTACACATATATGTAGATATGTATACAACTATATGTAGTGGACATATTTTAAATTATCAAACTAATCATGAGATCAATAAATCCCTCTAAAATATTAAGTTTTAGATGCCTTCCAAAATTAAAAGTACTCGTCAAAAACTTCGATTGTGCATGTGTGGGTTTGCCAAAGCAAAGCACCGTGGCATTCTTAGTAAGGCGCGAAAGGATAAAAGTGATATCCGTTATACTTTAAATTGGGTACGACTTAACTAGGTTATCTCAATAGGATTGGGAACCTAGAGGCATGGGTTGGATAATAATTCATTTGATGAATTGAACAAAGCGTTGTTCGTCCAACTATCCAAGAATTATATGTGATATAATTGACAAAGTGTTGTCTACCTAAATAACCGAGTCTTGGTCGATTAGCCAAAGCTAACTCAAGATTAGGCGAAATATGGATCTTGGCCCACTAAAGGTTTTGAGGGTTGATATTTTTTAAACAAAATAGTGGGAGCATCATTTAATGTAAGACCATGTTAAATGATTAAATCATAAACTTATTTTGCATATTTATATTGTAGATATCCATGGCAACTAACAACGTAACAAGCACTTTATCACTGCGATCGGTCCTTGAGAAGGACAAATTAAATGGGACAAATTTCCTAGACTGGCATAGGAACTTGAGGATAGTCCTCAAACAAGAAAAGAAACAATATGTCATAGAGGAACCCTTACCTGCTGAGGAACCTCCCCTAATGGCTACAAGAGCCGAAAAAGATGCTTACAAGAAGCATCAAAGTGACGCACTTGATGTTGGGTGCCTTATGCTTGCCACCATGAACTCTGAGCTTCAGAAGCAACATGAGGAAATGGAGGCGTTTGATATGATCAAGCATCTTAAGCAACTGTACCAACAACAAGCAAGACATGAGAGGTATGACGTCTCTAAGGCGTTATTCCAGTGTAGAATGGTAGAAGGAAGTCTGGTTGGAACTCATGTACTCAAGATGATTGGCTATATTGAGAATCTGGAGAAGCTGGGTTTTCCTTTGGACCAAGAGTTGGCCACTGACGTGATCTTGCAATCGTTGCCTGAAAGCTTCAGTCAATTTGTCTTAAATTACAATATGATTGAAATTGAGAAGACACTACCACAGTTACTTGGCATGCTTAGAACTTTTGAAGCTAATAGCAAGAAGTCTAAACCTACAAATGTTCTTATTGTGAATAAGAACAAATGAAAGACTAAAGCTAAGAACTTCAAGAAGAACAAGAAGGTCTTTGTTAAATCTAAGCCAAAGTCATCTGCACTGAAACCAAAGGGAGGGATAGCGAAGGAAGGGAACTGTTTCCATTGCGGTGAGACCGGCCATTGGAAAAGAAACTGTAAAGTATATCTGGAGGATCTAAAGAAAGGAAGTGTGACTTCCACTTCAGGTATTTTTGTTATAGATGTCAATTTATCTACTTCTTCATCATGGGTATTAGATACTGGATGTGGATCTCACATTTGTGTAAATGTGCAGGACCTCAAAAAGAGTAGATTGTTGGCGAAAGGCGAAGTTGATCTCCGAGTTGGAAATGGAGCAAGAGTTGCTGCATTAGCTATAGGAGATTATTATTTATCTTTACCTTCTGGTTTATCATTGATTTTAAAAGACTTTTATTTTGTGCCATCCATTACCAAAAAAAAACATAATTTCTATTTCTTGTTTAGACAAGTGTGGGTTTTCATTTATAATAAAGGACAACTGTTGTTCTATTTATTTAAATGATATGTTTTATGCTAGTGCACAAATGGTGAATGGTCTTTATTTATTAAATATTGATATGCCTATCTATAACATAAATACTAAAAGGATTAAAAAAAATGATTGTAATCCGACTTATCTCTGGCACAGTCGCTTGGGCCACATAAACGAGAACCGCATATCTAAACTTCATAAGGATGGAGTATTAGATTCATTTGATTTTGAATCATATGAAACATGCGAATCTTGTTTAATGGACAAGATGACTAAAGCCCCTTTCAAGGGACATGTTGAAAGGGCAAATGTTTTATTGGGACTAATACATAGTGATGTATGTGGACCAATAAGTACACAAGCTAGAGGTGATTTTCAATACTTCGTTACATTTACTGATGACCTCAGTAGATATGGGTATGTGTACCTAATGAAGCATAAGCATGAAACCTTTGAAAAGTTCAAAGATTTCAAGAATGAAGTACAAAACCAACTTGGCAAAAGTATCAAAATCCTTCGATCAGATCGAGGAGGTGAATACTTAAGCCAAGAGTTTCATGACTATCTAAAGGAGTGTGGAATAGTCCCACAACTCACTCCTCCGTATACTCCACAATGGAATGGTGTATCCGAGAGGAGAAATCGAACCTTGTTAGACATGGTTAGATCAATGATGAGTCATGCAGATCTTCCGATATCGTTTTCGGGACACGCTCTAGAAACAGCGCTTTTCTTACTGAACCGTGTTCCATCTAAATCAGTGGAAAAGACACCATATGAGATATGGACTGGGAAGCGTCCTAGTATGTCTTTTATGAAGATTTGGGGTTGTGAGGCTTTCGTTAGACGTCACGCCACTAACAAAATTGGACCCAAATCTGATAAGTGTTTATTTGTGGGGTATCCCAAGGAAACGAAAGGATACTATTTCTATTATCCCACCGAGAACAAATGTAAGGCCCCGATGCTAATTAATCCGGATTAACGATGATTAAGCAAACCCGGATAATTAAAAGTGCAAATTTGAATTAAGATGTTCCGGACCACGATGGGTCAACCAACTAGTGTAACATGTTTTAGTGCATGATCACATGGCACTTGGAGAACACATGCCACTAATTTATTTAACTCATGTTTAATACATGATTTTGGACCATTAATCTTGCAAGAGAGTGATGTATTGACACATGGATTCCACAATACATCAATTAAATAAATAAAATCATGCATGGCATTGAATCTCACGCATATACCATGCAAAAATCAGATTTTTACTTCATTTTCCAACACCATCTTCTCTCTTCCTTCACCATCACTCCTCCTCCTTCTCTCTTCTACCATTTTCAAAAATGGCAGCTAATTTCCTACCAAAATCCTCTTGAATTTTCAAGTGCATGTCACATGCAAAGATATATTTGAGTGCTACTCATCTTGAGGAACAAGATGCACCAAGAATTTTCAAGTTTGGAGAAAGAAGATGCAAGATTTTCGAGTTGCAGCAGTTTTGGTGTAGGATTTTCGGTTTTGGCTTGGTTTTGTGGATGATCAAGCTTCAATCTTGAAGATAAATGAAGGTATATCATCATCCTTGAGTTTTAATTACTTGCATGTAGGATTAAGGGTCGAATTTTGATACTTGGGCATGAGAAATGTAGTGAAAACTTGCTGTCAGAATGTTCTGCAGATTTCAGTTTACTGTTGGTCTAGTATTTCGAATTTTGGGTCTAGTTAAGTTTCGAATTTAAAGATTACTCCCCTGATAGAAGTTGTAGTGTTTTGTGTTAGCTTTATTTGGCAACAAGAATCAGCTAATTTGGATTTAATATGAAAAACGTTATGGTTGGTTTACCAACATGTGTCAAGTCTGGAAATCCACTGCATCCGAGTTTCATGCATTATGTTCTTCGTATTTATGGGAATAAATGGCTACGAATATGAAGTTTTAGGCTCTAATAGGTGTTGTAGTATTTGATGTTAGCTTGCATGTGGAATTGGTCTCACTCAATTTGGAGCTCATATGAACGAATTATGCTAATTTTACCAGCAACTATACAATCTGGAAGCAGGGGATATACGAGTTTTTTAGGCTGTACGTTTTTCAGTTAATGTACATGAAGATGAATTGTTTAGCTTAAAGCTCATAAGATATGTTTTATTGTATGTTGGGTTATCTTGCATTAGAAACTGGCCTTACATGTTTTGGAGTTTTCTTGTGTAAAATATGCACGTTTCCCTAGAACCGCTCATTCTGTAAAAAACAGAACATGAGTATTTTTAAAAGCTGGCATACTTTGCTCTGCATGTGCCTCTAGATGAGCGAACTAGCTTCTGTACTTCAAATATAAACTGTAGTACATTGAGTTTTCGTGATTTTCCCACTAGCTTCAAGTCATTTAGACGTCATATGAATTTATTATGATTTTTATACAAAAATGGGTCAGGCTGGAATTTGGTGAATTGTTCTGTTTTTCCAGCAGATTGTTCTTGGCCATTTTACCTAGGCTAGATGAACGAATTTGAAGATGATTTGAACTGATGAAATGTTCATTTTTGAGTTAGCTTTGAAAATAAATTGGACCCATGTGATTTTATTAAGTATCGGAAACGTTATGAGCCGATCTCTACGGTTTGCGCATGCTGAAATTTAGAGAATTGGTTTTGGGTCTAAGTTTGAGTTTTATTTTGATAAGTTAAGGCTAGTATGTGACAGTATGTTGTATTTGGAACTATTATGACCAGGTTAACAGATCCCGAGGTTTATTCGAGGAGTACTCGGTAGATATAGCATTGGTCCGAGGTGCGTAGAAAACGGGTTTTATCACAATGTCTGGCAAAGACATGTGATGTTCCCGGGTATGATTTACTTGTCATTACTTGCTCCTTATGTGACTATGTGATAAGTTGATTTGCAGTATGTGAATTACATGGTACATTGACTGCATGATATATGATGACATGAGATTTGAGGTGCATCACATGAGATTATGATATTGCATGATGCATTGACACGCATGGACATTGAGCATGTCATGTTGAGCCTATTGATTCGTTCTTGGTACCTATATCTTTTCTTGGTATGAGTGATGCGTGTCTGGGGATGATGGGCAGCCGTTGGCTCGGCAGGAGTGAGAGTGAGCTGAGGGATGCCGGAGCGACGAGCGTGCCGACGTCGCCCAGACACGAGGATGATGGACCGCCGATGGCTCGACTGAGAGATAGATCGGAGCGCGGAGCGTGTCACATCCTGCTCGAGCACTGATGAGTGATTGATGATTTCCTTTGGACCCTTGAGACAGTGATATTCAAGATTTGATACCCTTCATGTGCATTTGCATTCATGCACGGCATACATCGCGTGTTATTTGTTATACACTGTGATTTTATCTGTTTCTCGTACTGGGGTTCTGACCCCCTTCGCGGGGGGGCTGTCATGTCTTTGTTGGATGGACATGACAGGTATTGCAGGTGGACGTACTGTGGATGCTCGAGATGAAGCATCGATAGATACCAGAGCTCCTTGAGAGCGAGCTCAGGTATACGATTTATGTTTTGAGTCCCAGTAGTTGTTTAGTATTTTTACTTATGTTTTAAATTACCGGGGTATGCCCTGAGTATCTGTATTTTTAAGTATTACTTTACTGAGAAATTATATGTAATGCTTATGCGATGAATATCATGTTAGATGTAAAACTGGAAATAAATATTTTCACTATTCGGAAATGTTTTAGAAACAAAATGCGAAAAATTTTGAGGGTCACTTTGATAAAGTTTTTAACTAAATCTTCCGCTGTTTACGTTAATATAACAATCGTGTGTTAATTAAACCTCTGATTAGGACCAGGCCCTCACAGTTGGTATCAGAGCATAATCTGGGATATGCTCGAACTAGAGTTAGGACACTGAGAATAGACACAAATGAATTGTTTGTGCATGTGTCTGACTATCTGATTTATATGCTCTTGCCTGCTATGTTTACATGTTCGATAATGAGATTTCATGCATGTACTGGATTAGAAAGCAGGAATAATGAGATGTCATATCTCTGAAGATTTTAATATGCTGAGTTGCATATAATCTAGAGAATTTGAGAATCTTATCTGTTAGCACTGATAGTTGCTGATAGGATGATGATGTAGAATGAATGAAGATAACATCTCTGACTTGAGATGTATGAATTATGTTGGACAGTTAGTGTTTGGACAGGTAGCAGTGATGTAGACTTTAATTAGCTATCCATAGTACCTGTAGGCACTGTAAACTGTGAATTGAATTAACTTAGTGTTATTGAAAATTTTTATCACTTTGGGACTTATTCTTGTGATTAGTGGGATGACACTAGAACTAATTAAAACGCTTTGTGTCGATTAACATCGGGAATTTAAGTATGAAAGACCAAGGTTATACTTATGAGTTTACGTCAAAACCTGTGTACGTTAAGATGATAATTTAGAACTTGAGGATATTGAAATTAGCGATATTTCAATTGAAGGATCGAGTATAGTTGTTATGAGAAACAACGAGATTTGGTTTGAATGAGGACTTGGATGTGGGGACTGTTGTAATTTAGTTCCAGTCTATGTGTCCGAACTATGAATAAAAACTTCACTCTGAACTCTTTTAGATGAGAATATCTAGAGTAATGGTGTTGATGACTAGAAAATGATAATTGATTATCGTGGACTTGAGAAATGAAAATATCTGCTTAATCTCAATAACTATTCACTAGTGAAGAGATTAGATATTGACTAAGGAATAAGACACCAATGTGGTGCGAAGTAATTAGAACTGGATTAAAGATTAATGAAGTGACTATCATTGGGATAATCCAAGTAGTCCTGGAAAAGTTTCGGAAGTATCACTAAAATTTATCCAGCTCTAGTAGTTCTAGAGGTACTATGAGATTGTAGAATACCATACTTTTCGAGGTCACTGTGGATGTAAATATTTACTGATCTATTTGAAAGAATAATAGTAACTGATATCGATTGTGGCCAGTCAGAGCATGTCCATGAAGTGCTCAGGAATAGATGCAGTCATAACAACAATCCATAACAACAAATGCCCTGACCTAGGGGTAGATATCATGGTGGTTATTCTTTACGACCACTCAGTTTCAGCAGCAGTAAATTACCTGCAGACCAGAGAGTATACCTTGATAGAGGATAAGATTAGAGATACTTCACTAGTGATCGCAGATACATGTTGTGTATTTGATCACACTGCACGAGTTTAATTTGAGATAAAAACATTGGTTTCATATATTGCATCAAATGTGCATTGATAATGATGATTGGGAAAATACACCAGCAGTGATAATTATACTATCCACACTTGCAACAATGAACTGCAGATTACAGTTTGATGATAGTGTTGGGATTTGAATTAATTGGTGTTGTCGAAATATGGTTTTGATTGTATCAAGGGCATGTATACTCTGATAAATTTTCAGATATTGTAAGTTGATTTTAGAGTATAATGGATTTTTGATTATGTTGTGGCTACAAATGAAATGTATATCGCCACAAATAGCAAGCTAAGATACTGATAGTATCAGCAATGAAAATATTATGGTTGAAATACTTGGAAAACGAGGGATAATTGATAATAAGCAGTTGATGCTTATCAAAAAGAGTCGAGGTTGACTGATATTATAGAGGTAAGAAAACCTACCAAGATTTTCCTGAGGAAATGAAAGAATTTTCACTAAAGAAGGAAATTGATTTTAACTATTCATTGATGACAAGGAATAGATTTGATATCAAAAGCACTGTACGGAATGTCATCAGCAGAGTTGACAGATGTAGATGAATGGTTGCTGAATATCCTCGATACTGGTACATACGTCTGAGTATTTCACCTTGAGGGAACAGCAGTATTGTTCGTGAAGAAGATAAATGATATGATGAAGATGTGTATCGATTAAAGGTAGTTGAATCGGGCTATTGTCAAGAATAAATACCCACTGCCTAAGATCGAGAAGTAACTGATCAAGTTGTAAGGAACTTTAATGTATAAAAAGAACGATTTTTACTCTGGTTATCACTAGTTTGAGTCAGAAGAGAAAATGTTCTCTAGGCAATCGGTCAAACCAGATATAGACATTTTGAATTTTTGGAAATGTCGCGTGGTCTGACAACTATACCGGTAGAGTTATGAATTTGATGAAGAAAATTTTCCGTAACTTTTGTGCGGAAGTGTAATCATATTCATCAGTGGTATACTAGTGTATACGAGATCCGGAAGGAACCACACAGAACACATGTGATTGATTTTTTTTCAAACGCTTCGTGAAGCTCAAATGGTGTACCAAGTTATTGAAATGTAAATTTTGGTTGAATCAAGTGTTGTTTTGGGATAGGTGATATCATCTCACCAGATACCTGTTGATTCCAGTAAAGTAAAGATAGTACTAATTTGGCCAAGACCAATCATTGTACTCAAGATGAAAAGTTTTATGAATTTTGACAGATACTACAGGCTTTTACGGAAGGATATTCTAGGATAGCCTGTCTTATGAACTAATTGACCAAGAAGAAATTTGATATTCGTTTGGTCAGATGAATGAGAAAGCAGTTTTCATAACTGAAGCTGAAATGGACTACAACCCCAATGTTGTTTTGGTTTAACTGGTTCAGGGAGATATGTAGTTGTGCAAAGACGTATGTCAAAGATTTTAAGATATGTTCTAATGTATCATGAAAAGATATTTTCATATTCTTGAGATATAAGCGATGACTGGATTTATTAAAGAATTTGACTTTGATAGTCAATTTAAATCAAGGAAATTGAAACTAGTAGCAGATGCACTGAACCTAAAAGTGCAAGGTGCAATGGTAGCATCGATGTTTGCTTTGCAGTTTGATAACCTCTGATTTTGACGATCGGAAGGACTCGAAGGACAGACCCATACAGATATTGATTGAAGAAATTGGTTCTGTCTCATCAACCAACTAAATTTAGTATTCCATTTAGTGGTTGTTGCGAATGAAAAATCAGTATATAACATCGAATTTACTGATTTGAAAGACGTATTACAACAGAAAGCACACTATAGATGACATAGTGTTATTCTGGGAATGATGAGATGTATCATTCTTGAGATCCTATTTCTGACGGGATGGTATAAAGAAAGAAAATTTGGAATGTTGTGGAAATTTGTTTGACATGCCAGCAGGTCAAGATAAAAGACAAGACCTAATGGGATACTATAGAATTTGTAAGTACCACAATGAATTTAAGGAAACTTCTAGTTGTGAGTTTTATAACTCAAATTGTTTAGACCAAACAGAGATTGTGAAACAAGTTGAATCAGAATTGATTGACTCTTCAATACAAGATATTGAGTTCATATGATAGTCAACATGTCCATGAGAAAATGACATATTTAAGATGTTGCTAATGTGTTTTAGTTACAGTGAGTATTCTGTAACAACTGTGATTTAGATCCGAGGATAATATTAGAATTCGAAAACTATTTTCAGAATGTAATGGATACTAAGTTAGCATGAGTATTGCTTAGCATACCCACACAGATGATCAACTGAGAAAATATCCAGATCTTGGAAGTCATGTCTCGATTAATAGTGATGATTTAGTGGGAATTGACAGAAATCATTATTCACCAGTAGAATTTTCCTATAATTTAAGTTTCAGAAAACTTTTGGTATGGCATCGGTTCAGGTTTTGCAGAACCAGAATTACCGATCGTTGATGTGATGATAGAAAATTGATAAGAAATTTTGGCATAACTTAAGATTGTTGAGAAAAAATGCCAGGAACGATGAAAATTTCTGCGAAAAGATTAAAATTTGGCTTGAGGTGAGCAGATTTGCTACGCCAAAGAGATATATCGTTAGACTTCGAGTTGAGAATCAGGTAAATATGGAAATATTACATTTGCGATGATCAATATGATTCGTTAAGTGAGGTTTGATGTTACCTCGATATTTTGAACTTTGTTGAATCATAAAGAACTTCGATTAAGTGGTAGATCGTTGAGACGACCACAGCAGTTGTCACTGATACATGATGATCCTTAAGTATCTATGAATGAGATTGAGACATCTCGTATGTTTTGAATTATTGAGTTATACTCAGTTTTGCGATTTCGAGGACGAAATCTTTTGAAGAGGGGAAGAAATGTAAGGCCCCGATGCTAATTAATCCGGATTAACGATGATTAAGCAAACCCGGATAATTAAAAGTGCAAATTTGAATTAAGGTGTTCCGGACCACGATGGGTCAACCAACTAGTGTAACATGTTTTAGTGCATGATCACATGGCACTTGGAGAACACATGCCACTAATTTATTTAACTCATGTTTAATACATGATTTTGGACCATTAATCTTGCAAGAGAGTGATGTATTGACACATGGATTCCACAATACATCAATTAAATAAATAAAATCATGCATGGCATTGAATCTCACGCATATACCATGCAAAAATCAGATTTTTACTTCATTTTCCAACACCATCTTCTCTCTTCCTTCACCATCACTCCTCCTCCTTCTCTCTTCTACCATTTTCGAAAATGGCAGCTAATTTCCTACCAAAATCCTCTTGAATTTTCAAGTGCATGTCACATGCAAAGATATATTTGAGTGCTACTCATCTTGAGGAACAAGATGCACCAAGAATTTTCAAGTTTGGAGAAAGAAGATGCAAGATTTTCGAGTTGCAGCAGTTTTGGTGTAGGATTTTCGGTTTTGGCTTGGTTTTGTGGATGATCAAGCTTCAAATCTTGAAGATAAATGAAGGTATATCATCATCCTTGAGTTTTAATTACTTGCATGTAGGATTAAGGGTCGAATTTTGATACTTGGGCATGAGAAATGTAGTGAAAACTTGCTGTCAGAATGTTCTGCAGATTTCAGTATACTGTTGGTCTAGTATTTCGAATTTTGGGTCTAGTTAAGTTTCGAATTTAAAGATTACTCCCCTGATAGAAGTTGTAGTGTTTTGTGTTAGCTTTATTTGGCAACAAGAATCAGCTAATTTGGATTTAATATGAAAACGTTATGGTTGGTTTACCAACATGTGTCAAGTCTGGAAATCCACTGCATCCGAGTTTCATGCATTATGTTCTTCGTATTTATGGGAATAAATGGCTACGAATATGAAGTTTTAGGCTCTAATAGGTGTTGTATTATTTGATGTTAGCTTGCATGTGGAATTGGCCGCACTCAATTTGGAGCTCATATGAACGAATTATGCTAATTTTACCAGCAACTATACAATCTGGAAGCAGGGGATATACGAGTTTTTTAGGCTGTACGTTTTTCAGTTAATGTACATGAAGATGAATTGTTTAGCTTAAAGATCATAAGATATGTTTTGTTGTATGTTAAGTTATCTTGCATTAGAAACTGGCCTTACATGTTTTGGAGTTTTCTTGTGTAAAATATGCACGTTTCCCTAGAACCGCTCATTCTGTAAAAAACAGAACATGAGTATTTTTAAAAGCTGGCATACTTTGCTTTGCATGTGCCTCTAGATGAGCGAACTAGCTTCTGTACTTCAAATATGAACTGTAGTACATTGAGTTTTCGTGATGTTCCCACTAGCTTCAAGTCATTTAGACGTCATATGAATTTATTATGATTTTTATACAAAAATGGGTCAGGCTGGAATTTGGTAAATTGTTCTGTTTTTCCAGCAGATTGTTCTTGGCCATTTACCTAGGCTAGATGAACGAATTTGAAGATGATTTGAACTGATGAAATGTTCATTTTTGAGTTAGCTTTGAAAATAAATTGGACCCATGTGATTTTATTAAGTATCGGAAAAGTTATGAGCCGATCTCTACGGTTGCGCAGGCTGAAATTTAGAGAATTGGTTTTGGGTCTAAGTTTGAGTTTTATTTTGATAAGTTAAGGCTAGTATGTGACAGTATGTTGTATTTGGAACTATTATGACCAGGTTAACAGATCCCGAGGTTTATTCGAGGAGTACTCGGTAGATATAGCATTGGTCCGAGGTGCGTAGAAAACGGGTTTTATCACAATGTCTGGCAAAGACATGTGATGTTCCCGGGTATGATTTACTTGTCATTACTTGCTCCTTATGTGACTATGTGATAAGTTGATTTGCAGTATGTGAATTACATGGTACATTGACTGCATGATATATGATGACATGAGATTTGAGGTGCATCACATGAGATTATGATATTGCATGATGCATTGACACGCATGGACATTGAGCATGTCATGTTGAGCCTATTGATTCGTTCTTGGTACCTATATCTTTTCTTGGTATGAGTGATGCGTGTCTGGGGATGATGGGCAGCTGTTGGCTCGGCAGGAGTGAGAGTGAGCTGAGGGATGCCGGAGCGACGAGCGTGCCGACATCGCCCAGACACGAGGATGATGGACCGCCGATGGCTCGACTGAGAGATAGATCGGAGCGCGGAGCGTGTCACATCCTGCTCGAGCACTGATGAGTGATTGATGATTTCCTTTGGACCCTTGAGACAGGGATATTCGAGATTTGATACCCTTCATGTGCATTTGCATTCATGCACGGCATACATCGCATGTTATTTGTTATACATTGTGATTTTATCTGTTTCTCGTACTGGGGTTCTGACCCCCTTCGCGGGGGGGCTGTCATGTCTTTGTTGGATGGACATGACAGGTATTGCAGGTGGACGTACTGTGGATGCTCGAGATGAAGCATCGATAGATACCAGAGCTCCTTGAGAGCGAGCTCAGGTATACGATTTATGTTTTGAGTCCCAGTAGTTGTTTAGTATTTTTACTTATGTTTTAAATTACCGGGGTATGCCCTGAGTATCTGTATTTTTAAGTATTACTTTACTGAGAAATTATATGTAATGCTTATGCGATGAATATCATGTTAGATGTAAAACTGGAAATAAATATTTTCACTATTCGGAAATGTTTTAGAAACAAAATGCGAAAAATTTTGAGGGTCACTTTGATAAAGTTTTTAACTAAATCTTCCGTTGTTTACGTTAATATAACAATCGTGTGTTAATTAAACCTCTGATTAGGACCAGGCCCTCACAACAAAGTAGTTGTTGCTCGGACTGGTATATTTCTTGAAAGAGAATTTATTTCTAGAAAAACCAGTGGGAGAAAAATAGAACTTAGTGAAGTTCAACCACAAGAAAACACTGAACCTGAGATTGAGATGGAAACAGAGCAGGCACCACAAGCTGTTGTGGAAGTACATGCTCAAGAGACACAAGCCCAGCGTAGGTCTGTAAGAGAACATCGGGAGCCACAGAGATATGGATTTCTTGTGACTCAACAAGGTGACTTACTACTTATTGATGAGGATGAGCCGTCATCTTATCAACAAGCTATAATGGGCACTGATTCTGAGAAACGGCAAGAGGCCATGAAATCTGAGATGGAATCCATGTATGCAAACCAAGTATGGACTTTGGTTGATCCACCTGAAGGGGTACGCCTCATAGGGTGCAAATGGATTTTCAAGAAAAAGACCGATATGGATGGTAATGTACAAACCTATAAAGGTCGGCTGGTTGCAAAAGGATTCAAACAAATTCATGGTATTGACTATGATGAAACCTTTTCACCAGTGGCCATGGTTAAATCCATAAGGATCTTACTTGCAATAGCTGCATTTCATGATTATGAAATCTGGCAGATGGATGTCAAAACAGCTTTCCTTAATGGAAATCTGCTCGAGGATGTGTACATGACACAGCCCGAAGGTTTTGTCGATCCAAAGGATGCTGGAAAGATATGCAAGCTACAACGATCTATTTATGGATTGAAGCAAGCTTCTCGGAGTTGGAATCTTCGTTTTGATGATGCAATCAAAGAGTTCGGTTTTATCAAAAACGAAGATGAACCTTGTGTCTACAAGAAGGTCAGTGGGAGCGTAATCATTTTCCTAGTGTTGTATGTAGATGACATACTTCTCATTGGAAATGATATCCCTGCCTTACAATCTGTAAAGATTTGGCTAGGGAACTGCTTTTCGATGAAAGACTTGGCAGAAGCCACCTATGTATTAGGAATCAAGATCTATAGAGATAGATCGAGAAGGCTTCTTGGCCTAAGTCAAAGTACATACATAGACAAAGTGCTTAAAAGGTTTAGCATGCAAGAATCAAAGAAAGGATTCGTGCCTATGACACATGTTATATATCTCTCGAAGGAACAGTGTTCTTCAACACCAGATGAGAGACAACGCATGAGTAAGATCCCATATGCGTCAGCTATTGGATCTATCATGTATGCCATGATATGTACTCGTCCCGATGTATCGTATGCTTTGAGCATGACGAGCATATATCAAGTTGATCCAGGTGAAGGTCACTGGATTGCTGTCAAGAATATCCTGAAGTACTTGAGAAGAACTAAGGATACATTCTTGATTTATGGAGGTGAGGAAGAGCTCAATGTAATGGGTTACACTGATGCAAGCTTCCAAACTGACAAAGATGATTTTCGATCGCAATCTGGATATGTGTATTGCCTAAATGGAGGTGCTGTGAGCTGGAAGAGTTCAAAGCAGGAAACAGTAGCCGATTCTACAACGAAAGCTGAGTATATTGCTGCCTCGGATGCAGCAAAGGAAGCTGTTTGGATGAGGAAGTTCATTTCTGAACTTGGAGTGGTGCCTAGCATTAAAGATCCGATAGAACTCTATTGTGACAACAATGGAGCGATCTCATTGGCTAAGGAACCTAGATCTCACCAAAGATCCAAGCACATACTTCGGCGCTTTCATTTCATTCGAGAAATCGTTGAAAGGGGAGATGTTAAAATATGCAAAGTACCAACAGATGATAACGTATTTGACCCATTGACGAAGCCATTGTCACAGCAGAAGCATGATCGTCATACTAGATCTCTAGGCATTAGGTATATGTCTGAGTGGTCTTAGTGCAAGTGGGAGATTTGTTGGGATATGCCCTAAGACAAGTCATTAGATGATTGTTTTGACATACAATGTTTATAATTTTATGAATGTCAATTCATTATTATATATTATTTGATTAACTGTGCAATATGAATTAATATATATGTTAATGTCCTTAGAATAATATTGTATTATTCTTAAAGATGTCCCTAGTCAAGTATTATCATGAATATGGATAATGATAATACGTAGAGACTAGTATGTGTTGATTGATGAATTGTTCATTGATATGAGATATCAAATCAACACATGGGTACATGTTAGAGAACGATGTACTGGACAGACCCACAATGAGAATGCAACATGGATAGTTATATGATCGTCATATGCAATTCTCATAGTGATAATAATGTATGTAATCCTTACGACTTGTGATCATCAGAGATCCCAACATAAGGAGTTATGTATCTTGATATCGTCAAACGTTACCCGTAACAGGGTAAACTATAAAGGCGACTATTGGATACACTACGAATTATGTAGAGGGATATTGACTGATCGAGATAGGATTTGTCCCTCCTATATAACAGGAGATGCGTTTGGCCCTTGATCAAGTGAGAACTAAAATGCATGGCCATGCTCGAATGAGTCGATATGAGATATCGAGCTTATTCGTTTATTCTAGTTCTACGTGGGGATCAAGAAATAAAGATTGAATATACGAGTATGACTATTCCATGTCTCGTGTTCAATCTAAACACAAAGGACAAAGGGATTAAGTTACATGGTTAATATTATCACAAGTTCTAAAAGTTATGTCGAGTCATTGACATTCTTGTAATTTGGGTAGCCTTGATGTGTTGCTAGACACCGCTCTTTGCTTGTAACGTAAAATGAGATTTTATGTCACTGCCAACATTACAAGATCCTATCGGGTCGCACAAAAGATTAAATCGATAAGGGAAATTAAATTCATGGGATGAATTAAATAATTAAGAGGAGTCTTAATTAAATGATTATAAGGATTTAATTAAATCATGGGTTTGGGCCCATGAGACTTTAAGAAAGTCTTGAACCTTAATTAAAGTCTTATAATATAAATATAAGGTTTTGATTAATTGTTAATAGACTTTCATATCATACTTTGATATCAAAACCTAAACCTAGACAAAACAAGCTCTCGGCCGCCTCCTCCAAGCCTTGAACATCACCGCCACCGCCGTGTGGTTTCTTGGTGGTTTAAAGGCGGTCGTCGATCGGTTTTGAACCGAGTTTTGGTTTTTGGTTCAAGAATAAGTCTAGCAACTTGTTCTTGAACATCCCTTCCCGATTTGATCGTGTGGATACCGTTGAGGCAAGACCTAGGAGGTGTTGCTCGTGACTCGGGATCGTTGGACGTGGTGCTCCGTGGAATCTGCTCAAACACGCTACAAGGGTGAGACCTTCATAAATCCTTTATCCGATATGATAACCTATGTATAGATCCGCGGTTTAGTAATCCAAAAATTTTATTCCGCTGCGTTGTATGCTTTAAGGATTACTTATAGTTAATTGATGGGGTACTATTTTATTAACCTTTATAACCCTTTCCCCACTTTACCCAACTCACTTTACCCTCTACACTTAAAATCCCCAAATCACTCTCAAACCCTACCCTTTACCCCCATTTTCGAAATTTTTCAAAGGAGGAAGGAGGAAGCTCCACAAAACTTTTGTTTGAGTGATCTTTGTTAAGATTTGGAGTCTTCAAGAGGTATGGAACCCTTCCTAAAGTTTTTATGATGTTTGGTTTTGAAATGGGGTGATTTTGAAGTGATTTATGTGGGTTTGTTTTGGGTATGTGTTGTATGCTGTTGGGGTATGATTTTTGAAGTGTTTTATGTGGGTTTTAGTGAGTTTTGATGATGTTGATGTTGTAGGAAAGTTTGGGTTTGAAAGGTATAAGTTGGAGCTTGAAAAATGCTAAAGAATGGTGAAAAATCGTGCACCAGCAGGTGGCGATCGATCGCCCTGTATGAGGCGATCGATCGCCGAAGGCCAGTAGCAAAAATCGCTACAGGCGATCGATCACCATATTTTTAGCGATCGATAGCCGCAAGGCAAAAAGTGAGGCGATCGATCGCCTTAAGTAGCGATCGATCGCCACTGTTTAAAACATGGAAAATGATGATTTTTATTAAATTGTTGGTATTTGGCTATTGTTTAGCTTCTAATATCGATTTGTATGGTTATGTAGAACCATCCCATGTACCCACAACTTCAAGGAGATAAAGTTCTCCAACTTCTCCACTTTTGGAATTAAGGTACGTAAGAAACGTACGGGCATCGGACGGTAACACATTCTTATACTATGACTACGCAATATTTGTATAAGTATTTACGATGTTTATGATGATGATAATGATAAGAAAGTTTATGATGATGTCTATGAAGTGATGATATTTATATGATGTTTATATAATGATACGATGTTTATAATATGGTAAGATGCCATATGATAGGGTAAGATGCCCACGTGGTAAGATGCCACACGATGTTTATAATATGGTAAGATGCCATATGATAGGGTAAGATGCCCACGTGGTAAGATGCCACACGATGTTTATGATATGGTAAGATGTCATACGATAGGGTAAGATGCCAACGTGGTAAGATGCCACACAATGTTTATGACATGGTAAGATGCCATACGATAGGGTAAGATGCCCACGTGGTAAGATGCCACACGATGTTTTATGATATGGTGTAAGGACCCCCGTGCCCTTAACCCGATATTAGTGTATTAACCCCTGTCATTAGTGCATACGATCATGTTATTAAGGGGGAAAGTGATTACATGCGACTCTAGCATGAATACCATCTATAAAATTCCTTTACATTAATCGTATAATGTCTATACTTTCCCAATACATTCCATAAAACATGCCATGCACCTTTAAACATACACTAACATGCCCTCAATTCATTTTGCAATTCATAATTAATTGCGTGCAACACATAAATGAAAAGAGAAAGGCCATTGCCGTCTTTATACATTCCATATACACATAATACTGCTCACATGCGAGCGTCGAATAAGTAGGCGTGTATCTAATGTATAAAGTATCATGCTCAATACCGTCGCTGGTACCTCGATCCTGGGAGCACCTCAAATCCACCGCTCGAGCTCAATTCCAAGCCATCGATGTACCTAATAACCTGCCCCAACAGAGACAGCCCCCACGCGGGGTGAGCATACCAATATCCCAAATCCCATAATCACAATAATACAATTCATAATTTACAACATGTAAATGCTATGAAATATAAGAGATACTCCCTGGATGGCATCATCCTCATCCGGGATCCCCTGTACTATCCCTGTTCTCAAAATAACTGAAACCATCAAATTCTCAATTGCCAGTTAATCATTACATTGATTAACAAATTCACTGCCACATACCGACATTATAACAATAATATCAAATCATTAAACAATGATCACAAATATCCCGTATATCTCTTTTATGGTTCCATAGTTCTATTTCATTGCTCGCTCTACAATAGCGACATTTCAGTCTCACGCATGCTCAACAGCAGTGGTGACATAACCGATGTCCGCTCAAAGGCGCCCACATCCGATCATTGCTCGCTCAAAAGCGGCACCATGCAATTCCCAATGCATATACATCCATTTGTAGTCATTACCATTAATCATGTATGTCAATATCCGTTAATACCCGTTCATTGCTAAAACCATATGCCAGGCATTTCTATAAACATTTATCGCAATACAGTGTGTCATGTATTCAACAATTGCATTTAAAATAAAGGGACATGCTCGTACGCTATACGTACCTTATACTTTCCGTAGTTCGAGTCCGACTTCGCCCGAGCCCCCCGATTCGATGAATTATGCGCTAACACATAGATAGTTCACAATTAAACACAAGCATGCAACCACGTGCCCACGCACGTTCAAAACTCCCAAACATATTGTCTATCCATGACGATTACCAAAATAAAAGCCATCCGGCTAAGCATGCAAAATACTCAAAAATATACCATTCAACAAGTTTAAAAGGTAGCCAAGAATTCATCCAAGAATTCCGTTTAATTTAACTTGGCTCCAACCAAACCATTTCAAAGGTCTAGCACTCCCATTGGAATGTGAACATTGCCCCGGAAGCCGACCATTTAAGTCGCAAATCCAAAAATCCCACGAAAAGCCAAGAAAACCAACAAAACCTTGCCGGCGATCGATCGCTATGCCGGGCGATCGATCGCTAGCCCCTCGGCGATCGATCGCTCGATATAGCGATCGATCGCCAAACCTTACTGGCGCGAGGCGATCGATCGCTCAAAAGTGGCGATCGATCGCCACAATGCTGAAAAGCCTACTGCCTGCATGCGATCGGTCGCCCGCTTCGGGCGATCGATCGCCATGCCCTGCAACTCGAAATCCTCCATTTTTAAAAGCTTGAAACCTCCACAAATCATACCCCAACTCCTCCCAACTCAAAACCACAACAAATCCACACACAAGGACCTCCAACAAGGGTGCTCAACCCAAAATAAAACAAACCCAAAAGAATTTATGATTTCACCAAAAATCACCCAAACTAAACCAACCTCAAAACTCAACCAAAATCAACAAAGTTACAATCAAAACGAAGATAAATGCGAGGTGGAGGAGATTACCAACTTATCTTCAAAGAATCCGGCTCCTAAAACGAGCCTCCATCGATTTTTCTCCAAAGAGAAAGGATGAGGGTTAGGGGAGAGGGGTTGGCGTGAAAAGAGGGGGAGAAGGAGAGAAATGGATTCCGAATGACGGTATCCCGAGTCCAACTGGTATATATAGCAGAAATGACTCAAAATACCAACACTTCCACAAATACATCATGATTCATTAAAAATTATCTGTTTTCAAAAACTCTCTCTCCAACATCAAATCCCCATACTGGCCCCAACATAAGGTACCTCGGACTCCAAGTCCCATTAAAAACCCAACTCATAGGTTTTCCACTAAAATGAGAATACAATCTCAACCTTTGGATCCAACGATCCCAAATGCCCGATTTAACAACCTCGGGAGACGCCAAACCGCAATTAATTCCTAATTGCCACAATTAAAAATCCATCAAGGATTAATACCGCACCGGGATTAACACCATTAATCCCCGGACATCACATATGGTAAGATGCCATACGATAGGGTAAGATGCCCATATGCATGACTATGAAACAGGGACAACTAAGTGTGTTAATACGATTAACCAAGAAGTATATGTTACGATTATTTTCATGCATTTATTTATATGCCATTACCTAATGAGGTTAAGTAATGATGTACATGCTCATGATGGGTTGTTCCTGTAGGTACACTTTTGGACTGAAGGGCCTAGGGTCGGGTTGAGTCAGTTAACTAAAAGGAGCAAGATGAATATAGGATACAAGATTTTGATAGTCTCTACTCTAGGAGTAGTGTAAATCTATAGCTTTAACATTCATTATTGAGAATGTAATTAATTAGCTTTTGAAATTTTATTTTGACTTGTAATCTTATTAGCTCAAAGCTACAACCGGAACCCTAAGATGTTATGAATGCATGTTTAGTCCATATTACTTGTATAAGATGATGTTAAGGTAGGAAGACCCTACAACTGAAGTCATCAGTAAATGTAACGAAGTATTGAAAACCACTCTAGCTTGTGTGCTTATTGGTCCACATACATCACTATGTATGAGACTCAATAAATCATTTGTCCTTTCAACATGTCCCTTGAAAGGAGCTTTAGTCATCTTGCCCATTAAACAAGATTCACATGTTTCATAGGATTCAAAATCAAATGAATCTAAAGTTTTGATATGCGATTCTCGTTTATATGGCCCAAGCGACAATGCCAGAGATAAGTTGGATTTGAATCATTATTCTTAATCCTTTTAGTATTTATGTTATAGACAGGCATATCTAGATTTAAAACATAAAGACCATTAATTGTGCACTAGCATAAAACATATCATTCAAATAAATGGAGCAACACTAGTCCTTTATAATAAATGAAAAACCAATCTTGTCCAAACAAGAAATTGAAATTATGTTTCTAGTAATAGATTGCACAAAATAACAGTCTTGTAAATCTAATAATAAACCAGAAGGTAAAGTTAATGAATAATCTCCAATAGCTAATGCAACAACTCTTGCTCCATTTCCCACTCGGAGATCAACCTCGCATTTCGCCAACAACCTACTCCTTTTGAGATCCTGCACATTAACACAAATGTGAGAACCACATCCAGTATCTAATACCCATGATGAAGAAGTAGATAAATTGACTTCTATAACAAAAATACCTGAAGCGGAAGTCACACTTCCTTTTGTCTTCTTAAGATCTTCCAGATATAATTTGCAGTTCCTCTTCCAATGACCGGTCTCACCGCAATGGAAGCAGTTCCCTTCCTCAGCCACTCCTCACTTTGGCTTGAGTGCAGAAGCATGAGGCTTAGACTTAACAAAAACTTTCTTGTTCTTCTTGTAGCCTTTTGCTTTAGTCTTTCATTTGCTCTTATTCACAATAAGAACATTAGTAGGCTTAGACTTCTTTGAATTTGCTTCATATGTTCTCAACATACCAAGCAATTGCGGTAGCGTCTTTTCGATTTCAATCATATTGTAATTCGAGACAAATTGACTGTAGCTATCAGGCAACGATTGCAAGATCACGTCTGTGGCCAACTCTTGGTCCAATGGAAAACCCAGCTTTTCAAGATTCTCAATATACCCAATCATCTTTAGTACATGAGTTCCAACAAGGCTTCCTTCTACCATTCTGCACTGGAATAACGCACTAGAGACGTCATACCTCTCTTGTCTAGCTTGTTGTTGGTAGAGTTGCTTTAAGTGTTCGATCATATCGAACGCCTCCATTTCCTTATGTTGCTTCTGAAGCTCAGAGTTCATGGTGGCAAGCATAAGGCAACCAACATCAAGTGCGTCATTCTGATGCTTCTTTTAAGCATCCTTATCGGTTTTAGCAGCCGTTACGGGAGGTTCCTCAGCAGGTAAGGGTTCCTCTAGGACATATTGCTTTTTCTCTTGTTTAAGGACAATCCTCAAATTCCTATACCAGTCTAGGAAATTAGTCCCATTCAGTTTGTCCTTCTCAAGGACCGATCGCAATGATAGTGTGCTAGTTACGTTGTTTGATGCCATGGATATCTACAATATAAATATGCAAAATAAGTTTATGATTTTAATCATTTAATAAGGTCTTATATTAAATGACACTCCCACTATTTTGTTTAAAATATCAACCCTCGTAAACTTAGTGGGCCAAGATCCATA
The DNA here is from genome assembly GCA_907163345.1 of Haberlea rhodopensis. NCBI lineage: Eukaryota > Viridiplantae > Streptophyta > Magnoliopsida > Lamiales > Gesneriaceae > Haberlea > Haberlea rhodopensis. The sequence goes on from CAJQUN010000291.1 coordinate 581,728, forward strand.
TTTCACCTAATCCTGAGTTAGCTTTGGCTAATCACCCAAGACTCGGTTAGGTAGACAACACTTTGTCAATTACATCACATGTAATTCTTGGATGGTTGGACGAACAACACTTTGTTGAAATTCATCTAATGAATTATTATCCAACCCCATGCTTCTAGGTTCCCAATCCTATTGAGATAACGCTAGTTAAGTCGAACCCAATTTTAAAATAACACGGATATCACTTTTATCCTTTCGCGCCTTGCTAAGATTGTCACGGTGCTTTGCTTTGGCAAACCCACACATGTTCAATCGAAGTCTTGACGAGTATTTTTAATTGGAAGGAATCTTGATTTGACTTAATATTATAAGAGGGATTTATTGATCTCATGATTTTATTAATATTGAAAATATGTCTGGTACATATATACATATCTACATATATGTATATCAAGCATCAATATTAAATAAAACAATAAACATGCATCTCATACATCAACATTAAATAAACGTGACATGGTTATAGCCCATACTAAAGGTTTTCTCAAGCCAATGAGAAAATCCTAAAACGTCAACCTAAGGTAACTTCTCCAAGCACCTCTTTGGCTCCCTTTTGTGAATGGCCTCCTCATCCCGGCACCTTTGTCCATCTTCATTGACCTCCATCAACAAAATAAACTACACTATATAACAATTACATGATATAGAGAATTCCTCGAGTTACATTCGAGGGGAACGTAGGGGAGGGATAACATTTAGAAAAATAGAGAAGGCACGACTCGCAGGCCGTATTAAAATAAAAACATTCACAAAATCCTATCAATAGGTCATAGGGCTATAACCATGCACCATGCTCAAACAAACACATAAAACATGCTATAACAATTAATGAATTAAATTCTAAATATTTTAAAATTTAATTCCAATTAAAACTGTAAAATAAATTTTATGAAATTATTGTACGCTCAGGACATGACATGTCACGGATCCTTAGCCCAAACCCACGGCCAACCAACCATGCATGTGACTAGGGTTCGAAACCCTAGCCATCTTGGCGCCGTCTTGGAACGAATGGGGCTAGTTCGAAACCCTAGCCCATTTGCTTGCGGCGGCCGTCTCATGTAGCCAAGGGTTCGAAACCCTAGCCACAAGACGGCGGCGGCCGAGAGCCATACAGCCTAGGGTTCGAAACCCTGGCCCAACGGCGGCGGCTCGGCCCATGCACGAGCCAAGGGTCCGAGACCCTAGCTCCATGCGGCGGCCGTGAGCTTTCATGTGAGCCAATGGCTCGGTTTTGATCACGAATTATCATATACTTCGATCCGTCAATTATATCACATATAATATTGCGATAATTCCCACAAAATTGATTAATACATATCATTATATGAATTAAACAGTTTTAAAGCATGCAAAAGATTCAAAACATGATTAAAATAATTAATCATATAAATCTGATATGAGCTTTGAACCTGGCTATGATACCACTGTTAGGAATCAATCAAGCAATGCGCAGCGGAAAATAAAACTTGATTCCTACCACTGGACCTATACAAAGTTAATCATATATACCAAATAGACTCGGTGTTCTGTCATTACACGGAATCTCCTCCCTCTCTCCCCTCTCTCCCCAGCGATCCCCACCCCTCTTCTTCCCTCTTTTCTCCCTTGATGAAAAGTCGATGGAGGCTCGACTTGGTAGCCGAATTTCTCGAAGATAATAAGGTATTATCCATCCCCTCGCATTTATCTTCGATTTGAGTATGGTTTTTTGCTTGTTGGGAAGGATTTGAGTTGGGTGTTTGAAATTAGTTTTTTTTAAAGATTTTTGGGTTGTTGTATTTTGGGGTTGATTTATAGCCCCTTGTTAAGGATTTATGTTGTATGGGATGTGAGCTTTGTTGTTGGGGAAGATTTTGGGTTGATTGTATTTTGGGGTTGATTTATAGCCTCAAAGGAAGCGATCGATCGCCATGAGGCAGTAGCCAAAAACACTGAAAGGCGACCGATCGCCTGGAAATGGAGCGATCGATCGCCCATGCCATTTTGCGAGGCGATCGATCCCCTGGGATGAAGTGTAAGGACCCCCGTGCCCTTAACCCGTTATTAGTGTATTAAATCATATCATTGGTGCATATGATCATACTATCAGGGGAAAAACCACATGCAAGTGCAACACCATTTGCTATCCAGAAAATTTCTTGCATTTAAACCACATAATATTCAAATTCCCCAACCATGATTATCCATATAGCATGCACCCTCATAATACACTAACATACTCTTAGTTCATTTAGCAATTCTATATCTATTTGCGTGCAAACCATAAATGAACAGAGAAGAGCCCTAGCCCGCTTATACATTCCACATACACGTAATATGTACTCACATAAGAGTACCCAATGAATGAGCGTGTATCTAATGTATAAAACATTCTGCTGGTCTCAACTCTGGATCTGAGCGCCTGTCCATCCAGCTCTAGTACCTCAATCCTGGAAGTATTTCAATCAACAGCCCGAGCTCAACTCCAAAGCTGCTGCTACACCTGTACCACCTGCCCCAACAGAGACAGCCCCCACACGGGTTGAGCATACCAATATCCCAATCCAATAATCACAACATACAATTCATAATTTACAACAATGTAAATGCTATGAAATACAAAATATACTCCCTGGATGGCATCATCATCATCCGGGGTTTCCTGTACTGTCCCTGTTCTCAAAACACTGAAACCATCAAATTCCCAAATGCCAGTTAATCATTACATTGATTAACAATTCTATGAGCCATATACCAATGTCATAATCAATAACATCAAATCATTAAACAGTGATTATTGACAATCCATGTTTCTCACTTATGGTTTCATAGCTCTATTTCATTGCTCGCTCTACAATAGCGGCATTCCATTTCCACGCATGCTCGATGGCAGCGGCGTCATAATCGATGTTCGCTCACAGGCGACAACATCCCAATCATTGCTCGCTCAAAAGCGGCACCATGCGATTCTCTATGCATATATAGACATTTGAAGCAAGTACAATAAACCATGCATTTCAATCTCCGTTTATTGCTAATACCATGTGTCATGCATTTCCACACACATTCATTACAATACAGTGTACCAAGCACTCAACAATTGCAATTATATTAAAGGGCTATGCTCGTACGTCATACGTACCTTAAAATTCCGTAGTCCGAATCAAACTTTGCCTTGGTCCCGTTACCCGATTAATATGTGCTAACACACAAAATAACTCACAATTATTTATGAGCACACAACATATACCCAAGCATGAATCAAACCCCCAAATACATCATCAATGTACCCATATAAGCTCCCAAAAAAAAATTTGAGAAATTTTTTTTTTTTTTTAAAATTCACTATTCATCCCTACCGATCGATCGGTAGCTTCTACCGATCGATCGGTAGAACCCAGATTTTTCATATTTCGCTATGGCATTCGACCGATCGATCGGTAACTCCTACCGATCGATCGGTAGAACCCTGAAACCCGAAAATCACCATTTTTAAGAGCTTGAAACCCCCACCAACCATATCCCAACTCCTCCCAACCCAAACCAAACCCAAAAGATTTTATGATTTTCACCAAAATCACCCAAACCAAATCAAACCCAAAACTCAACCAAATTCAACAAAATTACAATCAAATCAAAGCTACAAGAGAGGAGAAGGAGATTACCAGCTTTTCTTCAAGAAATCCGGCCCCTAAATCGTGTTCCCAACGATTTCCATTGAAGGGGAAAGAGGGGAAGGGTTTTGGGGATGGTTATCGCATGAGAGGGGAGAGAGGAGAGGAAATGGATTCCAAATGACGGAATCCCGAGTCCATCTGGTATATATAGCAAAATGCCCTAAAATACCAATACCTCCACAAATACATCATGACTCATTAAAAATCATCTGTTTTCAAAAACTCTCTCTCCAACATCAAATCCCCATACCAGCCCCAACAAAAAGCATCCCGGACTCTAAGTCCCACCAAAAACCCAACACATAGGTTTTTCCACCAAAATGAGAATACAATATCAACCTTGGATCCAGCGATCCCAAATGCCCGATTTAACAACCTCGGGAGACCCAAAACTACAATTAATTCCTAATTGCCACAATTAAAAATCCATCAAGGATTATTACCACGCCGGGATTAATACCATTAATCCCCGGACATCACAATTATCCCCCACTAATAAAATTTCATCCTCGAAATTTACACCGGTGTACTCCACGTAACACCAGGGCTACACAAACAAAACAAAGCCACAATCCCGATTCTGGACCACATTAGAATCGAATTATCAACTGCTAGAACACCAATCTCGCACTAATCTCTAAAATAGAGCAAACTCCAAAACCAACACAAACCTGAAAGATAATAATATACCTCAATGTGAATCGTCCCGGAAGTCAGTCCATCATGACTACAAATCAACTAAATCTCCCTTGGTTCTGACATATATACCTCTCCACGATATCCATCAATCGCCCACGATGCTTAACACACATCGTTATGATGTGGACCATTAGTATACAACAGTATACTCACAGAAAATCCGATTTTCGCTTCCCGGTCCATCTCCTCCAAAGGAGTAGTTGCACCACTTGCAATCCGGATCTGGTAAACCACGGTCACTAATCCACACAAAACACATCACTACAGATGTCTACAACCATGTGTTCCAAGAAATCACATCTTGGTCCAAAACACACTATCGAGACTCTACAAGGTCTCAAGTTCCACAGGGGACATGCAAGACAAACAATTGCATTCTCAAACACGTGTCGACCGTGACACTAAACAAATCCGAATCCTGGCCATCCTTCATTTATCCTGGGATTCAACAATCCTAAAACAGGAAGGCTATCGAATTATCCAACAAGAACTACCATGGTTCCAAAACACGACAATCCCTCCTCAGGGGAAGTCAAACGGACCTCACGATTATTCCTCAGAATACATCGTGCCATCGAGATTAACAATCTCAAATTGCCAAAATCTCCCACCGGAGATTCATCAAACCAAACACACTAATCCGACGTTCAACAAGGAACGAAATAGAGTTGGCATTCGTATACACCCACGGATATACATGCCTAAGAACCAACACAACAGGCACACTCAAAGCAATAGACTCAGGTATCTCCAAGCATACCCAAAGTCCCAAAATCTGCTGTCAAACCTCGATCATTCTCACTCCACGGAGAATAGTGGTCGACAGACCAAAGCCAAAGGGTGTGATTTCAACATCAACACCACACAATCAAAGCAACGAATCTGCCAAAAGATTCAACCGGTAGGTATAACAATACCGCCTTTCCCACAAGGATAGCGTCATGAATCCATGACCTTCCAACCTCGAACCACCTTCCGGAAAACTGGATATACATACCAACATATATCTCGGAACCAAAATATGCAATTGGTTCAGAATAGTGCATCGAAGCCACTATCATCAAATCGAAACTCGTATACGCCATGTATACTCAAACAACGATGCCCTGTACTATTGTCATAGTACTCCACACTCGAGCATCAACCCAGAGACGTCTCCTCGAACGTCTCACTGGAAGTACGAAAGCCATTACCTAGTCCAACACTAGTAGGGCTTACCCTGGTTGATTCACGATCAACCCTCAACCAAAACTAGCTGTCTCCATGACAGTACAATCCAAATCTCTCCAAGAGATAAAGTCAATATAGTAGTGTCACTCCACTAACTATACCACACAATTTCAATTGTGACTTCCGTCGCATACCATATGCAAAGATGCTCAACCAGAGCTAACAACGACTTGTCGACGCTCACGTTGGTATTTCCAACAAAATTGAGTTGTCCCAAAATAAGTCTCTTAAAACATTTGACGTATAAACGTCTCCGTGAGGTATTCTCTGCCTCAATTATCATGCCACAAGGGGACTACGAGAGTCTACCAAAAGTCCTCATCGTATCATCATACGATTCACTGAACTCGAATCCAACGAGCAGTATAATGGCTATCAAAAGCACGCTATAACATTGCCACGATATCTGGCTAACAAGCGCTGCCTCCAAAGGCTCATACCAAGCCTACCAACGTCTCACATGTTTCACCCGGTATACCATACCGTATCATCCATTTAGAGGAGTGGGTCATCACCCAATATTTCTCTAAAACCAAAGCATAATGGACATCCCGGTGTCCTTGCTCAACCACGAAGCAATCCTAATCCATTAGGACTTATCCCACACCCTCAGGGTGGGTGTGACCACGCCTACCGCAGATCACAACAACAAGCGAGTAGTTTCCTCAATGACTACTCTTGCCACCAATCACTTGGCCTAAGCCAAACCAGTGAGTATACCCAAGGATATCATTACTCGAACAATATATACTCCAAATATGTGCTGCGGTACAATCCCTGTACGGTGACCCAATAATTCTTCGAGCAACTTGCTCGGCATAATGGTCTCGTCAACTAGTGACCCAGACACTACCATGTGCCCACCAAAGGCACTCAAACAATACAACTCAATACATAACATAAATGTATTAATCATCAAAACGACGCTACACGTCTACATAGAACATCAACTATGTCATCGTCATCCCGTGACGGCATATGTCAACATATGACATCCAATTAACATCGTCAAACATATGACAGTACGTAGCAACACGTAGTATCCACAATAATGCTAACAAAAGTAATATGCCATACCTCATCGCTATCAAGATAGCGGAATACCTGTATCCATCGTCCACCAGCGGTACACAAGTATCACCCATCGCTCGTAGGCGACATAATCCAGCGTTACACACATAGCGGTATAACCCATCGCTATAGAATCAGCGGCATGATCTCTCGTCATAGAGTCAGCGGCATAAGACATCGCTATAGATATCCGGCGGTATGAACCATCGCCATAGGTGTAGCGGAATGACCCGTCGTTATGTAATATCCGGTGGCACGAATCATCGTCAATAGAATATCAGGCGGCATGAACCATCGCCAATAGAATAGCGGAATGAGACATCGCTATCAATATATCTGGCGGCAAGAACCATCGCCAATCAATATAGCGGAATGAACCATCGCTATCAATATACCTGGCGGCATGAACCATCGCCAATCAATATAGCGGAATGAACCATCGCTATCAATATACCTGGCGGCATGAACCATCGCCAATCAATATAACGGAATGAACCATCGCTATCAATATACCTGGCGGCATGAACCATCGCCAATCAATATAGCGGAATGAACCGTCGCTATCAATATACCTGGCGGCATGAACCATCGCCAATCAATATAGCGGAATGAACCATCGCTATCAATATACCTGGCGGCAAGAACCATTGCCAATCAATATAGCGGAATGAACCATCGCTATCAATATACCTGGTGGCAAGAACCATCGCCAATCAATATAGCGGAATGAACCGTCGCTATCAATATACCTGGCGGCATGAACCATCGCCAATCAATATAGCGGAATGAACCATCGCTATCAATATACCTGGCGGCAAGAACCATCGCCAAAGAATAGCCGATCCCTAGTCATTGTCACAGTAGTGTATTTTAATGCCCCTCGCTCAAATTAAACATGCGGTACTCCCACCACTCGCTTCACATATAGGCGGCATAGAATAACCTCGCTTAAATGGACATGCTGCGCTCCCACCCCTCGTTTCACATTTTAGCGGCAAATATTCTTTCCTCGCCTCATATGATAACCACGCTTCAATGTGACATGCGGCGCTCCCACCCCTCGCTTCACATTTTAGCGGCACAAAATAATAAATAGCGGTAAGCATTTAAAATCATCACTCATCCATAACAATGACTCATGGGATATTCACCAAGTATTTCATCCATACCTGCATCACAAAGCATAATCCATATTCCAACATACATCATCATGAGTGTATTTTAATGCACCTCGCTCAAATGCGACATGCGGCACTCCCACCCCTCGCTTCAACATTTGGCGGCAAAGCATTAAAATCATCACTACATGTACACATGCAACCACAATGCATAATTCCATGATGTATATAAAATGCAGGTTACCGTTTCGTGTCTTTCAACCATGGCCTTAGCCTTTCGCGTCATAGTGTCCCTACAGGAACAATCCCAAACCATGAGCATACGATAATCCATATTCCCCACAATATGATTATAATGAGTAAATGCATAAACTACGAGTACAAAGTACTTCCCGTATCCCGATGCATTTCAAAATGCTCCACTTGGTTGTCCCTGTGTCACAACTCACAATCATAATCAACAGGTTATATTATGATTCTATAGATGTCATGACATACAATCTTTTCACTATGATCACATATCACAAATGCACATAAGCGAAATAGTTGTGTCACACAACACTAACTACTATCATGCATAAATATGTGCTACTCATCCCTATCAGCATGTTCCATGCCTTCAACAGCGCCAAAGAGCTAACCACTGCTCTGATACCACTAATGTAAGGACCCCCGTGCCCTTAACCCGTTATTAGTGTATTAAATCATATCATTGGTGCATATGATCATACTATCAGGGGAAAAACCACATGCAAGTGCAACACCATTTGCTATCCAGAAAATTTCTTGCATTTAAACCACATAATATTCAAATTCCCCAACCATGATTATCCATATAGCATGCACCCTCATAATACACTAACATACTCTTAGTTCATTTAGCAATTCTATATCTATTTGCGTGCAAACCATAAATGAACAGGAAGAGCCGTAGCCCGCTTATACATTCCACATACACGTAATATGTACTCACATAAGAGTACCCAATGAATGAGCGTGTATCTAATATATAAAACATTCTGCTGGATACCGTTACTGGTGCTTCGATCCTGGAAGCACCCCTCAAGCGCAACTCGATCTCAACTCTGGATCTGAGCGCCTGTCCATCCAGCTCTAGTACCTCAATCCTGGAAGTACTTCAATCAACAGCCCGAGCTCAACTCCAAAGCTGCTGCTACACCTGTACCACCTGCCCCAACAGAGACAGCCCCCACACGGGTTGAGCATACCAATATCCCAATCCAATAATCACAACAATACAATTCATAATTTACAACAATGTAAATGCTATGAAATACAAAATATACTCCCTGGATGGCATCATCATCATCCGGGGTTTCCTGTACTGTCCCTGTTCTCAAAACACTGAAACCATCAAATTCCCAAATGCCAGTTAATCATTACATTGATTAACAATTCTATGAGCCATATACCAATGTCATAATCAATAACATCAAATCATTAAACAGTGATTATTGACAATCCATGTTTCTCACTTATGGTTTCATAGCTCTATTTCATTGCTCGCTCTACAATAGCGGCATTCCATTTCCACGCATGCTCGATGGCAGCGGCGTCATAATCGATGTTCGCTCACAGGCGACAACATCCCAATCATTGCTCGCTCAAAAGCGGCACCATGCGATTCTCTATGCATATATAGACATTTGAAGCAAGTACAATAAACCATGCAGTTCAATCTCCGTTTATTGCTAATACCATGTGTCATGCATTTCCACATACATTCATTACAATACAGTGTCCAAGCACTCAACAATTGCAATTATATTAAAGGGCTATGCTCGTACGTCATACGTACCTTAAAATTCCGTAGTCCGAATCAAACTTTGCATTGGTCCCGTTACCCGATTAATATGTGCTAACACACAAAATAACTCACAATTATTTACGAGCACACAACATATACCCAAGCATGAATCAAACCCCCAAATACATCATCAATGTACCCATATAAGCTCCCAAAAAAAATTTAAGAAATGTTTTTTTTTTTAAATTCACTATTCATCCCTACCGATCGATCGGTAGAACCCAGATTTTTCATATTTCGCTACGGCATTCGACCGATCGATCGGTAACTCCTACCGATCGATCGGTAGAACCCTGAAACCCGAAAATCACCATTTTTAAGAGCTTGAAACCCCCACCAACCATACCCCAACTCCTCCCAACCCAAACCAAACCCAAAAGATTTTATGATTTTCGCCAAAATCACCCAAACCAAATCAAACCCAAAACTCAACCAAATTCAACAAAATTACAATCAAATCAAAGCTACAAGAGAGGAGAAGGAGATTACCAGCTTTTCTTCAAGAAATCCGGCCCCTAAATCGTGTTCCCAACGATTTCCATTGAAGGGGAAAGAGGGGAAGGGTTTTGGGGATGGTTATCGCATGAGAGGGGAGAGAGGAGAGGAAATGGATTCCAAATGACGGAATCCCGAGTCCATCTGGTATATATAGCAAAATGCCCCAAAATACCAATACCTCCACAAATACATCATGACTCATTAAAAATCATCTGTTTTCAAAAACTCTCTCTCCAACATCAAATCCCCATACCAGCCCCAACAAAAAGCATCCCGGACTCTAAGTCCCACCAAAAACCCAACACATAGGTTTTTCCACCAAAATGAGAATACAATCTCAACCTTGGATCCAGCGATCCCAAATGCCCGATTTAACAACCTCGGGAGACCCAAAACTACAATTAATTCCTAATTGCCACAATTAAAAATCCATCAAGGATTATTACCACGCCAGGATTAATACCATTAATCCCCGGACATCACATGAAGCGATCGATCGCCAGTGCCTATTTTTGGAGAATTATTTCGTGTTGAGTTTTTGATGCATGCTTCGCCCGGGGTCTTTTAAAATGGTTAATCGTCATAGATCGACAATATATTTGGGGCCTGTGAGCGTGCTTGGGCACATGACTACGTGCTTGATTTTAATTGTGGATTATTAATCGTGTGTAACACATAATTCATCGGTCACGGGACCAAGGCAAGATTGGATTAGAACTACGGGAATATAAGGTACGTATGACGTACGAGCATAGCCCTTTATTATAATTGCAATTGTTGAGTGCATGGTACACTGTATTGCAATAAATCTATATGGAAATGCATGGTATATGGTATTAGCAATAAACGGATAATGGAATACATTGTTTATGGTAATTGCTACAAATGGATATATATGCATTGGGAATTATATGGTGCGACTTTTGAGCGAGCAATGATTGGTATGTTGTCGCCTTTGAGCGAACATCGGTTATGACGCCACTGATGTTGAGCATGCGTGAGAATGAAATGCCGCTATTGTAGAGCGAGCAATGAAATAGAACTATGGAACCATAAGTGAGATATGTGGAGTATCTGTAACCATTGTTTAATGATTTGGTATTATTGATTATGATATCGGTATATGACAAATGGATTTGTTAATCAATGTAATGATCAACTGACATTTTGGAATTTGATGGTTTCAGTTATTTTGAGAACAGGGACGGTACAGGGAATCCCGGATGAGGATGATACCATCCAGGGAGTATCTTTTATATTTCATAGCATTTACATTTTTGTAAATTATGAATTGTATTATTGTGATTATTGGATTTGGGATATTGGTATGCTCACCCCGTGTGGGGGCTGTCTCTGTTGGGGCAGGTGATTAGGTACATCGATGGCTTTGGAGTTGAGCTCGAGTTATGGAATGGAGGTGATTCCAGGGAACGAAGTACCAGTGACGGTATTGAGCACGGCGTTTATACATCTGATACACATTTACTTATTCGATGATCGCATGTGAGCACTATTATGTGTATATGGTATGTATAAAAATGCAAGGGCCTTTCTCTCTTCATTTATGAGTAGTATGCAATTATCTATTGAATTGCTAAATGAACTGAGAATATGTTAGTGTATTATATTGGTGCATGATATGTATGTGGACTCGGTTGGGGGAACTAGACATTATATGGAATAACGTAAAGAATTTTATTATATGCATGATTGGCTATGATGGCAAGTGGGTTTTCCCATACATGTATGATATGCATGCACTAAATGCTTGGATTAATACACTAATAACGGTATAAGGGCACGGGGGTCCTTACATTAGTGATATCAGAGCAGTGGTTTGCTCTTTGGGGCTGTTGAGGGCCTATGATCATATAGATGGAAATGAGTAGCACATAATTATGCATGATGGTAGTTATTGCTGTGTGACACAACTATTTTGCTTATGTGCGTTTATGATATGTGATCATAGTGACAATTATATGTCATGACATCTATGGAATCATAATATAATCTATTGATTTAGATTGTGAGTTGTGGCACAGGGACAACCAAAGGGAGCATTTTGAAATGCACTGGGATACAGGAAGTACTTTATACTCATGGTTTATGCCTTTACTCATTATAATCATATTGTGGTGAATATGGATTGTTATATGCTCATGTTTTGGGATTGTTCCTGTAGGGACACTATGACATGAAGGGCTAAGGCCAGGGTTGAAAGACACGAAACGGTAACCTGCATTTTATATACATCATGGATTATGCATTGTGGTTGCATATATTGGAGTGATGATTTTAATGCTTTGCCGCTAAATGTTGAAGCGAGGGTATTGCCGCATGTCACATTTAAGCGAGGTGCATTAAAATACACTCATTGTGGCTGTACATATTGGAGTGATGATTTTAATGCTTTGCCGCCAAATGTTGAAGCGAGGGTATTGCCGCATGTCACATGTGAGCGAGGTTATTCGATGCCGCTGATATGTCGAAGCGAGGGGTATTAGTGCCGCGATCATGACTAGCGAGGTGCATTAAAATACACTACTATAACAAGACTAGGGATCGGCTATTCTATTGGCGATGATTTATGCCGCCGGGTATTCATAGCGATGGTTCATTCCGCTATTCTATTGGCGATGATTTATGCCGCCGGTTATTCATAGCGATGGTTCATTCCGCTATTCTATTGGCAATGGTTCATAGCGATGGTTCATTTCGCTATTCTATTTGCGATGGTTCATGCCGCCGAATATTATATAGCGATGGTACATTCCGCTACATCTATTGGCGATGGTTGATAGGGTTGATTATTATGCGTATTTGGGTTTTGATTTATATATATTTTCGTGTTGCTTCCTGGAAGATGTTATGCTTTTTGGTATTTATTTGATTGTTTCAGGAATTTAGGTGGAATATGGAAGAATTGAACTAGAATGAAGAAAACGGATCAAATCAAGCCAAGAAACGAAGACTTTGAGTTCTGGCATTCTCGATCAATCGGACAAGAAGGGCGATCGATCGACAAAGGCTGAAGTTTTGGCCAACATTAAATTTCTTAGCTCGATCGATCAGATGCACCTTTTCGATCGATCGACACTGGCAAAGAGTTGACAAGAAATTTGGAAGAAAGCTCGATCGATCGGAAACTCGTGCTCGATCGATCGAGCGAGGCAGAGAAATTCATACTTGGAAGCTGAAGGGGCTCGATCGATCGAGACATATCAACCGATCGATCGAGATGCAGAATTTTCTGAAAATAAAAGACTAGATTTGGTTTGATTTTTGGAAACTCTTCCATAATCACCCTCTTCTATAAATTAGGAAAAAATGCACGAAAATTCCATCCATTATTCTGAAGAGAATCAGACCTAAATATTCTTGAGCCGCCTTTCATCTTCCCGGAACAAGAGAAGGTTGAAGAATCGTTTGAAGTGCAAGGAAGGAAGCGAGAGAAGAAGCACCGGTCAACGCACGGAGTCGCTCCTACGTTTATCATATTTCTAAACTCTAGATTAATTTGATTTTCATATTTATTTGATGTTTTTGAGGTTGAGAGACGATTAAACATCTTGTTAAATTTGATTTGAATTTAATCTGGTTTATTTTATCAAGTTTAAGGAATTTTGTGTTTGAATCTTTGATTTGGTTGTGTTTGAGTGGATTGATTTCTTTTGTTCATGAATTATATGCTTCATGCTATCAAAGCCTAGCTACCTTTGATTGAATTTGTGAATTATAATTGAGATCGAGAGATGAAATTATAATACGCTAAAATAATTCATGTTGTATGTTTAAGATTTAGATCGAGAGATTAAATCACATACGTGGTCACTTTAAATTGAAAGATTTAAAGATCAACGGTTTTCATAGGGATTTATTCGGTATTAAATGTTTAAGTGAATGAGAGTTACTTGTGTCAATTTATTACTAGTTTCAATATAGCTCGAGAGAGTGTATTGATTATATTCGGAAATCCGTCACCTTAAGAATTGATTGATTAGTAATTGTTTTAACAAACAAATCATTGACGATACACAATTGAATAAACATCTTGATAGATTTCTTGAGCGGAATTCCTTCGCATCTTCAAAGTAATTGATTTATTTTTAAGTCTTTAGTTTAATTGGTTAATTAATCATCTTTTTCGTAGGCTAAATATAATTTGACTAATTTTATTTGGTACTTATACGTTAGTCCCTATGGTTTCGACATCGTTTCTTATATATCATTATACTAAAACTTAACACCGTGCACTTGCGGTAGAATCACTACATTGATAAATTAATTGTTTAAAATAAAAGCGATCAAGTTTTTGGCGCCGTTGCCGGGGACTAATTTGTATAATATCATACGAGATTAGTTAATTGTAATTTAGCCAAATTTTTTTTTATTTCATTCGAAAAAAAAATTATATAAATTTATTTTTGTTTTTGTTTTGTTTGTCTTGTGAGGTACTTGAAGATGCTACATCAACAAGCCTTCACAAGCTTTGCCCAACAACGTTTCGAACCGTTCTACATTGTTTGGGAGAGATTCAATGAATTGGCCAACACATTCCGGTATCACAATTTTTCGAACTATACTCTCATGCAATATTTTTTCAAAGGGCTGGATGCACAGACACGAGAATGGGTATTGAGCGGAGCACTGATAACTGGGAGACCCCTGGTCGATAGAGATGAGGACAGTGTGATGCACCTGCTCAATGATATGGCGGACTTCGATCATCACTGGCATTGTGATCCTTCACTACAAGGTTGGAGTCACCAATACCGACCGGAGCCTCACTACCCTATTGATACGCCACAACCATTTGAACATCACGAAGAGAGGAGAGTGTAAGTTAATCCTTAGAGCATACAACGCAGCGGAATAAAATTTTGGATTACTAGAACAATGGATCTATACATAGGATTTCATATCGGATAAAGGAATACGAAGGTCTCACCCTTGTAGCGTGTTTGAGCAGATTCCACGGTGCACTACGTCCAACGATCCCGAGTCACGAGCAACACTCCAAGGTCTTGCCTCAACGGTATCCACACGATTAAACGAACAAGGGACGTTCAAGAACTAGTTGCTAGACTTATTCTTGAACCAAAAACAACCCCACGATTCAAAACCGTTTAAACGGCAGCCGTTCCGATCACTATTCACGTCGGCCGTGAAGATGAAGGAGGAAGGAGGCGGCGGCCGTGAGGTTTAGGCTTGAGAGCTTTTAGGTTTTGATGATTGTGATATCAATGAATGAGTTAATCTAATTAATCACCTTGTTATGATTATAAACAATTTAATTAAAGGCTTTCACAAAGCCTCATGGGTTCAAACCCATGATTTAATTAAATCCTCATAATTATTAAGACTCTTCTTAATTAATTAATTCATCCAATGAATTTAATTTCCCTTTATCGATTTAATCTTTTGTGCGACCCGATAGGATCTTGTAATGTTGGCAGTGACATAAAATCTCATTTTACGTTACAAGCAAGGAGCGGTGTCTAGCAACACATCGAGGCTACCCAAATTACAAGAATGTCAATGACTCGACATAACCTTTAGAACTTGTGATAATATTAACCATGTAACTTAATCCCTTTGTCCTTTGTGTTTAGATTGAACACGAGTCATGGAATAGTCATACTCGTATATTCAATCTCTATTTCTTGATCCCCAAGTAGAACTAGAATAAACGAATAAGCTCGATATCTCATATCGACTCATTCGAGCATGGCCATGCATTTTAGTTCTCACTTGATCAAGGGCCAAACACATCTCCTGTTATATAGGAGGGACAAATCCTATCTCGATCAGTCAACATCCCTCTACATAATTCGTAGTGTATCCAATAGTCGCCTTTATAGTTTACCCTATTACGGGTAACGTTTGACAATATCAAGATACATAACTCCTTATGTTGGGATCTCTGATGATCACAAGTCGTAAGGATTACATACATTATTATCACATGAGAATTGCATATGACGATCATATAACTATCCATGTTGCATTCTCATGGTGGGTCTGTCCAGTACATCGTTCTCTAACATGTACCCATTTGTTGATTTGATATCTCATATCAATGAACAATTCATCAATCAACATATACTAGTCTTAACGTATTATCATTATCCCTATTCATGATAATACTTGACTAGGGACATCTTTAAGAATAATACAATATTATTCTAAGGACATTAACTTATATATCAATTCATATTGCACAGATATTCGAATAATATATACTAATGATTTGCCATTCATAAAATCATAAACTTTGTATGTCCAAACAATCATCCAATGACTTGTCTTAGGGCATATCCCAACAAATCTCCCACTTGCACTAAGACCACTCAGACATATACCTAATGCCTAGAGATCTAGTATGACGATCATGCTTCTGCTGTGACAGTGGCTTCGTCAATGGGTCAGATACATTATCATCTGTTGGTACTTTGCATATCTTAGGCAAAACACATATCCTGATTGCGATCGAAAACCATCGTTGTCGGTTTGGAAGCTTGCATCAGTGTAACCCATTACATTGAGCTCTTCCTCACCTCCATAAATCAAGAATGTATCCTTAGTCCTTCTCAAGTACTTCAGGATGTTCTTGACAACAATCCAGTGACCTTCACCTGGATCAACTTGATATCTGCTCGTCATGCTCAAAGCATACGATACATCGGGACGAGTACATATCATGGCATACATGATAGATCCAATAGCTGATGCATATGGAATCTTACTCATGCGTTGTCTCTCATCTGGTGTTGAAGGACACTGTTCCTTCGAGAGATAATGCCATGCGTCATAGGCATGAATCCTTTCTTTGATTCTTGCATGCTAAACCTTTTAAGCACTTTGTCTATGTATGTACTTTGACTTAGACCAAGAAGCCTTCTCGATCTATCTCTATAGATCTTGATTCCTAATACATAGGTGGATTCTCCCAAGTCTTTCATCGAAAAGCAGTTCCCTAGCCAAATCTTTACAGATTGCAAGGCAGGGATATCATTTCCAATGAGAAGTATGTCATCTACATACAACACTAGGAAAATGATTATGCTCCCACTGACCTTCTTGTAGACACAAGGTTCATCTTCGTTTTTGATAAAACCAAACTCTTTGATTGCATCATCAAATCGAAGATTCCAACTCCGAGAAGCTTGCTTCAATCCATAAATGGATCGTTGTAGCTTGCATATCTTTCCAGCATCCTTTGGATCGACAAAACCCTCGGGCTGTGTCATGTACACATCCTCGAGCAGATTTCCATTAAGGAAAGCTGTTTTGACATCCATCTGCCATATTTCATAATCATGAAATACAGCTATTGCAAGCAAGATCCTTATGGATTTAACCATGGCCACTAGTGAAAAGGTTTCATCATAGTCAATACCATGAATTTGTTTGAATCCTTTTGCAACCAGCCGACCTTTATAGGTTTGTACGTTACCATCCATATCGGTCTTTTTCTTGAAAATCCATTTTCACTCTATGGGTTGTACCCCTTCAGGTGGATCAACCAAAGTCCATACTTGGTTTGCATACATGGATTCCATCTCAGATTTCATGGCCTCTTGCCATTTCTCAGAATCATTGCCCATTATAGCTTGTTGATAAGATGACGGCTCATCCTCATCAATAAGTAGTAAGTCACCTTGTTGAGTCACAAGAAATCCATATCTCTGTGGCTCCCGGTGTTCTCTTACAGACCTACGCTGGGCTTGTGTCTCTTGAGCAGGTGCTTCTTCCACAACAGCTTGCAGTGCCTGCTCTGTTTCCATCTCAATCTCAGGTTCAGTGTTTTCTTGTGGTTGAACTTCACTAAGTTCTATTTTTCTCCCACTGGTTTTTCTAGAAATAAATTCTCTTTCAAGAAATACACCAGTCCGAGCAACAACTACTTTGTTCTCGGTGGGATAATAGAAATAATATCCTTTCGTTTCCTTAGGATACCCCACAAATAAACATTTATCAGATTTGGGTCCAAGTTTGTTAGTGGCGTGACGTCTAACGAAAGCCTCACAACCCCAAATCTTCATAAAAGACATACTAGGACGCTCCCCAGTCCATATCTCATATGGTGTCTTTTCCACTGATTTAGATGGAACACGGTTCAGTAAGAAAATCGTTGTTTCTAGAGCGTGTCCCCAAAACGATATCGGAAGATCTGCATGACTCATCATTGATCTAACCATGTCGAACAAGGTTCGATTTCTCCTCTCGGATACACCATTCCATTGTGGAGTATACGGAGGAGTGAGTTGTGGGACTATCCCACACTCCTTTAGATAGTCATGAAACTCTTGGCTTAAGTATTCACCTCCTCGATCTGACCGAAGGATTTTGATACTTTTGCCAAGTTGGTTTTGTACTTCATTCTTGAAATCTTTGAACTTTTCAAAGGTTTCATGCTTATGCTTCATTAGGTACACATACCCATATCTACTGAGGTCATCAGTAAATGTAACGAAGTATTGAAAACCACCTCTAGCTTGTGTACTTATTGGTCCACATACATCACTATGTATTAGTCCCAATAAAACATTTGCCCTTTCAACATGTCCCTTGAAAGAGGCTTTAGTCATCTTGCCCATTAAACAAGATTCGCATGTTTCATATGATTCAAAATCAAATGAATCTAATACTCCATCCTTATGAAGTTTAGATATGCGGTTCTCGTTTATGTGGCCCAAGCGACAGTGCCAGAGATAAGTCGGATTACAATCATTATTTTTAATCCTTTTAGTATTTATGTTATAGATAGGCATATCAAGATTTAATACATAAAGACCATTCACCATTTGTGCACTAGCATAAAACATATCATTTAAATAAATAGAACAACAGTTGTCCTTTATTATAAATGAAAAACCATACTTGTCTAAACAAGAAATAGAACTTATGTTTTTAGTAATAGATGGCACAAAATAACAGTCTTTTAAAATCAATGATAAATCAGAAGGTAAAGCTAAACTATAATCTCCTATAGCTAATGCAGCAACTCTTGCTCCATTTCCAACTCGGAGATCAACTTCGCCTTTCGCCAATAATCTACTCTTTTTGAGGTCCTGCACATTTACACAAATGTGAGATCCACATCCAGTATCTAATACCCATGATGAAAAAGTAGATAAATTGACTTCTATAACAAAAATACCTGAAGTGGAAGTCACACTTCCTTTCTTTAGATCCTCCAGATATACTTTGCAGTTTCTTTTCCAATGGCCGGTCTCACCGCAATGGAAACAGTTTCCTTCCTTCGCTATCCCCCCTTTTGGCTTTAGTGCAGAAGACTTTGGCTTAGATTTAACAAAGACCTTCTTTGCTTTCTTGTTGCCTTTAGCTTTGGCCCTTCCTTTGCCCTTATTCACAATAAGAACATTTGTGGCCTTAGTCTTCTTTGTATTTGCTTCATATGTTCTCAACATACCAAGCAATTGTGGTAGAGTCTTTTCCATGTCAGTCATATTGTAATTTACTACAAATTGACTAAAGCTCTCAGGCAACGATTGCAAGATCACATCGGTGGCCAACTCTTGGTCCAATGGAAAACCCAGCTTGTCTAGATTCTCAATGTACCCAATCATCTTGAGTACATGAGTTCCAACTAGGCTTCCCTCTACCATCCTGCACTGAAATAACGCCTTAGAGACGTCATACCTCTCTTGTCTTGCTTGTTGTTGGTACAATTGTTTTAAGTGTTCGATCATATCAAACGCCTCCATTTCCTCATGTTGCTTCTGAAGCTCAGAGTTTATGGTGGCAAGCATAAGGCACCCAACATCAAGTGCGTCACTTTGATGCTTCTTGTAAGCATCTTTATCAGCTCTTGTAGCTGTTAGGGGAGGTTCCTCAGCGGGTAAGGGTTCCTCTAGGACATATTGTTTCTTTTCTTGTTTGAGGACTATCCTCAAGTTCCTATGCCAGTCTAGGAAATTTGTCCCATTTAATTTGTCCTTCTCAAGGACCGATCGCAGTGATAAAGTGCTAGTAACGTTGTTAGTTGCCATGGATATCTACAATATAAATGTGCAAAATAAGTTTATGATTTAATCATTAAACATGGTCTTATATTAAATGATACTCCCACTATTTTGTTTAAAAAATATCAACCCTCAAAACCTTTAGTGGGCCAAGATCCATATTTCGCCTAATCTTGAGTTAGCTTTGGCTAATCGCCCAAGACTCGGTTATTTAGGTAGACAACACTTTGTCAATTACATCACATATAATTCTTGGATAGTTGGACGAACAACACTTTGTTCAATTCATCAAATGAATTATAATCCAACCCATGCCTCTAAGTTCCCAATCCTATTGAGATAACTTAGTTAAGTCGTACCCAATTTTAAGTATAACGGATATCACATTTATCCTTTCGCGCCTTACTAAGATTGCCACGGTGCTTTGCTTTGGCAAACCCACGCATGTACAATCGAAGTTATTGACGAGTACTTTTAATTTTGGAAGGCATCTAAAACTTAATATTTTAGAGGGATTTATTGATCTCATGATTATTTTGATAATTTAAAATATGTCCACTACATATAGTTGTATACATATCTACATATATGTGTAATACAATTATCAATCTAAAACATAAGATAAATCATGCATCAACATACATAATTAAACGTGACATGGTTATAGCCCCTACTAATGATTTTCTCAAGCCAATGAGAAAATCCTAAGAGTCAACCTAAGGTAACTTCACAAGCACCTTCCTTTGGCTCCAATTTGTGAATGTCCTGCTCATCCCGGCACGATGCTCCATCTTCATTGATCACCATCAATAAAATAAACTACAATATTTACAAGATATAGAATTCCTCGATTCACATTCGAGGGGAACATAGGGGAGGGATAACATTTAGAATAAAATAGAGAAGGCACGACACGCAGGTCGTATTATAAATTACAAACATTCACAAATCCTATCTAATAGGTCAAAGGGCTATAACCACGCACCATGCTCAAACAACATATAAAGCATGCATTAACATTTAATTAATTAAATTCTAAACATTTTAAATTTAATTCTAATTAAAACTGTAAAATAGAATTTTGAAAAATATCGTACGCTCGGGACATCACATGCCACGAACTAAAATGACTAAATCACGAACCACCATGGTTCGATCCACAAAAGCACACGGCTGGACCAATTATGGGCCTAGGGTTCGAAACCCTAGCCCATGGCCGAACCATGGCTCGAGCGGCGGCGGCGCTAGGGTTCCAAACCCTAGCCGCCTCGCACCATCTTTATTTTTCATCGAGCCAACTTGCTCGAAAACACCGAAATTCATGAGCCACAAGCCACGGTCCAACCATGGACGGTTCATGACGGTGGCGGCTTAACCATCTCGAGCCAAGGGTTCGAACCCTAGCCCAAGCGGCGGCCGAGAGTTGATGTGACTAAGGTTCAAAACCCTAGCCTTTTGGAGGCGGCGGCCGAGCCATGGTGACTAGGGTTCGAAACCCTAGCCCTTTGGTGGCGGCGGCCGTGAGCCATGCACGAGCCAATGTTCCGGTTTTGATCACAAATTATCATATATTTCGATCCGTCAATTATATCATATATAATATTATACGATGATTTTCACAAACTCGATTTATTCCATATCATATATGAAAATACAGTTTTAAAGCATGCATATTAGTTCTAATATGATTAACACAATTTAATCACATAAATCCGATATGAGCCTTGTACACGGCTCTGATACCACTGTAAGTTAATCCTTAGAGCATACAACGCAGCGGAATAAAATTTTGGATTACTAGAACAATGGATCTATACATAGGATTTCATATCGGATAAAGGAATACGAAGGTCTCACCCTTGTAGCGTGTTTGAGCAGATTCCACGGTGCACTACGTCCAACGATCCCGAGTCACGAGCAACACCTCCAAGGTCTTGCCTCAACGGTATCCACACGATTAAACGAACAAGGGACGTTCAAGAACAAGTTGCTAGACTTATTCTTGAACCAAAACCAACCCCACGATTCAAAACCGTTCAAACGGCAGCCGTTCCGATCACTATTCACGTCGGCCGTGAAGATGAAGGAGGAAGGAGGCGGCGGCCGTGAGGTTTAGGCTTGAGAGCTTTTAGGTTTTGATGATTGTGATATCAAGGAATGAGTTAATCTAATTAATCACCTTGTTGTGATTATAAACAATTTAATTAAAGGCTTTCACAAAGCCTCGTGGGCTCAAACCCATGATTTGATTAAATCCTCATAATTATTAAGACTCTTCTTAATTAATTAATTCATCCAATGAATTTTATTTCCCTTTATCGATTTAATCTTTTGTGCGACCCGATAGGATCTTGTAATGTTGGCAGTGACATAAAATCTCATTTTACGTTACAAGCAAGGAGCGGTGTCTAGCAACACATCGAGGCTACCCAAATTACAAGAATGTCAATGACTCGACATAACCTTTAAAACTTGTGATAATATTAACCATGTAACTTAATCCCTTTGTCCTTTGTGTTTAGATTGAACACGAGTCATGGAATAGTCATACTCGTATATTCAATCTCTATTTCTTGATCCCCAAGTAGAACTAGAATAAACGAATAAGCTCGATATCTCATATCGACTCATTCGAGCATGGCCATGCATTTTAGTTCTCACTTGATCAAGGGCCAAAAACATCTCCTGTTATATAGGAGGGACAAATCCTATCTCGATCAGTCAACATCCCTCTACATAATTCGTAGTGTATCCAATAGTCGCCTTTATAGTTTACCCTGTTACGGGTAACGTTTGACAATATCAAGATACATAACTCCTTATGTTGGGATCTCTGATGATCACAAGTCGTAAGGATTACATACATTATTATCACTATGAGAATTGCATATGACGATCATATAACTATCCATGTTGCATTCTCATGGTGGGTCTGTCCAGTACATCGTTCTCTAACATGTACCCATGTGTTGATTTGATATCTCATATCAATGAACAATTCATCAATCAACATATACTAGTCTTAACGTATTATCATTATCCCTATTCATGATAATACTTGACTAGGGACATCTTTAAGAATAATACAATATTATTCTAAGGACATTAACTTATATATCAATTCATATTGCACAGATATTCGAATAATATATACTAATGATTTGCCATTCATAAAATCATAAACTTTGTATGTCCAAACAATCATCCAATGACTTGTCTTAGGGCATATCCCAACAGAGAGGTAGTTCTGCAGATGTCACGACGCAGTTAGAAGATACCTTAATAAGATTCATGGCATCAACTGAGAACAGTTTGGCGTGCCAAACCAACTCTATGCGTCACCTGGAGCAGCAAATGGCAGTCCTCATGGAAACAATTTCAACTAGCTGCCAAGAGGAAGAGATGAGGGCTACAAATCAAGAGGCGACGAATCGAGTTTGGTTATATGATGATGAACACTCAACCAACCAAGTTTGGGGGATTGATCCTACTAGTGTTGAAGATTCAAGGGAATGCAAACCCCTTACAGAAATTGAGCTTACATTGGTGGAATTATCCGAGGAATTCCAAAAGGAAGATGAGTCGAGTGTGATGTTGGAGAAGGAAGAGACTTTCGAGGATTCCGATTTGAGCCCATCGATGGAGACATGTTCTATGCCATATGTGGGTCCTTATTTTCCATCAATGCCAATTCACCGCACTACATCCTCCAAGATATGAAGCCAAATCAAGAATCATTCTCTCACTCCTACTATTTCATGAAGAAAGTTGTTGGAGCGAGGAGCCTACACTGTTCATATCTTGCCAAGCTTGAGGGCATGCTGAATGAAGACCCATTCGTGGTATCATACAATATTTACTATGGGCGGCAACCGCTCTTTGATGGTTGCTTCTGATGGTCAAGCCGGAGACTAAAAATCAGCGCTTCTTGGGAGGCAACCCAAGCGTATCCTTTTGCTATTGAGTTTGTTTATTTTCAGTTTTTGCATTTAGTGTGTTTATCTCTCGAGTCGACGATGTTACCATTTGCATTCTTCTCTTGCTAGGTACTCAGTTGGAGCGATGAACCCTTACAACAGTGGAACCTTCAAAGCAAATCTTCCTCAACCCTCATGCAAGCGTCTTGATCAGGGGAGTTTACATTTTCCCTTTAGATTTTTTTAAACATTGAGGACAATGCTTGATTTAAGTTTGAGGGGGGTGTTTATTGGTTTCTGTTGTTGACTTGTGGTACTTCCTTGCATGACTGATCTATAATGAGATTAGATCGTTTTTTGGGCACAAAAAAAAACAAATTTTTTCTTGAAAATGAGTTCATCGTTTAGAAATAATGAATTTGACTTGCAATGGTATTACATGATGATATTAATCCCCATCTCAACTTAAGTCTTGAAGATTTTTGACTTGTTTGTGAATATCTTAGGTTAAGTTAATATTTCAAAAATTGTGGAATATTTTGAGCACTTTTGGCTCATGATTGAGTGAATTATTTATTGAAACAATTTTGTTAACTAATGATTTGTTAGAACCTATTTGAGAGCACTTTGAGGCAAAATTTTATAGTTAGGAACTAGTCTTGGAAATGATTTAGGCGATCTTTGGACCGTTTGAGCCTTTCAAGCTTACCATGTTTATATCAATCTCTAGTCCCTAATTTGAGCCTAAATGATAAAAGAATGGAGTATGTTTAACATACTATTAGCCCCATTCAACATTCTTTGGCAAACTCATTATACCCACCTACTTGAGCTTAAATGGAAGATTTTTATCTTGACCCTAAGCGAGTATAATAATTCTCATTAGATGCACGTGAATTGCTACATTAAGATGAGCTTATTGTTGAAAAAATTGTTGAATGAGAAAAGAAAAGGATAGTCAAAAAGCCTTGAGAAAAAAAAATTGAATAAATAAGACCCAAAATGGCCAAGGCTAGAAAAAAGAAGAGAAGCTCAAAGTGTGCTAAAAATTTGAATCTTCAATGAGTATACTCTCTTCTTTGTATTTCCCTATCTTTTCGTTGAAGCCAAACACCTAGGCCAAACATTACAAGCTTTAAAAGACCTATTGATCCAAGTCTAGAGAATAATTACATTAGTGGAGAAGTGCTTGAAAAGTAGGCTTATGAAGTGTTTAAAAGTAAATCTTGACTTTGAGTTTAATCGCATTGTTTGATCCTAAAAGTGTATATGAAACTCAAGATTGACATGAACACATACACACGTTCCGATTTTGCGATATATTGCTTGGCTTAGGAGAAAACAATTCTTGTTAATTTTTGGATTGAGTTATGGTTGAAGTGTTAGTGGGATTTCTGAGCTTTTACAATTGAGTTGCTAAGTTAATTCATTCAAAGTTTAATGATGAACTTTGCATGTTGATCTTAATGTTTGCTCGAGGACGATCAAATCTGAGTTTGGGGGAGTACAACCAAATCAAAGATTCAAACACAAAATTCCTTAAACTTGATAAAATAAACCAGATTAAATTCAAATCAAATTTAACAAGATGTTTAATCGTCTCTCAACCTCAAAAACATCAAATAAATATGAAAATCAAATTAATCTAGAGTTTAGAAATACGATAAACGTAGGAGCGACTCTGTGCGTTGACCGATGCTTCTTCTCTCGCTTCCTTCCTTGCACTTCAAAGTTGTGAACACACGCACTCAGCACCGATGTTTTAGTGTCAATATAATTGATACACTATCTGTTGATGCAATGCAGGTTAAGAGTGAGAAGAAGGTGGAGGTCACATCGAATGGCCAACAAAGAGGAGGTAAATTTGGTGTAGGAGACTTGGCGTTAATGAGTAGGAAAAAAGATGAGATTTTTTCCATGGGAGTCAGACGCACCATGGGCTGGACCGTTCAAAGTTGTCGATGTTCTACCATTCGACACCTTAAAATTGAGAGATGATCACGGGGCGCTATTTACGGTGAAAGAGAAGTGTTACGACATTACCACATGGAGGATGGAAAATCGTCCTCTACTGGCCCTTTCGGCACTTGAGCGTAAATGGTAAAAAGTCCATCTTGGGACTATAAATCAAGAACTCTTTCTTAACCCTTTGCTTTGTTTTAGTTTATATTGGTTTGTTTTTGTTTTTGTTTTTGATTTTGAGAGACTCCATGCGTGCTGTGATCTGTCCAACATTATACCCCACGAGCTGACGAGGAATTGGACAACGATCACTGACGGTCGTTGTCAAAGGTAAATGTTTTGTCTCATTTTCCATGCCTAGTACATTGAGGACAATGCATGAATTAAGTTTGGGGGAGTGCATTACTGTGTCATGCTTCTTATTTGGAAATTGATCGTTTATTGAGCACCAACGAAAATTTTTCTTGAAAATGAGTTCAATTAGTAAGATAAGAATGAATGATAGTAGTGGTCTCTATTCCATGATGATATTAATCTCACTTTGCTTGTCAACTTAAGTTTTGATGATTGTAAAACTTGTTTGTGAATATCTTGTTTTGAGTAGCATGTCAAAGATGAGGAATATATTGAGCACATTTGAGTCATGGTCTTGTGAATTGCATTTGGAGTAGTAAGAATCTTTGTGAACTTGATGAATAGTTTTGAGCATCTTAGAGTACCTTAGAAACTATTTGATGATGACACTTTGAGGTGAAATTTTAAAGTCACGAACTTAATTAGGAGATGATCTAGGCGATCTTTGGACCGTTTGAGCCTTTCAAGCTTACCATGATATATATCAATCTTTAGTGTCCCATTTTGAGCCTAATTGCAAAATAATGGTGTATGTTTAACATACTATTAGCCCCCATTCAACATTTTTTTGGCAACTCATTATACCCACCTTTATGAGCCTAAATTGAAAGAAATTATCCTTACCCTAAGGGAGTATAATGATTCTCATTAGATGCACATGATTGCTATATTTGAATGAGCTCATTGTTGAAAAAATTGATGAATGAGAAAAGAAAAGGTTAGATAAAGCCTTGAGAAAAAGTGATTAAATAAGACCCAAAGTGGCCAAGGCTAAAAGAGAAAAAGAATAGAAGCTCAAGTTGTGCTAACAATGTGACATTACATGCTTATACTCTCTTCTTTGTGATATCCTATCTTTTCTTTGAAGCCAACACCTAGGCCTAACATTACAAGCTTAAAAAGACCTATTGATCCAAGTCTAGGGAGTGACTACATTAGTGGAGAAGTGTTTAAAAATATGACTATGGGGTGCTCAACGATAATCTTACTTTTCATTGACTAGCATGATTGGATCTATGAAAATTGCATGAAACTTGAAACTGACAATAACACACACGCACATTCTAATTTGGCGACATGTTGCTTGATCTAAGAGAAAACACAACTTGTTAAACTTTCTGATTTATTCTTGTTCATCTGTAAGTGAGATGTCTGAGCTACATGATTGACTACGAATTCGTTTATTTGAATCTTCAAATATTGAACTCTACTTTTTGATCTTATTTCTTGCTCGAGACGATCAAGTTTAAGTTTGGGGGAGTTGATAAGTGTGATTTTTACATTTAATTTGATATATAATTAGGGGCGTTTTTATGGTGATTCTTGGAAAATATTACGGGTTTTGGTATATATTTGTATATTTCAGGAATCCAGGTCCAAATACATAAAAGTGGAGAAAACAAGCTTTAAAAGACCTATTAATACAAGTCTAGAGAATAATTACATTAGTGGATAAGTGCTTGAAAAGTAGGCTTATGAAGTGTTTAAAAGTAAATCTTGACTTTGAGTTTAATAGCATTGTTTGATCCTAAAAGTGTATATGAAACTCAAGATTGACATGAACACACACACACACACGTTCCGATTTTGCGATATATTGTTTGGCTTAGGAGAAAACACAACTTGTTAAACTTTCTGATTTATTCTTGTTCGTCTGTAAGTGAGATGTCTGAGCTATATGATTAACTACGAATTGGTTTATTTGAATCTTCAAATATTGAACTCTACTTTTTGATCTTATTTCTTGCTCGAGACGATCAAGTTTAAGTTTGGGGGAGATGATAAGTGTGATTTTTACATTTAATTTGATATATAATTAGGGGCGTTTTTATGGTGATTCTTGGAAAATATTACGCGTTTTGGTATATATTTGTATATTTCAGGAATCCAGGTCCAAATACATAAAAGTGGAGAAAATAAGCTTTAATTAATGAAAAAGGACCAAACCGAGCACAACCGGATATTATCGAACATGGATGAAATATTATATTATAATATATGATATTATAATATAGGATTTCTTTTATGGAAATAAAAGATTGAGCAGGAGGTGAGAAAGAGGAAAAAGCGGACGAAACATAGTGACGTGAGAGAATAGAAGTGAGGATACGTAGAGCAAAAGGTGATCAGATAAAGAAGAGAAAATCGGGGTGAACAGACACGGAAGGAGAGGAAAAACGAGAGTTTACGGAGACAAAACAGGGATGAAAATAAAGGGACGTGAACATTAAGGAAAAAGAGGGGGGAACAAGGAGAGTTTCCAGCAGAGAGCTTACTGTGAGGAGTCACGAGAGCAACAAAATCATAACCGGGAGGAGAGTTTTTCATTGGCTGAGAAGGAATTCACGTGACCAGATATATTAGAACACCAGAGAAGAACAGCAACGGGAGATCAGGAGGAAGAGATTGAACCAGGAAGAGTTGACAGGGAGAAGAGCAGAAACATACAGATAAAGAAGCACAGAGAGACGAAAATAGAAAGGAGAATAGATACGGACGAAGAGAGAAGAGGAGACGTTAGCAGCAAATTGAGAAGAGGTGAGGAGGAGACGGAGATATCGGGAGACTTACGAACAGAGAAAGCAACGAGAAAGTGCTGAAGCAAGTCACGTACAGAGCACGACCAAAGGAAGAGACGGAGCTACGGAGTCGACGAGGCGATTCGACATCGCTAGTTTATACGTATTTCTAAACTTTGTTTGTTTCTATTTAATTTTTTTATGCTTTTGATGTTGAAAAACACAAATTTGCATTTGATTTTGAATATGTTGCTAGGCTAAGTTTGTTATCAAGATTTAGGGGATCCCATGTTATGAACCCATGATTTAATTTGAATGTTCTGATTGATTCTTATATCTAAGTGTTTAGATCATTGTTCTTCATGCTTTTAAGGGTTTGGACATCATTGAATGATATTAAATTGCAATTGAATTGGCCATGGGATATTGTGATTCGATAAAGTGATCTTTGCCGTGGGTTTTAGGTTGAGACGGACCAAGTAAAATCTAGCACACGTGTGATAGCAATAGATTTACCAAAATCGAAGGCTAGAAGTTTGCATAGATCAACTTACAATATTAATTGTTCATGCCGCTTGGTATTATATAGCGATGGTACATTCCGCTACATCTATTGGCAATGGTTCATGCAGCCGGGTATTATATAGCGACGGGTCATTTCGCTACATCAATGGCGATGGTTCATACCGCCGGATATCTATAGCAATGTTTTATGCCGCTGACTCTATGGCGAGGGATCATGCCGCTGATTCTATAGTGATGGGTTATACCGCTATGTATGTAACACTGGATTACGCCACCTATGAGCGATGAGTGCTGATTGCGTACCACTGCTGGACGACGGAGACATGTATGCCGCTATCTTGTTAGCGATGAGGTATGGTATATTACTATTTTATTAGCATTATTGTTGATGACATGCGTTGATATACATATACCGTCATGTGTTTGACGATGAGACTATGGATGTCGTGTATCGACATGTACCGTCACAAGTTGACGATATTATTTTGAATGTCATATGTTGACAGGTACCGTCACGGGATGACGATGACATAGTGGATGTCTATGTAGACGCGTAGCGTCGTTTCGATGAATAATACATTTATGTATATGTATTTAGTCATAAGGTTTGAGTCCCGATGGTGAGCACAGGGTATGTGATGCCCCGAAATTAATTAATTGCAATTAAGGCATTAATTATGTTTATATGATGAATCATGTGATAATTGATTTATGTGTTGGGTATTATGATGTTAACATGATTTAATTGTATTGATTTTTAAATATGAGGAAGATGTGATTTTAGATGAAGTTAGAGAATTTTTGTAAAATGCTTTCAAAATACCATGTTGGAGTATTTTTATACATCATGCTAAGTGTTGGGGTTCAAGTTAATTTTAAAAGGGTTTTAAACCTTTACCCCACCCCTTTTTACCTCATTTTATCTTTTCACTCCAAAATCCCCAAATCATCTCCCAAACCCTCCTTTCCCCCCAAACTCGTTTTTGGCTTCAAGGTGGACAAGAAGTCCTTGTAAAAGCTTCACTTTTGTGATTCTTGGTAAGATTTAAGACCTATGATGTATGTATATCATTCTTTGTTGTTGTTGAAGTGTAAGATTTGAGTTTGGGGTAGTATTGTAAAGTTTTGAAATGGGTTTGTTTGGGTTGGTATGATTTTAGGAAGGATGTTGGATTTTTTAGTGGTTTAAGGATGTTTAATGAAGGTTTTGAATGTTTTTATGTTGTTGAGTTGTTGGAGTAAAAGTTATTGAGGTTGGTAAAGTTTTTAAGGAGTGAAAATGGTGAAATCTCGAAGTGCAGGGGCTGGCGATCGATCGCCCGTTCTTGGCGATCGATCGCGAGCCAACAGTAGGCTCCAGAAGCCTTTGGCGATCGATCACCACTTTTGGGCGATCGATCGGTGAAGATGGCGATCGATCGCGCCATGTATGGCGATCGATCGCCGAAGATCAAAATTTTCACCCCCCGTCCAGTGTGATCTCGCGATCGATCGCGCTTGGGCAGCGATCGATCGCGAGATGTAAAAATGGGTATTTTTTATTTGGGTTGTGTGTTGACGCAAGATAAGCACGTGGTGGCTTATGCTTCGAGGCAGTTGAAGCCTCATGAGACCAGATACCCAGTCCATGATCTGGAACTGGCGGCCATCATTTTCGCCTTGAAGATTTGGTGTCATTATCTTTATGGTACGACGTTTACCATCTACACGGACCATAAGAGCCTGAAATTTCCATTCACTCAGGCTGAACTGAATATGCGTCAAAGAAGATGGATGGATTTGCTCAAGGATTATGACTGTGAAATTGAGTACCATCCCGGTAAAGCAAATTTGATAGCAGACGCCTTAAGTCGGAAAGTGAAGAGTACTGCTGAGGACGTTACGTGTCTATCAACTATGATGACTTCTTATTGCCATCTGGGCTATGATTTCGATGTGGACACGTCGCCGGTGCGAGTGTCGACCTTATTGGCCGAGCCAGACGTATTTGAGGCTATCAGGAAAGCCCAGAGATCAGATGATGAAGTTCAGAGATGGTCATCGATAGTACTTCGAGGTCAGCCAACAAAGTTTAGAGTGGCTGAAGATGATTCTTTAAGACTGGACAACCGATGGGTAGTCCCAAATGCGCCGGGATTGCGTAAAGGAATCTTAGAACGAGCTCATAGTAGCCGGTTCAGTATCCACCCCGGAGGAAGAAAGATGTATAAGGACCTGAGTGGTCAATTCTGGTGGAGACGCATGAAGCGTGATGTGATCACTTTTGTCAAGAGATGTTTGATCTGCCAGCAAGTAAAGGCAGAAAGGCAGTGGCCTGGCGGCGAGCTGAAGAGCTTGGAGGTACCTAAGTGGAAGTGGGAGCATATATCTATGGACTTCGTGACCCACTTGCCAAGGTCGGCCTCTGGATTTGATGCGATCTGGGTGATCGTGGATAGACTGACGAATGTAGCTCATTTCATCCCTTACAATATGACTTTCACACATTTAAAGATGGCCCAATTATATGTACGGGATTAGTGAGGTTGCATGGGGTTCCGGTCTCGATCATGTCTGACAGAGACCCAAGGTTTACTTCTCATTTCTGGGAGGGTCTCCAGACAGCTTTGGGCACCGAGGTGAGACTGAGTACAGCTTATCACCCTCAGACAGACGGCCAAAGGGAGCGTACTATTCAGACGCTCGAAGATATGCTGAGGGCATGTGTTTTGGAGTTTGATACTCCATGGCAAGAGTCTATACCACTGGTAGAGTTCTCCTATAATAACAGCTATCAGGCGAGCATTCAAATGGCCCCTTTCGAAGCTCTTTACGGACGACGATGTAGGTCACCGCTGTATTGGGAGGACTTGGCGAGTAAAACGGTCGGAGGACCGGATATGATTAAGGACATGGAGGAAAAGATTAAGATGATACGCTTAAAGATGAAAGCGGCCCAAGATAGGCAAGCAGCCTACGCCAATAAGCGGCGACGGCCGCTAGAATTCCAAGTAGGAGACAAGGTTTTCTTGAAAATCTCACCCTTCAGGGGTGTGGTCCATTTTGGTATGCGGGGAAAGTTATCTCCGAGATATGTCGGACCGTATGAGGTATTGCAGCGTGTTAGTACATTGGCTTATCGTTTGGCTCTACCGCCGTCTTTATCTGGAATTCATGATGTCTTCCATGTTTCTATGTTGAGAAAGTATGAGCCAGACCCATCTCATGTTTTACAACCTACTGAAGTGCAGTTGGATTCAGATGTATCCTACGTTGAACGACCGGTCAGAATTCTGGATCGTGAGGATCACAAATTACGAAGTAAAGTTATACCGATGGTCAAAGTTCAGTGGGATCGTCGGGGTGTCGAGGAGGCTACGTGAGAGACGGAACGGCATATGATGCAGCATTACCCGGAACTATTTTCTGGTATGATTTATGTTTAGTTTCTTTTTGGGTAAGTGCATGCGATTTCGAGGACGAAATCTTGTAAGTAGGGGAGTAATGTGATGCCCCGAAATTAATTAATTGCAATTAAGGCATTAATTATGTTTATATGATGAATCATGTGATAATTGATTTATGTGTTGGGTATTAAGATGTTAACATGATTTAATTGTGTTGATTTTTAAATATGAGGAAGATGTGATTTTAGATGAAGTTAGAGCATTTTTGTAAAATGCTTTCAAAATACCATGTTGGAGTATTTTTATACATCATGCTAAGTGTTGGGGTTCAAGTTAATTTTAAAAGGGTTTTAAACCTTTACCCCACCCCTTTTTACCTCATTTTATCTTTTCACTCCAAAATCCCCAAATCATCTCCCAAACCCTCCTTTCCCCCCAAACTCGTTTTTGGCTTCAAGGTGGACAACAAGTCCTTGTAAAAGCTTCACTTTTGTGATTCTTGGTAAGATTTAAGACCTATGATGTATGTATATCATTCCTTGTTGTTGTTGAAGTGTAAGATTTGAGTTTGGGGTAGTATTGTAAAGTTTTGAAATGGGTTTGTTTGGGTTGGTATGATTTTAGGAAGGATGTTGGATTTTTGAGTGGTTTAAGGATGTTTAATAAAGGTTTTGAATGTTTTTATGTTGTTGAGTTGTTGGAGTAAAAGTTATTGAGGTTGGTGAAGTTTTTAAGGAGTGAAAATGGTGAAATCTCGAAGTGCAGGGGCAGGCGATCGATCGCCCGTTCTTGGCGATCGATCGCCAGCCAACAGTAGGCTCCAGAAGCCTTTGGCGATCGATCGCCACTTTTGGGCGATCGATCGGTGAAGATGGCGATCGATCGCGCCATGTATGGCGATCGATCGCCGAAGATCAAAATTTT
Organism: Haberlea rhodopensis; assembly: GCA_907163345.1. Lineage (NCBI taxonomy): Eukaryota > Viridiplantae > Streptophyta > Magnoliopsida > Lamiales > Gesneriaceae > Haberlea > Haberlea rhodopensis. The sequence goes on from CAJQUN010000291.1 coordinate 615,446, forward strand.
CACCCCCCGTCCAGTGTGATCTCGCGATCGATCGCGCTTGGGCAGCGATCGATCGCGAGATGTAAAAAATGGGTATTTTTGATTTTTTTTTGTGGGATTTTGGATATTGGACCATGATTAGCTTCTAATATCAATTTGTATGGTTATGTAGAACCATCCCAAGTACCCGCAACCTCAAGGAGATAAAGCTCTCCGATTTCTCCACTTTTTGGATTAAGGTACGTAAGAAACGTACGAGCATCGGACGGTAAACCATACTCCTATATTTAATGATGATGTTTATGATGATGATGTTTATGATGATGTTTACGACGATGATGTTTATGATGATGTTTACGATGATGATGTTTATGATGATATTTACGATGATGATGTTTATGATGATGTTTATGATGACGATGTTATGATGATGATTATGATGATGTTTACGATGATGATATTTATAATTACGTTAGGATGATGAGGTTTATGATAAGTAAGTTTATGATAATGTCATACGACGTATACGATTGGGTAAGACGCCCATGTGGTAAGATGCCACCCAATGTATGTGAGTGGGTAAGATGCCCTGTGGTAAGATGCCACACAATGTTTATGATATGGTAAGACGCCATATGATTGGGTAAGATGCCCATGTGGTAAGATGCCACACGATGATTATGTTATGGTAAGATGCCATACAATGGGGGTAAGATGCCCTTATACATGAATGAGAATCAGGGATAACAAAGGAAGTTGAAGAACGACCAATAACATTTACTTAACTAAGATGCTATGCATTACTGTATGTATTTTAATATCATGTTAAGTGAATATATGTATGCTCACGATGTGTTGTCCCTGTAGGTACACTTTTGGATCGAAGGGCCTAGGGTCGGGTTCAGGCGGTGAGCTAAAAGAGAACAAGATGAATATAGGATGCAGGATTTTGATAGTCTCTACTCTAGGAGTAGTATAAATCTATAACTTTAACATTCATTATTGGGAATGTAACTAAATAGCTTTTGGAAATTTTATTTTGACCTGTAATCTTCTTAGCTCAAGCTACAACCGGAACTCTTAAGAGGTTATAAATGCATGTTCTGCCCATTATATGTGTACTATATGATGTTAAGGTAGGAAGACCCTACAGGGTAGTGTCTGGGTCACTAGTTGACGAGACCATTATGCCAAGCGGGTTGCTCGATGAATTATTGGGTGCGCCGTACAGGAAGTGTACCGCAACACATATTTGACGTAAATATTTTATGAGTAGTTGTACCTATGGGTATACTCGTTGAGTTGGCTATGGCCAAGTGACTGGTAACAGGAGTAGTTGTTGAGGAAACTACTTGCTTATGCCGAGGTGACATGTGGTAGACATGATCACACCCGCCCCTGAGGGTGTGGAATAAATCCTACGGAATTAGGATTGCTTTGTGGTTGAGCAAGGACACCGGGATGTCCTTTGTGCATTGGCATTAGAGAAACATTGGGTGATGACCCACAACTCTAATGGTTTGTACGGTATGTCATATCGGGATGGAACGTATGATACGTTGGTAGACTTGGTAGTCACTTTGTGGCTTAAGGTTTGAGGAAGGAAATACGTCACGGGGACGTTTATACGTCAAATGTTTCGAGGGACTTGTACCGGGACAACTCGATTTTGTTGGGAATACCAGCGTGAGTGTCAACAAGTCGTTGTTAGCTCTGATTGAGCATCTTTGCATATGGAATGCAACAGGAATCACAATTGAAATTGTGGGATATAGCTAGTGGGGTGACACTACTATATTGATTTTATTTCTTGGAGAGATTTGGATTGTACTGTCATGGAGACAGCTGGTATCGATCGTGGGTTGATTGTAAATCATCTATGGTAATCATTACTGGTGTTGGACCGAGTAATGGATTTCTTACCTTTTGGTGGGACGTTTGAGGAGACGTCTCCAGGGAAATGCTCGAGATTGTGTAGTACTATGGTATTAGTACAGAGCATTGTTAGGATGAGTATACATGGCGTATACGGGTTTTGATTGGGTAATAGTGTCATTGATGCACTATTCTAACCAGTTGTGTATTTCTGGGTTCTGGGATATATTTTGGTATAAATATATCCAGGTTTTCCGAACGGTGGTTCGAGGTTGGAGGGTCATGGATTCATGACACTTTCCTTGTGAGGAAGGCGTATTGATATACCTACCGGTTGAATCTTTTGGGAGATTCGTTGATTTGGTTTGTGTGTTGTTGATGTTGAAATCACACCCTTTGGTTTTGGTTTGTCAACCATCATTCTCCGTGGAGTGAGAATAATCGAGGATTGACAGTTGAGATTGGGACTTTGGGTATGATTGTAGATACCCGAGTCTATTGCATTAAGTGTGCATATTGTGTTGGTGCTTAGGCATGTATGCCGGTGCGGGTATACGAATGCCAGCATTTTCTTGGTACTCGTCGAGCATCGGATTTATATGCTTTGACGAATGAATCTCCGGTGATAGATTGCAGCACCTTGAGATTGGTAATCTCGATGGCACGATGTATTCTGAAGAACGATCGTGCGTTTTGGTTGACTTCCTCCGAGGAGGAATTGTAGTACCTTGGGGTCATGAAAATTCATTTCGGGATAATTCGATAGCCTCCCTGTTTCTCTGATTGTTGAACCCTATGATAAACGAGGGATGGCCAGGATTCGGATTTGTTAGTGTCGTGGTTGACACGTGTAGCGGGAATGCAATTGATTTTTCTTGCATGTCCTTTCGGGGAACTTGAGACCTTGTGGAGTCTCGATGGTGTATCTGGACCAAGATATGATTTCTTGAAACATAAGGATGTAGACATCTTTGGAGATGTGTTTGTGTTGATCGGTGGCCGTGAGTGGCCCGATCCGTGTTGCAAGGTGGTGCAACTACTCCTTTGATGGAGATGGAATTTGAGAGCGGAAACCGGATATGGTATAAGTACATTGTAGTGTACTGGTGGTTTCCTTGGTAAAGATGTATGGTTAACATCGTAGGCTAAATCGTAAAGATATCATCGAGGCATTATCTATTTTGAAATCACAAATGATTCGTTTGATTTGCAGTTAGGGTTGGCTGACTGCTTTTGAGATGGTTAGCATTGGGGTATGCTGACGTTCTGTTGCGGTTGTGATGGTTTTGCAGGTTTATCCCATTCCAGGTTTTGGTGCGAGGTCGGTGTCCTCACGGTTGGAATATCGTTCATTATATGTTCATCATGCGACGATGTAGATCCGTTCGGATTGTGTGGTCTCATCGATACATGGAGTACGCCGTGCAAATTTCGAGGATGAAATTTTATTAGTGGGGGATAATTGTGATGCCCGGGAATTATTGATGTTAATCCCGGTGTGATAATGATCCTTTATGGATTTTAATTGTGGCAATTATGAATTAATTACGGTTTTGGGACTCCCAGGGATTTTAAATCCGATATTTGGAGTCGTTGAATCCAAGGGATGAGATTGTACCCTCATCGTGGTGATAACCTTGGAATTTGGTTTTGGTGGGATCTGGGGTCCAGAGTACTTTGTACTGGGACTGGTAATGGAATTTGAGTTGGAGAGAAATTATTGAAAACAAATGATATTTAATGAATCATGACGTATTTGTGGAGGAGTCGGTATTTTGGAGCTTTGGAGCTATATATACCAAATAGACTCGGTGTTCCGTCATTACACGGAATCTCCTCACTCTCTCCCCTCTCTCCCCAGCGATCCCCACCCCTCTTCTTCCCTCTTTCCTCCCTTGATGAAAAGTTGATGGAGGCTCGACTTGGGAGCCGAATTTCTCGAAGATAATAAGGTATTATCCATCCCCTCGCATTTATCTTCGATTTGAGTATGGTTTTGTGCTTGTTGGGAAGGATTTGAGTTGGGTGTTTGAAATTGTTTTTTTTTTTTAAAGATTTTTGGGTTGTTGTATTTTGGGGTTGATCTATAGCCCCTTGTTAAGGATTTATGTTGTATGGGGCTGTGAGCTTTGTTGTTGGGGAAGATTTTGCAAGAAAAAACGCCATTTTTGGCTGTTACAGGTCGAGGCGATCGATCCCTAGGGCGGGGCGATCGATCGCCGCGACGTTGTTGAAATTTTCAGGAAGATGAACAGTGAGGCGATCGACCGCCACAAAGGAAGTGATCGATCGCCATGAGGCAGTAGCCAAAAACACTGAGAGGCGACTGATCGCCTGGAAATGGAGCGATCGATCGCCCAGGCCATTTTGCGAGGCGATCGATCACCTGGGATGAAGCGATCGATCGCTAGTGCCTGTTTTTGGAGAATTATTTCGTGTTGAGTTTTCGATGCATGCTTCGCCCGGGGTCTTTTAAAATGGCTAATCATCATAGATCGATGATATATTTGGGGCTTGTGAGCGTGCTTGGGCACATGACTACGTGCTTGATTTTAATTGTGGATTATTAATCGTGTTTAGCACATAATTCATCGGTCACGGGACCAAGGCAAGATTGGATTCGAACTACGGGAATATATGGTACGTATGACGTACGAGCATTAATCTTTATTATAAGTGCAATTGTTGAGTGCATGGTACACTGTATTGCAATAAATCTATATGGAAATGCATGGTATATGGTATTAGCAATAAACGGATAATCGAATACATGGTTTAAGGTAATTGCTACAAATGGATATATATGCATTGGGAATTATATGGTGCCGCTTTTGAGCGAGCAATGATTGGAATGTTGTCGCCTTTGAGCAAACGTCGGTTATGACGCCACTGCTGTTGAACATGCGTGAGAATGAAATGCCGCTATTGTAGAGCGAGCAATGAAATAGAACTATGGAACCATAAGTGAGATATATGGAGTATCTGTAACCATCGTTTAATGATTTGGTATTATTGATTATGATATCGGTATATGGCAAATGGATTTGTTAATCAATGTAATGATTAACTGACATTTGGGAATTTGATGGTTTCAGTTATTTTGAGAACATGGACGGTACAGGGAATCCCGGATGAGGATGATACCATCTAGGGAGTATCTTTTATATTTCATAGCATTTACATTTTTGTAAATTATGAATTGTATTATTGTGATTATTGGATTTGGGATATTGGTATGCACACCCCATGTGGGGGCTGTCTCTGTTGGGGAAGGTGATTAGGTACATCGATGGCTTTGGAGTTGAGCTCGAGCTATGGAATGGAGGTGATTCTAGGGATCGAAGTACCAGTGACGGTATTGAGCACGACGTTTATACATTTGATACACATATACTTATTCGATGCTCGCATGTGAGCACTATTATGTGTATATGGTATGTATAAAAAGGCAAGGGCCTTTCTGTCTTCATTTATGAGTAGTATGCAATTATCTATTGAATTGCTAAATGAACTGAAAATATGTTAGTGTATTATATTGGTGCATGATATGGTGCATGATATGTATGTGGACTCGGTTGGGGGAACTAGACATTATATGGAATAATGTAAAGAATTTTATTATAATCATGATTGGCTATGATGGCAAGTGGGTTTTCCCCTACATGTATGATATGCATGCACTAAATGCTTGGATTAATACACTAATAACGGTATAAGGGCACGGGGGTCCTTACACATATACCCCAAACTAGTATGGTCGCATCAGACCAAGCATCTCTGATCCGTCATAATATAGAGCATGCTTGACTATCTCGTTAATGTATCTATGCTCATGACTATGTCAAAAACAAATTTCAACTTAGTCGGACGGCCTATGAGCCATAGAACAAAAAGAATGCGTTACCAACTTGGTTCTTCCTCAACCACTCATGCCAATCAGTTTGGTCTTGACAGCTTTCCCAGACATGCTCCGACAGACCGTATCAATCATGGTCATTGGATACATGTTAAAGTAGCGTCATCAAGCTTACACCTCATGACATGGTCCAGAGTCCCGAAGGGTACAAAAGAACAAATAAAGCCCTCACACAGTGATGAAGCAGGAATCCATTCTGTCACCCCACTTCAGTGGTCGTACTTATTGAGAACATGTAGTATGCATACATGCTATGATGGAACTTTGACTCCACTTGGGTATGTCATGCTCTTAACATCATACGAATCTGAGTCCAATTGCTACACAAAACTCATGACCTGCGCATTGCGAGATACCATCTACCAGCAATTCACACATTCGGCTAATAAACAGACTTTTATGGAGGTTGGACGTACTCCATATTTGATCTAATCAGATCTCATCTTAGCCTCTTATGCTAAGGCGACTACAATATTATCATCACAACCTTCTTCGCTCTTCCAAGCGAGAAGGGACCATGTCATACATGATCTTCAAGTCTCATCCTGCTCGCTGTCAAAGCGCCAGGGCGACTGCCCATGTGAGTGGGCCAATCAAAGTCTGCTAACATTCACATATGAACACAGTACCTCAACAAACCAGTTGTTCATAACAATTGTTCTAACAGACAAAAAAAATCCTACAAAGCCCATTAACATGTCACAGGAACAAATCTCCACGCAAGGGTTTGGTCCATAGGTCAGCGCTCATATCGCTAGTAAGAATATGCTTTAGAAGCACATTGGCTTGTGCTACATAATATCGAATAAAGATACACAATATCATCTACATGCGCAGAAACTCACAATCTTTGTAAGGCATCGCTACCTTAAGTACGGATTATAGGCATAAGTAGAGCTAAGCATGCATAATTCAAAGTATGAAGTTCATGTTGATGCCTTGAGCTATTAGGATTACAGTGCCAAAAATAAAATTCCAAAAAGGATTAATTACATTCCCAGCCAAATGAATGTTAATCCTATAGTTTTGCACTACTCCTAGAGTAGAGACTATACAAAAGAATCATGTCCTTCTAAACCAATAGCTCTCCTCACAAGCTCACCGCATCAACCCGGGTCCTTAGCCCTGCTTGCCAAAAGATACCTACAGGAAAAACCCCAAAACCATGAGCATATAATAAACCATAATCATACCAACAAGATTATGATATAAAAATGCATAACCGTAAATACAAATCACTTCCTGTAATATATGCACTTAAAAGCTCCCTTTGGTTGTCCATGTACCACAAGTATAATCAATAGATTATAATGCCAATAATGTATGTCATGACATGCATCCGTTTCATCAATACCAATGACCAATTTCCAAGTCTTATTATATCAGTGACATTATACCCCTCGCTTTGACATGACAGCGGCATTAATACCCATCGATTTGACAATATCAGCGGCAAATAATATCCCTCGCTACAATATGACAGCGGCGTGTTCTTCGCTTCTACATATTAGCGGCAAATATTCTCTCATCGCTACAGTATGACAACGACAAGTATTCTATCATCGCTACGCCATGAAGGCGGCAAGTACTCTTCATCACTGGAATATAACCTCGACTTACAATCACATGCATCAATGCATCCAATGTGTGTATGCAACCATAATGCATCAACCAATATGTGTATGCAACCATAATGCATAATCCAACAAATATATGCAACCATACTGCATAATCCAATACGTAAAAATAAATTTTACCGTCTGATGCCCGTACGTCTCACTACGTACCTTTCTTCCAAAAGTGGAGATGTCGTAGGACTTTAAATCCTTTGTTGTGTTGCCACCTGGGAAGGCTCTACACAACCACACAATCCAATATTAGAAGCCAATTTATAAACCAATACCAAAAATCCCATCATTTAAACCAAAAATCAACAGTTCAGCTACAACGCTCTACCGATCGATCGGTCCAAGCTACCGATCGATCGGTAAACATCCGAATTTTTTATTTTAGCTACGGCCTTTCATCGATTGATCAGTCCAAGCTACCGATCGATCGTTAGTCACCCACCGATCGATCTGTCGCTCATACCGATCGATCGGTAGATACAGAAATATTTACCCATCGCTACGCACTTGCACCGATCGATCGCTATGATACTACCGCTCGATCGATCGCTGTGATATTTTCAGAAAAACACCATTTATGAGCTTAAAATCCATGCCTTAACATAAACAACCCAACCCAACATAAATCTTCATCCAAAACATCATAACCTCCATATAACCAACATATAAAACATAAAACCATCACATACAAAAACATCAACCCAACAAAATCGTTTCCCCCCAAATCCATAAACCCATTTCATTTCAAAACATAATAAAATCAAACTAGGAGGGATCCATACCACTTGAAGCTTCAAAAACTAGCAAGAATCAAGCAACCAAGCTTCTCCTCCTCTTGATCGACTTTAGGGTTTTTTTTTGGGGGGGGGGGGGGGGGGGTCGTGGTGGGAGGTTTGGTGTGATTAAGAGTGATGGGGAGAAGTGAGGGTAAAGGTAAAGGTAGTGGGTTTAAGTTAAAAAAAAATGTGTTCCAGTATTTAACACGATGTATAAAATATCCCAACATGATATTTTAAAATTATTTTCCAAAAATGCAACAAACTCAATTAAACATGCTTTACCAAGATAATTTATATCCACCTCAAATAAACCATGGCAAAACACAAATCCCAACATGCATCACATGCACCATGAAATGCATTACAAGGTCATGCCCACCGCATAATTATACATTTTACCACCATGATTAATTTACACCGAATTAATCACATAAACATAATTAATTGCCCAATTGCACATAATTATTCAGGGATATCACAATCTTTGTAGAGATCCTCTTAACCAGATTGTATCTTATATTGTTGATGTGCAGACTATTACTATGCTTCGAAGGTAGATAGAGAGATACCAGGCCTTTGTTATGACTCCAAGTGATACTTGCACCTTTCACTATATGTGATGCCCGACATTTGATTAACGTTGATTACATATAATTTGTAAATTAATTTTGTAATTAATGAGAATTTAGTTACTTAGAAGTAAAATGGATAATATAACTATCAATTGACAGTCGGGTCAGAACATGGTGAATGGACAAATATTAACACCAAAATTTTATTAAAATAATTTAGTAAATATACAATTTGTATTAAATCGATAGATTTAAGTTTTGTGATTGAAATATGGACACGAGGTCAGGTGTGAACTGTACATGTATGTACATGCAGAAGTCCACCGATGACACCCCGATGTTCATAATTGGTCGGGAATTAATATATATCGGTGTAGGACATAAAACACATAGCAAAATGCGTAAAAACATGCACAGATCATGAAAAATGCACTAAAACGTGCGAAAACACAGTATCAACGCGATTCACCGACCACCGTGTACTAATCCCCTCCGTTCGCCGCCGTCCGACCACCTATCGACAAGCCCGATCTACCACCATGTTCAAAACTTAGAGGCGCAATTTTCCATACCAAATAATCAAATTTTAGTGTTCGAAAAGTGGTTCAATTTGGTCTGAAACGAACGAAGTCGTGAGAGTTAGGGTTTCTGCGCTTTTGGTTCGACTTATTCGATTCAACAACGAATGGGACAAAGCCAAGGCACCGAATCTCTTCCCCTCACCTGGATGAAGCTTTTTGAATCAGCCACCACCTTTACGGCCGCCGGAGCTCGCCGGAATCAGAGGAAAAGCGTGCGTACTACAGTGCACGAGTTGGGTAAAATTTGATATTCAATTTTTCCGACTTTTCTTCGATAATTTCCAGTTAATTTGGATTATAATTGATGACAAATATTATGAATTGGTGAAAAATAATTTAGCAAATTAAATTATGATGTAATGATCGCTTTTATTTTAAACAATTAATTCCAGTGTAGCGATTTTAGACCGCAAGTGCACGCTGTCAAGTTTTAGTGTAACACCCCTTAACCAGACTGCAGAACTCAACAGAGTTATACAATTAAGTCAAGAAATGTTATTCTTCTATACATAGTAAAATGTTATGGTTTGTAAGAGAATAACATGGTTTTCTTGAAATAAAAATCAAACCCTTTACATTAACAACAACCATCCATGCATATTGGTTTAACATATATAAGTTGACACAAAAACCATAACAGAGCGGTTTAATCAAAATACACAGAGTTTTTAAGATTTCAACAAAACTGTTCGAAGCATGGCATATGAACAAATCTCTGTCTGACCGCTCTGGAGACTGAGTCAATCTCTACACATGTACATTATTACCTGCATCTTAGGAACCTAGTGAGCTAATGGCTCAATAAGTTGAAACTGATATAATAACAAGATCTCACATATCACATTCATCAATCAATAAATACATTATTCAATTGAAAATTTTGTTATATTTAATCTTTCTTTGGGTACCCTTGAGTGTGGTACTTAATTGACAGCGATAGACTATGGTTTTCGGAACCTGTTCATAATTATTGGCCAATAAAAGAAATAATACGGGGTTCCCATACCGGTTGTTAACCCTATGGTATTAGCCGTATCCTGTCTCATTTATTGTGGTTTTCCTATACCGGTTTTTACACCTCAAGTATTCACCACCATTTACTGGGTCTGACGGTCCCTCCTGCGTCCCTTGCCTACCCGACCATCAATCAAGTACCATTTCTTCCATTTTCAAAAACCTTTTCTTTACATGTACATCAACATCACACATTATAAATCATAAATGTTTCAACATACTATACATAAACAACTAGTACTAATCAACTCAAGGCATTGCAAGCATTATATGATTCTTATGATGCAGCAAATGAAAGCTTCAACTTACCTCGATCCAATTTGTGAGGTGCTGTGTAGAAGTCAATCCTTTTAGAAGTTATGATGTGCTATAGGACCTATATTAATTTAATTATGTTATTTTTAATTAAGTAGCATAACACTCCTTCATGTATTATAATTTATAACCTTTCCTACAATGATTATAGAAAAATGATAACTTACTTCATGTCTTTAAACTATATCATCTCATCTCTATGATTTCTGAATTAAACCTTCGTGTTAAAAATGGACATCTATCCAATCCTTATTAACTTATTGTTGTAATTTGACTCTATTGATTTAAATCCATAACACATCAATATTCAAGTCATAGGGAATCAATCTTGCTATTATTCCAACATGAAAACTTTAAATGACATTACTTTGGTTCTACATTTAATTGTCCTATCCAACAACTACACAACCATTATCTTGATCATATTCACTTCATATTCAATTATTAACACTAAAAGCATATAACAACCTCAATAGAAACAAGTTACATAATAAATTCCCTAATTTGCTATATTGTAGGAATTTAGCTACTAGCCAACTTTAACTTCCTTTGCATTTCTTTTGACTTCTCCATCATTAATGACAATACTAATGCACAAAATTATCTTAAAGAAAGTAAATGAACAACAAGGATAGTAGGGAAAAAAATACCTTGTTGAAGATAAGATTAGACCTCAAACATGAAGAATTTGAAGCTAGTAAGTGGTAAGAACTTGTTATAGGTTGTATTTCTAGATTCTTATGAGCTTGGTTTTACTTTGTGAGCTTGAAATACATAAGAGAAACAAAAAGGAGCATGAAGAAGAGAAGGTGGCCGTGAGTGAGTTAGGGGATGGAGGTGAAAAATTGAAGATAAATATTGATATATTCATAATTATCTACTAGTTTGACTTTTCAAATGAAAGAAAATGAGGATAATTCTTTGAGTGGTTAAGCTATGGTTTTGTAGTGGTAAATTGAGCTTGGAACGTGTGGCTACTCTAGGATAGGGACAAAACAATGTATTGGTATATTAAAATCATATACAATGTAATAAAACAAGGAATTAAACTTATAACCAATTATAATGTACCTTTCACATACTTTTAGTACATATTCAAGCATGAACTTTTTCAAGTGATTACATAGCTCATTAATCATTGTCATATTCCATTAATAAATAGGAATATGAGTAATTAACTAAATAACCAATTCGCACATCAATCGTCTTTTAATTGTGGACTAACTTACTATACCTACGTTTATTCTAGAACAAGTTGATTCATATAATTAATAGATTTCATGCATATGGACCAAATTAGCAAGTATTCATGTCCATGCAATCAAACTATTTGTATGACATAAATCCACGATGAATGCTAAACTATATGCATTTTGATGCATGATGCTTATTATTGGCTAAGTAGGAGATTATTGGGCATTACATTTAGTATAGTGGTTTAGAAATAGGGATGTCGTACCCACAGGGACTAACGCAAAAGTACCAAATAAAATTAAAAAAATTATATTTAGCCTACGAAATATATGAATAATTATCTAATTAAACTAAAGACTTAAAAACACAAAATTTAATCAACTCTTTGAAGATGCGAAGGAATTCCACTCGAGAAATTTATCAAATGTCGGTTCACTTGTGTTATCGTCAATGATTTGTTTGTAAAAACAATTACTAACCAATTAATTCTTAAGGTGACAGATTCCCAAATATAATCAATACACTTTCTCAAGCTATATTGGAACTAATATTAAATTGAAGCAAGTAACTCTCTTTCACTTAAACCAATTTAATATTGAATAAATCTCGATGAAAACCTTTAACTTTAAATCTTCCAATTCAAAGTGATCACGTATGTGATTTAATCTCTCGATCTAATCTTTAACACACAACATGAATTATTATAGCGTATTATAATTTTATCTCTCGATCTCAATTATAATTCACAAATTCAATCAAAGTTAGCAAGGCTTTGATAGCATTAAGATTATAAATCATGCACAAAAGAATTAATCCACTCAAACAACATTCAAATCAATAACTCAATCACAATCTTCCCTAACCTTGATAAAATAAACTTAATTTATGTTCAAATCAAACTAACATGATGAATAATTGTTTCTAAACCTCCTAAACATCAATAAATTCGAAAATCAAAATAAATAAAGCTTAGAAGTACGATAACGTAGGAGTTGAATCCGTGCGTTGAAACGTTACTTATTCCCTTGCTCCCTTCCTTGCACTTCAAAGGCTTTTTCCCTAAATTTGTATGGTTGTTGGAGGATGAAAGGAGGCTGATATATGGTATGCTATGATATTTGTGTAAGGAATCCAACACACAAGTGCGCAGCGGAAATAAAACAATGGATTCCTAACCGAGGACCTATACAGAGTATTCATATCGGAATGATTAAAAGAGTCTCACCATTGTAGCGTGTTTGAAGCAGATTCCACGTTGTAGCACCACGAGTCACAAACAAAAGTTTGCACCTTTGTCTCTACGGTATCCACACTATCAAATCGAACAAGGGATGTTGAAGAACAAGTTGCTAGACTCGTTCTTAAACCAAAACTGAACTCACGGTTCAAAACCGATCAACGACGGCCAATCAAAAAGCTCACAACCCACGGCGGCGGCAGCGTGAGTGATGCTCAATGTCGGCGGCCGAGAGCTCTTCCTTTTGGAGGCTATTAGGTTTTATGATATGTAGGATTAATTCTTAATTAACCTTGATATCATATATATGTTAGATTTAATTAAAGGTTCAAGACTTTCTTAAAGCTTCATGGGCCCAAACCCATGATTTAATTAAATCCTTGAATTAATTCCCTTTATCGATTTAATCTTTTGTGCCACCCGATAGGATCTTGCAATGTTGGCATTGACATAAAATCTCATTTTATGTCACAAGCAATGAGTGGTATCTAGCAACACATCAAGGCTACCCAAATTACAAGAATTTCATTGACTCGACATAACCTAAGAACTCGTGATAATATTAACCATGTAACTTAATCCCTTTGTCCAATGTGTTTAGATTGAACACGAGTCATGGAATAGTCATACTCGTATATTCAATCATTATTTCTTGATCCCCAAGTAGAACTAGAATAAACGAATAAGCTCGATATCACATATCGACTCATTCGAGCAGGGCCATGCATTTTAGTCTTACTTGATCAAGGGCCCAAACACTTCTCATGTTATATAGGTGGGACAAATCCTATCTTGATCAATCAACATCCCTCTACATAATTCGTAGTGTATCCAATAGTTGCCTTTATAGTTTACCATGTTACAGGTAACGTTTGACAATATCAAGATACATAACTCCTTATGTTGGGATCTCTGACGATCTCAAGTCGTAAGGATTACATACATTATTATCACTATGAGAATTGCTTATGACACTCATATAACTATCCATGTAGCATTCTCATGGTGGGTCAGTCCAGTACATCGTTCTCTAACATGTACCCATGTGTTGATTTGATATCTCATATCCATGAACAATTCATCAATCAAAACATACTAGTCTCAATGCATTATCATTATCCTTATTCAAGATAATACTTGACTAGGGACAATCTTTAAGAAAAATACATTATTATTCTAAGGACATTAACTTATATATTAATTCATATTGCACAGATATTCGAATAAGATATAATAATGATTTGCCATTAATAAAATCATAAGACATTGTATGTCATAAACAATCATCTAATGACTTGTCTTAGGGCATATCCCAACAATTTGTCCCCTGAATTCGTGCCCTAGGTCCCTTATTTATAGAAGAGAAGGTGGATGGAAATGTTCCCAATAGATCAAAATCAATCAAGTCTTTTTTTTCCTGAAAATTCTGTTGCTCGATCGATCGTTAAATTGTCTCGATCGATCGAGCCTTCTCTTTTCTCGTCCAGGAATTCTTTTGCCTCGCTCAATCGATTGAGCGTCATCTTCCGATCGATCGAGCTTTCTTCAATCTCGCTCAACACAGCTCCTGCCATGCTCGATCGATCGAGCATAATCTTCCGATCGATCGAGCTCCTCTTTTTCTTGTTGGCCAAAACTCTGTCTCCTTCGATCGATCGCGCTCCATTACCGATCGATCGGTTATGTCAGAATTCAAATTATTCAATTCTTGCCTCGGTTTGATCCGTTTTCTTCCTTCTAGCTTAATTCTTCCACTTTCCACCTAGATTCCAGAAACAAACAAATAAATACCAAAAATCGTAACATCATCTAGGAATCAACACGAAATATATACATATCATTGCAAACATACACGTAATATTCAACCTTATCAACTCCCCCAAACTTAGACTTGATCGTCCTCGAGCAAGCATTAAGATCAAAATGCAAAGTTCATCATTAATACTTTAAATGAATTAACTTAGCACTCAAATGTAAAAGCTCAGAAATCCCACTAACACATCAACCATAAGTCAATCCAAAACTCAACAAGAAGTGTTTTCTCCTAAGCCAAGCAATATATCGCAAAATCGGAACGTGCGTGTGTGTTAATGTCAATCTTGAGTTTCATATATACTTCCAGGATCAAATAATGCTATTAAACTCGAAGTCAAGATTACTATTAAACACTCCATAAGCCTACTTTTCAAGCACTTCTCCACTAATGTAATTATTCCCAAGACTTGGATCAATAGGTCTTTTAAAGCTTGTAATGTTAGGCCTAGGTGTTTGGCTTCAAAGAAAAGATAGGGTAACACAAAGAAGAGAGTATAATCATGTAAAATTCAAATTTTTAGCACAACTCGAGCTTCTCTTCTTTTTCTTTTAGTCTTGGCCACTTTGGGTCTTATTTAGTCACTTTTTTCTCAAGGCTTTATATCTATCTTTTTCTTTTCTCATTCATCATTTTTTCAATAATAAGCTCATCCAGATATAACAATTTATGTGCATCTAATGACATTCATTATACTCCCTTTAGGTAAGGATGAATTCTTTCAATTTAGGCTCATAAAGGTGGGTATAATGAGTTGCCAAAAAAAATTGTTGAATGGGGGCTAATAGTATGTTAAACATACTCCATTCTTTTTTTCAATTAGGCTCAAATTGGAATACTAGAGATTTATATATACATGGTAAGCTTAAAAGGCTCAAACGTTCCAAAGATCGCCTAAATCATGTCCAAGTCAAGTTCATAATTATAAAATTTCTCCTCAAAGTGCCCTCAAATAGGTTCTAGAGTGCTTTAAGATCCTCAAGACAAATCATAGTTAACAAAAATTTTCCAATATATATTTCCCTCAATCTAAAGTGCGTAAGATGTTCCTCAATTTTGGAATATTAACTCAACCACAGATATTCACAAACAAGTCAATCTTCAAGACTTTAGTTGAGATGGGGATTAATATCATCATGCAATACTGTTGCAAGTCTAATTCATTATTTCTTAATGATTAACTCATTTTTCAAAAAAAAAAAAATTATGTGCTAAAAAACAATCTAATCTCATGATAGACTAGGCATGCAAGATAAGTAACAAGAGAAAATAGCTCATGATAGACTAGGCATGCAAGATAAGTAACAAGAGAAAATAGCTCATGATAGACTAGGCATGCAAGATAAGTAACAAGAGAAAACAACAGATACCAGTAAACACTCCCCCAAACTTAGTACATGCATTGCCCTCAATGTAAAGTAAACAATAAGGGCAAAAGCAAAACACATGCCTCGACGACGATCGTCAGTGATCGTCGTCCTCATCATGCTCCGGTGGGGGTACTGGGTAATAAGGCTCATCTGGCTGGTACGGTGGATATGGCGGATAATCAAGTGGTGGTGGTTGGTATGGCTGGAAGTGTGGCTCAGGTGGAAACTGGATAGCTGGGAAACCTTGGGCCAAGGCAGTGTTCCATGCATACTGATACTTCATGAACTCCATATGTCGCTGACTTATCTGCTCTTGGTCCCACCGTATTTCCATCTGCAAATTTTGGATGCCCTGCTGCTCCAGGCGTATGTGTTGGAGATCCATGTGGAGGGAGTCCAAGGTGATAGATGAATGCTCTGCAGCGGAAGATGAGGACGGGCCCAGCAAGTCTGCTGCTCGAAGGCCGTGGCTCGGCCCTACGTCGGCTTGTAGGCGGTGGTGGTCCATCAACCACTATTGGTCCTTTTGGTGGTAGGAGTTCTTCATCGGCACCCCACTTCACTCCGCATCTCTTGCAAAGGGCAGTGATAGTAGATGGAAAAGGTAATGCGGAGGTGGCCGGACTCCTGCCGATGTCACTGATGTGGTCATTTATAATGTACCCCAAATCCACCGTTTGCCCACTGAGTATGGCAAATACCAGGGCAGCTCTCTCCTTGGTGACCTCAGA
This sequence comes from Haberlea rhodopensis, assembly GCA_907163345.1. Taxonomy (NCBI): domain Eukaryota; kingdom Viridiplantae; phylum Streptophyta; class Magnoliopsida; order Lamiales; family Gesneriaceae; genus Haberlea; species Haberlea rhodopensis. Next base: position 632,450 of record CAJQUN010000291.1, read on the forward strand.
AGTGTGGGTCGATGGCATGACCCGGGAGGCTATGAAGGAAAATCATGCTTCTGCCTCTGGTTTCAAATGTTTCTTTAGGACTAACTAGGGCTCTCCATTGCTGTTCCTTTGCCAATCAGTCCCCTCAACACTGATTACAGAGAGTACCTCATCATAGTTGATTTGGCTGGTCTTGAAAGCTTTGTACTCACTGTTCTTTATTGGCTTGTCTTTATTGACAGCAAGTAAATGACACATGATATGTTCTTGAAGTTCGAAGCACAAAGCTTTTGTGTGTCCCCTTCTTCCTGTAAGTAATCCATCAATCATGGTACGCAGCGGAATATAAAAAATTTATGGATTACAAGACACCGGATCTATACATAGGTTATCATATCGGATTAGGGATTACAAAAGTCTCACCCTTGTAGCGTGTTTGAGCAGATTCCACGAAGCAGCACCGCGTCCAACGCCTCCTTCGAGTCACTAGCAAAACTTATCAGAGCTTTGCCTCAACGGTATCCACAAGATCAAATCGGGAAGGGGATTTAAGAACAAGTTGCTAGACTCGTTCTTAAACCGGAACAATAACCACACACGATTCCAAATCGTATGAAGATGGCCGGAAACACCACAAGATCAAGGCGGCGGCCGAGAGCCTTTTAGTGAGAGGTGGCCGAGAGCTTCATATGATGGTGGCTAGGTTTTGATATGAAAGTATGATTAACAATTAATCAAAACCTTATATTTATATTATAAGACTTTAATTAAGGTTCAAGACTTTCTTAAAGTCTCATGGGCCCAAACCCATGATTTAATTAAATCCTTATAATCATTTAATTAAGACTCCTCTTAATTATTTAATTCATCCCATGAATTTAATTTCCCTTATCGATTTAATCTTTTGTGCGACCCGATAGGATCTTGTAATGTTGGCAGTGATATAAAATCTCATTTTACGTCACAAGCAATGAGCGGTATAGCAACACATCAAGGCTACCCAAATTACAAGAATGTCAATGACTCGACATAACCTAGGAACCGTGATAATATTTACCATGTAACTTAATCCCTTTGTCCTTTGTGTTTAGATTGAACACGAGTCATGGAATAGTCATACTCGTATATTCAATCTTTATTTCTTGATCCCCAAGTAGAACTAGAATAAACGAATAAGCTCGATATCACATATCGACTCATTCGAGCATGGCCATGCATTTTAGTTCTCACTTGATCAAGGGCCAAACACTTCTCCTGTTATATAGGAGGGACAAATCCTATCTCGATCAGTCAACATCCCTCTACATAATTCGTAGTGTATCCAATAGTCGCCTTTATAGTTTACCCTGTTACGGGTAACGTTTGACAATATCAAGATACATAACTCCTTATGTTGGGATCTCTGATGATCACAAGTCGTAAGGATTACATATATTATTATCACTATGAGAATTGCATATGACAATCATATAACTATCCATGTTGCATTCTCATGGTGGGTCTGTCCAGTACATCGTTCTCTAACATGTACCCATGTGTTGATCTGATATCTCATATCAATGAACAATTCATCAATCAATACATACTAGTCTCTATGTATTATCATTATCCTGATTCATAATAATACTTGACTAGGGACATTGTTTAAGAATTATACAATATTATTCTAAGGACATTAGCATATATATTAATTCACATTGCACAGTTAAACGAATAATATATAATGATGAATTGCCATTCATAAAATCATAAATATTGTATGTCAAAACAATCATCCAATGACATGTCTTAGGGCATATCCCAACAAATCTCCCACTTGCACTAAGACCACTCAGACATATACCTAATGCCTAGAGATCTAGTATGACGATCATGCTTCTGCTGTGACAGTGGCTTCGTCAATGGGTCAGATACATTATCATCTGTTGGTACTTTGCATATTTTAACATCTCACATTTAACGATTTCTCGAATGAAATGAAAGCGCCGAAGTATGTGCTTGGATCTTTGGTGAGATCTAGGTTCCTTAGCCAATGCGATCGCTCCATTGTTGTCACAATAGAGTTCTATCGGATCTTTAATGCTATGCACCACTCCAAGTTCAGAAATGAACTTCCTGATCCAAACAGCTTCCTTTGCTGCATCTGAGGCAGCAATATACTCAGCTTCCGTTGTAGAATCGGCTACTGTCTCTTGCTTTGAACTCTTCCAGCTCACATTACCTCCATTTAGGCAATACACATATCCAGATTGCGACCGAAAATCATCTTTGTCGGTTTGGAAGCTTGCATCAGTGTAACCCATTACATTGAGCTCTTCCTCACCTCCATAATCAAGAATGTATCCTTAGTTCTTCTCAAGTACTTCAGGATATTCTTGACAGCAATCTAGTGACCCTCACCTGGATCAACTTGATATCTGCTCGTCATGCTCAAAGCATACGATACATCGGGACGAGTACATATCATGGCATACATGATAGATCCAATAGCTGACGCATATGTAATCTTACTCATGCGTTGTCTCTCATCTGGTGTTGAAGGATACTGTTCCTTCGAGAGATATATACCATGTGTCATAGGCACGAATCCTTTCTTTGATTCTTGCATGCTAAACCGTTTTAGCACTTTGTCTATGTATGTACTTTGACTTAGGCCAAGAAGCCTTCTCGATCTATCTCTATAGATCTAATTCCTAATACATAGGTGGCTTCACCCAAGTCTTTCATAGAAAAGCAATTTCCTAGCCAATTCTTTACAGATTGTAAGGCAGGGATACCATTCCCAATTAGAAGTATGTCATCTACATACAATATTAGGAAGATAATTATGCTCCCACTGACCTTCTTGTAGACACAAGGTTCATCTACGTTTTTGATGAAACCAAACTCTTTGACTGCATCATCAAAACGAAGATTAACACTCCGAGAAGCTTGCTTCAATCCATAAATGGATCGTTGTAGCTTGCATACCTTTCCAGCATCCTTTGGATCGACAAAACCCTCAGGCTGTGTCATGTACACATCCTCAAGCAGATTTCCATTAAGGAAAGCTGTTTTGACATCCATCTGCTAGATTTCATAATCATGAAATGCAGCTATTGCAAGTAAGATCCTAATGGATTTAACCATGGCAACTGGTGAAAATGTTTCATCATAGTCAATACCATGAATTTGTTTGAAACCTTTTGCAACCAATCGACCTTTATAGGTTTGTACATTACCATCCATGTCGGTCTTTCTTTTGAAAATCTATTTGCACCCTATGGGTCGTACCCCTTCAGGTGGGTCAACCAAAGTCCATACTTGGTTTGAATACATGGATTCCATCTCAGATTTCATGGCCTCTTGCCATTTCTCAGAATCAGTTCCCATTATAGCTTCTTGATAAGATGACGGCTCATCCTCATCAATAAGTAGTAAGTCACCTTGTTGAGTCACAAGAAATCCATATCTCTGTGGCTCCCGGTGTTCTCTTACAGACCTACGCTGGGTTTGTGTCTCTTGAGCAGGTACTTCTTCCACAACAATTTGCGGTGCCTGCTCTGTTTCCATCTCAATCTCAGGTTCGGTGTTTTCTTGTGGTTGAACTTCACTAAGTTCTATTTTTCTCCCACTGGTTTTTCTAGAAATAAATTCTCTTTCAAGAAATACACCAGTCCGAGCAACAAACTACTTTGTTCTCGGTGGGATAATAGAAATAGTATCCTTTCGTTTCCTTAGGATACCCCACAAATAAACACTTATCAGATTTGGGTCCAAGTTTGTTAGTGGCGTGACGTCTAACGAAAGCCTCACAACCCCAAATCTTCATAAAAGACATACTAGGATGCTTCCCAGTCCATATCTCAAATGGTGTCTTTTCCACTGATTTAGATGGAACACGGTTCAGTAAGAATATTGTTGTTTCTAAAGCATGTCCCCAAAAGGATATCGGAAGATCTGCATGACTCATCTTTGATCGAACCATGTCCAACAAAGTTCTATTTCTCCTCTCGGATACACCATTCCATTGTGGAGTATACGGAGGAGTGAGTTGTGGGACTATCCCACACTCATTTAGATAGTCATGAAACTCTTGGCTTAAGTATTCACCTCCTCGATCTGATCGAATGATTTTGATACTTTTGCCAAGTTGGTTTTGTACTTCATTCTTGAAATCTTTGAACTTTTCAAAGGTTTCATGCTTATGCTTCATTAGGTACACATACCCATATCTACTGAGGTCATCAGTAAATATAACAAAGTATTGAAAACCACCTCTAGCTTGTGTACTTATTGGCCCACATACATCACTATGTATTAGTCCCAATAAAACATTTGCCCTTTCAACATGTCCCTTGAAAGGGGCTTTAGTCATCTTGCCCATTAAACAAGATTCGTATGTTTCGTATGATTCAAAATCAAATGAATCTAATACTCCATCCTTATGAAGTTTAGATATGCGGTTCTCGTTTATATGGCCCAAGCGACAATGCCAGAGATAAGTCGGATTACAATCATTATTTTTAATCCTTTTAGTATTTATGTTATAGACAGGCATATCAAGATTTAATAAATAAAGATCATTCATCATTTGTGCACTAGCGTAAAACATACCATTTAGATAAATGGAACAACAGTTGTCCTTTATAATAAATGAAAATCAATACTTGTCCAAACAAGAAATAGAAATAATGTTTTTGGTAATTGAAGGCACAAAATAACAATCTTTTAAAATCAACGATAAACCCGAAGGCAATGATAAATGATAATCCCCTACAGCTAATGCAGCAACTCTTGCTCCATTTCCAACTCGGAGATCAACTTTGCCTTTTGCCAACAATCTACTCCTTTTGAGGTCCTGCACATTTACACAAATGTGAGATCCACATCCAGTATCTAATACTCATGATGAAGAAGTAGATAAATTCACTTCTATAACAAAAATACCTGAAGTGGAAGTCACAGTTCCTTTCTTGAGATCCTCGAGATATACTTTGAAGTTCTTTTTCCAATGACCGGTCTCACCGCAATGAAAACAGTTTCCTTCCTTTGCTATCCCTCCCTTTGGCTTCAGTGCAGAAGACTTTGGCTTAGATTTAACAAAGACCTTCTTTGCTTTCTTATTGCCCTTAGCTTTGGCCTTTCCTTTGCTCTTATTCACAATAAGAACATTTGTGGCCTTAGTCTTCTTTGTATTTGCTTCATATGTTCTCAAAATACCAAGCAATTGTGGTAGAGTCTTTTCAATGTCATTCATATTGTAATTTACTACAAATTGACTGAAGCTCTCAGGCAACGATTGCAAGATCACATCGGTGGCCAACTCTTGGTCCAATGGAAAACCCAGCTTCTCCAGATGCTCAATGTACCCAATCATCTTGAGTACATGAGTTCCAACTAGGCTTCCCTCTACCATCCTGCACTGGAACAACGCTTTAGAGACGTCATACCTCTATTGTCTAGCTTGCTGTTGGTACAATTGCTTTAAGTGTTCGATCATATCGAACGCCTCCATTTCCTCATGTTGCTTCTGAAGCTCTGAGTTCATGGTGGCAAGCATAAGGCAGCCAACATCAAGTGCGTCATTCTGATGCTTCTTGTAAGCATCTTTATCGGCTCTAGTAGCCGTCAGGGGAGGTTCCTCAACAGGTAAGGGTTCCTCTAGAACATATTGCTTCTTTTCTTGTTTGAGGACTATCCTCAGATTCCTATACCAGTCTAGGAAGTTTGTCCCATTTAATTTGTCCTTCTCAAGGACCGATTGCAGTGATAATGTGCTTGTTGTATTGTTAGTTGCCATGGATATCTACAATATAAATATGCAAAATAAGTTTATGATTTAATCATTTAACATGGTCTTATATTAAATGATACTCCCACTATTTTGTTTAAAAATATCAACCCTCGAAACCTTTAGTGGGCCAAGATCCATATTTCGCCTAATCTTGAGTTAGCTTTGGCTAATCTCCCAAGACTCGGTTATTTAGGTAGACAACACTTTGTCAATTACATCACATGTAATTCTTGGATAGTTGGACGAACAACACTTTGTTCAATTCATCAAATGAATTATTATCCAACCCATGCCTCTAGGTTCCCAATCCTATTGAGATAACATAGTTAAGTCGTACCCAATTTAAAGTATAACGGATATCACTTTTATCCTTTCGCGCCTTACTAAGATTGCCAGGGTGCTTTGCTTTGGCAAACCCACACATGTACAATCGAAGTTTTGACGAGTACTTTTAATTTTGGAAGGCATATAAAACTTAATATTTTAGAGGGATTTATTGATCTCATGATTAGTTTGATAATTTAAAATATGTCCACTACATATAGGTGTATACATATCTACATATATGTGTAATACAATTATCAATCTAAAACATAAGATAAATCATGCATCAACATACATAATTAAACGTGACATGGTTATAGCCCCTACTAGCCATTTTCTCAAGCCAATGAGAAAATCCTAAGAGTCAACCTAAGTTAACTTCATAAGCACCTTCCAATGGCTCCAAGTTGTGAATGGCCTCCTCTCCCGGCACCAAGCTCCATCTTCATTGATCACCATCAATAAAATAATATATACTATATTACATTTACAAATATAGAATTCCTCGATTCACATTCGAGGGGAACATAGGGTAGGGATAACATTTAGAAAAAAATAGAGAAGGCACGACTCGCAGGCCGTATTATAAATTACAAACATTCACAAATCCTATCTAATAGGTCAAAGGGCTATAACCATGCACCATGCTCAAACAACACATAAAACATGCTTTAACATTTAATTAATTAAATTCTAAACATTTTAAAATTTAATTCTAATTAAAACTGTAAAATAAATTTTGAAAAATTATCGTACGCTCGGGACATCACATGCCACGAACTTAAGCGATTAAATTACGAACCATCATGGTTCGAACCATTAGCGATCATGGCTGGACCAATCATGGGCCTAGGGTTCGAAACCCTAGCCCACGGCTCGGTCCGAATCTATGAGCGAGCGGCGGCGGCGCTAGGGTCTAACCGTAGCCGCCTTGCTCCTTCCTTGTGTTTCCATCGAGCCAACTTGTTCGAAACGCCGGAATTCATGAGCCACGAATCATGATCAGGCCATGCACGGTAGTGGCTCAACCATCTCGAGCCAAGGGTTCGAAAACCCTAGCTCTCAAGTGGTGAAGCCACTTATCCATGCATGTGTGAACCATTATCGAGCCAAAGAGTTCAAAACTCATCCACGTCTCGAAACCTCCATGCACGAACATGAGCCACAACGACTAGGCCATCTCGAGCCAAGGGTTCGAAAACCCTAGCCCTCACGTGGCTAAGCCGTGGGTCAAGTGCACTAGGTGGTGGACGCATCATACAATTGATTCGATTATTCGCTTCGTGTATCGTATACATCAAACATCAATTATATCAAATATAATTTCATGATAATTTCACAAACTTAATATTAACATATCATATATGTTCATACAGTTTTAAATAGCATGCAATATTAATTCTAATATGATTAAAACAATTTAACCACATAAATCCGATATGAGCCTTGTACACGGCTCTGATACCACTGTAAGTAATCCATCAAGCATGGTACGCAGCGGAATATAAAAATTTTATGGATTACAAGACACCGGATCTATACATAGGTTATCATATCGGATTAGGGATTACAAAAGTCTCACACTTGTAGCGTGTTTGAGCAGATTCCACGAAGCAGCACCGCGGCCAATGCCTCCTTCGAGTCACTAGCAAACTTATCATAGCTTTGCCTCAACGGTATCCACACGATCAAATCGGGAAGGGGATTTAAGAAAAAGTTGCCAGATTCGTTCTTAAACCGGAACAATAACCACACACGATTCCAAATCGTATGAAGATGGCCGGAAACACCACAAGATCAAGGCGGCCGAGAGCCTTTTAGTGAGAGGTGGCCGAGAGCTTCATATGATGGTGGCTAGGTTTTGATATGAAAGTATGATTAACAATTAATCAAAACCTTATATTTATATTATAAGACTTTAATTAAGGTTCAAGAATTTCTTAAAGTCTCATGGGCCCAAACCCATGATTTAATTAAATCCTTATAATCATTTAATTAAGACTCCTCTTAATTATTTAATTCATCCCATGATTTTAATTTCCCTTATCGATTTAATCTTTTGTGCGACCCGATAGGATCTTGTAATGTTGGCAGTGATATAAAATCTCATTTTACGTCACAAGCAATGAGCGGTATCTAGCAACACATCAAGGCTACCCAAATTACAAGAATGTCAAAGACTCGACATAACCTAGGAACCGTGATATTATTTACCATGTAACTTAATCCCTTTGTCCTTTGTGTTTAGATTGAACACGAGTCATGGAATAGTCATACTCGTATATTCAATCTTTATTTCTTGATCCCCAAGTAGAACTAGAATAAACGAATAAGCTCGTTATCATATATCGACTCATTCGAGCATGGCCATGCATTTTAGTTCTCACTTGATCAAGGGTCAAACACTTCTCCTGTTATATAGGAGGGACAAATCCTATCTCAATCAGTCAACATCCCTCTACATAATTCGTAATGTATCCAATAGTCGCCTTTATAGTTTACCATGTTACGGGTAACGTTTGACAATATCAAGATACATAACTCATTATGTTGGGATCTCTGATGATCACAAGTCGTAAGGATTACATACATTATTATCACTATGAGAATTGCATATGACAATCATATAACTATCCATGTTGCATTCTCATGGTGGGTCAGTCCAGTACATCGTTCTCTAACATGTACCCATGTGTTGATTTGATATCTCATATCAATGAACAATTCATCAATCAATACATACTAGTCTCTATGTATTATCATTATCCTGATTCATAATAATACTTGACTATGGACATTGTTTAAGAATAATACAATATTATCCTAAGGACATTAACATATATATTAATTCACATTGCACGGTTAAACGAATAATATATAATAATGAATTGCCATTCATAAAATCATAAACATTGTACGTCCAAACAATCATCCAATGACATGTCTTAGGGCATATCCCAACACTTCCTTTGCAGGAAGGTTATATTAGAAGACTTTGACTTACACTTTACGGTATACAACCTTCTTAGGCACTCATACAGCTTGGCCTAAACTTCTAGCAATACAACTCTCTTAGTTGATTACAATGTGTTTTTACAACACTAACACAAAATATAAATATCTTAAGCTTTGAGTGTTCTTTGAGCAGCTGACTCAGTGAGCTTTTGTAAGGCCCCGATGCTAATTAATCCAGATTAACGATGATTAAGCAAACCCGGATAATTAAAAGTGCAAACATGGAATAAGGAATTTTGGACTACGATGAGTCGACCAACTAGTGGAACATGTTTAGTGCATGAGCATGTGCATGATCACATGGCACTTGGAAAACGCATGCCACAAATTAATGTAACTCATGTTTAATACATGATTTTGGACCAATAATCTTGCAAGATAGTGATGTATTGACACATGGATTCCACAATACATCAAATATATTATAAAATCTTGCATTTATGCATTGAAACTCTCGCATAAAACAATGCAAAAATCAGATTTGGTTTCACTTTTTCAGCATCATTTTCTCTCTCTTTAAAATAAAAACCTCCACCTTCTCTCCTCTAGCAATTTTGAAAATTGCAGCTCTTTTCCAGCCTATTTTAGCACAAATTTCTCTTGAAATTGTGAGTGCATGTCACATGCAAAGATGGATTTGAGTGCTACTCATCTTGAGGAACAAGATGCACCAAGAATTTTCAAGTTTGGAGAAAGAAGATGCAAGATTTTCGAGTTGCAGCAGTTTTGGGGTAGGATTTTCAATCATGGCTTGGTTTTGTGGATGATAAAGCTTCAAATATTGAAGATAAATGAAGGTATATCATCATCCTTGAGTTTTATCAACTTGCATGTAGGATTGAGGGTCGAACCATGGTGTTCATTTACGAAGAAGTTGCTGTCAATTATAGTCTACTAAGACCAGTGCATGAACAGTCTGGTGTTTCGCGTTTTTACCATAGTTACGTTTCGAATTGGAAAATAATGCTCCAATTCCAAGTTGTAGTATTTTGTGTTATCTTTAAATGGCAACCAAAATCAGCTAATTTGGATTTCCGATGAAAACGTTATGGTTGTTCTACCAACATGTGTCAAATCTGGAAATTTACTGCATGGAGTTTCATGCATTTTGTTATTAATATTTCTGGGAATACATGGCTACGCATATGATGTTTTAGGCTCTAATAAGTATTGTAGTATTTGAGGTTAGCTTGCATTTGGAATTGGCCGCACTCAATTTGGAGCTCATATGAAAGAAATATGCTAATTTTACCAGCAACTATACAATCTGGAAGCAGGGGATATACGAGTTTTCTAGGCTTGTACGTTTTTCAATTAATGTATATGAAGATGAATTGTTTAGCTTAAAGCTCATAAGAGATGTTTTGTTGTATGTTGGGTTATATTGCATTAGAAACTGGCCTTACATGATTCGGAGTTTCTGTGTGTAAGATATGCAAATTTCCCTAGAACCGCTCACTCTGTCAAAACAGAATATGGGTATTTTTAAATCTGGCATACTTTGCTTTGCATGTGCCTCAAGATGAGTGAACTAGATTCTGGACTTGAAGTTGACTCTATTACTTTAGGTTTTCGTGATTTTCCCACTGGCCTCAAGTCTTTTTGGACATCATATGAATTTATTATGATTTTTATACGAAAATGGGTCAAGCTGAAAATTAAGAAAATTTGTTCAGTCTGAAATCAGGGGAAAAATCAGTAGGAATCACCCTTAAAAACTTGTTTTAGCTTTTGTGCCTAAATAAGCACTTAGTGATAATTTTGTAGTATTTATGACCAGGTTAAATAATTTCGGGACTATTTTGGAGCACTTGGTAAAATTATTACTGGTCCGAGGTACGTAGAAAATGGGTTTTATCACAAGGTCTGGCAAAGACATGTGATGTTCCCGGGTACGATTTACTTGTCATTACTTGTTCCCTATGTGACTATGTGATAAGTTGATCTACAGTATGTGAATTACATGGTACATTGACTGTATGATATATGATGACATGAGATTTGAGGTGCATCACATGAGATTATGATATTGCATGATGCATTGACACACATGGACATTGAGCATGTCATGTTGAGCCTATCGATTCGTTTCTTGGTACCTATATTTTTTCTTTGGTATCTGTGATGCGTGTCTGGTGATGATTGGGCAGCCGTGGGCTCGGCAGGAGAGAGAGTGAGCTGAGTGATGCCGGAGCGACGAGCGTGCCGACGTCGCCCAGACACGAGGATGATGGACCGCCGATGGCTCGACTGAGAGATAGATCGGAGCGCGGAGCGTGTCACATCCTGCTCGAGCACTGATGAGTGATTGTTGATCTTCCTTTGGACTCTTGAGACATTGATATGCGAGATTTGATACCCTTCATATGCATTCATGCACGGCATGCATCGCATATTATTTGTCATACACTGTGATTTTATCTGTTGCTCGTACTGGAGTTCTAACCCCCTTCGCGGGGGGCTGTCATGTCTTTGTTGGATGGACATGGCAGGTATTGCAGGTGGACTAATGCCGGATGCTCAGGAGGAAGCATCCAGGAGTGCTAGGGCTCCGTGAGCACGAGTTCTTGTCCTTTTTGTGGAGTCCTTTTCCCAGTAGGGTTTTGACGATGTGATGTCCCCGAAATGAGTAATTACAATTAAAGCATTAATTATGTTTATGTGATTAATTATGTGAATAATTGATTTATGTGTTGAAATTAATTACCACGATGAAATGCTTAGTCACATGATAGGCATGACCCGGGAGGGGAGTTACGTTTCAAGGTGCATGTTATGCATGATAGAAAATGAGGTGTTAACATGATTTAATTGTGTTGATTGTTAATTATGAGGAAAGTATGAATTTAATGAAGTTGGTTGCATTTTGTAAAATGCTTTTAAAATACCATGTTGGGGTATTTCATACATCATGTTAATTTTTGGGTATAATTTAATTAACCCTTTTCCCCCCACCTTACCCAACTCACTTTACCCTTTTCACTCTTAAATCCCCAATTACTCTCTAACCCTACCCCTTTACCACATTTTCGAAATCCTTCAAAGGAGGAAGGAGGAAACTCCACAAAACTTGTGTTTGTGTGATCTTTGTTAAGATTTGGAGTCTTCAAGAGGTATGGAACCCTTCCTTAAGTTTTTATGAAGTTTGGATTTGAAATGGGATGATTTTGAAGTGATTTAAGTGGGTTTGGTTGGGTATATGTTGTATGTTGTTGGGGTATGATTTTTGAAGTGTTTTAAGTGGGTTTTAGTGGGTTATGATGTTATTGTTATTGTTGGGAAGTTTGGTGTTGAAAGGTATGAGAATAAGCTTGGAAAATGCACATAAAAATGGTGGAATCGCGGCCACTGGAAGTGGCGATCGATCGCTACAAAAGCAGCGATCGATCGCCGAGAGGCAGTACGCGAAGATGAGGATAGGCGATCGATCGCCTCAAATGGCGCGATCGATCGCCAACGTCCAGTAGCCAAATGAGCATCAGGCGATCGATCGCCGCTAAGTGAAAAATCGGGCGATCGATCGCCTCATTTTAAGCGATCGATCGCCACTGTTCAAAAGTTGAAAAATGTTGATTTTTGTTGAATTTTTGGTATTGGGCTATTGTTTAGCTTCTAATATCAATTCGTATGGTTATGTAGAACCGTCCCAGGTACCCACGACTTCAAGGAGATAAAGTTCTACAATTTCTCCTTCTTTTGGAATTAAGGTACGTAAGAGACGCACGAGCATCGGACGGTAAACCATACCCTCACATATTGTGATGATGTTTACGATGATGATGTTTATGATGATGTTTATGATGATAATTGTGATAAATAAATTAAGATGATGATGTTTGTGAAGATGATATGATAAGTAAGTTATATTGATGATGATTATAATGACGATGTTACGATGATGATTATGATAAGTAAGTTATGAGGAGGATGATTATGATGATGAAGTTTATGATGATGATTTTGATAAGTAAGATTATGATGACGATGTTATGATGATAATGTTCATGTTAAGTAAGTTCATGATGATGATGTTACGATGACGATGCTTATGAAAAGTAAGTTTATGATGATGGGATACGATGTTATTATGTGGTAAGACGCCACGGGGTAAGATACCCATATGGTAAGAGGCCATACTCCTATATTTTGATCATGCTATGATTGCATAAGAATTTACGATGCCATGATGATGTATATAATGAATAAAAATGATAAGATGTTTAAGATGATGTTATGATAAGTAAGTTCACGATGAAGATGACTTTATAATAAATTAAGATGACAAGATGCTTACGATGATGTCATGATAAAAGAAAATGATATGACGTTACTATAACGATTATTATGAGACGTTGATGTCTATAAGATGATAATGCTTATATGATAATGATGTTTACAAGATGATGATGTTTATGAGATGCTATGATGTTTATGATGAATATGAAACTATGTTCTTAAGAATGGTTGAATGTCCGGTGGTTATTATGGGCAAGCGAGGAAGGTCTTGCCGCTCACATAAATGAGCGATGGGGTACATCCGCTATCAAGGTGTAGCGATGGGTATCATCCGCTGATGAGCGATGGGGTACATCCGCTATCAAGGTGTAGCGATGGGTATCATCCGCTGAGCGATGGGGTACATCCGCTATCAAGGTGTAGCGATGGGTATCATCCGCTGAACAAAGAGATACATCCGCTATCAAGGTGTAGCGATGGGTATCATATGATGTGTTATGTCGAGCGAGGGGGGCCAATTATACCGCTGTCATAATGGAACCCAGACAGTCCCATTTCTAATTAACATAGTTTGTTGTGAGCATATATGTGAAGTATGATGTTTAATCATTTATGGCAAGAACTAATGATTTTATGCATGACTATGAAACAGGGACAACCAAAGAGGGTTAATATGATTAACCAGGAAGTATATGTTATCAATTACTTTCATGCATTTATTTATATGCCATTTCCTTATGATTATTAAGTAACGATGTATATGCTCATGATGGGTTGTTCCTGTAGGTACACCTTTGGACTAAAGGACTAAGGGCCGGGTTGTGGCAGTGAGCTTTGAGGAGCATGAAAGAAGTTAGGATACAGGAATTCTTTGGATAGTTTCTACTCTAGGAGTAGAATTAATTCTATCGCCATAACATTCTTTTGCGAATGTAATAAGTTAAGTTGAAATTTCATTTTTCGGCCTGTAATCTTATTAGCTCCAAGCTACAACCGAAACCCTAAGACGTTATAAATGCATGTTTAGTCCCTAACAGGTGATTAGTATGATGTTAAGGTAGGAAGACCCTACATTAGTGGTATCAGAGCAGTGGTTAGATAACTCGGGAATGAGTGAAGGGTAGCCTTAGCAATAAGTTGGCTAGGTGCTTACTTTTAAACATGCTTTGTACATATGTTGCAAATGAAGTATATGATGTTGCACTTAAATGTTTTATTTCTCTAACGATGTATTATATGAACTGCTTGTGGGTATTGTTGTTAACCCTTGTCTTGCAGTATAGCAGCAAAGGCTAAAGTAAACGACGCGATTTCATGTGCGCTTCTCCGTCGCCTCTTGTAGTCTCGACCCCCGCTGGAAGAAGTTTGATAACTGATCAGATTGGTTAAGACGGCCTCATTTATTTTGAGGATAACGAACTGAGGACAGACTTGATTGTTCTGGGGATGTCAGTTGGTAGGCATTGATGTTCTGAACAGGTATCAGGCAGTTGTGGACTGCAGACAAGGACTGTCCGATTCAGGTCTGATATGGGAGTCCGATGGACATTCTATGGGGATGATTTCCGTTCAAGGATTCCGTTAATATCTGTTGTCAAGATGGCACAGTTATTGGAACGAGACCACAAAGGATATTTCAACTATACTGTGGTTATTACTGAAGGAGGAAAGAGTTAAAGGTGGCGGATGTGCCCGTAGTGGCGGTGTTTTCTGATGCATTTCCGGAAGAGATTCCCGGATTCCCACCGACGAGAGAGGTCGAGTTTGGGATTAAGTTACTACCAAGAACGTCTACCATTTCTTGTGCCCCGTATAGAACGGCACCGGCGGATCTAAGGGAAATTAAAGGTTCAGTTGCAAGAGCTCCTTGGCAAGGACTATACACACCCTAGCATGTCGCCTTGGGATGCACCAGTCCTATTTGTAGAAAAGAAAGATAGTTCGTTGCGGTTGTGCACCGATTTCAGACAACTGAACAAAGCCATAGTGAAGAATAAGTATCCGCTTCCGGGGATCGACGATTTGTTTGATCAGCTGCAGAGTACGAGGCTCTACAGTAAGATCGATCTGAGGTCGGGGTACCATCAGATTCAAGTAAGGGAAGATGATGTCCAGAAGACAGCCTTCAGGACTAGGTATGGGCACTATGAATTCCTAGTCATGCCTTTTGGAGTGACAAATGCCCCGGCTGTTTTCATGAGTTTGATGAACAGGGTGTTCCAGCCATATTTGGATCAATTCGTCATAGTTTTCATTGACGATATACTCATCTACTCCCGGACCGAAGAAGATCATGTAAAGCACTTGAGAACAGTACTCCAGATCCTTAGGGATCATCAGTTGTATGCAAAGCTCAGTAAGTACGAGTTCTGGTCGAGCAGTGTAGTATTCTTGGATCATGTTATATCAAGATCGCTAAGCCGTTGGCACGGTTGACTCAGGAAGGAGTCCCATTCTTTTGGTCCGAAGCTTGTGAGAAAAGCTTCCAAGGATTGAAGCGTCGTCTGACGACAGTGCCAGGGTTGGTGATTCCTTCTGAAGACAAGAGGTTGCCTTGTACACGAATACATCACTTCAAGGTTTGGGCTATGTGTTGATGCGAGATAAGCTTGTGCTGGCTTATGCATCGAGGCGGTTGAAACCACATGAGGCTAAGTACCCAGTCCACGATTTGGAGCTGGCAGCCATTATGTTTGCCTTGGAATTTGGAGGCATTACTCGGACGGTACGTCGTTTACCATCTACACGGACCATAAGAGCCTGAAGTTTTGTTCACACAGGCTGAGTTGAATATGCGACAAAGAAGATGGATGGACTTACTCAAAGATTTTGACTGTGATATTGAGTACCATCCTGGTAAAGCAACTTAATAGCAGACACCTTAAGTCGCAAGTGAACAGTACTGCTGAGGACACTATGTGTTTATCAGCGATGATGACTTCTTATTGACATCTGGGCTATGATTTTGATGTGGACACGTCGCCAGTGCGAGTGTCGACCTTATTGGCTGAGCCAGACATTTTTGAGGCCTTAGGAAAGCCCAGAGGTCAGATGAGGAGGTTCAGAGATGGTCATCGATAGCACTTCGAGGTCAGCCAACAAAGTTTAGAATGGCTGAAGATGATTCTTTAAGACTGGACAACCGATGGGTAGTCCCAAATGCGCGGGAATTGCGTAAAGGAATCTTGGAGCAAGCTCACCGTAGCCGGTTCAGTATCCACCCAGGAATAAGAAAGTTGTACAAGGGCCTAAGTGGTCGCTTCTAGTGGAGACGTATGAAGCGTGATGTTATGGCCTTGTCAAAAGATGTTTGATCTGCCGGCAGGTAAAGACAGAAAGACAGAGGCCTGATGGCGAGCTGAAGAGCTCGGAAGTACCCCAATGGAAGTGGGAACATGTACCTATGGACTTTGTAACCCACTTGCCAAGAGCGGCCTCTGGATTCGATACGATCTGAGTGATCATGGATAGGCTGACGAAGTAGCTCACTTCATCCTTTGTCATGTGTCTTTCACGCACCTAAGGATGGCTAATTATATGTGCGGGATGTAGTGAGGTTGCATAGAGTTCCATTCTCGATTGTGTCTGACAGAGACCCAAGGTTTACTTCACATTTCGGGGCGGGTCTCCAGACGACGTTAGGCACAGAGGTGAGACTGAGTACGGCCTATCACCCTCAGTCAGACGGCCGGACAGAGCGTACCCTTCAGACGCTCGAGGACATGTTGAGGGCATATGTTTTGGAGTTTGATACTCCGTGGCAAGATTCAGTGCCAATGATGGAGTTCTCCGATATTAACAGCTATCAGACGAGCATCCGAATAACTCCTTTTGAAGCTCTTTACGGACGACGATGTAGGTCACCGCTGTATCGGGAGGACTTGACTAGTAAGGCGGTCGGAGGACCGGATATGATTAAGGATATGTAAGACAAGATTAAGTTGATACGCCAAAAGATGAAGACGACCCAGGATAGGCAAGCAGCCTATGCCAACAAGCGGCGACGACCGCTAGAATTCCAAGTAGGAGACAGGGTCTTCTTGAGAATCTCACCCTTCAGAGGTGTAGTTCGTTTTGGTATACGGGAGAAGTTATCCCCGAGGTATGTTGGTCCATATGAAGTATTGCAGCGTATCAGTACTTTGGCTTACTGTTTGGCTCTACCGCTGTCTTTATCTGGGATTCATGATGTTTTCCATGCTTCTATGCTACGGAAGTATGAGCCAGACCTATCTCATGTATTATAGCCTACTGAAGTGCAGTTGGACTCAGATGTATCCTACGTAGAACGACCGGTTATAATTCTGGATCGAGAAGATCGCAGACTACGAAGTAAAGTTTTACCGATGGTCTAAGTTCAGTGGGATCGTCGGGGTGTCGAGGAGGCTACGTGGGAGACGGAGCGGCGTATGGTACAGCACTACCCGGAACTATTCTCTGGTATGTGATTTATGTTTAGTTTCTTTTGGGGTAAGTGCATGCGATTTCGAGGACGAAATCTTATAAGTAGGGGAGTAATGTGATGTCCCCGAAATGAGTAATTACAATTAAAACATTAATTATGTTTATGTGATTAATTATGTGAATAATTGATTTATGTGTTGAAATTAATTACCACGATGAAATGCTTAGTCACATGATAGGCATGACCCGGGAGGGGAGTTACGTTTCAAGGTGCATGTTATGCATGATAGAAAATGAGGTGTTAACATGATTTAATTGTGTTGATTGTTAATTATGAGGAAAGTATGAATTTAATGAAGTTGGTTGCATTTTTGTAAAATGCTTTTAAAATACCATGTTGGGGTATTTCATACATCATGTTAATTTTTGGGTATAATTTAATTAACCCTTTTCCCCCCACCTTACCCAACTCACTTTACCCTTTTCACTCTTAAATCCCCAATTACTCTCTAACCCTACCCCTTTACCACATTTTCGAAATCCTTCAAAGGAGGAAGGAGGAAACTCCACAAAACTTGTGTTTGTGTGATCTTTGTTAAGATTTGGAGTCTTCAAGAGGTATGGAACCCTTCCTTAAGTTTTTATGAAGTTTGGATTTGAAATGGGATGATTTTGAAGTGATTTAAGTGGGTTTGGTTGGGTATATGTTGTATGTTGTTGGGGTATGATTTTTGAAGTGTTTTAAGTGGGTTTTAGTGGGTTATGATGTTATTGTTATTGTTCGGAAGTTTGGTGTTGAAAGGTATGAGAATAAGCTTGGAAAATGCACATAAAAATGGTGGAATCGCGGCCACTGGAAGTGGCGATCGATCGCTACAAAAGCAGCGATCGATCGCCGAGAGGCAGTACGCGAAGATGAGGATAGGCGATCGATCGCCTCAAATGGCGCGATCGATCGCCAACGTCCAGTAGCCAAATGAGCATCAGGCGATCGATCGCCGCATTTTAAGCGATCGATCGCCGCTAAGTGAAAAATCGGGCGATCGATCGCCTCATTTTAAGCGATCGATCGCCACTGTTCAAAAGTTGAAAAATGTTGATTTTTGTTGAATTTTTGGTATTGGGCTATTGTTTAGCTTCTAATATCAATTCGTATGGTTATGTAGAACCGTCCCAGGTACCCACGACTTCAAGGAGATAAAGTTCTACAATTTCTCCTTCTTTTGGAATTAAGGTACGTAAGAGACGCACGAGCATCGGACGGTAAACCATACCCTCACATATTGTGATGATGTTTACGATGATGATGTTTATGATGATAATTGTGATAAATAAATTAAGATGATGATGTTTGTGAAGATGATATGATAAGTAAGTTATATTGATGATGATTATAATGACGATGTTACGATGATGATTATGATAAGTAAGTTATGAGGAGGATGATTATGATGATGAAGTTTATGATGATGATTTTGATAAGTAAGATTATGATGACGATGTTATGATGATAATGTTCATGTTAAGTAAGTTCATGATGATGATGTTACGATGACGATGCTTATGAAAAGTAAGTTTATGATGATGGGATACGATGTTATTATGTGGTAAGACGCCACGGGGTAAGATACCCATATGGTAAGAGGCCATACTCCTATATTTTGATCATGCTATGATTGCATAAGAATTTACGATGCCATGATGATGTATATAATGAATAAAAATGATAAGATGTTTAAGATGATGTTATGATAAGTAAGTTCACGATGAAGATGACTTTATAATAAATTAAGATGACAAGATGCTTACGATGATGTCATGATAAAAGAAAATGATATGACGTTACTATAACGATTATGATGAGACGTTGATGTCTATAAGATGATAATGCTTATATGATAATGATGTTTACAAGATGATGATGTTTATGAGATGCTATGATGTTTATGATGAATATGAAACTATGTTCTTAAGAATGGTTGAATGTCCGGTGGTTATTATGGGCAAGCGAGGAAGGTCTTGCCGCTCACATAAATGAGCGATGGGGTACATCCGCTATCAAGGTGTAGCGATGGGTATCATCCGCTGATGAGCGATGGGTACATCCGCTATGAAGGTGTAGCGATGGGTATCATCCGCTGAACAAAGAGATACATCCGCTATCAAGGTGTAGCGATGGGTATCATATGATGTGTTATGTCGAGCGAGGGGGGCCAATTATACCGCTGTCATAATGGAACCCGGACAGTCCCATTTCTAACATAGTTTGTTGTGAGCATATATGTGAAGTATGATGTTTAATCATTTATGGCAAGAACTAATGATTTTATGCATGACTATGAAACAGGGACAACCAAAGAGGGTTAATATGATTAACCAGGAAGTATATGTTATCAATTACTTTCATGCATTTATTTATATGCCATTTCCTTATGATTATTAAGTAACGATGTATATGCTCATGATGGGTTGTTCCTGTAGGTACACCTTTGGACTAAAGGACTAAGGGCCGGGATGTGGCAGTGAGCTTTGAGGAGCATGAAAGAAGTTAGGATACAGGAATTCTTTGGATAGTCTCTACTCTAGGAGTAGAATTAATTCTATCGCCATAACATTCTTTTGCGAATGTAATAAGTTAAGTTGAAATTTCATTTTTCGGCCTGTAATCTTATTAGCTCCAAGCTACAACCGAAACCCTAAGACGTTATAAATGCATGTTTAGTCCCTAACAGGTGATTAGTATGATGTTAAGGTAGGAAGACCCTACAGACGAACTTTTTAAAAACTATACTATTCTCCGGGGGATGCCCCGAGTATTTTGTATGCTATCGTATTTTCGTATTTTCTAAACTTTATTGATGGTCGTGTGTGGGATGCGAATTAGAAATACATATGTTGAGTATTTACTTACTATATGTATCAAAGAAAAAAATTTGGGCCACGTTTTGATAACTTAAATAATCTTCCGATGTGTACATAAAACTAATCCTTGTGTGATAATTAAACGTATGATTAGGATCGGGCCCTCACAGTTGGTATCAGAGCATAATCTGGGATATGCTCGAACTAGAGTTAGGACACTGAGTATAGACACAAATGAATTGTTTGTGCATATGTCTGACTATCTGATTTATATGCTCTTGCCTGCTATGTTTACATGTTCGATAATGAGATTTTATGCATGTACTGGACTAGTAAGCAGGAATAATGAGATGTCATATCTCTGAAGATTTTAATATGCTGAGTTGCATATTATCTAGAGAATTTGAGAATTTTATCTGTTAGCACTGATAGTTGCTGATAGGATGATGATGTAGAATGAATGATGATAACATCTATGACTTGAGATGTATGAATTATGTTGGACAGTTAGTGTGTGGACAGGTAGCTGTGAGATAGACTTTAAGAGCTACTATCGAATCTGTAGACACTATAAACTGTTAATTGCACTATAATTTAGTGATAATGTGTCCGTTATTGGAAATTGTATTTATCACTTTGAGATTCATCCTTATGATTAGTGGATGCCACTAGAATTATTTAAAACACTTTTTTTCGATTGACATCGGGAATTTAAGTCTGAAAGACCAAGGTTATACGTATTACGTCAAAACCTATGTATGCCAAGTGAGAATATTAGAACTTGAGGATATTGAAATTAGCGATTTTTTTTCAATTGAAGGATCGTATAGTTGTTGTGAGAAACAACGAGAATTGGTTTGAATGAGGACTTGGTTAAGGGGACTGTCGTGATTTAGTTCCAGTTTTTGTGTCCGAACTATGAATAAAAACTTCACTATGAACTCTTTTAGAAGAGACTATCTAGAGTAATGGTATTGATGACATTGAAAATGATAATTGATTATCGTGGACTTGAGAAATGGAAATATCTGCTAATCTCAATAGCTATTCACTAGTGAAGAGATTAGATTTTGACTAAGGAATAAAACACCAAGGTGGTGCGAAGTAATTATAACTGGATTAAAGATTAATGAAGTGACTATCATTGGGATAATCCAAGTAATCCTGGAAAAGTTTCAGAAGTATCACTCAAATTTATCCAGCTCTAGTAGTTCTAAAGGGACTATGAGGTTGTAGAATACCAAATCTTTTGAGGTCACTGTGGATGTAAATATCTACTGATCCATTTGAAAGAATAATAAGAACTGATATTGATTGTGGCCAGTCAGAGCATGTCTGTTACTTATTCGGGAATAGATGCATCCATAACAACAAATACCCTGAGCTAGGGGTAGATATCATGGTGGTTATTCTTTACGACCACTCAGTTTCAGCAGCAGTTAATTACATGTAGACCAGAGAGTATACCTTGACAATGGGATTGAGATGTCTCCAGGATATAGAACCATTTCGATTTTGGCAATGATAGAGATGCTAGTGATCACAGATACATGTTGGGTATTGGTCACACGGCACGAGTTTGATTTGAGATAAAATCATTGGTTTCATATATTGCATCAAATGTGCATTGATAATGATGATTGGGAAAATACACCAGCAGTGATAATTATGTGATGACCAGGGATTATAGGTGTTAATCCCGGAGTATTAATAATCCCTAAAGTGGTTTTACGTGGCGATTTGGAATTTAATCGAGGTGGTGGGCCTTCTGGGCTCGTTTATTTGGGCAGTTGGGATCGTTGGATCCAGAGGTTGAGATTGTATTCACATTACGGTGTAAAACCTAAGAGTTGGGTTTTTGATGTGTCTCGGAATCTCGGGTGCTATGTGAGCACCGGTAGAGGGTTTTGGAGTTAGAGAGAGAGTTTTTGAAAACAGATGATTTTTAAGGAATCACGATGTATTTGTGGGGCTATTAGTTTTTCGGGGTATTTTGCTATAAATACAAGTTGAACCCGAGAATTTTAAAAAAATATCATTTCAGCCCCAATTCCTCCCCCTCTCTCCCGCGATGCGATTCCCGTCGCCCCCTGCACCCCCGCCGTTTCAGGCGCTCCGCCAGCCGCCGTCCGGCCGCCGATCGGCGCGTGCGACCTACCCACGGCTTCGTCTCGACGAGGCGCTCCTTTCCCCTCTGCCAATTGAAAGTTTCGTCGCGTGTGGAAGTCGGATTTTGCTGGTAAGCGTCGATCCCCAATTTCTAGGGTTCTTCGATTTTCGTTTGATTTTGCTTCCGATTTCGTTGGGTAATCTCCCTTAACCCTTGTTCGTCTTTTTCGTGCATTTCCATGCTTTATTCGGTGGTTAAGGTTCGAAATTATTTTCGAAAATTGGTAGGGTTTGGTTCGAATTTTTGGGGGTTTTTGGCAGGGATATTATTTCGTGCAATTGATCGATTATTGCATGTTTTAAGAGTATTATGATGCTTGATTGAGATCGAATTGAGAAGCTTTGGTTCAAATTTGAAGAATTTTAAGAGTTGGAATTTAAAGGCTTGTTTGGGTTCGATTTTAAGGGGGTTGAGTTCGAAAATGGGGAGTTTTTGTCAAGGGATGTTGATTCTTGCTTGGATAGCTTAATTGACATTTTAGATGAATTATGGTATTTTATTGGGTTCGAAATTGTGAGATTAAGGTTCGATTTTTGTAGGGCATTCTTGAACAAATTTCGATTGTCTCATTTATTTCCTTCCCTGCATGTACCCTGCCCCGGGTCTTTTAAGAGGATAATTGTCGTGTATTGACAATATTTTGAGGGATACGGGTGTGCTTGAGCATGGGTTGCATCTTCGTAAATAATGGTGAATTGTTTATCGTGTTAGCACATCATTCCTCGGGGCATGGAACTCGAGCAAGGTTTGGCTCGGACTTCGGTGATTTAAGGTACGTGCGACGTACGAGCATTACTATATATATGTGAAATGCATAAGGTGTTTTTGATTGCATTGAATGTTTTGCGTATGGTTATACATATATGTTGATATAGCCAAGGAATGACCCAAATCTTGATATCGCAGCTTGTAGCGTGCGTGACACTAGAGTAGGATGACTCTTGCATGATATATGGGGTACTGGGTTTATTTGACTATATTAGGGCATTTGAGATGCCTGGGAATGATCGTAAAATCATGTATTCTTCGTAAGACATTTGAGATGTCTAAGTTTGTAGAATCGTGTATTCATTATAAGACATTTGAGATGTCTAGGTTTGTAGACTCATGTATTCATTATAAGACACTTGAGATGTCTAAGTATAATGAAGGATTGGTAAAATAAATGCTAAGGCATTTGAGCTATCTGTGATTGATAGCAAGGTTGTGAAATCAGTATTAGATATTGTGATATCTGTAATTGCATGTTTAATGAATTTGTAATCACTATATGTTGATATTCGAGGATTAGGCATGCGATGAGTTAATCAATGCGTTGATTTACTGATTTATGAGATTTGATGAGTTTGATGTTGTGAGAACAGGGACAGTACACGGAATCCCGGATGAGGATGTTGCCATCCAGGGAGTATCATTTAAATTCATTAGTATTTACTTGTGTTGTAAATTATGAATTTCATTATTATGATTATGGGATTTTGTGTATTGGTATGCTCACCCCGTTGGGGGCTGTCTCTGTTGGGACAGGTGGACAGGTACATCGATGGCTATGGAGCTGAGCTCGAGCTGTTGATTTGAGGTACTCCCAGGATCGTGGTACCAGGGCTTGATGGAGCACGGTATCGTATAGAGTACCTATATATACACCTGAGGATTTATACATATTCATGATGCTCGCATGTGAGCACGATTATACTTGTATATGGATTGTATATAAAGGCATAAGCCTTTCTCTCTTTCATTTAAGGTTGCATGCAATTAGGTTGAATTGCTAGAATGATATGAGAGTCATTGGTGTATTATGTGGGTGTTGGAACCCACTTTTGTTGACATATGTGTGGTGTCTTCCCTGGCTGGGAATCTACTTGTATTACTGCTTTCTGTTGAGTATTATGTGTTCCCTGGCCGGGAATTTTGTTATGTGTTGTACTCTTTTTTTGGGATAGCTCTATTTATGGGGAGACTCTGCCCAAATTTTTATAAAAGTTTACAATGTGAAAAGTGGCACCAAGGGGTTGGTAAAGGGCAAACATATGAGTCTTTCATTGACAGGCAATGATTAAGTATCATCAGAGCTTCCCGATTGACATTTTATAGAAAGCATGTACCACACATAGTGGTTAATACACTAATCAAGGTTTAAGGGCTTGGGGTCCTTACATTAGTGGTATCAGAGCAGTGGTTGCTCATTGGGGCTGTTAAGGGCCTAGGAAGTTATTGATAGCACATATTTATGCATGATGGCATTAATGTTGTATGACATAGCAAATTGTTTATGTGCTCTTATGATATGAAAAGTGTTATTGCTAACCATTGTGGTTGCAGGAATCGTGTGGAACACGATAGGATGACATTTATGGGGATGTCTGGCACTCCGTGTGTTATGTGCCAAGGAAGCTGGTTTTAAGAAAATCAGATAAAGGGATATTTCCGAGGTAACATGTATTTTACGTTGTCTTGTTGACACATGATGAATGCAAAGTGGTGCATTGAGGTTATGATATATGTTATTGTGCATTGTTTTTGCATATGCATGTTATGAAATATAAGAGGTGTATTTCTTGAGTCAAAGTTATCTTAGTAAGGATTTTAATGGCTTATGCTAAAGTCCATATGAAGCGATGAAGAGTCCCGCTTATATGGAGTAGCAATGCTAAAGTCCATATGAAGCGATGAAGAGTCCCGCTTATATGGAGTAGCAACGCTAAAGTCCATTGGAAGCGATGAAGAGTCCCGCTTACATGGAGTAGCAACGCTAAAGTCCAGTGGAAGCGAGGAAGAATTCCGCTTTCCTGGAGTAGCAAGAAGCATTAAAATGTACTAATGATAAGGGCTCAGGATGAAATAAGGATTTAAGGAAAAAGAATGTCATGACATTGCATATCCATACATTCATATAATGCGTTTTTATTATGTATTGAATGTTGATGCATAGCGTATATTGGTGTGCGCTTATCGTGTACGCCCAAATTAACCCCACTCAATCCTCAAGATTGATAACAATAATGTAGTAGCGTGAGTAGGGATCGATCCCACGAGGAGGTGTGAATCTTTGTGTTAATGAAAATCAAAACAAAAGAATAATAAAGGATGGGGTTGTTAGGTTGAATTATACTAATTAAAATTAAAACTAAAGATTAACTAATGAAAGCGATTCTTGGTATCGGTCGACTCTACCTTGGAATTATCATCTATTTCATCGATTCACAAAAGACTCAATTTTTCATATGAATATTCATCGTTGGACGTTTAATCCAATAATCAAAGTCCTATCTCACCTTACGTTTAGTTAAGTAGCCCAAGCGTTCTAGTTTAACCCTTATCAAACAATCAATCAAAATACAAGCGATTAAGATTTAAATCGATGATAGCATATGAACTAGTGAGATCGATGAAGCTAAACAACATAATCCAAGCGTATGTTTAATCTAGTCAAGTGTTCTTCCTAAGAATTTAACAAACTCACAAGCGGAAATTCATCAATCTTAGTTGCTTCGTAAATTAGAGGGATCAAACGATTCCGTATTTGATATCTAATTTAGCGTTAGATTTCATGCAAGTTATTAGGTTGTCAATCCAATAAACAAACACAACAATCATATCAATAAAATCAGAAAAACTCTTGATACTCAAGAAAATTGATAATTAAAGCATAAGAATCTCCCCAAGATAAATAAAATCCAAGGATTTGTCTTCCTCAACCAAGAATTAAAAACTAGCTAGACATAATCTAAGATAAAGCAATAAATAAAAACAAGGGAAAGAAAACTAATCCAATCTCCGCTCGTCGAGGTGTCAATCCCGCCTTCGCTTCGATCTTCGTAGCGTTCTTCAACAAAATTGAGAGAAAAATTATAAAAACTATCCTAAACTACTCTACCCTAACTATCTAGATGGTTAAAAGGTCTGAATTTCGAGTATATATGTATTGGGAGGCTGATGGAGTAGGTTAGAATCCATGTGGGAAGGAAAGAAATCAAGTTTTTTAATTTTCCAAAAGTCTTCAGGCGTAATTACGCGTATAATGGCGTAGCTACGCCTAGACATGCCGTAGCGTTGGCGTAATTACGCCTGTGAATGGCGTAATTACGCCTGTCCATCATATTTTCTGGCGAGTTTCGTATTTTGGACGTAACTTTCTCGTCCGAACTCCGAATTCGATGAATCAGCTGTCCACGCGAAGATAACTCAAAGTTCTACAACTTTTCTATGGACCACATTTCCAAAACATGGCTCAAACATATAGAAATTTGAGGAGAAAGGAGCAACATGTGTCTTGGATTCTGGTTTTTTCCTCTTTTCTTCAACTTTATTGCTTCTTTCATCATTTTAGCTTGATTTCTTCACCTTTCCCTACATTTACACAAATATACGATTAGGTAGCATATGTATCAATTTACCCATCAAAATATACCAAATCGTAAACAATTAAACTCAATAGATGTGTCTATTTCTAGTCACATCAAACACCCCCATACTTACTCTTTACTCGACCTCGAGTAAATCAGACAAAACTAAAATCTTTTTGCTTGGCTCATAGCATCAAAACAAACTAACTTGTCCTCACTTTTATGCCTCAACAATTATAAACATGCATAGTAATGAAAGGCGGTGAAAAATTAACAGTTGAACAATTTCAATCCCTATACATTTCATACTCAACAAAATAGTGAACGTGTGTGTGTGGTCATAAACAAGTGTTGTGTACAAATTATAGTTCCAAAATATGTAAATCCACAATAGTTCAAGTCATACACTAACACAAGTATAAGCTCACTTGCACACTCTTCTCCACTATCTTAGCTACTTTGCAAACATAAATCAAGTAGGTCTTTATTAGCTTGTAGCTTGGCCTAGGTATTGGCTTATGAAAGAAAGGGTAAGGATATTCAAACAAGAGAGTATGATGAAATGCACACTAAAAGCTTATCTTCTTGTATGAATTTTCAAACCTTGTTCATTTTTTTCAAGGTTTATTTCAACATTTTTCTTCTTTAGTGCCTTGGCTCCCCTTGGAGTCATATTTTTATCTATTTTCTCAAGGCATTCCTTTTTCTTTCATGCATTCCATTCTTTTGACAATTAAGCTCACAAATATACTTCAATGATTCCCAAGTGCATTTGAATGAAATACATCATACTCCCTTAAAAGGTATGGATTAAAATCACATTTAGGCTCATTAGGGAAGGATGATAAGCTAGTCAAGGAATGTTGAATGGGGGTCTTGAGTATGCTTAGCATACTCCCATTCTTTTACATTAAGGCTCAAAAAGGGTACTAGAGATTGATTTTGTTTACATGGTAGGCTTGAAAGGCTCAAACGCATCAAAGATTGCCTATATCACTTTCATGTTTGCAAGTAGTCTAGACATACGCCTCAAAGAGCATGTAGTTAAGTTCTAGCATGTATTAGAGACTTCTTAAGACTATCACAAAGTTACACAATCTTCACTAAGCTATGCACACTTCACAAGCCATGACAATAATGTGCTCAAAATATTCAACTACTAAGTTAAAGTAAACTTTGCATTAGAGTTCAAAGTGTTCCAAGGTTAACAATTCACCTATGTTCAAAAGCATGCATGATATCAATTAGGTTTCATCATGGGCTAGTGATTCTAAGCATGTGTTCATTACTTATGAGCTCAAAATTTTAAATTTTTCGATTTTTTTGTATTTTTGAAATAAGAAAAACAATAACACACTACTAATCCCTCCCCCATACTTAAATCTTACATTGTCCCCAATGTAAGGCAAAAATACAAGAAAAGAGAAAAGTCTAACTACTAAAGCAATAAAAAATAAAAGTAAAAGGGAGAAAGGAAACTAACTCCCCTTGGGTTGCCTCCCAAGCAGCGCCTCTGTTTAATGTCGGTGGCCCGACGCCAATCTTCTCGCTTAAGACGATGCCTATTTGCCTTGAACCTCTTGGAGGGTTTTTGTCTTTTCACTATGTCGCCTTCCTCCAAAGAAGTCAGTTGAGGTCGATCAAGATCTACCTCATGGCATCCTTTAACTTGTCGTCCCCTATGCTCGCCTTTGGGAATCTCATTCTGGTAAGATTCCTTGTTATCCACATCGACCTCTGTTTGTTCTTCAAGTATTGATGGCCTCAGTACCATCGTTGCTGGAGTTTCTACCTCTTTGCCACTGTCCAAGGTGTTGTCTTCGAAAAAATAGTCCCAAGGATCCATTTCAACACAGTACTCTATCGCCGACTCCTCTTCCACGTCACTTGATTCATCTAAGTATTCAACATAGCTCTCAGTTGGAAACTTACCTTGCGGAGTTGTAGGATATACAAGATCCTTTTCTTCTATTGGCACATGTATCTCCACTTCTAGCTCGGGTGGCATCAGTACCACCTTCTCCATAGTCTCCTCTTCTTCATCACTCCATGATTCGAATGCAATCATGGTCTCCTTTTGTGCTGCTATCCGATCGGCTGATCTTATTATTTGCTCCATTTGGTTACCCAAATTCTGAGTGCTAGCCCTGAATTCCTGTTGAAATTGCAAAGTACTATCATTAAGTTTTGAAAGAAGATCCTCTAAAGACTCACCAGGGGTATGGTATTGAGGTTGTTGCGGCCATGGCGAATATTGTGGTATGTATGGCGGTAGATAGGACTGCATGTAAGGTGGAGGTGGGCTCATCCATTGATTGTCATAGTTGAGATTGGGATGATCACTCCAACTTGAGTTGTATGTTCTTTGTTCACTCCCTACGCCAAGTTGGTGCACAAGATACGCCAATTCGTCTAGTCGCCTATAGTCCTCCATGAAAAGATCCAATTTTTAAGAAATCAACCTGTAAGCACGAACAAACAAGAGTAGCGGTGTGGGGGAAAGAAAGAAATTAAACGAAAGAGAGAAAAAAAAACAGAAAATATTAACACAAAAATATACAACGCCTCCCCGGCAACGGCGCCAAAATTTGGTGTGCGCTTATCGTGTACGCCCAAATTAACCCCACTCAATCCTCAAGATTGATAACAATAATGTAGTAGCGTGAGTAGGGATCGATCCCACGAGGAGGTGTGAATCTTTGTGTTAATGAAAATCAAAACAAAAGAATAATAAAGGATGGGGTTGTTAGGTTGAATTATACTAATTAAAATTAAAACTAAAGATTAACTAATGAAAGCGATTCTTGGTATCGGTCGACTCTACCTTGGAATTATCATCTATTTCATCGATTCACAAAAGACTCAATTTTTCATATGAATATTCATCGTTGGACGTTTAATCCAATAATCAAAGTCCTATCTCACCTTACGTTTAGTTAAGTAGCCCAAGCGTTCTAGTTTAACCCTTATCAAACAATCAATCAAAATACAAGCGATTAAGATTTAAATCGATGATAGCATATGAACTAGTGAGATCGATGAAGCTAAACAACATAATCCAAGCGTCTATGTTTAATCTAGTCAAGTGTTCTTCCTAAGAATTTAACAAACTCACAAGCGGAAATTCATCAATCTTAGTTGCTTCGTAAATTAGAGGGATCAAACGATTCCGTATTTGATATCTAATTTAGCGTTAGATTTCATGCAAGTTATTAGGTTGTCAATCCAATAAACAAACACAACAATCATATCAATAAAATCAGAAAAACTCTTGATACTCAAGAAAATTGATAATTAAAGCATAAGAATCTCCCCAAGATAAATAAAATCCAAGGATTTGTCTTCCTCAACCAAGAATTAAAAACTAGCTAGACATAATCTAAGATAAAGCAATAAATAAAAACAAGGGAAAGAAAACTAATCCAATCTCCGCTCGTCGAGGTGTCAATCCCGTCTTCGCTTCGATCTTCGTAGCGTTCTTCAACAAAATTGAGAGAAAAATTATAAAAACTATCCTAAACTACTCTACCCTAACTATCTAGATGGTTAAAAGGTCTGAATTTCGAGTATATATGTATTGGGAGGCTGATGGAGTAGGTTAGAATCCATGTGGGAAGGAAAGAAATCAAGTTTTTTAATTTTCCAAAAGTCTTCAGGCGTAATTACGCGTATAATGGCGTAGCTACGCCTAGACATGCCGTAGCGTTGGCGTAATTACGCCTGTGAATGGCGTAATTACGCCTGTCCATCATATTTTCTGGCGAGTTTCGTATTTTGGACGTAACTTTCTCGTCCGAACTCCGAATTCGATGAATCAGCTGTCCACGCGAAGATAACTCAAAGTTCTACAACTTTTCTATGGACCACATTTCCAAAACATGGCTCAAACATATAGAAATTTGAGGAGAAAGGAGCAACATGTGTCTTGGATTCTGGTTTTTTCCTCTTTTCTTCAACTTTATTGCTTCTTTCATCATTTTAGCTTGATTTCTTCACCTTTCCCTACATTTACACAAATATACGATTAGGTAGCATATGTATCAATTTACCCATCAAAATATACCAAATCGTAAACAATTAAACTCAATAGATGTGTCTATTTCTAGTCACATCATATATGGCTATTGTTGTTAACCCTGATGGTTGCAGGTTACAGGAAATAAGGAATACGAAAAGGAATGATGATTATACATATGTACGGGCATCCCAAGGGCAACATGTATTATGTGGTTAGTCATTTAACACAAGGTAAATCAAGGTATGCATAAGATAGTGCATTATGATATGATACATGTTGATACGCATTGTTTTGCATATGTATATTGTGAAATATAAAGTGAGGATTTCAATGCTTACACTAAAGTCCATATGAAGCGAGGAAGGATTCCGCTTATATGGAGTGGTGAGAAGCATTGAAATGCACTATTGATATTTCACGAGTCCAGGTTATCCTAGTGAGGATTTCAATGCTTGCGCTAAGGTCCATATGAAGCGAGGAAGGATTCCGCTTATATGGAGTAGTGAGAAGCATTGAAATACACTACTGATAAGTGACTCAATTCGAGGTTTATTGATAGCGATGGTTCATTCCGCTATATCTATTGGCGATGGTTCATTCCGCCAGGTGTATTGATAGCGATGGTTCATTCCGCTATATTGATTGGCGATGGTTCATTCCGCCAGGTGTATTTATAGCGATGGTTCATTCCGCTATATCTATTGGCGATGGTTCATTCCGCCAGGTGTATTGATAGTGATGCCTCTTTCCGCTACTATGTGGACGATGATTCATGCTCAGGGTATAGCGAGGTTTCATGCCACTTATTATCTGACGAGGTGTCATACCGTCGATTCTATAGCGAGGGATCTTGCCGCTATGTACTCAGCACAGGATTTTTGCCGCCTTCGAGCGATGGGTGCTGATTACGCACTATTATTGAGCGACGGAGACAGGTATGACGCTATATCACTAGCGATGAGGTATGAGATATTGCTATTTTATTAGCTTTATTGTAGCTGGCATGCATTGATATACATGTTTTATTATGCCTATTTTACTAGCATGATAGTGGATGACATACGCTGATGTACATGTATCGTCACTAGTTGGCAATGTTTTAGATGCCATGAGTTGGCATGTGTCGTCACGGGATGACGATGACGATGGTGTAGGAGATGTCTTATTAGACATTCATCATCGTTACGATGATCGATGCGTTGAGTATACGTATTCTGTGGTATGCCTTGGGTGCCAGTACCGAGCACAAGGTGGTGTGTGCGACACCGATGGACGTAACCCTTATACCGAGCGGGTTGCTCGAGGAATGGTTGGATGCGCTGTACATGTGATTGTACCGCAGCTTACGATTGGGGGATCATTTTACGAGTGGTGATACCCTTGAGGTATGCTCGTTGGAATGGCTTTTGGCCATGTGATTTGACGACAGGAGTAATCATGGAGGAAAGTACTCGCTTTCTGTCGATGTGACATGTGGTGGACATGGTCACACCACCCTTGAGGGTGTAGGATGGGTCCTAAGGGAGTAGGATCAGGTTATGTTAAGTACATAGGGACATTGGAGTGTCCAGGGTGTATCGGCATTGAGGAATGTTGGATAAAGACCCACTACTCTATTGAGTTTTCCTCCCATAGTATGTTATACCATGTGGAAACGTCCGTCTTGTTAGTAGGTTTGAGGTAAACCTAAAGAGGCAGAGACTAGGCTGTCTGCCACGTGTGTGTAGTACCGTGATGGGCGTGCTAGAGCCGTTATACTGCTCGTTGGAACCAAGTTTGGCAATCGTAAGGTGATGCGATGTGGATCGTGGTGGACTCTAGTAGTCACCACATCATTTGAGGTTGTGCGTGCCTCGCTGAAACGTGTATACGTTTATGTTTAATCTTGGAGACTTGTCTGGGACAGCTCAGGATGTTGGAGTACCAACAAGAGAGTCATCAGGTTGTTATTGACTCAATCTAAAGGAACCCGTGTATTGGGATACAATGGGTGTTATTGTATCCAGTTTTTCCGAACGATGGTTCGAGACTTGTGGATCTCGAGTTCGATGGCATTTCCCTTGCGAGGAAGGAGGTAGTATTATACCTATTTGGGAATCTTGAAGGATTCGGTAAGTTGGTGCAAGTGGTGTTGATTTTGGGAATCACACCGTGTATTGTTAATCGTCGATTTTCATCCTCCACTGAGTAAGGAATGACTCAGAATTGACGGTTGTGTTTGGGGCTTAGGGATCTGTGGTAGATACCCGAGCCGAGTGCATTGAGTATGCATGCGACATCAGTGCTTAGGCAGGTATACCGGTGAGTATACGGATGCCAGTTATTGATTTCCTCTCAGTTAAGCATAGAGTTATGCTATTTTAGGATGGTTAAATCTCTGATGAGAGATATGGAACACCTTGAGATTGGGAATCTCCATGGCACGATGTTTATGAGGAACAATCGTAAAGTTAGTTGACTCCCTTGAAGAGGGATTTTCTTGCGAGGGTTAAGGTACTTCCCTTGTTGGTGTTTTCCTTCGAGTTATGCGACAGCCTTCCCAAGTTTGGATTGTTAAATCCGAGGATTTTCAAGGGATGGCAGGATTTCGGATTGGTTGAGTGTCGCTGACGACACAAGCGTTGAGGATGCAATGGGTTTATTGCATGCCCCTTAAGAATTTTAAACTCTGCGGAGTCTCGGTTGTTATTTATGATCAGAACGTGATTCTTGGAACATCCGGAGGTGGACATCTTGTGAGATGTCTTTTGTTGAATTTGTGGCCGTGAGTTGCCCAAATTAAGTTGCAATGAGGCGACTACTCCTTCGATGAAGGAAGTTTGAAAGTGGAAACCAGGTTTGGTATGTGTACACCGTGGTTGTACTAGTGTTTCCCTCGTAACGATGTATGTTAGACATCGTGAGTCTTGGTAAAGATGTCATTGGATGATATCTACGATCGAATCAAGAGCGATTCGAATCCTTGCAGTTTCAGTTGACTAACTGCTTTTGGACTGTTAGCGTTGAGTTGTGCTGACGCTCTTTGACGTTATGATGGATTTGGAAGTCTATTCCACTCCAGAGTTTGACACGAGGTCAACGTTCTTACGGTTGAGGTGTCATTCAGGATGTGTTCGTACTGTTGTATTAGAACGAAGGATGACTGTCTGATCTACAGTCGTAAGTATCAGTTGTTTCGCAGTCATGAGGGACTGACTTTTGGGATGACCCGCATCGAGGTACGTTTTACCTCTTGGGTGATATGTTGGTTTTGGTATGTCGCTCTGTTTCAGAGTTAGATGAGAGGTAAGTATCCTCGCGTTTATTAATACGATTCTGATATGGTCAGGAATCGAGGTTATGGCTTCATGTTGTTGTGTAGCCTGGGTGTTACGTGATACACCAGTGCTAATTTCGAGGACGAAATTCTTTTAGTGGGGGATATTGTGATGACCAGGGATTATAGGTGTTAATCCCGGAGTATTAATAATCCCTAAAGTGGTTTTACGTGGCGATTTGGAATTTAATCGAGGTGGTGGGCCTTCTGGGCTCGTTTATTTGGGCAGTTGGGATCGTTGGATCCAGAGGTTGAGATTGTATTCACATTACGGTGTAAAACCTAAGAGTTGGGTTTTTGATGTGTCTCGGAATCTCGGGTGCTATGTGAGCACCGGTAGAGGGTTTTGGAGTTAGAGAGAGAGTTTTTGAAAACAGATGATTTTTAAGGAATCACGATGTATTTGTGGGGCTATTAGTTTTTCGGGGTATTTTGCTATAAATACAAGTTGAACCCGAGAATTTTAAAAAAATATCATTTCAGCCCCAATTCCTCCCCCTCTCTCCCGCGATGCGATTCCCGTCGCCCCCTGCACCCCCGCCGTTTCAGGCGCTCCGCCAGCCGCCGTCCGGCCGCCGATCGGCGCGTGCGACCTACCCACGGCTTCGTCTCGACGAGGCGCTCCTTTCCCCTCTGCCAATTGAAAGTTTCGTCGCGTGTGGAAGTCGGATTTTGCTGGTAAGCGTCGATCCCCAATTTCTAGGGTTCTTCGATTTTCGTTTGATTTTGCTTCCGATTTCGTTGGGTAATCTCCCTTAACCCTTGTTCGTCTTTTTCGTGCATTTCCATGCTTTATTCGGTGGTTAAGGTTCGAAATTATTTTCGAAAATTGGTAGGGTTTGGTTCGAATTTTTGGGGGTTTTTGGCAGGGATATTATTTCGTGCAATTGATCGATTATTGCATGTTTTAAGAGTATTATGATGCTTGATTGAGATCGAATTGAGAAGCTTTGGTTCAAATTTGAAGAATTTTAAGAGTTGGAATTTAAAGGCTTGTTTGGGTTCGATTTTAAGGGGGTTGAGTTCGAAAATGGGGAGTTTTTGTCAAGGGATGTTGATTCTTGCTTGGATAGCTTAATTGACATTTTAGATGAATTATGGTATTTTATTGGGTTCGAAATTGTGAGATTAAGGTTCGATTTTTGTAGGGCATTCTTGAACAAATTTCGATTGTCTCATTTATTTCCTTCCCTGCATGTACCCTGCCCCGGGTCTTTTAAGAGGATAATTGTCGTGTATTGACAATATTTTGAGGGATACGGGTGTGCTTGAGCATGGGTTGCATGTTCGTAAATAATGGTGAATTGTTTATCGTGTTAGCACATCATTCCTCGGGGCATGGAACTCGAGCAAGGTTTGGCTCGGACTTCGGTGATTTAAGGTACGTGCGACGTACGAGCATTACTATATATATGTGAAATGCATAAGGTGTTTTTGATTGCATTGAATGTTTTGCGTATGGTTATACATATATGTTGATATAGCCAAGGAATGACCCAAATCTTGATATCGCAGCTTGTAGCGTGCGTGACACTAGAGTAGGATGACTCTTGCATGATATATGGGGTACTGGGTTTATTTGACTATATTAGGGCATTTGAGATGCCTGGGAATGATCGTAAAATCATGTATTCTTCGTAAGACATTTGAGATGTCTAAGTTCGTAGAATCGTGTATTCATTATAAGACATTTGAGATGTCTAGGTTTGTAGACTCATGTATTCATTATAAGACACTTGAGATGTCTAAGTATAATGAAGGATTGGTAAAATAAATGCTAAGGCATTTGAGCTATCTGTGATTGATAGCAAGGTTGTGAAATCAGTATTAGATATTGTGATATCTGTAATTGCATGTTTAATGAATTTGTAATCACTATATGTTGATATTCGAGGATTAGGCATGCGATGAGTTAATCAATGCGTTGATTTACTGATTTATGAGATTTGATGAGTTTGATGTTGTGAGAACAGGGACAGTACACGGAATCCCGGATGAGGATGTTGCCATCCAGGGAGTATCATTTAAATTCATTAGTATTTACTTGTGTTGTAAATTATGAATTTCATTATTATGATTATGGGATTTTGTGTATTGGTATGCTCACCCCGTTGGGGGCTGTCTCTGTTGGGACAGGTGGACAGGTACATCGATGGCTATGGAGCTGAGCTCGAGCTGTTGATTTGAGGTACTCCCAGGATCGTGGTACCAGGGCTTGATGGAGCACGGTATCGTATAGAGTACCTATATATACACCTGAGGATTTATACATATTCATGATGCTCGCATGTGAGCACGATTATACTTGTATATGGATTGTATATAAAGGCATGAGCCTTTCTCTCTTTCATTTAAGGTTGCATGCAATTAGGTTGAATTGCTAGAATGATATGAGAGTCATTGGTGTATTATGTGGGTGTTGGAACCCACTTTTGTTGACATATGTGTGGTGTCTTCCCTGGCTGGGAATCTACTTGTATTACTGCTTTCTGTTGAGTATTATGTGTTCCCTGGCCGGGAATTTTGTTATGTGTTGTACTCTTTTTTTGGGATAGCTCTATTTATGGGGAGACTCTGCCCAAATTTTTATAAAAGTTTACAATGTGAAAAGTGGCACCAAGGGGTTGGTAAAGGGCAAACATATGAGTCTTTCATTGACAGGCAATGATTAAGTATCATCAGAGCTTCCCGATTGACATTTTATAGAAAGCATGTACCACACATAGTGGTTAATACACTAATCAAGGTTTAAGGGCTTGGGGTCATTACAAATTATATTATCCACACTTGCAACAATGAACTGCAGATTACAGTTTGTTGATAGTGTTGTGGATTTGAATTAAATGATGTTGTCGAAATATGGTTTTGATTGTATCAAGGGCATGGATACTCTGATAAATTTTGAGGATATCGTAAGTTGATTTCAGGGTATAATGAATCTTTAACCGTCTTCTGGATACAAATGAAATGTTTATTGCCACGAATAGCAAGCTAAGATACTGATAGTATCAGCTATGAAAATATTGTGGTTGCAATACATGGAAAACGAGGGATATTTGATAATAAGCAGTTGATGCTTATCAAAAAGAGTCGAGGTTGACTGATATTATAGAGGTAAGAAAACCTACCAAGATTTTCCTGAAGAAATGAAAGAATTTTCACTAAAGAAGGAAATTGATTTTAACTATTCGTTGATGACAAGGAATAGATTTGATATCAAAAGCACTATATGGAATGTCATCAGCAGAGTTGACAGATATAGATGAATAGTTGCTGAATATCCTCGATACTGGTACGTATGTCTGAGTATGTCACCTTGAGGGAACATCAGTATTGTTCGTGAAGAAGAAAAATGATGTGTATCGATTAAAGGTAGTTGAATCGTGCTATTGTCAAGAATAAATACACGCTGCCTCAGATCGAAAAATAACTGATCAAGTTGAACTTTAACGTATAAGAAGAACGATTTTTTACTCTGGTTACCATCAGTTCGAGTCAGAAGAGAAAATGTTCTCTAAGCACTTGGTCAAACCAGATATAGGTATTTTGAATTTTTTTTTATGCCGTGTGGTCTGACAACTCTACCAATAGAGTTATGAATTTGATGAAGAAAAGATTTCGTAACTTTTGGGCGAAATTGTAATCATATTCATCAGTGGTATACTAGCGTACACGATATTCGGAAGGAACCACACAGAACATTTGATTATTCAGACGCTTCGTGAAGCTCAAAGGGTGTACCAAGTTATTGAAATGTAAATCTTGGTTGAATCAAGTGTTGTTTTGGGATAGGTGATATCATCTCACCAGATACCTGTTGATTCCAGTAAAGTAAAGATAGTACTAATTTGACCAAGACCAATCATTACTCAAGATGAAAAGTTTTATGAAGTTTGACAGATACTACAGGCTTTTACGGAAGGATATTCTAGGATAGCCTGACTTATGAACCAATTGACCAAGAAGAAATTTGGTATTCGTTTGGTCAGATGAATGAGAAAACAGTTTTCATAACTGAAACTGAAATGGACTACAACCCCAATGTTGTTTTGGTTTTACTGGTTCAGGGAGATATGTAGTTGTGCAAATACGTATGTCAAAGATTTGAAGATATGTTCTAATGTATCATGAAAAGATGATATCATATTCTTGAGATATAAGCGATGACTGGATTTATTAAAGAATTTGACTTTGATAGTCAATATAAATCAAGGAAAATAAAACTAGTAGCAGCTGCACTGAACCTAAAAGTGCAAGGTGCAATGGTAGCATCGATGTTTGCTTTGCAGTTTGATAAACTCTGATTTTGACGATCGGAAGGACTCGAAGGACAGACCCATACAGATATTGATTGAAGAAATTGGTTCTGTCTCATCAACCAAGTAAATTTAGTATGCCATTTAGTGGTGGTTGCGAATGAAAAATCAGTATATAACATCGAATTTTACTGATTTGAAAGACGTATTAGAGCAGAAAGCACACTATAGAGAACATAGTGTTATTCTAGGAATGATGAGATGTATCATTCTCGAGATCCTATTTATGATGAGATGGTATAAAGAAAGAAATTTTTGAATTTTGTGGCAAATTGTTTGACATGACAGCAGGTCAAGATAAAAATACGAGACCTAGTGGGATATTACAGGATTTGTAAGTACCACAATGAATTTGAGAAATTTCTAGTTTTGAGTTTTATAGCTCAAATATTTATAAACAGAGATTGTGAAACAAGTTGAATCGAAATTGATTGACTATTCAATACAAGATATTGATTTCATGTGATAGTCTATATGTCTATGAGAAGACGACATGTTTAAGATATGGATAATGTGGTTTAGTTACAGTGGTTTCTGTAATAAATGTATCTGATTGAGATCCGATGATAATATCAGAATTCGAAACTATTTTCAGAATGTAATGGATACTAAGTTAGCAATGAGTATTGCTTAGCATACCCATACAAATGGATCAACTGAGAAAATATCCAGACTTTGGAAGTTATGTCTCGATTAATATTGGTGAATTTAGTGGGAATTGACAGAAATCACTATTCACCAGTAGAATTTTTCTATAATTTACGTTTCAGACAACTTTTGGGATGGCATCGGTTCAGGTTTTGCAGAGCCAGAATTACCGATCGCTGATGTGATGATAGAAAATTGATAAGAAATTTTGGCATAACTTAAGATTGTTGAGAAAAAATGCCAGGAACGATATAATTTCTGCGAAAACATTGAAATTTGGCTTGAGGTGAGTAGATTTTCTACGCCAAAGAGAAATATATCGTTAGCCTACAAGTTGAGAATCAGGTAAATATGAAGATATTACATTTGCGATGATCAATATGATTCGTTAAGTGAGGTTTGATGTTGCCTCGATATTTTGAACTTTATGGAATCATAGAGAACTTTGATTAAGTGGTAGATCGTTGAGACGACCACAACAGTTGTCATTGATACATGATGATCCTTAAGTATCTATGAATGAGATTGAGACATATCGTATGTTTTGATTTATTGAGTTATATTCAGTTTTGCGATTTCGAGGATGAAATCTTTTGAAGAGGGGAAGAAATGTAAGGCCCCGATGCTAATTAATCCAGATTAACGATGATTAAGCAAACCCGGATAATTAAAAGTGCAAACATGGAATAAGGAATTTTGGACTACGATGAGTCGACCAACTAGTGGAACATGTTTAGTGCATGAGCATGTGCATGATCACATGGCACTTGGAAAACGCATGCCACAAATTAATGTAACTCATGTTTAATACATGATTTTGGACCAATAATCTTGCAAGATAGTGATGTATTGACACATGGATTCCACAATACATCAAATATATTATAAAATCTTGCATTTATGCATTGAAACTCTCGCATAAAACAATGCAAAAATCAGATTTGGTTTCACTTTTTCACCATCATTTTCTCTCTCTTTAAAATAAAAACCTCCACCTTCTCTCCTCTAGCGATTTCGAAAATTGCAGCTCTTTTCCAGCCTATTTTAGCACAAATTTCTCTTGAAATTGTGAGTGCATGTCACATGCAAAGATGGATTTGAGTGCTACTCATCTTGAGGAACATGATGCACCAAGAATTTTCAAGTTTGGAGAAAGAAGATGCAAGATTTTCGAGTTGCAGCAGTTTTGGGGTAGGATTTTCGATCATGGCTTGGTTTTGTGGATGATCAAGCTTCAAATCTTGAAGATAAATGAAGGTATATCATCATCCTTGAGTTTTATCAACTTGCATGTAGGATTGAGGGTCGAACCATGGTGTTCATTTACGAAGAAGTTGCTGTCAATTATAGTCTGCTAAGACTAGTGCATGAACAGTCTGGTGTTTCGCGTTTTTAGCATAGTTACGTTTCGAATTGGAAACTAATGCTACAATGACAAGTTGTAGTATTTTGTGTTATCTTTAAATGGCCACCGAAATCAGCTAATTTGGATTTACGATGAAAACTTTATGGTCGTTCTACCAACATGTGTCAAATCTGGAAATTTACTGCATGCGAGTTTCATGCATTTTGTTATTCGTATTGCTGGGAATAAATGGCTACGCATATGAAGTGTTAGGCTCTAATAAGTATTGTAGTATTCGAGTTTAACTTTCATTTGGAATTGGCCTCACTCAATTTGGAGCTCATATGAAAGAATTATGCTAATTTTACCAGCAACTATACAATCTGGAAGCAGGGGATATACGAGTTTTCTAGGCTTGTACGTTTTTCAATTAATGTACATGAAGATGAATTGTTTAGCTTAAAGCTCATAAGAGATGTTTTGTTGTATGTTAGGTTATATTGCATTAGAAACTGGCCTTACATGATTTGGAGTTTCCGTGTATAAGATATGCAAATTTCCCTAGAACCGCTCACTCTGTCAAAACAGAATATGGGTATTTTTAAATCTGGCATACTTTGCTTTGCATGTGCCTCAAGATGAGTGAACTAGATTCTGGACTTGAAGTTGACTCTATTACTTTAGGTTTTCGTGATTTTCCCACTGGCCTCAAGTCTTTTGGACATCATATGAATTTATTATGATTTTTATATGAAAATGGGTCAAGCTGAAAATTAAGAACATTTGCTCAGTCTGAAATTAGGGGAAAAATCAGTAGGAATCACCCTTAAAAACTTGTTTTAGCTTTTGTGCCTAAATAAGCACTTAGTGATAATTTTGTAGTATTTATGACCAGGTTAAATAATTTCGGGACTATTTTGGAGCACTCGGTAAAATTATTACTGGTCCGAGGTACGTAGAAAACGGGTTTTATCACAAGGTCTGGCAAAGACATGTGATGTTCCCGGGTACGATTTACTTGTTCCTTATGTGACTATGTGATAAGTTGATCTACAGTATGTGAATTACATGGTACATTGGCTGTATGATATATGATGACATGAGATTTGAGGTGCATCACGAGATTATGATATTGCATGATGCATTGACACGCATGGACATTGAGCATGTCATGTTGAGCCTATCGATTCGTTTCTTGGTACCTATATTTTTTCTTTGGTAGCTGTGATGCGTGTCTGGGGATGATTGGGCAGCCGTGGGCTCGGCAGGAGAGAGAGTGAGCTGAGTGATGCCGGAGCGACGAGCGTGCCGACGTCGCCCAGACACGAGGATGATGGACCGCCGATGGCTCGACTGAGAGATAGATCGGAGCGCGGAGCGTGTCACATCCTGCTCGAGCACTGATGAGTGATTGTTGATCTTCCTTTGGACTCTTGAGACATTGATATGCGAGATTTGATACCCTTCATATGCATTTGCATTCATGCACGGCATGCATCGCATGTTATTTGTTATACACTGTGATTTTATCTGTTGCTCGTACTGGGGTTCTGACCCCCTTCGCGGGGGGCTGTCATATCTTTGTTGGATGGATATGGCAGGTATTGCAGGTGGACTAATGCCGGATGCTCAGGAGGAAGCATCCAGGAGTGCTAGGGCTTCGTGAGCACGAGTTCTTGTCCTATTTGTGGAGTCCTTTTCCCAGTAGGGTTTTGACGAACTTTTTAAAAACTATACTATTCTCCGGGGGATGCCCCGAGTATTTTGTATGCTATCGTATTTTCGTATTTTCTAAACTTTATTGATGGTCGTGTGTGGGATGCGAATTAGAAATACATATTTTGAGTATTTACTTACTATATGTATCAAAGAAAAATTTGGGCCACGTTTTGATAACTTAAATAATCTTTCGCTGTGTACATAAAACTAATCCTTGTGTGATAATTAAACGTATGATTAGGATCGGGCCCTCACAGCTTTGATCTTCAAGATCACAATAGGGCTTCTTTGCTGCTATTACAAAACTTCAGAATATCTCAGTAAAGCTTTGAATGTTTTGCTTGAGTTGAATGAAGTTGATTTGTGTCTTTTGAATTTTGATCGGATTATTCAGCACCTTCTTCATTCTTCACTTTGACGTATTTATAGACACATCGGTCAACTTTTCTTTAATTGGAAAGATATGCTTGAAATCAGCTTCCTGATTTTCTTCCAAATTCTTTTTATATTCTTTCCAATTTCGCTAATCAACGGCTCTTTCATTCTGACGCTATTAGTGATGCTAATATAGTAGTGCGGCGCTCTGTTGTACCTTTGTCAGAATGAGTTTGTACTTGTTTTGTCTTGTTGCTTTATACGTCTTCTGACTTCTCAGTTGTTGTATATCTGCTGGATAGTTATTAGTTACTTAGTCTGATGGACTTGGGTCAACTAATAACCTTATAGACGTCTGCTAACTTCTTGGTCCAGTGGATGTTCACTCTCTGCATTCGGTAGATGGTAACTCTTGGTCTTTGGATCCTCCAGCTCTCCTTTTATCCTTTCACCCGGTGGATAGCTCTTTATCCTGTAGATCTCCTTATATCCTTTCACCCTGTGGATAGTTCTTTATCCGGTAGATCTTCTTTTATCCTTTCACCCGATAGATAGCTCTTTATCCGGTAGATAACTTTGTCTTTTAGTATCCGATGGAGCTTTGTAGAGTAACCATTATTTCCTCTGTCACTATGCTTTAATGCAGTGGACACCTCAAGCAGTGGATATTTGTGATCACCAAAACTTAGAAATGTTTTCCCAACAATTTCTCCCTTTTTGGTGATGACAAAACTCAGCAGTGGAGACTCTTGCTTGAACATTGAACAACAGATACCTGTTAAGACTTAGAAACATAACAGTGGAGAGTAGCAAATATTGTTAGATAACTAAGCAGATTACAAGTAGTAATCGAGCCGAACATTAACAAAAAGAATATCATTTTTATTTCAAATGAACTCTGTTTACATCTTACAATTTTTACAACAATCCTATGTCTACAATCTATTCAAGTGGGTAAAAGCAACTTGAGAAACATAGCCAGTATGGAATAATCCGAGCTGACTAGTTTCAGAGTTGTTGACAAAGGGAGTGGGAGAGAAAGTGCATATAGAGAAATTAGTACAGAAGAAAACCTAGAAAATAAACTACGTTATCTTCAAAGTAATCTTCTGTTCATTCATCATAGTCTCTGTCTTTAATGAAAATTCTCTGTCTTCCCCCCTTTTGTCATCAGCACCCAAGCATCTACTTTCCATATTCCAGGTTGGTGGTGAACACCAAAACTGGTCCATGAAGCTGAAGCTAGCAGATGTGGGTTAGATAAGTATTCAACCCATGTAGGGTTGATGTAGATAAGTAATGAACCCATGAATGATAATGCAGAGAAGGTGCAAGAACAGTAAGTGAAATGTTAAGCTAAGCATGTTGTAATGGGAGATACGTTGAGGCATTGATCATGCTATTTATAGCCAAAAAGTTGCAAGGTGCACTATGATGTGTCATATCAATCTTGAATTAAAGTAAATTATATAAGA
The DNA here is from genome assembly GCA_907163345.1 of Haberlea rhodopensis. Lineage (NCBI taxonomy): Eukaryota > Viridiplantae > Streptophyta > Magnoliopsida > Lamiales > Gesneriaceae > Haberlea > Haberlea rhodopensis. The sequence goes on from CAJQUN010000291.1 coordinate 676,777, forward strand.
TAAGCATTGATTCAAGAAAGCATGATTTTATTGCAGTAAAGATATAAAGTAATAGAAGGAGACAAAATATGTTATTGTGGGCGTCCCAACCAATGCTTTGATTATCACGGGTTGAGGGAGGTGTGTCAGTAGGTGTTTTTCGTGGACTGTGTGGCCTCTGCTGGGGTGAAGGTCTCAAGTGACTTGGTTATTCAACACCAACAGATGATCGTCTTGCGGGGACTGGTTCCCTTCTTCGTGACTAACCCGGTCTGCAGGGTTCCTGTAGCCTTCGAACAGTATGAGTGACAGTGGGAAGACTATTGCTCAGGTCTTGTAACTGTGAGGAAATCTGCTTGCATAGATGCCAACTGCTCAGAAAACTTCTGATAATAATAACATCAAGCTCCAGGGTGGTAGCAGCATGAAGAGATTCATTTTGCTGGCTGAGTGTAAGTTGGGCTTGCCCCATCTTGGAGAAAGAGTCTGAAAAGGCCTTGGTGAGAAATTGTTGAAAACTTGTGACCTTATCAGACAGAAGATTTACATCTCGGTAGATGTCCCTGAACTGGGAATCAGTGTGGCGCCGTAGATTACCAATTTCATGACTGGTGTCTCTTTCTTCTGTTTGAGTTTGGAGACTTTGCCAGCCAAGTTGGAGATAACAGGGGACAACTGAACCAGCTTAGCAGCAAAATTAGAAGGCGCTTCTTCATAACTTTGTTCAGGAAAATCGAAAAGTCCTCAGGGAAACACTGGTCAAAGGTTGGGCAAATAATGAGGGGCTGGCTTGATCACCAAACCAGCAGCAGTGATTTGATTGAAAGGATCAGCAGATAAGGCAACAACACGCAGAGCAGCAGATGGAGCTACTTCGGCAATACTTCGGCAGTCGATGAGGCAGGATGAGCATCCACATAATCTTCCATAGCGATATCATCTTCAACAGAACCATCAGTAGGTGGAACAGCAAGGGAGACAATGTTGACATATACCTCGGCAAAATCAGCAACAGACTGATCAACAACAGTAGTAACTGGCAGCTTAGCAGTCATAGAAGATGGCACGATCGCCCCAGCAGGTATCTCTAAGCTAGAGGGCAGTGGAGTTAGTGTGGTTGGGATGATAGGAAGGTTTGAGAAGTCAAAAGGAATAGTGGTTAAAGGTTCGATCATGAGAATTAGAAATGTGGAGTCAATTTTTATTGTGGGTGGCTTGGGTGGTTGGAGAGGAAGAGGATATTAGTTAGAGTGGTTGGGGTTGGAGGTGAGGACTCAGTGGATTCATCATCCTCTGAAGAGAGGATGACTTGATTAACCACTGATTTGATTATTGTATCTACTATGAGATGATCAACATCCATCAACATAGGATGTTGATCAGATACAATAATTTGTCCAGGGGAGGCAGTTGGTTCAGGTAATAAGGCAGTAGGGGAAGGGTTTACATAGAGACCTCTGCTGGGGTCACAACAACCATGCTCTTGTCAGTAGTTGGGGCTTGAGGTAATCCCAGTTGGGCAGAGCATGAGTGTAAGCCCATTATAACCTTGAGGTCATGCAGTGTCTGCTCGGCCATTGTAAGTTTGGGACCCAAGGCGTTGAGCACAACCATGTCATGGTTGGCCGTACCCGAGTCAGACTTGAACTCCTTAAGACGAGACTGGACTAGGTCTCAAAGCCCACTGACGTACTGCATCATCCAGAATACTTCCCTTATTTTCAGACCCTTTTCCACGTCCTGGATCTAAAGATACTCAAAGATGAGATTTTCATCAATCCTCGCTTGTTTGAAAACCTGGTAGTTATTGAACGGGACTTTCAGACGAGCTTTCACTCATCTGTCAAAGATCTCCATTTGTGGTTGCAGCTGGGCTTCCACTTCTTCAAATACCAGAGCGATTTCAGTCTACTGGTGGGGAGACACGTTCCATTGTAGCTTTGCCTCTTCCGGCAGAGGTGAATGGAGGATGGCAGTAGGAACATCATATCTTTGGCGGTCGGAGGCTAAGAGTAAAAATATCCAGCACCCCTGCGGGAACTCAGAGACATGTCGGTTGGGCTGTCATCAGTAGATGCTGGCACGACAGGGACAATTGCCAAAGGTGCAACAACCTCAACTGCTTCTACAGTTGGAACAATTTCAAGGCTGATGTCCTAATCAGCAACGGTGACCTCTGCTGACACTTCAGTAGCCGCAGCAGTAGCAGGAGGGGCTTGCTTCTTGGAGACAGCAGGGTTTACTTTTCGGGTTCCTGGATTCTTTGGTGGGGGAGGAGGTGATGACTCAGCAGATTCTGAGATCATCTGTGATATCCCCGAAAGGATTATGTGTTTACATGCTATCAAAGTGTTGATAATTATGTATTGAGGTGATTTAATTTGGGGTTTATGGGTTATGCTTTATGTGGTAAAAGCGTGTAATTAAGTTGGGGAATTAATTTATGTGGTTGGTGTTATATTTATTTTGATGATATGGTTTAGGAGGCATGTTAGGTGTTTTTGATGATGTATTGATGTGGTAAAATTATAAAATATCAAGGAGGGATATTTTTATACATCGTACGAAATACCGGGACACAATTAAACACCACAAGGCCACCCTACAAGCAACCACGCCCCCCCCCCCCCAAGTGGCTGAATCACGCCCATACCCCCCTGTTTTCAGGAATGCAGATTGATCAACCATGCCTCTTCCATCACTTCTTTCCCACTCTCTTCTCTCGGTTTCCTCTCCCTTCTTTCCAGAAACATATCGTCCAACATATGAACTGATTATAGGAGAAGATATTTGGTGTTTTGTTGATCGGAATTTAACAAAAATCGAAGAGCAAAAGTGGTGAGGAATCATGTTTTTCCCAGATTTCGGTTTTTAAGCATATGTTTTCTTTATAGCAGATTTGGCATGCTAGTTTAAGGTTCGACGAACTCTTGTTATGAGTGCTTGCATGTAATATTTATGAAGCCCCTAGCATGTTTTGTTAAGTAACTTACATGCTTTATATGTTAGATTTCGAGTTGTGAAAAGTGGTCCTCAAAAATCTGGGCAGGGAAACTGCCCTGTTTTTGTTTGAGTAGGGGTTTAATCATGAGGATTTGAAGCATGTTAACTTAGGTTTTGGTTGAACCTTTGATGTGAATACGTGCATGGTAGTTTTTTGAAGATGCCAGTATATTTCCTTGAGCATGTTTCATGTGTTATGTGAAGGATTTAATCATGTGAAATGAAGTGTTCGAAAATTCTGGGCGATGATTATATGCCCTGTTTTTCACGAAAAATTGGACGAGTATTGAATTTGTGGGCTCATTATGAAGCATGCTAGCTTAGGTTTTAATTAAACCTTTTACGTGAACACATACATGGTAGTTTTGTGAAGTTACTAGCATGTTTCCTTGAGCATGAGTTACGGGTTATGTGGTAGTTTTGTTGTTGTGAAGATGCATGCTCGAAGAATCTGGGCAAGGTTCATATGCCCTGTTTTTCTGGAATTTCTGGTTGAGTGCTGAAATTGAGGGGTTATTACGATGCATGATGGGCTTAGTGTTTGTTGAAACTTTGATTTAAGCACTTGCATGGAAGTATTGTGGAGTCCCTAGCACTTTTGTTCGAGCACATTACACATATTATGAAGCGTTTTTAAGAGCATGAAAAGAGGTGCTCGAACATTTCTGGAAAAAAAATCAGTAGTGTTCCATTTTCGAAAAATGGAAATTTTATTAAGTTTATGAAATTGGATCATTATGAGGTGCCTAATATTGTGTTGTGTGGTTATGTAGAACCATCCCAGGTACCAGCACAGTCGAGGAGATAAAGTCTGTTGACTCCTCTACATTTTGGAAAGGTACGTAAGCGACGTACGAGCATCCCAACGGTAACATGTATTCGTGTTTATTTATTTAACACAAGATAAAGTAAAGTATGCATAAGATGGTGCATTATGATATGATACATGTTGACATACATTATTTTTGCATAAGAATGCTGTGGAATATAAGAGGTGTATTCCACGAGTCAAGGTTATCCCAGTGAGGATTTTAATGCTTACACTATAATTCCGCTGAAAATGTGGAGCGAGAGGTAGAGGACCGTTCGCACATGGAGGCGTGAATTTCAATAAGAAGCGAGGAAGAATACCGCTTACGTGGAGTTCCATAAGAAGCGATGAAGAATTCCGCTTACGTGGAAAAGTAAGAAGCATTGCAATACACTAATGATAAAATGACTCAAGATTGAAGAAAGGATTTAAGAAGTAAAGATATGTCATGACATTATTAAGGAAACATAATATCATATAATGTTTTTATCATGAATTATGGTACAGGGACAACTAATGGGCATTTTAAATGCATTGGAAATACAGAAAGTATTCTATGACTATGATTATGCATTTATGCTTTACATTCATTTTATGTTTGATATGAATTACGATATGCTCATGTGATGGGGGTTGTCCTTGTAGGTGATTTTGCTAAGGAGAACCAGGGTCAGGTTGATAAGCTGAGCTGTAAGGAGTGCTACAAGATAGCAAGATAAAGACTTATTTTGTATAGTTTATACTAGGAGTGCAGTAGAAGTAGCCTTACCCAAATTTGTTAAAGAATGTAACAAATTTCTTTTGGCATGTCATACATACATGTAAACCTTAAGCTCAATTGTCAACACGACTTACAACTCTGATTTGATATGCTTAGTTCTCTTAATTGCACCTTATAGTATGTTGAGATAACGGGGTCTTACATCATCTGCTCAGAATCACTCACCACCTGAGCCTTTCTCCTCTTGGTGGTAACCACTCTTGCCGGACCATCGTATCCACTGGTTGGCTTCTGGTGGATGTGCAAATAGTTAGCATTGATGAGTCATGCTGGATGGAGAGTGGAAATAGCCCCACTGTGACGTTCTTGCTTTCAAGGATTTGGCTGAGTGGAAGAGCGAATCCAGAATGGCCATTTGTCGATTCAACAAAGCCAATTACAACTTCAAATAGTACAACTGACCAGTTGACATCAACTCCCTTCAAAATCGCACACATCACCTCGAACTTCTCTAGGGTGATAACGTCAAAGGATCCAGCTTTGCACAGTAGCCGCTTGGTAATAACATCGGTAAGCTGGCGAAAATGGTTTTTCATCAAAATCTTCTTGAATGGAGGACGTTGCAGACGAACGTCAGATTTTGAGAACACTGTACTCATCTCTTCTCATACCGCGACAAATATGGTGGAAACATCAGTGAGTCCCATAGTGGGAATACCAAGTTAAGTGTCAAAATCCTCCTGAGTGATTGTAAAAGTTTGGCCTTAGATGGAGGACAACACAGAGTCATTGACCACCCTTGTTGTAGCATAAAATTCTTGGAGACTTTCTCTGTAAAATGTAGGTGCAAGGCTCAGTATAACCAGCAGGCCGGAGTGGTCCAAATATTGGAATACACTTTTCATCTCCTCGCCGGCGATGGTGTAGACTGAGTTAAAGTCCACATGGATGGCATTTGTAACGAAACTTGGTTGGCTGGTCTTCGACATCTTGAAATGTGAAAATCTGAGAATGTGATTAACTGTGAAAGAAAAATTCTTTGACAAAGTGTTAGCACAGCAAATTTGAAATTCTAAAAGAGAGAAGTGAAAATGTTAATGACGGTTAAAGTGAAAGGAGGTGTAACGGCGTACTGTAGATGAGCGGACACGTGGACACGTGGCGTTCATCTAACCAATGAATATTTTGAAATAAAACTGAAACGAACACGATTTAAGCGGGACAAAAATATTTCACCATTAATACAAAATTAAATTTGAAGTCCGACGTTCCAATTGGTTCTAATTAACGAAGGTTATTATCAGCAGAGCATATATGGTAATGTCCACTGGTATGTAGAGTCTACTGGTGAAGTAGCATCTACTGCAGTAGGCAATTATTTTACGAGCTGAGCATCTGTAGACCTTCGGAAAACACAAAAGTTCCCCCTGAATTAAGATTCCCCCTAAATTCATGCAATATCTAAAATGTAATTCCCCCGAATTCATGATAGAGGAGAAATTAAACAAATAAGATCATTTGGTTATATCAATAAAACAAAGTATATTGCGAAAGTAGGAAAACTTAGCGTCCGGTAGGGGTTTTGTGAAGATATCTGCTGCTTTTTGTTCGGTGGATTTGTATTCCAACCGAATCTCCTTCTTAATTACGTGATCTCGGATGAAGTGATTACGAATGTCAATATGCTTGGTCCGAGAATGAAGAACTGGATTGTACGTGATATCTATGGCAGATATATTATCCCAAAAGATCGGTGTCTTAGTGGACTCAATTCCATAGTCTCTTAGTTGCTGTTGAATCCATAGCAGTTGAGCACAGCAGCTTTCAGCAGCAAGGTATTCTGCCTCTGCGGTAGACGTTGTGATGGATGTATGCTTTTTGCAACCCCATGAAATCAATCTATCCCCAAAGAATTGACGATATCCACTGGTACTTTTCCTATCAATCTTGCATCCTGCATAATCAGCATATGAATATCCAACTAAACTAAACGTTGAATCCTTTGGATACCAGAGACCAACATTCTCAGTTCATTTTAGATACTTGAGAATCATTTTAGTAGCAGTGAAGTGAGATTGCTTAGGACTGGATTGGAAGCGAGCACACATACATACAACAAACATGATGTCAGTCTGTTGGCTGTCAGATATAGTAAAGATCCGATAATACCGCGATACATTGTTACTTCGACTAGTATGCCTGCTTCATCAAGATCTAATTTAGCAGATGAACTCATGGGAGTGGCAGCTGCTGAGCTAGCACTCATTCCATATTTCTTTAGCAGCTCTTTGGTATGATTGATTTATCAGGATTCCTTCATCGGACTTCTTGACTTGCAATCCTAAGAAAAATGATAATTCTCTCATCATGCTCATCTCAAACTGGTCCTGCATGATTTTGGAAAATCTTTCGCAAAGCTTTGAGTTAGTACTTCCAAAAATAATATCATCAACATAAATCTGAACCAGTAGGTATGATCACCCTTTGTGAATTTAAAAAGAGTCTTGTCCACCGAGCTAATGATAAAGTCATGATCAGTCATGTACTTTGACAGAGTTTCATATCATGCTCGGGGAGCTTGTTTCAAACCATACAGAGCTTTGTTCAGTTTATAAACAGAGGAAGGCTGCTGATGGCTTTCAAACCCATTAAGAAAAGCACGTTTAACGTCCATCTGATAGACTTTAAAGTCTTTAAAAGCATCAAATTCAAGAAATATACGAATGGCTTCTAATCGTTTCATCGAAATATATGCCTTCTTCCTGTTTGTATCCCTGAGCAACTAATCTTGCTTTATTCCTGTTAACAGTACCATTCTCGTCCAATTTATTTCTAAATACCCATTTGGTACCAATGACAGTGTGATGTGGTGGACATGGTACTAAGTGTCATACTTTGTTTCTCTCAAATTGATTAAGTTCTTCCTACATAGCTTTTACCCATCTTGGGTCTAAAATCGCATCATCTATCCTCTTAGGTTCTATGTGAGAGATGAATGCAGCATGAAGAAATTCATTAATCATCTGTCCTCTAGTGCGTAGAGGAGCAGCAAGGTTACCTATGACCTGCCCGGGTGGAGATCCTTCTTCCACCGGAGCGGAGGTCCAAGAGGATTTGTTTCTTCGTTGGTATGAATATGAATTGGTAGCTCAGTAGATTGAATGGATTCAATATTGACATTTACTCTATCTATTGCAGTAGGGGTGTTCATAGTAGTGTCATCGTCAGTAGGATTCAGCTCTTGTGGACCAGCAGGTACCTCTGCATGTGCTTCTGGGACTTCTAGCTCTAATATGCAGTCGACCCTACTTCTGTAATCCAACTCATCATCATGATTATCATCAATATGAGTATTTTCCAAATGATTACTCAAATTATTGATTTGCAGTTCAGATACAGTACTATCAATAGATTCATCAAATTTCACATGAATATATTCTTCTACTGTAAGAGTTCTATTGTTAAATACTCTGAACGCCTTACTAACAGCAGAGTAGCCAAGAAATATTCCAGCATCAGATTTAGCATCAAAAGCGGTGAGATGGGTCTTTCCATTGTTGTGAATAAAACATTTGCAACCAAACATATGAAAATAAGAAATATTTGGCTTACTGTCATTCCAGATCTCACAAGGTGTTTTATTTGCTCGTTTATTAATCATCGATCGCAGCTTCTTTCAAAGTATGGTTCCTAAGCTCAGCAACTCAATTTTGCTGTGGGGTTCTAGCAGCAGAGTATTCGTGTTTAATACCAAGATCATCTAGATATGATTCGAGTGTTTGTTGGTAAACTCAGTACCCTTATCAACGCGAATTCTATCTATCCCACACGATTTCTCATTTTGTTGTCTTTTCAGTAGTTTGATCAGCTTTGGAGTTGCCTGATCTTTGCTACTTAGAAATAAGACCCATGTAAACGAGAGTAATCATCTATTAACACCAGGGTATACTTCATTCTCCCTAGACTTGTTACTGGAATAGGACCAAAAAGGCCCATATGCAGCAACTCTAGGCACCAAGAAGAAGATTTACTCCCTCTGTTCTTAAAGGTAGATCTGATCTGCTTACCAAACTGGCATGCTGAACAGATCTTGTCTTTAGAGAACTCTATTTGGGGCAGTCCATCAACTAAATCAAACTTACACAGATAGTCTAATAGAATTTAAGTGACTCAACTGCTTGTGCCAAAGCCAGTTTTTGGAACTATTCAAGGCAGGAAAGCAAGTAGGTGAGGCAGACTGATCAAAATTCTAGTCAATTTTATAAGTGTTATCATGTCTTTTACCTATAATAAGTGTACTACCATCGGCATATTTAATTGTGCACGTGTACTGGTTGAATTCTACTGAGTCACCATTGTCACAAAGTTTACTGATGCTAATCAGGTTATAGCATAGATTTTCAAATAACTATATATCTTTAATAATAATGTTGTCGTGGATAATCTTACCCTTACCCACAGTTATACCTTTCGCGTTGTCACCAAAAGTTGTTCTTGGTTAGGTGGTATATACAAATTCGGGCAACAGACAAGCATTTCCTGTCATGTGTCTAGAATATCCACTGTCTAGAAACCACTCTGAGCTCCGAACTTTCTGGATTCTAGATCTCTCAATTAAAGCGATGAATTTATTGGAACCAATCCTACTTGGGTCCAGACAGGATTAGTCCTTTCGGGACCCACACTTGGATAACCCTGAACCGTTTGGGTCTGTGTGTGTCCTGAAATATGTGTGCAGTAAATGGTGATAGTGTTCTAGGGTATTGCGTGTGATGGTGAGTATATGCATGTTCTTTTGGTTTTTGGTTCCTGTTGGGAAGCATATATCTCTTCTGGACAAGCATACAATTATAGTACCAGTTGGGTTTCACCTCTCGAGTTGCTTGGACAGTGGACTTATGTCCATTTCTGAACTTTTGCACCGGTCTAGCTTTCTCTATTGGTTCAACTTAACCAATACCTTATGTGATGTCCGTTCCTTAACGAGTGTTGGCTTAACAGGTTTCTTAACAAATTCACTTGGTTCATATACTGTGCTGGATCTAACAAAGTTCATTGTTTGAACCTTGTTTTTCTCAGACACAGCTGAGATTTAATACCAGATGAGTTACTGTCATTGTTGATATAGTCTATACCGGCAAGATCACCAGCAAGCCTTATCGACTCAAGTATTTCATCTTTTCTGGCAGTTGAAGTGTTCCATGTGCGAACCAATTTGTTGAGTTTCTGGTGTGCAAATTTACTAATTTAGCTTCATCATTTTCTTTCTCGAGCACTTATTTTTCCCCTTAGGCATTCCAGCTCCCTTGATTGTTAAAAATATGTTTACTATCCTGCTGTTCGATTGGGCTTGAATGTTCAGTCTTATAATTCTGGAATGACTCATACAACATTTGATACTCATTGATCATGTCATGCAATGCGTTAGTGAGTTCATTATGTGTAAATTCAGAAAGATTATAATCAGTTACCTCACTGTCATCATTTGCCATGAGACTGTGGACTCCTTCATCTTCACTTTCACTAGATGAGCTCGAAGATTCCTCTGATTCTGATTCGGAATCGGCCCATTTGCTCCTGTTTTCCTCAGCAACAAACACTTTTTGATCTCTGTCTCCTCTGGATGATCTTCTCTTTTCCTTGGACTTCTTGTAGTCCTTGGATTATCTCTTTTGATCATCCTTCTTTGGCTTTGGACAGTCAGCAATGAAATGTCCTGGTTTAAGGCAGTTGAAGCAGACACGATCATCTTCTTATGATCTATTTTTCAAATTCTGCTTCCTTGGATAAGACTGGTAGGTCTTCTGATTATCTTTCATGAATTTGCCAAACTTCTTGACAAAAAGCGCCATTGCATCATTGCACATTTCTTCGGGAGTCATTTCTGCTGTGGTGGACATGGACTCTGATGTAGCAAGGGCTTCGGTTGGTTGACTGGTGCTGGGTTCATCTTCAACCAAATGCCTATCTCAAACTCATGTGCCTTTTAAATCAGCAAATAGATCATGCAGATCTATCTTGTTTAAATCTTTGGATTCTCTCATGGCAATGGTTTTCACATCCCATTCTCTTTGAAGACCTCTCATAACTTTTATAGTAACTTCTCTGTTAGATAGGTCCTTACCCAGGCTATTGAGTTCATTGATGATTCAAGTTACTCTTTCATCATATTCACTGAGAGTTTCTTCGGACATCATTTTGATGTTCGCAAACTTCTGTAGAGTGACAATGAGCTCGTTTTCTTTCGTTTGGTCATTTTCTTCACACAGCTGTGTAATCTTTTCCCAAATATCTTTAGCATTGGGACACATCTTGATTTTATTGAACATATTCTTGTCCAATATTTTGAACAAGATGTCCTTAACTACATTGTCCGGATTTGCTTTCTTCTTTTCGTAATTGCTCCAAGATACTCTGTCCTTTTCCATCATCTGAGCTTCACTACTGGTAATGGCAGTTGTTGTGTTGACCTCCATGATCTTCATTGGTCCGTCAGTGATGACGAACCACATGTCATCCTCTTGAGCACTCAGATGTGCTTGCATTCAAATTCTCCAGTCATCATATTCATCTTACTTGAACATTGGGTATTGCTGAATGAGGCCATTATTTCTTAGTATCTCAGAATTGAGAAGACATTGCTCTGATACATTGCTCTCGACTCAATTTTGATTCTTCTTGATACAGCAGACTATGAAGTACTGCAGTAGGTTCTCAATTGTTGGCAAGTCAGCAGACACTAGTAATAGTGCAGAAGACGTCTGCTGAACTTGTGAGTTAAAGTAACTGAATGAAAATATGTAGCAAGTAAATTACACAGGATATGTTCTTGAAGTTCGAAGCACAACGCTTCTACGTATCCGCTTCTTCCTTTGCAGGAAGGTTACACGACTTTGGCTTACACTTTACACTATACAACCTTCTTAGGCACTCACACAGCTTGGCCTAAACTCCTAGCAATACAAATCTCAGTGTTGATTACAACGTGTTTTACAACACTCACACAAAATATAAATCTCTTAAAGTTTGAGTGTTCTTTGAGTAGCAGATCAGTGGGCTTTGATCTTCAAGATCAAAACAAGGCTTCTTTGCTGCTCTTGCAAAACTTCAGAATATCTCAGTAAAGATTTGAATGTTTTGCTTTAGTTTAATGAAGTTGATTTGTGTCTTTTGAATTTTGATCGGATTGTTCAGCACCTTGTTCATTCTTCACTTTGACGTATTTATAGACACAACAGTCAACTTTTCTTTAATTGGAAAGATCTGCTTGAAATCAGCTTCCTGATTTTCTTTCAAATTCTTTTTGTCTTCTTTCCAATTTCGATAATCAATGGCTCTTTCATTCTGACGTTATTGGTGGTGCTGATATAGTAGTGCGGCGCTCTGTTGTACCTTTGTCAGAACGAGTTTGAACTTGTTTTGTCTTGTTGCTTTATATGTCTGCTGACTTCTCTGTTGTTGTATATCTGCTGGATAGTTATTAGTTACTTAGTCTGATGGACTTAGGTCAACTAATAACCTTCTAGGCATCTGCTGACTTCAGCAGACTTAGTATACTTTGATCTTCAAGATCACAATAATGCTTTTGTACTGCTCTGCAAAACTCATAATATTTCAATATGTGTTTTGAATGTTTTGCTTGAATTCGAATGAGCAAAGGTCTTCTTCATTCTTTTCTTCGACGTAATAGACTTAGAAGTCTAACGGCAACTATTCTTCAATTGGAAAGAACCGCGTAAAATCAGCTTCCTGATTTTCTTCCAAATCCTTTTGTCTTCTTTCCAATTTCGTTAATCAACAGCTAGTTAAATCTGACGCGTTTGGTGGCACTGATATAGCAGTGCGGCATTCTGTTGTACCTTTGTCAGAGTGAGTTTGTACTTGTTTTGTCTTAAACATCAAGTTCAATATCATTATTCAAACCATGATACTCATCAATGCAATAAATTCGACATAACCACAATTTAACATTTATACTCGATCATAATGAATCTTATCTCGAAGGCAACTCCGCCTATCCAATAATGCATGAATACATGAATATGAATTTACTTCATAAAACACCTGCTCGTACGTCGATACGTACCTTATAATCCGTGTTTACCGTCAAGTGTCCATCCTCGTTGTTTTAGAGCTCAAGAAGGCTCTATATGAACTCAAAGGTTTAAAGGTTAACTCATAATCAATATTTGATGCACAAAATCTCATATTAAATCATAAAGTCATGCCCATAATATCACATGATTCAACTCCCCAACGCAGGAATTCAATTAAACAATAGCATTCTTCAAACACCCAAACCAACACCGAAGTGATGCAAACCAAGCTACAAAAGGAAGAATCCGTGTTTATAAGAGATTCCACAATTTATCAAATTCCCTTAATCACAACATAAGATCCTTAATTGCTTTAAATTAAACTCCAAACATTAAAGATGCATTGGTTCCATAATTCTTGATTTAGAACTCACTACTAAGAGTAGTAATTCAATAAAGGGAATAAGTCAACACTACATGCCATGATACACATTCAAGCATATACATAACCATAAACTCTAATCCATGTTAACACATACAAGCATGTATCTAACCCATTTATTTACACACTGCACATGCTTCCAAAGATAACACATCTCATACCATAGATCAACACCCACCAAAACATTACAAAGGCTACAAGCATAGAAGTTAGTTCTTTTCACCCCCGCTAACGAGGCTTAGACCCACACTTGAATCACATTTAAGCATATTAACAAGCACCTTCCATGCATGATTTTTAATCTTCATATTTTAACCAACAATGATACTAGTCAATGCACAAATCAACAATTTCCTTCGAACAATTAATCAATCAACAAAGTGTAAGGACCCCAAGCCCTTAACCCTTGATTAGTGTATTAATCAATATGTGTGGCACATGCTTTCAATAAAAATCGATCGGGAAACTCAGATGATACTTTACCATTGAATGGCAAATACAAAATTTTCCTTAATACTCAATGTATAAGATCATCATCCTAACAACAAATAGACTCATAAAGTTCGCCCATTACCATCCCCTTTTCACCACTTTTTACATTGTGCACTTTTAGAAAAATTTGGGCAGAGTCTCCCCATAAATTGAGCTATCCCGAAACAAAAGCACAACACATAACATAATTTCCGGCCAGGGAAAACATAATACTCATCAGAATGCAGCAATACCAAGTAAATTCCCAGCCAGGGAAGACACCACACATATGACGACAAAAGTGGGTTTCAACACCCACATAATACACCAATGACTCTCATATCATTAGCAATTCTACCTCTAATTGCATGCAACATAAAAATGAAAGAGAGAAAGTCTCATGCCTTTATATACAATCCATATACAAGTATAATCGTGCTCACATGCGAGCATCATGAATATGTATATAACCCTCAGGTGTATATAAGTACTCTATACGATATCGTGCTCCATCAAGCCCTGGTACCATGATCCTGGGAGTACATCCAATCAAGCTCGAGCTCAGCTCCACAGCCATCGATGTACCTGTTCACCTGCCCCAACAGAGACAGCCCCCGGGGTGAGCATACCAATACAAAAAATCCCATAATCACAATAATGAAATTCATAATTTACAACAAAAGTAAATACTAATGAATTTTAAATGATACTCCCTGGATGGCAACGTCCTCATCCGGGATTCCGTGTACTGTCCCTGTTCTCACAATCATCAAACTCATCAAATCTCAAAAATCAGTAAATCAACACATTGATTTAACTCATCGCATGCCTAATTCTCGAGTATCAATAGATAGTGATTCCAAATTCATTATACATGCAAATATAGATATCTCAATATCTAATACTGATTTCACAACCTCGCTATCAATCATAGATAGCTCAAATGCCTAGCATTTATTTTACCAATTCTCCATTATACTTAGACATCTCAAATGTCTTATAATGAATACATGATTCCACGATCATTCTCAGGCATCTCAATGCCCTACATTGGTCATATACATCCAGTACCCCATATACCTTGTAAGAGTTATCCTACTCTAGTGTCACGCACGCTTGTGGCGGCGATATCAAGATTTGGTCGTTCTTTGGCTATATCAACATATATCTATAACCATACGCACAATTATTCAATGCAATCAAAATACATTATGCATTTCACAAATGCTCTCATATAAAGAAATGCTCGTACGTCGCACGTACCTTAAATCTCCGAAGTCGAGCCAAACCTTGCTCGAGTTCCATGCCCCGAGGAACGATGTGCTAACACGATAAATAATTCACAATTATTTACGAACATGCAACCCATGCTCAAGCACACCCATAATCCTCATACAGAAAATTATTGTCAACACACGACAATTTACCATTTAAAAGACCCGGGGCAGGGCATATACAGGGAGGGAAATCGAATGAGACATTATGAAAATTGCTCAAGAACCACCTCCAATAATTCGAACCCTATCATCACAATTCGAACCCAACCAAGCACCATAATACATCTAAAACATGTTGTGGGGTCTTCCCACCTTAACAGTGATTAAAAGACATAAGAAGGACAAATCATGCATTAAGGTAACATCTTAAGGTTTTGGTTGTTACACGAGCTAACAGGATTACAGGCCAAAATACAAAACTTCAAAAATAATTCATTACATTCCAAAAGAATGTCATTTTGATTACACTACTCCTAGAGTAGATACTAATCATAACTTGAATCCTATGCATTCCCGTGTCCCTAGTAGCTCACTGCCTCAACCCGACCCTTAGTCCTTTCGTCCAAAAGTGTACCTACAGGGACAACACATCATGAGCATATATAATCTTACTTAACATTATAAACATCATAGTAAATGCATGAAACATTAGTTAAGTAATATGCTGGTTATACATTCACTTCTTATTGTTGTCCCTGACTTAGAATCATGCATATGGGGCATCTTACCCCCGTGGCATCCTACCACAACATCATCGTATGGTCTCTTACCATATGGGGCATCTTACCCCGTGGCATCTTACCACAATACATCGCATGGCCTCTTACCATGTGGGGCATCTTACCCCGTGGCATCTTACCACAATACATCGCATGGCCTCTTACCATGTAGGGCATCTTATCCCGTGGCGTCTTACCACAATACATCACATAAATGTCATCATATAAGCATCGTATAAGCAATAAACATCATATGAACTTCATCGTATAAACATCATATAAACATCATCGTGTAAACATCGTATAAACACCGTCGTTTCATCGTGAATACTCATGCAATAAAAGCATAGTTGTAGAACAGAGATGTGTGTTACCGTCCGATGCCCGTACGCTTCTTACGTACCTTTTCAAAAAGAGGAGGAGTCAACAGACTTTATCTCCTTGATGGTGCCGGTACCTGGGATGGTTCTACAAGACCACATAATACCATATTAGATGCCTCAAAACCATCTTACATCATAAACTTAACAAAATAACACATTATCATAATTTTCAACTTTCTGCCTCTCTCGATCGATCGGCCCTAGGTCTCGATCGATCGAGACACTGTGCACCAACAGTGTCTTGGCTTCCTGCCTCGCTCGATCGATCGAACATTTTACCGATCGATCGAGGAGCTTCACCGATCGATCGAGAAATCCTTCGATCGATCGGCACCAAATTTTTGAAAACATGTTTAGTCCTTCTGTCTCGCTCGATCGATCGGGACCAAATCTCGATCGATCGAGAGCTCTGAAAAAATCGGGATTTCCCCAGATTTTTGAGCACCTCATTTCACACCATCTTTTCTACTTCATAACACATCTTTCTTGCTGAAAATAACATGTGAAGAACTTCATAAAACATCCATGTAAGCACTTAAATCAAAGGTTTAGCAAAACCTAAGCCAACATGCATCATAACATCATCAAAAACTTAGAGTTCAACCAACTTACAGAAAACAGAGCATCATGGCATTACCCAGATTTTCGAGCACATAGTTTCATAACTAGAAATCTATCATATAAAACATGAAACATGCTCGAATAAACATGCTAGTAGTTACATAATACTACCATGTAAGCATCCCTACCAAGGTTCCACCCATACTTATATTTATCATGCAATAAAACATCCCACCAAAACCCAAGCTTAACCAAAGACCTCCGAAAAACAGAGTACACATCCTTACCCCTCTTCTTGCTCCTCTTTTTGCAAGGACTTTGAACACTTTTACCAAGCTTTCCTTGCCTTAAAGCAGCTTGTTCTGGACGACCATGGAGGAGAGAAGGAGAGGAAGTGATTGGAATGGGAGGAGAGTGGGGGCATGGTGGTGATTGGGCATGGGTTAAGCAAGTGGGGGGTATGGGTTTGTCAAGTGGGGGGCCGAGTGGCAGGGGGGTGGTGTGGGTTGGGTGGTCATGTGGTGTTTAATTGTGTCCCGGTATTTAGTACGATGTATTAAAATATCCTCACTCGATATTTTCTAGCTTCATATAATTAATACATCCCTTAAACTACCCAACATGCTCCCCACATCATATCATCATAACATAAATCGTGGCCCCCAATTTAAATACACCATAACCCTTAAACACATCATAATTCATCATCATAGAACATAATCATATTACATTTCGGGGGTATTACACATGTAATAATCGATTAACAACAAGAATCATCGCCCCCCTGCCAAAACCCCCAAAATTCGAACTCAAAGCCCTAAATTCGAACCCAATTCCTTAAATTCGAACACAATACCAACAAATTTAGCAGGGAATTACATGAGAGGGACGAAAAAGTGGTAAGGAAGGTTACCCACACGAAGATCGGAAGGAAAAACGCTTAAAATCGAAGAACCCTAGAATTTTGGGCGTCCGCGTTTTCTGCAAAATCCGACTCCAAAACGCGACGAAACTTCGAATTGCCGGTGTGGGAAGCTGCGCCTCGGAGAGACGAATCCAACAGTGGGTCGGACGCGCCGAACGGCGGCCGGACGGCGGCGGGCGCACGCCTTTTACACGCGGGGGCTGGGGGAAATCGGGGAGCCGACGGGGAGAGAGAGAGTGACGGGTTGGAGGGGAAAAATGATTTCTAAAATTAAAATCTCGGGTTCAACTGGTATTTATAGCAAAAATACCCCGAAATACTAATAGCCCCACAAATACATCATGATTCATCAAAAATCATCTGTTTTCAAAAATTCTCTCTCTAACTCCAAAACCCCCTACCGGTGTCCACACTAAGCACCCCAGATCCCGAGTCACACTAAAAACCCAACTCATAGGTTTTTCACCGGAATGAGAATACAATCTCAACCTCGGGATCCAACGATCCCAACTACCCAAATAGACGAGCCCAGAAGGCCCAACACCGCGATTAAACTCCAAATCGCCACGTAAAACAACTTTAGGGGTTATTAACACTCCGGAATTAACATCTATAATCCCTGGTCATCACACAAAGTGAGTCATAATTAACTTCCAACAATCAATAACATTCATCATGCTCTCCAATTCCCAATTACAATATTCGTACTCGAATTATAGTCACTTAACCGCCTTAACTCGCTATACCAATTCAAATTTTCATTCTTCATTGACAATACTTCATCTAGCCACATACATGTATATACTTAACATATTTACACTTCAATACAAGTAGGAAATACATAATTACTTGCATAAACACCATCTACACACACAAATACATGTTGGACACACATACACACGCAGAAACACACTCACACACACTGTTACACACACACGCACACACAGCTGCACACACTTGCATACACATCTGCACACACTCTTAAGATGGACAAAAAAAACACAAAACATTATCAACAAGACCAAAATCAAACCACATAACAATCTCTTCCAATAAAGCTAGGACACATCTGAGTCTAACTGAACTTCAGTAGGCTGTAAGACATGGGACGGGTCTGGCTCATACTTCCTCAACATAGAGACATGGAAAACATCGTGTATGCCAGACAAGGATGGCGGTAGAGCCAAACGATATGCCAAAGTACCGATACGCTGTAAAACTTCATATGGCCCAACATACCTCGGAGATAACTTTCCCCGCATCCCAAAACGAACCACGCCCCTGAAGGGCGAGATCTTTAAGAAGACCCTGTCTCCTAACTGGAATTCTAGCGGTCGTCGCCGCTTATTGGCATAGGCCGCTTGCCTATCCTGGGCCGCTTTCATCTTCAGGCGTATCAACTTTATCTTACCTTCCATATCCCTGATCATATCCGGTCCTCCGACCGCTTTGCTAGTCAAGTCCTCCCAATACATCGGTGATCTACATCGTCGTCCATACAGAGCTTCAAAAGGGGCCATTTGAATGCTCGCTTGATAACTGTTATTATAGGAGAACTCCACCAGCGGCACTGAATCCTGCCACGGAGTATCAAACTCCAAAACACACGCCCTCAACATGTCCTCGAGCGTCTGAATGGTACGCTCTGTTTGGCCGTCTGTCTGAGGGTGATAGGCCGTACTCAGTCTCACCTCTGTGCCCAAAGCTGTCTGGAGACCCTCCCAGAAATGTGAAGTGAATCTCGGGTCTCTGTCAGACACTATCGAGACTGGAATACCATGCAATCTCACAACATCCCATATATACATTTGGGCCATCTTTAAGTATGTATACGACATACTATAAGGGATGAAATGAGCCGTCTTCGTTAGCCTATCTACGATCACCCAGATCGCATCAAATCCTGAGGTCGTCCTTGGCAAGTGGGTCACGAAATCCATAGATATATGCTCCCACTTCCATTCAGGAACCTCTAAGCTCTTCAGCTCTCCACCAGGCCTCTGCCTCTCTGCCTTTACCTGCTGGCAGATCAAACATCTTTTAACAAAAATGATTACCTCACGCTTCATGCGTCTCCACCAGAATTGATCGGATAGATCTTTGTACATCTTCTTTCCCCCTGGGTGGATACTGAAACGACTACTGTGAGCCCGCTCCAATATTCCCTTACGCAGTCCTGGTGCATCTGGGACTACCCATCGGTTGCCCAGTCTCAAGGAATCATCCTCAGCCACTCTAAACTTGGATGGTTGGCCTTGAAGTACCAATGATGTCCACCTCTGAACCTCACTATCTGACTTCTGGGCCCTCCTGATGGCCTCAAATATATCTGGCTCCGCCAATAGGGTCGACACTCGCACAGGCGACGTGTCTACATTGAAATCATAGCCCAGTTGGCAATAAGACGTCATCAAGGCTGACAAACACATAACATCCTCTGCAGTACTCTTCACCTTCCGACTTAAGGCGTCTGCTATCAAGTTTGCTTTACCTGGATGGTACTCAATTTCACAATCATAATCTTTGAGCAAATCCATCCATCTTCTTTGCCTCATATTCAACTCTGCCTGAGTGAATAAGAACTTCAGGCTCTTATGGTCCGTATATATAGTGAAAGACGTGCCATACAAGTAATGCCTCCAAATCTTCAAGGCGAATATGATGGCCGCCAATTCCAAATCATGCACTGGATACTTAGCCTCGTGTGGCTTCAGCTACCTCGATGCATAAGCCACCACATGCTTATCCTGCATCAACACACAGCCCAAGCCCTGCAATGACGCATCCGTATACAAGGCGAACCTCTTATCCTCAGACGGAATCACCAGCACAGGCGCTGTAGTCAAACGACGCTTCAGCTCTTGGAAGCTTTCCTCACAAGCTTCGGACCAAAAGAAGGGGACTCCTTTCTGAGTCATCTGCGTCAGTGGTTTGGCAATCTTCGAAAAACCCTCGACGAAACGTCGGTAATATCCTGCCAAACCGAGAAAACTCCTTATCTCAGGTACAGAAGTGGGCACAGCCCACTCCATCACAGCTTCAATCTTCCTTGGATCCACAGATATCCCGTGGCTAGATATGACATGGCCTAAAAATACCACGCTGTCCAACCAGAACTCGCACTTACTGAGCTTCGCATACAGCTGATGATCCCTAAGGATCTGAAGCACTATCCTCAAGTGTCTTACGTGCTCTTCTTCCGTCCGAGAGTAGATAAGTATGTCGTCAATGAAGACTATGACGAACTGATCCAAATACGGCTGGAACACCCTGTTCATCAAACTCATGAAGACAGCTGGGGCATTCGTCACCCCAAAAGGCATGACCAGGAATTCATAGTGCCCATATCTAGTCCTGAAAGCCGTCTTCTGAACATCATCTTTTCTGACTCGAATCTGATGGTACCCCGACCTCAGATCGATCTTACTATAGAGCCTCGTACCCTGCAACTGATCGAACAAGTCATCGATCCTCGGAAGTGGATACTTGTTCTTTACTGTAGCTTTGTTCAACTGCCTGTAGTCAATGGCATAGACGCATCGATCCATCTTTCTTCTTAACAAATAAGACAGGCGCACCCCATGGCGATACGCTAGGGCGTATGTAGCCCTTATCAAGGAGTTCCTGCAACTGTATCTTTAACTCCCTTAACTCTGCTGGTGCCATCCTATACGGGGCACGAGAAATTGCAGACGTCCCTGGTAGCAAATCAATCCCAAACTCGACCTCTCTCGTCGGTGGGAATCCGGGAATCTCCTCCGGAAAGACATCAGGAAACTCCGCCACTACGGGCACATCCTCAACCTTCAATTCCTTCCTCTTATCCGTCATGTCAACAGCGTAGATAAGATCCTTCATGGCCTCGTTCCAATAGCTGTGTCATCTTGACAGCAGATATTAACGGAATCTTCGGACGGGAACCATCCCCATAAAATGTCCACTGGACTCCCAATACAGATCTAAATCGGACCGTCCTTTGCCTGCAGTTTACCACTGCCTGATACTTGTTCAGAACATCGATGCCCACAATGCAATCGAAGTCTGTCATTCCCAACACAATCAAATCTGATCTTAACTCATTATCCTCAAAATAAATGAGGCCATCATAAACAATCTGATCCGTAGTCAAACTTCTTCCAGCGGGGGTCGAGACCATAAGAGGCATGGGGGACGGAGAAGTGCATATGTGGTGCCTTTCAACGAAACTCGTCGACACAAAAGAGTGTGACGCACCTGTGTCTATCAATATAAGAGCAGGGTGCGTAAATAAAAGACACGTACCCGCTATAACTTCCTCCGGGGCCGCCGTAGCCTGCTCCCTCGTCAAAGCATACACCTGCCCCTGAGGTGGCCCCGCGGGCTGACCTCCATACTGTCTTGGCACAAAGGGTGGCCGGTGTTGTGCCGTTCTGTCCGCAGTTCTCCCCGTAGAGCTCTGCTGTCTTCCCCTGTTGGGACACCGCCGAGCAAAGTGGCCTCTGTCACCACAGACATAACATCCTACGCAGTCCTTTGCCAAATGTGGCTGCCCACAAAGAGTGCACTGAACTCTTCCAGATCTGTCTCCCTGAGACTGTCCCCTCCCAGATGGAGCATCATTCCTACCTTTCCCTTTCCATCGATTCTCGAGCCTCTTGCCACTGAATCTCGATGCCGAAGTGTTCCCCCTTGACTTAAACTGATCACCTCTGGGCTTCAAATTGTCAGAAGTGGATCTCTGAGGGGGTGCCGGAGGTGGCACAGCATCAGGATATGCACCGACTCCCAGTTCAGCTAGCTCAGCTCATGAGAGTGCATCATCAAAACAGGCAGGGCCATAAGTGATCACCCTGTCATACAGTTCAGGCCTCAAGCCCTTCATGAAATTCCGCATCTTCGCTTGAGTGCTTGCAGCTATGTGTGGCACATATCGTAGTAAGGAGCAGTAATGTAGAGCATAGTCAGATACAGGCATGGTACCTTGTCTCAAACTGGTAAACTCATCCTCCTTGTCCTGTCTTGCAGCGGCTGAGAAATAGCGGTTCAAAAACCGCGTTCGGAACATCTTCCAATTTACTTCCTGTCCCAGAGCCTCTTGCTCAATCACTGTGGTTTTCCACCACATCAATGCCTTCTTGGACAGCTGAAATTCTGCTAATCGGATCCAGACCGTCTTTACACAAGGCGCTGCCACAAATATCTGTTCGATCCTCTCTAACCATTCCTCGGCTTTCTCTCCTGATTCAGTTCCCTCGAACATCGGAGGTCGATACATCATAAACTGAGCCAAGCTCAATTCCCCAGGTAGCAACTGCTGTTCAGAGGGTTCCTCTCCCAAAGCTGGTGGTGGCAATGGGTTCGTACGTCCAGCACTTGCATTTACACTAATGGCGTCACCCACTTCTATATTTGCTGCCATGCTGCAACACAAGGGTTAATAACAACACCAAAAGCAGTTCATAATGCACATCGTTAGATAATTAAACATGTTAGCATAACATAGAAACTTCATATGCAAAATACACATAAAACATGTTCAATAGTAAGCACCTAGCTATCTTATTGCTAAGGCTACCCTTCGCTCATTCCCGAGTTATCTAACCACTGCTCTGATACCACTAATGTGGGGTCTTCCCACCTTAACAGTGATTAAAAGACATAAGAAGGACAAATCATGCATTAAGGTAACATCTTAAGGTTTTGGTTGTTACACGAGCTAACAGGATTACAGGCCAAAATACAAAACTTCAAAAATAATTCATTACATTCCAAAAGAATGTCATTTTGATTTACACTACTCCTAGAGTAGATACTAATCATAACTTGAATCCTATGCATTCCCGTGTCCCTAGTAGCTCACTGCCTCAACCCGACCCTTAGTCCTTTCGTCCAAAAGTGTACCTACAGGGACAACACATCATGAGCATATATAATCTTACTTAACATTATAAACATCATAGTAAATGCATGAAACATTAGTTAAGTAATATGCTGGTTATACATTCACTTCTTATTGTTGTCCCTGACTTAGAATCATGCATATGGGGCATCTTACCCCCGTGGCATCCTACCACAACATCATCGTATGGTCTCTTACCATATGGGGCATCTTACCCCGTGGCATCTTACCACAATACATCGCATGGCCTCTTACCATGTGGGGCATCTTACCCCGTGGCATCTTACCACAATACATCGCATGGCCTCTTACCATGTAGGGCATCTTACCCCGTGGCGTCTTACCACAATACATCACATAAATGTCATCATATAAGCATCGTATAAGCAATAAACATCATATGAACTTCATCGTATAAACATCATATAAACATCATCGTGTAAACATCGTATAAACACCGTCGTTTCATCGTGAATACTCATGCAATAAAAGCATAGTTGTAGAACAGAGATGTGTGTTACCGTCCGATGCCCGTACGCTTCTTACGTACCTTTTCAAAAAGAGGAGGAGTCAACAGACTTTATCTCCTTGATGGTGCCGGTACCTGGGATGGTTCTACAAGACCACATAATACCATATTAGATGCCTCAAAACCATCTTACATCATAAACTTAACAAAATAACACATTATCATAATTTTCAACTTTCTGCCTCTCTCGATCGATCGGCCCTAGGTCTCGATCGATCGAGACACTGTGCACCAACAGTGTCTTGGCTTCCTGCCTCGCTCGATCGATCGAACATTTTACCGATCGATCGAGGAGCTTCACCGATCGATCGAGAAATCCTTCGATCGATCGGCACCAAATTTTTGAAAACATGTTTAGTCCTTCTGTCTCGCTCGATCGATCGGGACCAAATCTCGATCGATCGAGAGCTCTGAAAAAATCGGGATTTCCCCAGATTTTTGAGCACCTCATTTCACACCATCTTTTCTACTTCATAACACATCTTTCTTGCTGAAAATAACATGTGAAGAACTTCATAAAACATCCATGTAAGCACTTAAATCAAAGGTTTAGCAAAACCTAAGCCAACATGCATCATAACATCATCAAAAACTTAGAGTTCAACCAACTTACAGAAAACAGAGCATCATGGCATTACCCAGATTTTCGAGCACATAGTTTCATAACTAGAAATCTATCATATAAAACATGAAACATGCTCGAATAAACATGCTAGTAGTTACATAATACTACCATGTAAGCATCCCTACCAAGGTTCCACCCATACTTATATTTATCATGCAATAAAACATCCCACCAAAACCCAAGCTTAACCAAAGACCTCCGAAAAACAGAGTACACATCCTTACCCCTCTTCTTGCTCCTCTTTTTGCAAGGACTTTGAACACTTTTACCAAGCTTTCCTTGCCTTAAAGCAGCTTGTTCTGGACGACCATGGAGGAGAGAAGGAGAGGAAGTGATTGGAATGGGAGGAGAGTGGGGGCATGGTGGTGATTGGGCATGGGTTAAGCAAGTGGGGGGTATGGGTTTGTCAAGTGGGGGGCCGAGTGGCAGGGGGGTGGTGTGGGTTGGGTGGTCATGTGGTGTTTAATTGTGTCCCGGTATTTAGTACGATGTATTAAAATATCCTCACTCGATATTTTCTAGCTTCATATAATTAATACATCCCTTAAACTACCCAACATGCTCCCCACATCATATCATCATAACATAAATCGTGGCCCCCAATTTAAATACACCATAACCCTTAAACACATCATAATTCATCATCATAGAACATAATCATATTACATTTCGGGGGTATTACACATGTAATAATCGATTAACAACAAGAATCATCGCCCCCCTGCCAAAACCCCCAAAATTCGAACTCAAAGCCCTAAATTCGAACCCAATTCCTTAAATTCGAACACAATACCAACAAATTTAGCAGGGAATTACATGAGAGGGACGAAAAAGTGGTAAGGAAGGTTACCCACACGAAGATCGGAAGGAAAAACGCTTAAAATCGAAGAACCCTAGAATTTTGGGCGTCCGCGTTTTCTGCAAAATCCGACTCCAAAACGCGACGAAACTTCGAATTGCCGGTGTGGGAAGCTGCGCCTCGGAGAGACGAATCCAACAGTGGGTCGGACGCGCCGAACGGCGGCCGGACGGCGGCGGGCGCACGCCTTTTACACGCGGGGGCTGGGGGAAATCGGGGAGCCGACGGGGAGAGAGAGAGTGACGGGTTGGAGGGGAAAAATGATTTCTAAAATTAAAATCTCGGGTTCAACTGGTATTTATAGCAAAAATACCCCGAAATACTAATAGCCCCACAAATACATCATGATTCATCAAAAATCATCTGTTTTCAAAAATTCTCTCTCTAACTCCAAAACCCCCTACCGGTGTCCACACTAAGCACCCCAGATCCCGAGTCACACTAAAAACCCAACTCATAGGTTTTTCACCGGAATGAGAATACAATCTCAACCTCGGGATCCAACGATCCCAACTACCCAAATAGACGAGCCCAGAAGGCCCAACACCGCGATTAAACTCCAAATCGCCACGTAAAACAACTTTAGGGGTTATTAACACTCCGGAATTAACATCTATAATCCCTGGTCATCACACAAAGTGAGTCATAATTAACTTCCAACAATCAATAACATTCATCATGCTCTCCAATTCCCAATTACAATATTCGTACTCGAATTATAGTCACTTAACCGCCTTAACTCGCTATACCAATTCAAATTTTCATTCTTCATTGACAATACTTCATCTAGCCACATACATGTATATACTTAACATATTTACACTTCAATACAAGTAGGAAATACATAATTACTTGCATAAACACCATCTACACACACAAATACATGTTGGACACACATACACACGCAGAAACACACTCACACACACTGTTACACACACACGCACACACAGCTGCACACACTTGCATACACATCTGCACACACTCTTAAGATGGACAAAAAAAACACAAAACATTATCAACAAGACCAAAATCAAACCACATAACAATCTCTTCCAATAAAGCTAGTAAAAATCGAACCAGATCCTCACACAACCCATCAAAATCGAGGCATAAGATGAATATAATGACTAAGAGAGTGTATATCATCTTACCCACACCATCTTGTGAGAGAAATCGAGCTCAAGCATTGCAAAATCACCTCTAAGCGTGAGGGAGAAGTGGTTGATGTGAAGTAGAGGAGGAGAGGCGTGAGTTAGTGTGTGTAGGAAAGTTTTAGTGTGTGTTTGAACCCTTAAGTTATTCTTCTTATTCATAGCTCACTAAATTAATATGCAAACATCTCATTTTAAATTTAAATCAAGATACATGCTCTTCCCACAATTTATTTATTCCAATTCCGGGCCAAAATTATATTCTCACGAATTTAAAGAATTTCCTTGCATTTAATTAACAATATAAATTCAAATCCAGAATTATTTATTCCGACTCCGGTACAAATAAGATTTCCAATAATTCAAATCTCGAAATCTTATTGAAATACCACAATTAAGTCAATTGAATAATTACTAATTATTTCGGACATCACAATTCTCCCCAACTAATAAAATTTCGTCCTCGAAATTTAATTGCATTCTTACCATAAAAGCCAACAGTAAAATTTACGTACCAGTATACAACTCAAGATAGTGACTTGACCATCTGTAGGATGACAGTCATCCGAATCATCACAACTTACACATGTGCCCCATTACACCGATGATCGCAAGACTGCAAATCACATCTCTTTACCATATTTTAACATTAGCACTCAATGAGCTAACATATATGAATACCGTTATTCATATGAATCCTTACGAGATTAACATCATCCTATAATCGCTAAATCATGCAATCCATGCATATCACGTGTATATCAGAATGTATGACGATACACCAACCTTTTATCGTATAATTACCTCATACCTGTGTGGTTGCAAAATTATGCAATTATACCAACCTCGTCATATCGCACATCACCCTTGTTTGTATGAAATAATGGTACTCTTGAGCCCTTAAACATCAACTTCTTATATATTATCTTCTGGTTATTATCTGGCGCAATGCAATTACTAGAAAGCCCATTAATAATTATCATATGTATATCAACATTATATGCACAACAACCACATATCATAAATATAAAATCATAATGAATGGTTTAACACGGATATTCTTACTTCACGATTATACGCACATTAGCATCATAATATCGTTCATCCCTCAAATTCATCTTATAACCCATCATTTATTCTTAACTTGGATAAGTTATCTTGTACTGTCCATCGCTCCTTACTAATCACTTGCATATAAGCCATTTAAAACAAGGCATCAACATCAATATCGAATAATTCGTCTCATACCTTTGTAGATGAAATCATCTACAATATACAATAGCATCATAATATCTTACTCATCACAGTACTCACATGCTCTTAAGTATCAAACTTTCCGCATTTCATCACCCAACTATCATCTGCCATGGAACAAGTACGAAAAATAAACTCATTAGTATTTCTCAAATACTCATAGCATAACCACGTACCTTGTCATTTATGCATTATTGATTTTCATAATGTTTCCGTCATCAAACATTAATATCCATGCGTCAAAGTTTCACGCAATCCTGCACACA
Organism: Haberlea rhodopensis; assembly: GCA_907163345.1. NCBI lineage: Eukaryota > Viridiplantae > Streptophyta > Magnoliopsida > Lamiales > Gesneriaceae > Haberlea > Haberlea rhodopensis. The sequence goes on from CAJQUN010000291.1 coordinate 704,667, forward strand.
TCAAGCTATAACATACTATCACATATCTGTGTGCTTGAAATTCAACATAAGATCAATTTTATGCCTCAATGACATAATTAATTTCGATCCTTAATTCAACAAAGTACTATTTCATGAATATATAACATTTCATAGTGTAGTATGTATTCATGATTTCTCATACATCAGTCTCATCGCATATGTCATCATTTATATGCCTCCCAGTTTCTAACACAATATCAAAATGATCAATCATTTAAAGTGAATGTTTACATATCCCATGTATTCTCATTATGAAATTATTATATTGTCTATCACATCATGTCTAACCCATCATTAATCACCCCATGATTATTTATCAGTTTTGTCATTATATACCAGAGAATAACATCATAATTTCGTACTCATCCATGACATTCACGATAGTTCCAAGTCAACCAGTGACGTTCACAATGACCACCTGTCCACACATGACACTCATAGTGATCCCACAACATCCCATGACGTTCCATGTCATCCTGTGACATACTAATTAATCTCATGTCCACATGATTACGTTCAACTCAATACCACATGTGATTAATCAATTATTAATCCTACAACATACCAATCTAGCATGCTTTCATAGTATTAAATATCATCTCAAGCGATTATCATTCTCCGTTATTCCATCTTTACAATCGATTCTCATAATCAATATAACTCAACTGAGATAATGCAATCAACATCTATCAACATATATTCACATACCAAACCAAACGCAATAGTTTACCTCAACTCCTTGTTCCTCTGGAACATTCCAATATCTTCTTGGGCCTACATCTCATGTACCCAAGGAACAACAATAACACAATGTCCATTGCTATCTGCAATCAACACTTCATCAATATACATTGCTAATACACTAGCAGTATAAGAATACTCATCGTCCCATGCAGTACACAGTACTCATCGCCCAATGGCGGTACATAATCGATACCCCTCGCTTCGATATGACAGCGGCATAGTCATCGCTTCGCCATATGAGCGGCAAGTATTCTACTCCCATATATCATAATCACATGACAAATATCAATGCATGTTCATGCATTACATGCATCATAAAATCCACCACATAATCATACCATCATCTCGCCTATAGATGTCATCGGTATATCGATGCCAACACACCCCGTTGTTGCATCACCACTGCAATAAAAATGAAAGAAAGCAATAATGTCTCTTCATCCACTGTCTCCATGATCACTTTCACCTGTAAATTTGATCATCACAGTATGTTAAATCAACAAGGACAATTTAAATCAACATACATACATCACTCTCCCTCTATAGTGGAGGCACGTTTAATACATTGCACGCTCTCATTAGCGTCGATCCTGACACTAATCACGTCGCACGCTCTCTCTAGTGTCGACCCTGACAAGTGATAACAAATATGTCGCCCGCTATCTTTAGCGTCGACCCTGACAATAACTACGTTGCATGCTTTCCCTCGCATCGACCCTGACAATATACACGTCTCATGCTCTCTCTAGCATCGACCCTGACAATATATGTTGGGATATGCCCTAAGACAAGTCATTAGATGATTGTTTATGACATACACTGTATTATGATTTTATAAATGGCAAATCATTATTATATCTTATTCGAATATCTGTGCAATATGAATTGATATATAAGTTAATGTCCTAAGAATAATATTGTATTATTCTTAAAGATTGTCCCTAGTCAAGTATTATCATGAATCGGGATAATGATAATGCATTGAGACTAGTATGTTTTGATTGATGAATTGTTCAAGGATATGAGATATCAAACCAACACATGGGTACATGTTAGAGAACAATGTACTGGACAGACCCACCATGAGAATGCTACATGGATAGTAATATGAGTGTCATAAGCAATTCTCATAGTGATAATAATGTATGTAATCCTTACGACTTGAGATCATCAGAGATCCCAACATAAGGAGTTATGTATCGTGATATTGTCAAACGTTACCTGTAACAGGGTAAACTATAAAGGCAAATATTGGATACATTACGAATTATGTAGAGGGATGTTGATTGATCAAGATAGGATTTGTCCCTCCTATATAACAGGAGAAGTGTTTGGCCCTTGATCAAGTAAGACTACAATGCATGGCCATGCTCGAATGAGTCGATATGTGATATCGAGCTTATTCGTTTATTCTAGTTCTACTTGGGGATCAAGAAATAAAGATTGAATATACGAGTATGACTATTCCATGACTCGTGTTCAATCTAAACACATTGGACAAAGGGATTAAGTTACATGGTTAATATTATCACAAGTTCTTAGGTTATGTCGAGTCAATGACATTCTTGTAATTTGGGTAGCCTTGATGTGTTGCTAGATACCGCTCATTGCTTGTGACATAAAATGAGATTTTATGTCACTGCCAACATTGCAAGATCCTATCGGGTCACACAAAAGATTAAATCGAAAAGGGGAATTAAATTCATTGGATGAATTAATTAATTAAGAAGAGTCTTAATTATAAGATTATGAGGATTTAATTAAATCATGGGTTTGGGCCCATGAGACTTTAAGAAAGTCTTGAACCTTTAATTAAATCTAATATATATATAATCTAATAAGGTTTTGAGGGGAATAAGTGTTAATTTGTCTCAAAACCTAGTAGCCACCTAAAAGAAGCTCTCGGCCACCACCCAAAAACCTAGACATCACGGCCGCCGCTTTGATCTCGTTTGGTTTTCTGGCCATCTTCATTCGATTTAGAATCGTGTGTGGTTATTGTTCCGGTTTAAGAACGAGTCTAGCAACTTGTTCTTGAACTATCCCTTTCGATTTGATCGTGTGGATACCGTAGAGACAAAGGTGGAAACTTTTGTTTGTGACTCGTGGTGCTACAACGTGGAATCTGCTTCAAACACGCTACAAGGGTGAGACTCTTTTAATCATTCCGATATGAATACTCTCTATAGGACCTCGGTTAGGAAGCCATAGTTTTATTTTTGCTGCGCACTTGTGTGTTGGATTCCTTACAGTGGTATCAGAGCCAGGTTCAAAGCTCATATCGGAATTATGTGGTTAATTGTTTAATCATATTTAGAATTATAGTGCATGCTTTCAAACTGTGTAATCATATATGATATGAGTAAATCGAGTTTGTGAAAATCATCGTAAAATTATATATGATATAATTGACAATTTATGTATACGATACACGAAGGCGAAAAGCCGAGCCCATGGCTCTTGATGGTTCGTCCACCACCATAATACTTGACCCACGGCTGCCACATGAGGGCTAGGGTTTTCGAACCCTTGGCTCGAGATGGTCTAGCCGTTGTGGCTCATGGTTGTGCATGGAGGTGTCGAAACATGGCTAGAGTTTAGAACCCTTTTGGCTCGATTAAAAGGTTGGCGGCTACCTCCATGTGAGAGCTAGGGTTTTTCGAACCCCTTGGCTCGAGATGGCTGAGCCGCCACCGTCATGAATCGTGCAATGAAAGGCCGAGCATTATGACAAGGTTTTGAACCTTGTGGCTCGAGACGGCTAGGTTTTTTGAACCCTAGCGGCCGCCGCATGGACACACGGGCTTGGACCGTGTCTTGGACTAGGGTTTCTAACCCTAGGCTCATGCATGATCCAGCCGTGTGGTTATGGTCTTAGAGCCCTTATGGTCCATGGCTTGTGACGCGCCAAGTATTCGTGGCATGTGATGTCCGAGCGTACGATAATTTTCATAAAATTTTATTTTACAGTTTTAATTAGAATTAAATTTTAAAATGTTTAGAATTTAATTAATTAAATGTTATAGCATGTTTTATGTGTTGTTTGAGCATGGTGCATGGTTATAGCCGTATGACCTATTTGATAGGATTTTGTGAATGTTTGTAATTTATTACGGCCTGCGAGTCGTACCTTCTCTATTTTTCCTAAATGTTATCCCTCCCCTATGTTCCCCTCGAATGTGACTCGAGGAATTCTCTATATCTTGTAAATGTTATATAGTATAGTTTATTTTATTGATGGATATCAATGAAGATGGACCAAGGTGCCGGGAAGAGGAGGCCATTCACAAATGGGAGCCATAGAGGTGCTTGGAGAAGTTACCTTAGGTTGACCTTATAGTGTTTTCTCATTGGCTTGAGAAAATCATTTGTTGGGGCTATAACCATGTCACGTTTATTTTATGTTGATGTATGAGATGCATGTTTAATGTTTTATTTAATATTGATGCTTGATATACATATATGTAGATATGTATATATTCATATATGTACCAGACATATTTTCAATATTAATAAAATCATGAGATCAATAAATCCCTCTTATAATATTAAGTTTCAAGATGCCTTCCAATTAAAAATACTCGTCAAGACTTCGATTGAATATGTGTGGGTTTGCCAAACCAAAGCACCGTGACAATCTTAGTAAGGCGCGAAAGGATAAAAGTGATATCCGTGTTATTTTAAAATTGGGTTCGACTTAACTAGCGTTATCTCAATAGGATTGGGAACCTAGAGGCATGGGGTTGGAAAATAATTCATTAGATGAATTTGAACAAAGTGTTGTTCGTCCAACCATCCAAGAATTGCATGTGATTGTAATTGACAAAGAGTTGTCTACCTAAATAACCGAGTCTTGGGCGATTAGCCAAAGCTAACTCAAGATTAAGTGAAATATGGATCTTGGCCCACTAAAGTTTTCGAGGGTTGATAATTTTAAACAAAATAGTGGGAGTGTCATTTATAAGACCATATTAAATGATTAAAATCATAAACTTATTTTGCATATTTATATTGTAGATATCCATGGCAACCAACAACGTTACAAGCACACTATCATTGCGATCGGTCCTTGAGAAGGACAAACTTAATGGGACTAATTTCCTAGACTGGTATAGGAATTTGAGGATTGTCCTCAAACAAGAGAAAAAGCAATATGTCCTAGAGGAACCCTTACCTGCTGAGGAACCTCCCTTGACGGCTGCTAAAGCCGATAGAGATGCTTACAAGAAGCATCAAAATGAAGCACTTGATGTTGGGTGCCTTATGCTTGCCACCATGAACTCTGAGCTTCAGAAGCAACATGAGGAAATGGAGGCGTTCGATATGATCGAGCACCTAAAGCAACTGTACCAACAACAAGCAAGACAAGAGAGGTATGACGTCTCTAAAGCGTTATTCCAATGTAGAATGGTAGAAGGAAGCCTAGTTGGAACTCATGTACTCAAGATGATTGGGTACATTGAGAGTCTGGAGAAGCTGGGTTTTCCTTCGGACCAAGAGTTGGCCACTGACGTGATCTTGCAATCGTTGCCTGAAAGCTTCAGTCAATTTGTCTTGAATTACAATATGATTGAAATTGAAAAGACTCTACCATAGTTGCTTGGCATGCTGAGAACTTTTGAAGCTAACAGCAAGAAGTCTAAGCCTACAAATGTTCTTATTGTGAATAAGAGCAAAGGAAAGACTAAAGCTAAAGGCTACAAGAAGAACAAGAAAGTCCTTGTTAAGTCTAAGCCACATACTTCTGCACTAAAGCCAAAGGGAGGAGTGGCAAAAAAGAGGGGAACTGTTTCCATTGCGGTGAGACAGGACATTGGAAAAGAAATTGCAAAGTTTATCTGGAGGATCTTAAGAAGACGAAGGGAAGTGTGACTTCCACTTCAGGTATTTTTGTTATAGAAGTCAATTTATCTACTTCTTCATCATGGGTATTAGATACTGGATGTGGTTCTCACATTTGTGTTAACGTGCAGGATCTCAAAAGGAGTAGGTTGTTGGCGAAAGGCGAGGTTGATCTCCGAGTTGGAAATGGAGCAAGAGTTGTTGCATTAGCAATAGGAGATTATTCATTATCTTTGTCTTCTGGCTTAATTTTAGATTTAAAAGATTGTTATTTTGTGCCGTCGATTACTAAAAACATTATTTCTATTTCTTGTTTGGACAAGTGTGGATTTTCATTTATTATAAAGGACAATTGTTGCTCCATTTATTTAAATGATATGTTTTATGTTAATGCACAAATGATTAATGGTCTTTATATATTAAATCTTGATATGTTTGTCTATAACATAAATACTAAAAGGATTAAAAATAATGATTATAATCCAACTTATCTCTGGCATTGTCGCTTGGGCCATATAAACGAGAATCGCATATCAAAACTTCATAAGGATGGAGTATTGGATTCATTTGATTTTGAATCATATGAAACATGTGAATCTTGTTTAATGGGCAAGATGACTAAAGCTCCTTTCAAGGGACATGTTGAAAGGACAAATGATTTATTGAGTCTCATACATAGTGATGTATGTGGACCAATAAGCACACATGCTAGAGGTGGTTTTCAATACTTCGTTTCATTTACTGATGACTTTAGTAGATATGGGTATGTGTATCTTATGAAACATAAGCATGAAACCTTTGAAAAGTTCAAGGATTTCAAGAATGAAGTACAAAACCAACTTGGTAAAAGTATCAAAAACCTTCGATCAGATCGAGGAGGTGAATACCTAAGCCAAGAGTTTCATGACTATCTAAAGGAGTGTGGGATAGTCCCACAACTCACTCCTCCGTATACTCCACAATGGAATGGTGTATCCGAAAGGAGGAATCGAACCTTGTTGGACATGGTTCGATCAATGATGAGTCATGCAGATCTTCCGATATCCTTTTGGGGACATGCTTTAGAAACAGCAATATTAATACTGAACCGTGTTCCATCTAAATCAGTGGAAAAGTCACCATATGAGATATGGACTGGGAAACGTCCTAGTATGTCTTTTATTAAGATTTGGGGTTGTGAGGCTTTCGTGAGACGTCACGCCTCTAACAAACTTGGACCCAAATCTGATAAGTGTTTATTTGTGGGGTATCCTAAGGAAACGAAAGGATACCATTTCTATTATCCCACCGAGAACAAAGTGGTTGTTGCTCGGACTGGTGTCTTTCTTGAAAGAGAATTTATTTCTAGAAAAACCAGTGGGAGACATATAGAACTTAGTGAAGTTCAACCACAAGAAAACACTGAACATGATATTGAGATGGAAACAGAGCAGTCACCACAAGTTGTTGTGGATGAAGTGCATGCTCAAGAGACACAAGCCCAGCGTAGGTCTGTAAGAGAACACCGGGAGCCACAGAGATATGGATTTCTTGTGACTCAACAAGGTGACTTACTACTTATTGATGAGGATGAGCCGTCATCTTATCAAGAAGCTATAATGGTCATTGATTCTGAGAAATGGCAAGAGGCCATGAAATCTGAGATGGAATCCATGTATGCAAACCAAGTATGGACTTTGGTTGACCCACCTGAAGGGGTGAGACCGATAGGGTGCAAATGGACTTTTCAAGAAGAAGACCGACATGGATGGTAATGTACAAACCTTTAAAGGTCGACTGGTAGCAAAAAGTTTCAAACAAATTCATGGTATTGACTATGATGAAACTTTTTCACCAGTTGCCATGGTTAAATCCATTAGGATCTTACTTGCAATAGCTGCATTTCATGATTATGAAATCTGGCAGATGGATGTCAAAACAGCTTTCCTTAATGGAAATCTGCTTGAGGATGTGTACATGACACAGCCCGAGGGTTTTGTCGATCCAAAGGATGCTGGAAAGATATGCAAGCTACAACGATCCATTTATGGATTGAAGCAAGCTTCTCGGAGTTGGAATCTTCGTTTTGATGATGCAGTCAAAGAGTTTGGTTTCATCAAAAGCGTAGATGAACCTTGTGTCTACAAGAAGGTCAGTGGGAGCATAATTATCTTCCTAATATTGTATGTAGATGACATACTTCTAATTGGGAATGATATCCCTGCCTTACAATCTGTAAAGATTTGGCTAGGGAATTGCTTTTCTATGAAAGACTTGGGTGAAGCCATCTATGTATTAGGTATCAAGATCTATAGAGATAGATCAAGAAGATTACTTGGCCTAAGTCAAAGTACATACATAGACAAAGTGCTAAAACTGTTTAGCATGCAAGAATCAAAGAAAGGATTCGTGCCTATGACACATGGGATACATCTCTCGAAGGATCAGTATCCTTCAACACCAGATGAGAGACAACGCATGAGTAAGATTCCATAGGCGTCAGCTATTGGATCTATCATGTATGCCATGATATGTACTCGTCCCGATGTCTCGTATGCTTTGAGCATGACGAGCAGATATCAAGTAGATCCAGGTGAAAATCACTGGATTGCAGTCAAGAATATCCTGAAGTACTTGAGAAGAACTAGGGATACATTCTTGATTTATGGAGGTGAGGAAGAGCTCAATGTAATAGGTTACACTGATGCAAGCTTCCAAACTGACAAAGATGATTTCCGATCGCAATCAGGATATGTGTTTTGCCTAAATGGAGGTGCTGTGAGCTGGAAGAGTTCAAAGCAAGAGACAGTAGCCGATTCTACAACTGAAGCTGAGTATATTGCTGTCTCAGATGCAGCAAAGGAAGCTGTTTGGATCAAGAAGTTCATTTCTGAACTTGGGGTGATGCCTGGCATACTAGATCCGATTGAACTCTATTGTGACAACAATGGAGCCATCGCATTGGCTAAGGAACCTAGATCTCACCAAAGATCCAAGCACATACTTCGGCGCTTTCATTTCATTCGAGAAATCGTTGAAAGAGGAGATGTTAAAATATGCAAAGGACCAACAGATGATAATGTATCTGACCCATTGACGAAGCCACTGTCACAGCAGAAGCATGATCGTCATACTAGATCTCTAGCATTAAGTATATGTCTGATTGGTCTTAGTGCAAGTGGGAGATTTGTTGGGATATGCCCTAAGACAAGTCATTAGATGATTGTTTATGACATACACTGTGTTATGATTTTATAAATGGCAAATCATTATTATATCTTATTCGAATATCTGTGCAATATGAATTGATATATAAGTTAATGTCCTTAGAATAATATTGTATTGTTCTTAAAGATTGTCCCTAGTCAAGTATTATCATGAATCGGGATAAAGATAATGCATTGAAACTAGTATGTTTTGATTGATGAATTGTTCATGGATATGAGATATCAAACCAACACATGGGTACATGTTAGAGAACAATGTACTGGACAGACTCACCATGAGAATGCTACATGGATAGTTATATTCGTTTCATAAGCAATTCTCATAGTGATAATAATGTATGTAAACCTTACGACTTGAGATCATCAGAGATCCCAACATAAGGAGTTATGTATCTTGATATTGTCAAACGTTACCTGTAACAGGGTAAACTATAAAGGCAAATGTTGGATACATTACTAATTATGTAGAGGGATGTTGATTGATCAAGATAGGATTTGTCCCTCCTATATAACAGGAGAAGTGTTTGGGCCCTTGATCAAGTAAGACTAAAATGCATGGCCATGCTCGATTGAGTCGATATGTGATATCGAGCTTATTCGTTTATTCTAGTTCTACTTGGGGATCAAGAAATAAAGATTGAATATACGAGTATGACTATTCCATGACTCGTGTTCAATCTAAACACATTAGACAAAGGGATTAAGTTACATGGTTAATATTATCACAAGTTCTTAGGTTATGTCGAGTCAATTACATTCTTGTAATTTGGGTAGCCTTGATGTGTTGCTAGATACCGCTCAGTGCTTGTGACATAAAATGAGATTTTATGTCACTGCCAACATTGCATGTGAGACCCCGTTATCTCATACATATTATTAGGTGCAAATAAAGAGAATTAATCATATTAAATCAGAGTATTGAATCGTGTTGAAAACCTAAGCTTATAGAGATTACAGTACCAAAAGTTTCAAAAAGGAATCATACATATTCCTAACCAGAATGTACTAAACTCCATAGTTTTACAATACCCTTGTAAAAACTATACAGAAGAGTTTATCTATCCTGCTATCCCCTTTAGCACTCCTTTAAGCTCATCATGTCAACCCCGACCCCTGTTCTCTGTATCAAATGCACCTACAAAGACAACCCCCAACACATGAGCATACCGTGATTCATATTCAACATAATATGAATGTAAAGCGTAAATGCACAAATCATAAATACAAAGCACTTCCTGTATTTCCAAGCATTTACAAAGCCCGTTGGTTGTCCCTGTACCATAACTCATAATAAACACATTATATGAAATTATGGATCCTTTAATAATGTCATGACATATCACCTCTTTCTTTACACAGCTTTTGAGTCATATATCAACAGTTATTTTAATGCTTCTTGCTTCAACATCTCATAATGAGCGGTACCATCTTCCCCGCTTCATTACTACACAATCTCATAATGAGCGGTACAATCCTCCCCGCTTTATTACTACATAATCTCATAATGAGCGGTACCATCCTCCCCGCTTCATTACTACATAACAAGCATAAGCATTAAAACCTACACTGTGATCTCTCTTGACTCGTGGAATACACCTCTTTATTCCACATCACAATATGCAACAACAATGCATAATATGCAACAACAATGCATAATAACATGTATCATACTCTTAATGCATCACATTGCATTCATCATGTGTCAAATAGACAAACATAAAGTACATGTTACCGTTGGGATGCCCGTACGTCGCTGACGTACCTTTCAAAATGTAGAGGAGTCAACAGACTTATCTCCTCGACTGAGCTGGTACCTGGGATGGTTCTACACAACCACATAATCCAATATTAGGCACCAATACAAGAATCATAATCAATTCTTCAAAATAATTCATTAAAAAAAAAAAGACAAGGTTATGCCTCTCTCGATCGATCGGTACCAACATCTCGATCGATCGAGAAAACATGCCAAACAGTGCTCAAACACTCTGCCTCGATCGATCGATCGGAAGCAAAAATCGATCGATCGACAAGTCTCACCGATCGATCGGTAAATCCTTCGATCGATCGGTCCCTGACCTCAAAACTTATACCCAACGTTCTGCCTCGCTCGATCGATCGGGACAAAATTCTCGATCGATCGAGCACTCTGGAAAAATCGGAGTTTCCCAGATTTTTGAGCACCTCTTTTCAAACCATCCAAGCCCCTTCATAACACATAAAACGTGCTCGAACAAAAGTGTTAGGGGCTCTAACATACTTCCATGCAAGTGCTCATATTAAAGTTTCATCAAAACTAAGCTAATCATGCATCACAATGAGCCCACCAACTAAGCACTCAACCAAGAATTCCCCAGAACAGGGCATAAAACTCAGCCCAGAATTCTCGAACATGCATCTTTATAGCAACGAAACTACCACATAACCCGTAGTTCATGCTCAAATAAATATGCTGGTAATTTCACCAAACTACCATGTATGTATTCACGTCAAAGGTTTACTCAAAACCTAAGCTAGCATACTTCAAATCTTCATAATAAAACCCCTACTCAACTTAAAACAGGGCATTTCCCTTGCCCAGATTTTCGAGGAGCTCTTTTCACAAACGAAAATCTAACACATAAAGCATGTAAGTTATTTAACAAACATGCTAGGGGCTTCATAAACATGACTTGCAAGTACTCATTACAAGGTTTCATCGAACCTAACACTAACATGCCAAAACTGCTATGAAGAACATACATGCATAAAACAAAAAAACTGGTGAACCAGCGTGATTCCTCACCGCTTTTGCTCTTCGATTTTTGTCAAGAAAAGATTAGTAAAATCCGATCTCTTTCTTCCTAATAGCAGCTCAAATAATAGACGAAAGGAAGGAGAGAAGAAGGAGGTTTTTGGAAGAGTTAAAAATGAAAATATCTGATTGTAAACTAGCCTACTAGGCCAACAGCCTTCCAGAAAACAGGGGAGGGGCGTGGGTTGCTGCAAGTGGGGGTAGGGTGGTTGCATGTAGGGTGGTCTTGTGGTGTCTAATTTTGTCCCGGTATTTCATACGATGTATAAAAGTATCTCCCCTTGATATTTTATAATTTTACCACATCAATACAACAATTAAAAACACCTAACATGCTCCCTAAACCACATCATCAAAATAAATATAACGCCCCCACATAAAACACGCCTTTAACACATAGGCTCACAATTAACAACCCTTAATTGCATGATTACACACATAATCATTTCGGGGATATCACATTGCAAGATCCTATCGGGTCGCACAAAAGATTAAATCGAAAAGGGGAATTAAATTCATTGGATGAATTAATTAATTAAGAAGAGTCTTAATTATAAGATTATGAGGATTTAATTAAATCATGGGTTTGGGCCCATGAGACTTTAAGAAAGTCTTGAACCTTTAATTAAATCTAATACATATATAATCTAATAAGGTTTTGAGGGGAATAAGTGTTAATTTGTCTCAAAACCTAGTAGCCACCTAAAAGAAGCTCTCGGCCACCACCCAAAAACCGATACATCACGGCCGCCGCTTTGATCTCGTTTGGTTTTCCGGCCATCTTCATATGATTTAGAATCGTGTGTCGTTATTGTTCCGGTTTAAGAACGAGTCTAGCAACTTGTTCTTGAACTATCCCTTTCGATTTGATCGTGTGGATACCGTAGAGACAAAGGTGCAAACTTTTGTTTGTGACTCGTGGTGCTACAACGTGGAATCTGCTTCAAACACGCTACAAGGGTGAGACTCTTTTAATCATTCCGATATGAATACTCTGTATAGGTCCTCGGTTAGGAATCCATAGTTTTAATTTCCGCTACGCACTTGTGTGTTGGATTCCTTACAATATACACGTCGCATGCTCTCTCTAGCATCGACCCAATAACAATATACACGTCGCATGCCCTCTCTGACATCGACCTAATAGCAATATACACATCGCATGCCCTCTTTAGCATCGACCCAATAACAATATACGCGTCGCATGCCCTCTCTAGCATCGACCCAATAACAATATACATGTCGCATGCTCTCTCTAGCATCGACCCAATAACAATATACATGTCGCATGCTCTCTCTAGCATTGACCCAATAACACATCGTTCGCTCATCAGCGGCGACTCCGTCACATCGCACACTCATCAGTAGGGGTGTGCAATCGGTCGGTTCGGTTAATAATTGAACCGAACTTTGCTATAACCGATAAACCGAACTTATGTTTCATATAACCGAACCAAACTTTTTTTCATAATAACCGATGTAACCGAAACCGATAAAAATATCGGTTATATCAGTTGATGACCGATATAACCGAACTTTTCTCTAAATAAAATTCAGCGGAGATCGAGTAGACGGCTTCACCTATTCTGCGCTTCATGTCCACCGATCATTCATTACACTTTCAAGTTTCAATTATGAGTAAGGGTTGAATGGGTGATGGACTTATGGGAGTATAACTTTTGGAAGCTAATAAGTAATCAAGCATTTCAATAAGGCTAATCCAAATTTTATAAACAAGCCCAGTAGCATGGATGGTGGCCCAAATCCAATTTTTTAATTTAAACAATCCTAATCGGTTTATTCGGTTAACCGAACTTTTAAAAACTAAACCGAAACCGAAACCGATTTAATCGATGTTTTTTTAAAAAATAACCGAACTACCGAACTAACCGAACCGATCTTTCAAAATTATTCGGTTCGGTCGAAAAGTTCGGTTTAACCGAACATTTGCTCACCCCTACTCGTCAGTGGAGACCCAGTCACATCGCACACTTGTCAATGGCGACCCTAGCACATCGTACACTCTTCAGTGGTGACCCAATCGTATCGCACACTCGTCAATGGCGACCCAAAACATCAACTCAACATCAATTCACCATCCACTAGAACCATCAATATCATCATCAGTGAAAAATTCCCCACCATACCGTCAAAAAAAATTTCAAATAATATTTTCCACACTGAAGACTCGTTACTATCGCTATCGTCAAACACTCGTGAGGGAATATCTGCATTACCAATAGATAATACAATACAAAGAGATAGCATGAATTAGCATTAGTACGTCGTCACATACCCGTGTCATCACATTTATGACATATAAATACCCAATCATCACATAGTCCATTTATTTTGTCCCCGGATATTGTATCTCGTTTTTCCCATTTCTGATTCCCCTACAAAACCAGATTCCTCAGCACTGTACATATATACATAACATGTACACAAAACTCAACTCAATAAAATACATTTATCCCTTTACTAGCAATAACGTCCAATTACCATCGACATTAATTACTGTCAGCGTGGCATGTCATTCATCACGCATCTTAAAAGACATTGTCATTTTCACCATAGTCAAGCTAGTGGTATAAATAAAACGAGTTACCATACTCGTGGCTTTTCAACAATACTACCTTCATTGTGTATGTTCATTGGCATTGTTGGTCATTTATCAATATCACGTTCTTCGTATCTCATACGATCCTACAATCACGATGGTTAGCAATAACACCAATTTTCATTACTTCATATCATGCTATGCACATACGTGTATAATTGTTGTATCACACTCACACAAAACCACAGTCATGCGTAAATATGTGCTATTTAACATTCTCAACGCAACCTAGGCCTTTAAACATCCCAAAGATCTAACCACTGATCTGATGCCACTAATGTAGCACCCCGACATCCCGTCACGTCAATAATGCAATTATGATGTTATTTGTGTATGTAAAAATTTCTTTTCTTTAGAAGAATCATTACATGCTTCACATCTACGACTTTTATAAAAATTTGGGCAGAGTCTCCCCGTAATTAGGACTACCCAGAACAATACAGATCACATATGCACCATAAACAATCTCTCAGGCAATAATATAATAAATTCCCCTCAGAACTCAACTCGTAAAGCACATGCTCCTCAAAATAACATGTACATCAATCAACTATATAAAAAAAGGACTTCAACACTATTATACAGTCCATATACACGCATCTAGGTGCTCACATACGAGCAACAAATTAATGAATCAATTCTCAATGCATAAGTGTTATGTACCATCAACCGATACTTGTACCATAATCCTGCGAGCACTATTTTCCATGGGTTCAAGTTTTCTTCCCGAGACAACTTCGTACATGTTATACATGTTTCAACAGAAACAACCACCACATAGGGTGAGCATACTCCAACTCAATAATCATTCACACATAAATATACGAAATTTTAATGCAACAATTTAAATTATTCAAAACCCATAAAATATACTCCATGTACAATTCCGAACCGGCATAGCTATCACGAACTGATTATACACTTTCATAAACATCAAGTTCAATATCATTATTCAAACCATGATACTCATCAATGCAATAAATTTGACATAACCACAATTTAACATTTATACTCAATCATAACGAATCTTATCTCGAAGGCAACTCCGCCTATCAATTAATCCCATTCTCAACCACTTCTCATATTGATCGTGCCAAGGGCATCAATAATCAACTCGTAGATCTGGATCACGTACATTTACGTGTCCACTAAAGCACATATACCAAACTCAATGCATGAGTGCATTTCCTCATATTCATTCCCCACATTCAATAATGCATGAATACATGAATATGAATTTACTTCATAAAATACCTGCTCGTACGTCGATACGTACCTTATAATCTGTGTTTACCGTGAAGTCACCATCCTCGTTGTACGAGAGCTCAAGAAGGCTCTATATGAACTCAAAGGTTTAAAGGTTAACTCATAATCAATATTTGACGCACAAAAGCTCATATTAAATCATAAAGTCATGCCCATAATATCACATGATTCAACTCCCCAACGCAAGAATTCAATTAAACAACTAGCATGCTTCAAACACCCAAACCAACACCGAAGTGATTCAAACCAAGCTATGAAAGGAAGAATCCATGTTTATAAGAAATTCCACAATTTATATCAAATTCCCTTAATCACAACATATGATCCTTAATTGCTTTAAATTAAACTCTAAACAAATTAAAGATGCATTGGTTCCATAACTCTTGATTTAGAACTCACTACTAAGAGTAGTAATTCAATAAAGTTACATAAGTCAACACCACATGCCATGATACACATTCAAGCATATACATCACCATAAACTCTAATCCATGTTAACACATACTAGCATGTATCTAACCCATTTATTTACACACTGCACATGCTTCCAAAGATAACACATCTCATACCATAGCCCAACACCCACCAAAACATTACAAAGGCTACAAGCATAGAAGTTAGTTCTTTTCACCCCCCGCTAACAAGGCTTATACCCACACTTTGAATCACATTTAAGCATATAAACAAGCACCTTCCATGCATGATTTTTAATCTTCATATTTTAACCAACAATGATACTAGTCAATGCACAAATCAACAATTCCCTTCTAACAATTAATCATTCAACAAAGTGAGTCATAATTAACTTTCAACAATCTAGCATTCCTCATGCTCTGCAATTCCCAATTACAATATTCGTACTCGAATTATAGTCACTTAACCGCCTTAACCCGCTATACCAATTCAAATTATCATTCTTCATTGACAATACTTCATCTAGCCACATACATGTATATACTTAACACATTTACACTTCAATACAAGTAGGAATACATAATTACTTGCATAAACACCATCTACACACACAAATACATGCTGGACACACACACATGCAGAAACACACTCACACACACACTGTTACACACACACGCACACACAACTGCACACACTCGCATACACATCTGCACACACTCTTAAGATGGACAAAAACAACACAAAACGTTATCAACAAGAACAAAATCGAACCACATAACAAGCTCTTCCAATAAATCTAGTAAAAATCAAACCAGATCTTCACACAACCCATCGAAATCGAGGCATAAGACGAATATAATGACTAAGGGAGTGTATATCATCTTACCCACACCAACTTGTGAGAGAAATCGAGCTCAAGCATTGCAAAATCACCTCTAAGCGTGAGGGAGAAGTGGTTGATGTGAAGTAGAGGAGGAGAGGCGTGAGTTAGTGTGTGTAGGAAAGTTTTAGTGTGTGTTTGAACCCTTAAGTTATTCTTCTTATTCATAGCTCACTAAATTAATATGCAAACATCTCTTTTTAAATTTAAATCAAGATACATGCTCTTCCCATAATTTATTTATTCCAATTCCGGGCCAAAATTATATTCTCATGAATTTAAAGAATTTCCTTGAATTTAATTAACACTATAAATTGAAATCCAGAATTATTTATTCCGACTCCGGTCCAAATAAGATTTCCATCAATACCAATAACCAACCATAGTCTTGTTATAACAGTATATTTTTATGCAAATCGCTTGTCATGATCGCGACACTAATACCCATCGCTTTGACATATCAGCGGCATCGAATAACCTCGCTTTAATGTGACAGTGGCATTTTCCATCGCTTCAACATATTAGCGGCAAATATTCTTTCCTCACAATGATATGACAGCGGCAAGAATTCTCTCATCGCTTCAAATGACAGCGGCAAAGCATTAAAATCATCACTCGAGTATAACAACGACTATACATGCTATGCACCAAGCATCCAATACATATATGCAACCACAATGTATAATCCAATATGTATACAAAATACATGTTAATCACCAATCATAGTCTTGTTATAACAGTGTATTTTAATGCACATCGTTAGTCATGATCGTGGCACTAATACCCCTCGCTTCGACATATCAGCGGCAAGTATTCTCTCATCGCTTCAAATGACGGCGGCAAAGCATTAAAATCATCACTCGAGTATAACAATGACTATACATGCTATGCACCAAGCATCCAATACATATATGCAACCACAATGCATAATCCAATATGTATATAAAATACATGTTACTGTTTGGTACCAGTACGTCTCTCTACGTTCCTTTCCAAAATATGGGATGTCGTTGGACTTTATCCCCTGTGTTGTGCTGCCACCTGGGAAGGCTCTACACAATTGCACAACTCAATATTAAAAGCCATATAAAGGCTATCACCAAAATCCCAACCAAATACCAAAAATCCAACATTTACCCCATTCATGCCCTCGCGATCGATCGGCCATTTCTCTCGATCGATCGCGAGGCAACAAAAATCATGCACCAAAGTTCTGCCCTTCTCGATCGATCGAGAGGGCTCTATCGATTGATCGAGAAGTCACCTCGATCGATCGGGAGTTTAGCTCGATCGATCGAGGAGACGTCCAATTTCCAAATTTGTTCCCTGCAACGCGCGATCGATCGAGAATTTGTTCCGATCGATCGTCGGGCCGTGCAATTCCGAAAACCCACCATTTTTGTACACACAAACCATACCAATCCACTTTAAACCACAACCCATCAACCCAACACATCATAAACACCATTACCAACATAAAACACATCAAAAACCATATCCCACCAACAAACAACAAATTTCCAAAACAAACCCATTTCTTTCTTCAAAATCAACAACTCAAACACAACAAAAACATGCTCAAAGCTTCACAAGGAAGGTTCCTTACCCCTTGAACCTCAAATCATTAGCAAGATGCAAATATTAAAAGCTTCCAAGTTTCCACTCCTCTCCCTCTTGTTGATCGATGAAATGGGGAAATGGGGGAGGGATTTGAGTGATAAAAATGAGTGTGGGGAGTGAGGTGTGAGGGGTGGGGTATAAGAAGTGTAGGGGTTTAAATTAGAAATGGTGTCCAATTAATTAGCATGATGTAGTAAACTATCTCAACATGATATTTTAAAGCATTTACTCAATAAAATGCACCATACCAACAATTAACATGCTTTTTCTACATCACTAGAACAAAGCCCAATAAATCATGCCAAATCACCATTTCCCTCACTATGCATCTCATGTACCCTGAAATGTAATACCAGTTACATCTCAGTTCATGCCCATGTTAGTAATCCAACATGCATAGCAACGCAGCGGAATAAAAAAATTATGGATTACTAAACACCGGATCTATACATAGGTGTTCATATCGGATAAAGGATCAAAGGTCTCACCCTTGTAGCGTGTTTGAGCAGATTCCACGGAGCAGCACCACGTCCAACGTCTTCTACGAGTCACAAGCAAAACTTATCAAGTTTTGCCTCAACGGTATCCACACGATCAAATCGGGTGAAGGGATAGTCTAAGAACAAGTTGCTAGACTCGTTCTTAGACCGGAACAAGAAGCACACTCGATTCACAATCGAATAATTGCCAAAAATCACACAAGAATACCCCACGACTATGAAGAAGCCGAGAACAACCTTGTAGCGTGAAGGAGGCGGCCGTGTGCTTGTTTTGTGTAGGTTGGAATGGTATTAAAATTGTCTCCTACAATTAATTATACCATGTAATTAAAAGGGCTTAATTAAGTTCAAGACTTTCTCAAAGTCTTATGGGCCCAAACCCATGATTTAATTAAAACCTTTTAATTACTTAATTAAGACTCTTCTTAATTAATTAATTCATCCAATGAATTTAATTTCCCTTCTCGATTTAATCTTTTGTGCGACCCGATAGGATCTTGTAATGTTGGTAGTGACATAAAATCTCATTTTATGTCGCAAGCAATGAGCGGTATCTAGCAACACATCAATGCTACCCAAATTACAAGAATGTCAATGACTCGACATAACCTAGGAACTTGTGATAATATTAACCATGTAACTTAATAATCCCTTTGTCCTTTGTGTTTAGATTGAACACGAGTCATGGAATAGTCATACTCGTATATTCAATCTTTATTTCTTGATCCCCAAGTAGAACTAGAATAAACGAATAAGCTCGATATCTCATATCGACTCATTCGAGCATGGCCATGCATTTTTGTTCTCACTTGATCAAGGGCCAAACACATCTCCTATTATATAGGAGGGACAAATCCTATCTCGATCAGTCAATCCCTCTACATAATTCGTAGTGTATCCAATAGTCGCCTTTATAGTTTACCCTGTTACGGGTAACGTTTGACAATATCAAGATACATAACTCCTTATCTTGGGAACTCTGATGATCACAAGTCATAAGGATTACATACATTATTATCACTATGAGAATTGCTCATGACACTCATATAACTATCCATGTAGCATTCTCATGGTGGGTCTGTCCAGTACATCGTTCTCTTACATGTACACATGTGTTGATTTGATATCTCATATCAATGAACAATTCATCAATCAACACATACTAGTCTCTATGTATTATCATTATCCCTATTCATGATAATACTTGACTAGGGACAATGTTTAAGAATAATACAATATTATTCTAAGGACATTAACATATATATTAATTCACATTGCACAGTTAAACGAATAATATATAATAATGAATTGCCATTCATAAAATCATAAACATTGTACGTCCAAACAATCATCCAATGACTTGTCTTAGGGCATATCCCAACAGCCCACCTCATAACTATACATTTCCCACCATAATAATAATCATAACACAATAATAATTATTAGAAATCATAAAGCACATGATTAATATCAGGGATATCACAATACTCCTCTACTTAGAAAATTGCATCCTCGAAATTGCATGCACTTACCAATCCAAATCAAAACATAAATTTTCATACCAGAAAACAGTCCCGGATAGTGCTGCACCATATGTAGCTCCGTCTCCCACGTGGCCTCCTTGACTGTAAGGACCCTAATCCTTAAGTGCGGAATTAAGGCATAATAGAGCTAATAACAATGATCAGAGTATAATAAACAAGTGGAGTCTATGAGCTTAAGCATTTACATGCCAAAATAAAGGACTACCAAAAGGATTAATTACATTCCAATCAATGAATGTGTTCACTATAGTTTTACGGTACTCCTAGAGTAGGCACTATACAAAAGAATCCTGTCCTTTCATCTACCAAAGATGCTCTTGAAGCTCACTGTCTCAACCCGTTCAAGCCCTTCTATCATGCCAAAAAGGTACCTACAAGGACAACCCCCAAACATGAGCAATAATAATCATTCATATTCAACACAATATGAAGATAAAGCGTAAATGCATAATCAATATAAAACACTTCCTGTTTTCCATGCATTTCAAACGCTTCCCGTTTGGTTGTCCCTGTACCATAACTCATGAGTATAATCAACAGATTATTTTTAATGGCCAAAACATGTCATGACATCATATACCATCTCAAAAGTACCAAATATTGGTCACCATTCCCTAGTCTGTCCATCACAGTGTATTTTAATGCCCCTCGCTTATTTTCATATGGGCGGCATAGGATAACCTCGCTACAATGGACATGCGGCGCTCCCACCCCTCGCTTCACAGAGAGCGGCAAATACCCTTTCCTCGCCCCATATGACAACCACGCTCAAATGTGACATGCGGCGCTCCCACCCCTTGCTTCACATTTAGCGGAACCAATAAAAAAAGCGGCAAGCATTAAAATCATCAAAGGATGACCACGACTCATGGGATGTGCATCCAATAATCATCATATGCATCTAACATCAATATGCATAAATTACCATGTATATGCATCCACTATGCAATACCACATATGGCATAAATCAACATGTATATGCATCCACAATGCAACACCACATATATACCCGCATCCACAATGCATAATCAATGAGTATATAAAATACATGTTACCGTTGGGTGCCCGTACGTCCACTACGTACCTTTCCAAAAGTGGAATTTGTCCGGCTTCAATTCCTCGGTTGTGTTGCTACCTGGGATGGTTCTACACAATCACACAACCCCATATTAGAAGCCAAATAATAGCCAAATACCAAAAATTTGACAAAATAAACCATTTTCCAAAATTCCACAGGCGGCGATCGATCGCTTCCCATAGGCGATCGGTCGCCTCAAAATTTACACAGCGGCGATCGGTCGCCCCAAACATGGCGATCGATCGCCATTCCTTTGAAAAACCTACTGCCTCTCGGCGATCGGTCGCCCCATTTTAGGCGATCGATCGCCTAACCCGTAAAAATGCCACTGTCTCTTGGCGATCGGTCGCCTCTTTTCAGGCGATCGATCGCCTCGCGCAGACATGCGTTTTTCACCATTTTTGTTCCCAAAATTTCTTCCAATCCATCCCAATACTCAAACCAACCAACCAACAACATTAATATCAACATGAACCACCAAAACACACCTTAAAACAACCATAAATCCAACCTTTAAACAAACCCACAACAACCCAACAAAACCCATTTTAAAACCCTTCAAAATCAACCCAAACTCAAATAAAACCTTACAAAATTAAAGCATGAGGTACCCATACCTCTTGGGGATCTCAAATCACCCAATATGCTCCACCAATCAAGATTTTTGAAAGGTCCCTCTTCCACCCAAGGCTTGAGCTCGAAAATTTGGAGGGGAAGGGTTTTGTGGATTTGGTTTTTGGTAAAGGTAAAGTGATTTGGTAAAGTGGGGTTGGGGATAAAAGGGTTGGGTTTTAATTAAAAAGCATACCAACAATTCCATGGTGTATAAAACACCCCAACATGATATTTTTCAAAGCATTTACTCAAAATGCACCAAATATCAATTAAACACATGATTTCTAATAAATTGCTACCAAAGGCAAATAAATCATGCTTCCAATTATATTTACCCAACATGCACCACATGCACCCTAAAATGCAATCCCGGGTCACCCCTATCCACATGACCATGCATTTCCATAAGGTAAATAAATCCCAAAACATAATCAATTACCACATAATTAATCATGTAAACACAATTAAAGCCAAATAGCAATTAACCATTTCAGGGATGTCACAATACTCCCCTACTTATAAGATTTCGTCCTCGAAATCACATGCACTTACCCCAACAGAAACTAAACATAAACTCATACCAGAGAATAGTTCCGGGTAGTGCTGCACCATATGCTGCTCCGTCTCCCACGTAGCCTCCTCGACACCCCTGCGATCCCACTGAACCTTGATCATCGGTATCACTTTATTCCGAAGTCTACGGTCTGCTCGATCCAGAATTCTGACAGGCCGCTCCACATAAGACACATCGGATTCCAACTGAACTTCGGAAGGCTGTAACACGTGAGACGGATCCGGCTCATACTTTCGCAGCATAGATACATGAAACACATCATGTATCCCAGATAAGAAGGCGGCAAAGCCAGTCGGTAAGCTAAGGTGCCGATGCGCTGTAAAATCTCGTACGGTCCAACATACCTCGGAGACAGTTTCCCGCGCATCCCAAATCGCACAACGCCTCTGAAAGGCGAGATCTTCAAAAAGACCTTATCTCCCAACTGAAATTCCAACGGTCTCCGCCGTTTATTCGCATAAGCTGCCTGTCTGTCTTGGGCCGCTTTCATTCTCTGCCTTATAATCTTTATCTTCTCTTCCATTTCCCGGATCAACTCAGGTCCTCCGACTGGTCTACTGTCCAAATCATCCCAACATAAGGGTGATCTACATCGTCTGCCATAAAGAGCTTCAAACGGAGCCATCTGAATACTTGCCTGGTAGCTATTGTTATAAGAAAACTCTACCAGAGGCACTGAATCTTGCCAAGAGGCGTCGAACTCCAAAACACAAGCTCTCAGCATGTCCTCGAGCGTCTGAATTGTGCGCTCGGTCTGGCCATCCGTCTGAGGATGATAAGCAGTGCTCAATCTGACTTCAGTTCCCAAGGCTGACTGAAGGCCTTCCCAAAAATGAGATGTGAATCGCGGATCTCGATCCGACACAATGGAAACGGGGATCCCGTGCAATCTCACCACATCTCTAATATATAACTGCGCCATCCTCAAGAATGTAAATGTCATGCTATAGGGGATAAAATGGGCTACCTTAGTCAATCTGTCCACAATCACCCAAATAGCATCGAAACCTGAAGCACTCCTCGGCAAATGAGTTACGAAGTCCATGGAAATGTGCTCCCATTTCCACTTCGGTATCTCCAAGCTTCTCAACTCGCCGCCAGGTCTCTGCCTCTCTGCCTTAACCTGCTGGCAGATCAGACACCTCTTCACAAAAGCGACGACATCAGACTTCATTCTCTTCCACCAAAACTGACCACGCAGATCTCTGTACATCTTCTTCCCGCCTGGGTGGATGCTAAGTCTGCTACTGTGAGCTCGCTCCAAGATCCCCTTACGCAACTCCGGCGTACTCGGAACTACCCAGCGGTTACCCAATCTCAAAGATCCGTCGTCGGCCACTCTGAACTTCGTCGGCAGACCAAGATGCACTATAGACAACCATCTCTGAACCTCAGCATCTGATCTCTGAGCTCTCCTGATGTTCTCATAAATATCTGGCTCAGCTAATAAGGTAGAGACATACACTGGTGATGCATCTATATCAAAATCATAGCCGAGATGGCAATAGGAGGTCATCATAGCCGACAAATGGATGACGTCCTCCGCAGATCTCCTCACTTTCCGGCTCAAGGCGTCCGCTGTCAAATTGGCTTTCCCGGGATGGTACTCTATCTCACAGTCATAGTCCTTGAGTAGGTCCATCCATCTCCTCTGTCTCATGTTCAGCTCCGCCTGAGTGAATAGAAACTTGAGGCTCTTGTGATCCGTGTATATGGTGAATGAAGTACCATATAAATAATGCCTCCAGATCTTCAGGCAAAGATGATAGCCGCCAATTCCAAGTCATGAACTGGATATCTGGTCTCATGCGGCTTCAACTGCCTCGATGCATAAGCTACCACATGCTTATCTTGCATCAGAACACCAAGGCCCTGAAGCGATGCATCAGTGATACAGAACAAATCTGGAGTTCTCCGTCGGGATCACTAACACTGGCGCCGTCGTCAACCGGTGCTTCAATTCCTGGAAGCTCTCCTCACAAGCTTCTGACCAAAAGAAAGGCACTCCCTTCTGAGTCAACTGAGTCAGCGGCTTGGCAATCTTCGAAAAGCCAGCGACAAAGCGCCGATAATACCCGGCCAAACCAAGAAAACTCCGAATCTCAGGCACAGAAGTGGGGGCAAGCCCACTCCATCACAGCCTCAATCTTCTTGGGGTCCACTGATATCCCGCTGCTTCGAAATGACATGCCCCAGAAACACTACACTGCTCAGTACCAAAACTCGCACTTACTGAGCTTAGCATACAACTGATGCTCTCTCGAGAATCTGGAGCACTGTCCTCAAGGTTTTCACATGATCTTCCTCACTCCGGGAGTAGATAAGAATGTCGTCAATAAACACGATGACGAACTGATCAAGATACTGCTGAAATACTCTGTTCATCAGACTCATGAAGACTGCTGGAGCATTCGTCACACCGAACGGCATCACTAAGAACTCATAATGCCCGTATCGTGTCCGGAATGCTGTCTTCTGCACATCATCCTCTCTGACCCGAATCTGATGATACCCGGACCTCAAATCAATCTTGCTATACACCCTGGTACCTTTGCAACTGATCAAACAAGTCGTCAATCCTTGGGAGAGGATACTTGTTCTTCACTGTAGCCTTATTCAGCTGCCGGTAATCGATGCACAGCCACATCGAACCGTCCTTCTTCTTCACAAAGAGAACTGGTGCGCCCCATGGCGACACGCTCGGGCGTATATATCCCTTGTCCAAGAGATCCTGCAACTGTTCTTTCAACTCTCTCAACTCAGCCGGTGCCATCCTATAAGGTGCACGAGAGATAGCGGATTTCCCTGGCAACAGCTCGATCCCAAACTCGACTTCCTAGCCGGTGGGAAATCCTGGGATCTCTTCTGGAAATACATCGGCGAACTCTGCCACTACTGGTACATCCTCAACTCTGAGTTCTTTACCTTCCCAGACGTGTCCACGGCATAAATGAGATAGCCCGTGTGACCACGTTCCAACAATTGAGACATCTTGATCGCTGAAATCAACGGAATCTTCTCACGAGACCCGTTGCCATAGAAAGTCCACTGACTGCCCAACTCAGGTCTGAACTTCACTGTCCTCTGTCGGCAATCTACCACTGCCCTGATATCTGTTCAGAACATCAATACCCAAGATGCAGTCGAAGTCTGACATACCCAGCACAATCAAGTCTGATCTCAATCGTTGCCCTCAAATAAATGAGGCAGTCTGCCATAAACTGATCCGCAACGACATTCTTCCAGTGGGTGTCGAGACAAGGAGAGGAGTGGGTAAAGAAGACGTGCGCATATGGTGTCTTCCACAAATCCCACAGAAACAAAAAGAATGGGAGGCACCTGTATCTATCAAAACAAAAGCAGGGTACGTAAATAAATGGCACGTACCGGCAATCACCTCCTCGGGGCTGCTGAGCCTGCTCTCTGGTCAGTGCAGATAAGGTACCCCTGGGGCTGGGGGGTCCACTGTTGACCTCCGACGGACGAGGCCCAAACTGTTGCCTATGCTGCACTGTCCTGTCCTCAAACTGGGATGCTGCCCTGATACTTGACTGGCCTCCCCTGGTGGACAATACCGAGCAATGTGGCCCATTTGCCACAAACATAACATGCAGGACACTGTTTGAAGAATGTGGCCTCCACAATTGTTGCACCTGGCTCTCCGGCCTATCCCCTTGTGAAGATCCTCGACTGGCGGACCCAATTCCCTTCTTGGCCATCCTGTGTTTGGGCCAAAATATTCTTTCCACCATTACCGCGAAGATGAAGAGGCACCACGGGGTTAAATGGCTCCCTCGAGGCCTCAAACTGTCACTAG